>JANVFP010000023.1:0-600000 GCA_027919835.1 Lentinula raphanica
TCATATCCTCATTAACGCATAGTTCAAATGCATCATGATTTACCATCAGCAGGACATCCTGGTAGATGGAAAACCTATGAACTCGTTTCTCGAAACTATTGGTGGCCAGGGATGTCAGTCTTTGTAAAAAATTATGTCTCAGGCTGTGATACTTGTCAGCGGATGAAAAATCGCTCACAACAGCCTTTTGGACCCTTACAACCTAATCGAGTACCAAATGGACCTTGGGAAATTATTTCCATAGACCTTATTACTCAATTACCACCATCTGGAAAGCACAATGCCATATGTGTTGTGGTAGATCGCTTGACTAAGCGTGCACACTTCTTTGCAATCACAAATAATTTCACAGCCAAAGACTTAGCAAAGTTACTCTATGACAGGATATATCCACTACATGGACTCCCATTGCAAATAATATCTGATAGAGGAACACAGTTTGCTGCTGAAGTTTTTCAAGAATGGTGCAGGCTACTTGGAATTGAATCTACTATGTCAACTGCCTATCATCCACAAACTGATGGACAAACAGAACGTGTTAACCAGATTTTGGAACAATACCTTCGGTGCTATGTTGACTATAATCTCAATGACTGGGCCGATCTTCTAAGCACAGCAGAGTTTGCATACAGCAATCAAGCACATGAAGGTACCAAGGAGAGTCCCTTCTTCCTGGAATATGGTCGACATCCTCGTGCAGGTCCTATGCTCATTAAAAATCAGGGATCCATTGATTTTAATGACATAATGCAACAAAGACTTGAAGCTCAAGAGCAAGCAAAAGCAGCTCTAAAGCTTGCAGCTGAAAGAATGAAATGGTATTATGACAAAGGAGTTCAAAACATACCTTTTAAAGTTGGAGACAAGGTTCTATTGAATCTTAAAGACTATCAAACTACAGAAAGAGCTCTCCAGCCAAGATTTGAAGGTCCATTTAAAATCATCAGAAAACTATCAGATGTGACCTTTGAACTAAAACTACCTCCAAAATACCGTGGGATACATCCTGTTTTTCATGCTAGCAAGCTTGCCACCTATACAGAATCTACCATTCCAGGACAAAAGGCTCCTACTCCTGAAACCATAATAGTTGATGGAGAGGAAGAATGGGTAGTGGAGAAAATTTTACAACACCGAGTTCAGAGAAAGAGACTGGAATATCTGGTGAGATGGAAAGGTTTTACTCGAGATCATGATACTTGGGAACCTGCTGCAAATCTCAAAAATGCACCAGAGAAAATTCGAGAATATAAAAAACAGATTGATCATTCAATTGAAAGTGTGGAACTGGACATATTCTCAACGGAGCTCGAATCAGAAGAGGGGGTAATGTCACAGATTTCTCTCTATTCTCTACCTTAATCACTTATCTTATCTCCTATCTCTATCTTATCATATTATCAGTAGTAGTTTATCATTTGATCATCTCTGTGCCATACATATTTTCATTTGTACAACCAGTGATGGGACATGCTTGCTCTGCACCATATCTACATTACAACAGGTTGTCTTATGATGTAATAAGTGAAGCATCCACAGGATGACTTCATAGATGACTTCACCATGAATCATCCACAGTCTCCACAGGATGACTTCATAGATGACTTCATGCATGACTTCACCATGAATCATAGTGACTTCATAAATGACTTCATGTAGCTCCAACTATGACATGAACTATGATATCATTAGATAGTAGCTCCACTCTAGAGTAGTATAAATACTCTCATGTATCTCTGGGATCCCCCAGATTCAAGAACATCTTTTATCCTCTTGTGATCAACTTGTGCTCATACTCTGTCACTATCCCCAACCTTTGCAACTACAACTAGGTGAGTACTAAGTTGTGATAAAGCTGCAATATTGCTAAAGCTATGAGTCAGGTTATATGTCAAGCTATAGGCTGAGATATAGCTGAAGCTGCCATCTAGGGGGCCTGAAAGCAGCTTTTAATGGCTGAGGGCTCAGTACATTTTTCCTGATGTGTATGTCAAGATATAAGTTGAGCTATACATCAAGCTATAAGCGGAAATATTACTGAAGCTAAAAATCAAGTTATATGTCAAGCTACAGGTTGTGATATAGCTGGAGTTATAAGTTAAGCTATCTGTCAAGCTATCAGTTGAGATATAAGTTAGAATATATGTCAAGTTTTAGGCTGGGATATGAGTCAAGCTATAAGTCAGGTTATATGACAATCTATAGAGTGAGATATAGCAGGAGCTATAAGCTAAGATATATATTGAGATATATATTAAGTTATAAGCTGAGATATAACTGGAGCTGTCAATCAAGATATATGTTGAGATATATGTTGAGTTAAAGTTGACCTATATTTTAAGCTATGTGTCAAGATATATGTCAAACTATAGGCTGAGATATATATTTCAAACTCTAAGTCAACCCGTAAGTCAACATATATGTTAAACTATAGATTGATATATTGATATATTGTAATTTTTTGTGTAACAACACAATTATTCTTTACCAAAGAACTTTGAAAATTTCATGATTCACAATGAATTCACAGAATAATCAAAAAAAAGTTGACTACAATACTGGAATATCAATATAAGTGACACAATATTCATTGAAATTATAATGTACAGCAAGTAATTCACAAGATTATGTAAAGCAAAAAGTAAGTGGGAATATTTTCATTGATATTCCACAACAATACATGGAGAAAAAATCAATGCAAAAGTGATAAAGTAAGTACTGAGGTTTACATTGAAGTTTCAATATATACTGCTGAATATTAGTCAAGACAAAAATCAACTTGTAAATTGTACTATTTACAATTCAACTTACATGTTGAGTTTCCATGTGAAAACCTTATTGTATGTTTAGTATATTTTTCAAAATTGACAACAGTTACAATACAATCTGTGTCAAAATTCACACTGTATCCAAGTTTTCATAAGTTGCTCAGACTTATAGAAAACTTATGGAATATTTGTACAAAAGTATGATAATGCAAATTTTCTGATTATTGGAGATTTTATAGTAAAATTTATACTAGACTTATCAATTAACATTGCCATAAAAATAAGTTTTATTCAATAAATTCACCATAAATTCTTTTGGGAGTTACCATTTTTATTGAATCAAAATTTTGTGTCTTTCTAACACAAGTTTACTGTTTCCTGTAAGTCTGCTGGCATGATGTGTGCATTTCAACCAAAATTATATGGTTACTGTCTTGTCCATCTTATAAAATTACACTAAACATACAATAAGTTTTTTCACATTGAAACTCAACATGTAAATTTAATTAACGATATTAGAACTTACAAACTTATTTTTGTTGTGACTAATATTCAACAGTATATATTGAAGCTTCAATGTAAATCTCAGCACTTACTTTATCACTTACATATTGATTTTTTTTCCTTTTTTTGTTCTGTAATATCAATGAAAATATTTACACTTACTTTTCTCTTTACATAATCCAATAATTTTCTTGCTTCATATTATAATTTCAATGAATATTTTACCACTTGTATTGATATTCCAATATTCTTCTCAATTCTTTCATTATTCTGTAAATTCATTGTGAATTATGAAATCTTCAATGTTTTTTCATAAAGAATAACTGTATTATTACACAAGAGTTTACAATGAATAATATATATAATAGTTCAATGTCAATACTGCTACTTACATGGATATTATCAATGTTGGGAAAGAAAATGTAAAAGAAATCATTTACATAGAAATTAGATAAGATTTATACATAAATTATTCTATAGTAAATTCATTGTAAGCATCAAAATTATTCTTTGTTTTATTTATATAAGTATATAGTAAATCTTGTGACATTTCATATAACATTTATATTATTTTTGAAACAACTTTCTTGAAAATTACAGAGATGGAATATATGTATAAGCTTAATGTAAATTACCAGAATTGCAATTGGATTACAGATTGTTCAAATTTTTTAGCTAATATCTGTATGTATTCTGTATGAAACAAAATTTACTAAGCATACATGGATTAATGATGTTTTTGAAAGTTATTGGAACTTTTCACTGTTTGTCTTATTATTTATACATTATCTCTTTTTCAAAAACTCACTGTAAATTTTTATACTTAGGATAGTATTACACAATGCCCAAAAAAAATGCCTATACTATGTAAGATTTTGGTAAGTTACAAAACTTTCAAAACAATTATTTAAAAATCTGATCATGATAAATTCATCAAAAATTCATTGTAGTTGCCAATATTTACGTACTTTTCCACCCAGTGTCGAAGTGGCGGACCAGTGGCAGCAGACCATCTTACTCAAATCATATTACATGATGCAATATAAAACTTCCCAAAAGGGCAAGATTGCAGAATTTTTCGACATTTGAGCACCACAAAACCCTCCTCTAAAGAGTCGGAGATCCGATGAATCGTAACCAGTCCAGTCTATAAACCAACGAAAGACCTTATATCCGAATCCGAATATACAATGATCATAACCATGAAACTAGAAATGGAGCAAGATAACGCGGGTACCGATATTCTGTCAATACGGCCCCAAAACAACAACTAAAGGCGATATCACATTAGAATATCGAGTTCACGACGTCAGCACCAATCGCCGACCCAGCACCGAAGCCGAGGCCTCCAACAGCAGCAGTGGCCAGCTAATGATGAGATTGATCAATCATTGCAGGCGCCGTAGTCAAAAAACGAAAAGATACCCACTGTATTTCCCATTCCACCGAATTTGCTTTTCTTAGGTTGCTCCACTGGTGCAGGTGGCGCTGAAGCGGACATCACGACTGGCCCGGGCGGTGGAGGACCAGGAGGTGCGTATGGGTACGGGCTGTATCCTTGAGGTGGAGGCGGAGACTGATAATATCCTGAAGGAGGCGGACCGTACCCATTGGGGCCAGGTCCCGGAGGCCCTGTTGGTGGAGCATAGCTATAAGTCGGATTCGGCGCAGCAGGCGATCCGAGAGGTCTAGAGTCTGAATAATTATAAGACGAGTCGTTATTGTTTGGCTTGTAAGCAGAGTTGCTCCGGGCGACTGGGGATGGCGGAGGACGGTTAAGAGGTGATGATGGAGGAAGCTTTTCAACATAGGTAGCAGGGAAGAGGCCTTCGCGGCCCTTGAACCTTCCAGTCCACCAGTCAGGGTTAGTTTCCTGTACAATTTCTATGATATCCCCAGCGCGGAACGAAAGGTCTTGAGGATCCTACAGTACTCAGTACTTCAATTCTCAGTCGTCAGAAGAGCGTTATTTGTACTCACCTCTCCCCCTTCGTTATACCCCCACAGGGCCTTCGCCTTAACAACAGAAACTGGTGTAGGAGGATAATCCCGAGTGCCATAAGCAACTGGCGGCGGTGGAGAGCTTGGCCCAGTAATGTGGATATTGGAAGCTTGCTCTGAGAGCGCTGTTACAGGGTCTGGAATACTAGGTCCAGCATTTGGCAATCTATCGAGTATTTCCCGCCCGACATTAGGTGCGATTTGATGCTGAGAGATTAGAAAAGATATATTGCTTCTTGTTTGAGCAATAAGATGTTGTACGAGTGCTTCTGAGTCAACAGGGAGCATAAGTTCTGCGTAGTTTTGAAGCTGGTTGCTTGATGAGAGTTGGGTGCAAACTTAGCTGTTGAGCCTTGGCCCGGGGCCGTCGACCTTGAATGGAGTTTGAGTGACGTTTATCATGATCGGAGTCGGCATGAGCGGCAGACGCATTTTTTGCTTACAAACTGTATCACGAAGCGTGCCGGAGTACGGCTTTCATCTGGCCGCTTCGGCAATCGTTGTTTTCTGTCTGCAACCGTCAGCACTCTCGCCTTGCATGCTTTCTAGAGAGCAGATCTTCGCGCATCTCTCAATAACACCGCAATGCCAAGGTCTTGAGGAACAACCATCTGCATCCGATGAACGTCTCAAGCTTCGAACTGTTCTTCTATCTTCGAGTGACGATTCTCAAATCTCATTAATCCTGTCTACTCCGCTCGGTGTTCATCTTGCATACGGACTCGCATACACAACAGGATCTGCTCTGGGTTCTATTCCACCTACTGAAGAGGAATGCTTGGCTGCCTTTACGACACCCAATAAGGTCAAGCTCACGGCTGGGGCCCGAGCCTGGTCTAAGCACGCCCATCGATCACTCATTGATGCTGAAGACGATTCTGTTGGCTCTCCACCGTCTGATTCTCGACAAAAGACCCTATCCGAAACTTTACACCAAGTACCAGCTGTATCCAATGCAGGAGCGAAACGGAAGAAGGAGGCTGCTCCTACTGGCTGGTGGGGAACCCCTTCCGGTCCTGTATCTGTCATCAATGAAAGAGCCTTGGATCTTTTCTGGAAAATCTTCACTACTGCGACATGGAGAAATCTTCATTGGCTACCGTACTCGGTGCTGGTTTATGAGATCCGCGTACCGGAAGGCTACGGAATGAGGTGGTCTCAGGATCGTTCAGATGGAAGATGCGACGAAAACGGCAAAAGCATGCACTTATCATCGGACGAGGACAGCTCGCTCGGGACAAACTCAGGAGCATTCAAACAAGCTGCGGTAGAAAGCTCAGCGCCATGGGTTTTTCGGGGATTCGTTGAACCTATGATGGAAAACGGACATGAACGTGGTTGGAGGCATGCCCCCTGATGCAGCCTGGTACTGGCTTCGAGGCCTGAGATCTTATGCATAAAGTGAAGCCAAACGCCAATGATGATAACATCGCATGTCGTGAAACAATTCAATTAGATGGACTCTCTCGTATAAACCAAAGTATGTCCTTGTTCTTGACTTGGTTCTCACTGTCTAAATCTACTCCCCTGTAAACAGAGACAAAGACTTCACCTACGGTCTTGACACGGCATGCCTTGTAAAACCTATGGTAGAAAGGGTTGGTTCAATGATCGTCGTTCTCATCCACCCTACTATTGGCACTTCGTATCACTGCCGTTATCCATCGCGTTCGCCAGATGTATGCTCCTTCCCCACATCCCGTCGAAAACACATCAAACACTATCCATCTGTCGACTGCTGGTTTTGATCATCGAAATACATCTCCGTTGCCGAACTGCACCGTGTACACAATACGAGTCGTTCCCATACATACTCAACGCCCCTGTGATCAGGAATAACGCGAGGGAAAGCTGTTAGCTGCTGTTAGATCAAAATCCGATGTTTCAAAATTAGCCATCTTCAACGCGGCACTCTCGATGCTTCACTTTCTCCGAGTTGGCGTCTATGCTTAGCGCCCTGGTTTCTCGAATGATGTCGATGATCAATGATTCGTTATTTGGCAGTCCAGGAATACGGTGCAACATATCGCTGCGATTGGTAGATTGTAAAACAGGGCGAGGAAAAATCGTTAGACTGAAACGCGGCGCTCTTGATGCTTCGTACTCTCTCCCGAGTTGGCGTCTACAGTTGACGCCCCAGAGGTCTTCTCTTTGGACTCGAATGATGATGAACGATTCAGTATCTAGCGGTCCAGGATCTGAGGATATGGAATCTGCTACACGGTAGCATTTGGCAGAAGGCTAGAATATCACGAAGGAAGCCAGGAACTCATTGCGCAGCTGGAAGGTTGGCCAAAAATAAGTACTGTTGGGAATGAAATCAAAACTTCGCCGTTATGCATGCATCAGATCACAATCGCGCGAAGTAAGCCTGCCGTGTTCATCCTTCGCGAGTCAAGGAGCCGAAAGGTTCGATATTGAGCATCATGATACAAACGCTGTCGCTGATTTGGAACATGGTTGGATGAAATAGAACAAAGGACTGAAAATTTCCGAATAGAGTCATTCCAAGTCCATCGATAAGCACTGCTTGAAGTCAAAGGAAAATGAGGAGCTAGCCGGGCTTCTTGTTTTGTCTGGTCGTTGATTGCGAGCCTCTGCGCAAATGCTGCGCTTATTGTAATGGGTGCTTCTACTACGTAGGGTTCTGGGATCCCTTCATCCAAGATGGATGGATAAGCTTTGTGTTCTATTGTTTCCGGTCCCATGCATTCAAATCATGTTGCTTTATCTCTCTTAGCTGCGGCTCTCTTCACATTCGCTACTTAAGCCGAGTTACTCGAGCAGTTCCAATGGTCATCGTACTCAACGATACTAAACAGCAGTGCTACCTTCAGAGCTTGCGTGTATTCACCATGAACGGAACTCAGAATATGGCACCACCTCTTCCGCAAATCGAAAGCAATCAAGAACTGACATTGGCCGTATACATGCATCATAGCCTTAATCCTGCCAACTCCGACACAAACCAGAATGGTGAACGTCTAGCTGAGCTAGGGGAGCAGGTGATATCGAGTCAACTTTTGTCAAGGTTCATCTTATCATTCAAAACGAATCTCAAAATTTCCAGGTTTTGAACCTCGTTATCACGAATTACCTGTTCGAAAAGAAGGAGGTGCTCAATATTGCGCTCAATGCCCAAACCATTCGTGTAAGTCAAGATGATCTTTCAGTTGCGATCCCCATCATGATTCACTCTTGATCCTGGTAGGATAAAAGAGATTTTTATCTCGGCAGGGATGAAACAATCTTGAAGTGGCTCGATTTATACAGACTGAAATCAAAGTTACGCGTCGCGGCGTCAAATATAGATATCATGAACAACTCGAAGGTAAGCCCAACCATACTCCTCTGTGAGATTTTTACAAAGGAAATTCTTACAGGAAATGAAGCGATACTTTTTCACCTATGTTGGGGCTGCCTTCATCTGCCACGATCTTCCGACCATTCAGGATTGGATCACTCGCCTGATCGATCCCAATGCGGGTTCATCTTCAGCTTCGCATAATTCTGACTACACGTCTACTTCTCAAAGCATTACCCCGACGCCTGATATGCCCCCGGGTTATATTACACATAATAGTACGGATGTCCCTCCGTACTCTTCTAGTACATCTCCAAACTCCACCACTTCAGCAAACTCACGTATAAACACTTCATTGATAACATTGGCTTTAGTCAATGAAGCAGCCGCAAAACGACATGTAGGGATTGAATATCCACCTGTCAAGGAGGGTCTTGACCATATGCCAAGCTGGACCGTACGTTGTGTTAGTGAGTACTGGGGAGTTTATAAAATATACAAAGGGTCTGACATTCGTAATGTCGCTAGTTGACGGGCAAGAACGAGGCATTGGAAAGGCACCAAGTCAGAAAGTTGCTAAGCTGGAGGCAGCGCAAAAAGCGTATGTATCATGTTGCATACATACTACAAGTCTGGCTATGGTTGATTTCATTCAATAGATATCTCAACATGGGTTGGAGTTGATGATCATTGGCATCAGTCACGGTCACAGTGACAGCACGCTGAACACTGGAACAACTACGACGAAATCTCGAATAGCATTCCACTATTACCCTTCCTAAGTCTTGAAGTTGTTCGTATCATCTTAGTTATCGTACTTGTAGTTCTTCAAATAAGTTCTTGTCGATATGTCGTGCTTGTCTCTTTGCCTTATCATCTGAGCCATTCTGTTGGATCTCAAGAAGCATATCTCACAAGCAGAATTCGGAATTCCGATGAGCTGAATCCAGCGGAGATGATTTTTGAGCCCATGGTTTGAAGTTGGTTAGGGGTCAATTATAGCCAAAATAAGCCATCCCACGCCGGAAGTTGTTTTGCCACGTTTGTTCTCGATTACTTTTATCCTTCTTCAAAGTTGTAACCTGGTTTCAACCCTCTCCGTATCATTATACCCGTCCTTAACTTTTGCTCGTCTCTTCTGCAGCTTCCTGCTCACAAAAATGCTTCAAAGTCCAACAACCTCGGCCTGGACGCGAGTGTCGCCTTTGGAGGTTTTGATAACTCGGGCTTGTGATCCATCAATGCCTGAGCCTAATTATGCAGCCCATGTTGAGGTTGCAGAATATATCAACAACAAGAAGGCCAATACGTGTGTATCAAACTCTCCTGAAAAATGCCAGGTGTCTGAACCCAAGTTGTAGCCCTCGAGAAGCAGCGATGACTATCGCCCGACTAGCCAACAATCGAAATCCCCACATATCCATGCTCGCTCTTTCTCTGCTCGACACCTTAGCCCAGTCATGCGGATACCCCTTCCACCTCCAAATATCCACCAAAGAATTCCTTAACGAGCTCGTACGGCGATTTCCCGAACGCCCGCCGCCATATCCCAACGCGGTTATGTCACGAATACTTGAGTTGATAAACAGTTGGAAGGAGACAATCTGCGTAGAAAGTAGATGGAAAGAGGATTTGAGTAACATCAGGGACATGCATCGGCTGTTGACATTCAAAGGCTATCGTTTTCGGGACTTTGCGCGGCCGACTCAGTCACAGCCATTGGCTGCGAATGCGAATCTAAAGTCGGCGGCTGAACTCGAAGAAGAAGATCGCGAAGCGCAGTCTGCAAAACTCCAGGAGCTCATCCGACGCGGAACACCACGCGATCTAGCTGCTGCACAAGAACTGATGAAATCTCTCGCTGGCGCGAATCCAGAAACTAAACCGGATTACAAGTCGCAGGCGTTGCACGAAATAACTAAACTGGAGACTAAGGTCGTGTTGATGAACGAGATGCTTGATAACGTGGATGTGGCAAGAGGTGAAAGGTTTGTCGAAGGCGATGCCTACGATCAGGTTGCAGAAATTTTGAGAGCTGCGAGGCCCAAACTACAGAAGTGGGCAAGTGAGGTGGACGTAGAGAGTCATGATTCCGAATCTTTAGGTAGGTCCCGACATTTCCGTTCTACAACCTCCCTTTTTCATAGCCGCTATCACAGACACCTTCCTACAAATGAACGACCAGATCAACACCGTCCTCAACCGATACGAAGCATTTAAAAAGGGCGATTACAGCTTTGCTTCTAACCCTATACCTGCCGAGTTATCAAATTCCGGTCCTTCATCCTCTAGCGCAGGACTATCCTTGATCGACTTCGATGACTCGACGGCAGCCCAGAATGCCACCTCCACAGCTACCACGACCCCATCAAACGACATAATGAGTCTTTTTGGTCCTTCGGCTCCCACACCGACACGACCTTCCCCTCTTTCCAACTTATCGAATCCCATGTCGAACGCGATGCCAGTAATGGAATCTAGAATTGGACTAGGATTACCCGGGATGAACGTTGGAAATTCCACTCCGCCCATACCCTCAACATTCACACCTCCTCCAAACTATGGTTCCCCCAGCTCCGCTCCTGTCTCTAATCTCACCCCACCGATAGGTGGGATGCATGGTTCTGGCGTTATGGGGTCAGGATTGGGTATGGGCATGGGCATGGGTGGCAGCGCAGTAGGATACGGCTCTCCATTTGGTGCCAGTGGCAATCACAGTGCTTTCCCCCGAAATTCTTCTCCGGTACCTACAGTACCACATACGCCGAATTATTTCTCAGGTCCCCCAGGTGTCAATCTAGGTTTAGCTAGGACTGGAACTCCATCAACCCCTCAGACTACCCAAAGATCGCAGTCGACGCAGTTGGCTCAACCACAGACGCCGAACTCAACTGCGCAGAACGGCTTGTCACAGTCATCGCAGCCTCAACCGACACAGGCGAAAGATCCCTTCGCAGATCTAGCGGGACTGTTCTAGCATTCGGATGGCCATCCTGGTCGATTCTATGGATCAGAAGAGTTTCAGACGAAGGTATCAAGGTATAAGGAATGTGAATCATACACAACGCGATATCAATAGCCAATGTATCTACTTATTCTGGCAAATCAAGTATCTCTAGTATCAGCGCCAGGGAGTAAGTATGTCTGCACGGAGCTGGTCGAATCTCGAAGGCTGCAAGAAATCGTAGAGCCCCAATCTTGGCGCAGGCGTTTAGGAGATCTTGACTGGCGCTCTGATAGCAACGTATATCAGTTACTACAGGTTGTTCTTATTCTCACCCCAGAAAGGTTTAAGTCAAGGTTTGAAGATTTCCACAAGACGATACTCACTATGTATATCATAGTATGCCCAGCCTCATGGAAACTTAAAAGTTGATCACAGCTTGCAGGCCTCAATCGTCCACTTATCACCACGCAAGGTCATGAAATCTATCAGACGGCGCCTCAATGCTCTGATCTTCAGCGACCGTTGTAGCTTCATACATTCACAAGAAAAGCTTTATAACTCATGTGGCAATATGTGACACTTTGTCCACTTTCATGGCAGAACTGCGCGATTCATTTGATATCGACATTCAGGCAGTCGAAGGAAGCCTCAAGGAAGCCTTGACTAGGCAAACCGGAGGTATGTATCTCAAACACCTTGAAGAACTGCGAAGAGCCGTGGGTACTAGCTATCGTGTCTGCTATCCAGTGACTTATTCAACAGCGATTTGACAGGGTTGGGGAGACGCCGACCTCGATGATCACTATAAGAAACAGCGACGAATTGCCGACTCTCCTAATTCTCAAACTGAGATGGCTTGGTTTCGCAGGATGAAAGGTATATTCCAGGAGCTGGATGAACAAGCCTCGATTGTTCCTGCGTCTGAACGATTTACATTCCTGGATCTAGGGTGAGCTGCACAGTGGGCCTTTGCTCGTTGCATGCCCTTTCCTTATGAAGTATATATGATAGATTTTGTCCCGGAGGATTTGCGTCCTATATCCTATCTCGCAACACGGCTGCCTTCGGTACGGGTATATCCTTACCCATAAAACAAAGCGGTCATCGAATCCTGCTCGAACAACATTTGTGCCAGCGCTTCGAACCTCACTATGACGACTTGGGGTACTACAACCTCCTCAATGTCAATGAGGAATACACTCTGTTCCTTCACAACATACGTCTTCGCGATCTTCCTCGTACCATTTGCAATTCTCTTTACGATCTCGTCATCCTGGATGGTAATTATCTCAGGACATATGTCGATCCCAATCTTGAAGCACCTGACTCGGAGCAACAGTGGGGAGCTCACCGGCTCATAATATCTCAGATCATAATCTCCCTACAGACTATTGCACCCGGTGGTTCAATTGTGATGAGGCTCAGACGACCGGAGAGCCTTATTACTGCCACGATTCTATACATGCTCGACGAGATTTCGTCTGACTTGAAGCTCGTGAAGCCCCGTACGATGCATGCCACCCGGGGAACCTTTTATGCAGTGGCCAAAGGCGTCGGGTTCAATGACCAGTCGAGGAAGAAGAAGGACGAATACCTTTTCCAATTCAGACTCCTGTGGTATCAGATATCATTCGGTGGGAATGATGGACAAGGTCGTTATCTAAATGGGAAAGATATCGAGTTCATAGCCTCTTGCGATCAGCTGCTGAGAGGATATGCGGAACGACTGGGGAAGTTGAGTGAACACGTCTGGAGAATTCAGGCTGAGAGTTTGAATTCGCAATTCCGACACAAGGGTATCATAGCTTGATTGACTCTACAACTCGAAGTATAAGTACCGGCTGTATTGTTTTGCTAGTATGTAGTGTATACTAGAAATTGACTCGTTCTTGAACTCGTTCTTGGACGTGTACAGTTACCGTCACATGCGAAGGCTGGTATTCCGTAGTGGTAGCTATTCTTTTTCCAGTGGTCGTGACTTGCTATAGTCTAGAGGCAGTCTCTCAACCTTTTCAAGCATGATTTGAAGGGCAACAAAAAAATGAGGTGGCATGAGAACACAGATTCCAGAATTTTGATCAGTCGAACAAGTTGTTCGCGCAAAGACCGTCGACGACGGGCGCGAGAGAGTGCATGTAATACGAATTAGTCATCATCGATTTCCTTTTGTGGGTCCAGCCTGGTTCTTTGGCTGTGCTAGACCCCAGAGAGTCTAGAGAACGACTTCATCTTCTCTCTCGAGAATTCTGGCTCGCGAGACTAATGCTAGACCCTTGACAGTGAGTACCCATCACTTTATGCCGTGAGCAAAGCAGAAGTTGATAATATGATTCTTATTTGACCAGCGTCCTGACTTCTTCAGCGAATCGAGGGCAGTGGATCCTGTATCTCAGCTGAATCCACGGACACCTGCCGTTAGCTCGAAACGCAAATTTGATGCATCCGAATCCGGTGATTCCGAGCCACCGACATTGTTCATCACTCTCCCCAAAAAACCAGAACCAGCTGGCATAGTACTGTCCGAAACTGATAAATTGGTCATGCAGTGGGTGCCAGTGCCAACCTGTGCCAACCGTCGTTACATGGCGCTTCCAGGAGTGGGGAGTGTCGACTTTCGAGGACGAAAAGGTGAAGATAGAATACGAGACGGAAGAAGAGAAACAAGAGGCTATCCTTCCAGCTAAAGATGAGAATAATGAGGAGTATCAACGATACCGTGAAGACCATCCTACTTAATTCTCAACCAATGCTTGGATGCTATGTACAGCTTGTCGATAAATTACTCATAGTAGGAGTATTTTGTCACGTATAACTTCGACTCAGCAGTATTAGAACTCGATGTATGCGAGGCGCATGGCGGCTCGAACTTTCACTTAGCTCATCCACCTGAGCGCTGACTCGGAGCGCTGAGCGCTGAGCATCCACCTTGACCAGGCTTGGTCCTCGACTCCTCGGCCTGTCGCTTACGATGTGCGCATAGTACGCAACCAGATGCATTCAGATGATGACGGACAATGCGTTGAATGCCTATAGTCACCAGTGGGTTCATCGAGGCACCGGTTCGATACAGAAGAATTTCATGTTTTTTCCAAGAAAAATTTTCCATGTTCTGGGTTTCTGATAAGCCCATATTGGTTATCAATCTGTTCAACCTTTGCAGCGTACAGTGGCAGCATATCGCATCATATATATTTCGACGCTGACGCCTTTCAAAAATGTATCCCCCTATTCTCTGCAACGAAGTTAGTGGTGTGTTGACCTTGGGACTACCCATCGCTGCTAAGTACCTTGGCTGGGATCGTCTCAAGTTGGGACGAGAACAGTCGTTACTCAGATATAATGTTCGAAGTTCGAGGCTACGAACACTGAAGTCTCACAATGTACCTGAACAAAGCATCCAGTCCGCGTACAAGATCAGTGTTGGACTTTACATGATACATGCATATCAACTTTTTCCTCGAAAGCTCTTGAAATAGTCATAGACTCATAGTCATGGTGTCATATATGTGCTAGCACGCAATGTATTCTGAATTGTTCGTGTAAATCCTATCGTCGAACTCGCTTCACGGTGAACGGAGAGCAGATCTCTCCGCCAACCACAAACGCGATCATGGCGGGAATCAGGACCCGAAAGCTGATTCAGAGAATGAGGAATGATGACAAAAAGAAAGATTTTGGAAGGAAACGTACAAGACGATTATAACCCAAGACACAAATGACAGACGGATCGGGTTGGATACGAAGTTGGGATAGAAGTAGATGTGAATGAAAATTGAGGTGGTCTGTTTTCGTGGAAATAATGTGAGCCGTCATTGAACAAGATTTAGGAAATGGTATACTTACCTGGCCCAAGGTGAGGACCACCGAAGCAAACGCAGGAAGCAAAGCCTGGGGCCAGCCCAGGATCGCAAGAAACAGATGGGCGAAGTTCAGGATCACCTCCGTAGCCTGAGGAGATACTAAGATTCATGTAGCGGTTAGAGCCTTCATGACTGAAAAATAGCAGACTACCCCTTACCCTGAACTATCGGATCGGACAACCAGTACTCGTCCATGAGCATCTCGATATTGAGGATTTTGATAGGAAGTGCGTCTTCTAGTTTTGCGAGAGCGATCTCCTCAACCTGAGCAAGTAAATTGAAATGAGTTGGTGGACCTGACCAACGGTAGAGAAGGGAGTTGACTTACGAGCATTTTTCCAGTACCAGGTCTTTAGAATTAGATACATTCGGTCAGTCTTGGTGACGTGTTGGAAGATGAGGATACGTTACGCGCCTCATTACCCACAGATCGTGGAACCCACACTGATGAGGAATGACATTAGTGATCTAACTTGTAGCAAACTAAGCATAATTCATCTATGAATTCGACGCACCACAGTTGCAAGTAGAAACCAGAATGTCACCAAGGGTGGTAAACGTGCTGACGGGGTTGCTGCTTGTGGTGAGGTAGCATCTTGATGCGAATTTGACGAGCTCCCATTCCCAACTGAAGGAGTTTGAATCATGAGAAACGTATGTAGGAGAGAGATAAACACTCAAAGCAACGTACCACCGTGTCCTTGCCCGTTTTCAGCGCGTCTAGTGGCGATAGAATGATGCAGTGAGATTCTCGACCACCCCGATAAGGGAGCAGATTTCACCTCGCTGGGTTTTCCTCTTGGTTCAAATTCGTGTTGGAGCGTGCACGCTCCTGATCTCGATGATTTCTTTGATTAGTGTCGTGGCTTTCGCCATCTGAATCGGCATGCCATCGTTGCTGTACACCCACTCGATGAACGTCGGCCTTATGAATGTTCAGAAAGTCCGGCAGAGGTAAGTTGTGAGGAGCGCCCACATGATGATTGTCCGTAGCATGGTTTGACGAATGCGTCGAATAGTTGAATGCAGTGTGAGAATTGTAAGGCGGGCTGGTGTTGTTCATTGCAGAGGGAGAATGTGATGATAGCATAGAAGGGAGTGCTAGAGTGCTGAGTGGCAAACGATTAGATGGGTCAATTTATAAGAGTGCTGAGTGGCAAACGATTAGATGGGCCAATTTATAGCGCGAATGACAGGGTCCAACATGAGGCATACATACACCATTGATCAGCGACACGTTAAACAACAAAGTCTTTGTCTTTCGTAGATCTTTATCCATTACATGAAAGAACCTTCGTTGTGACTACAGTTGCGTCGAAAGGCTACTAAAAGCTGCTAGATCAATAAGCTCATTGTGAAAAGACGCTTGACAAAAGGAAAAGCAAGGCACCGAGTTTGTATTGATTTCCCGTACCGCGTTAGTGGGGGAGCACATGAGCTCGTGACAGACTCCAGGGAAGTTGAAGGAGAAGACGATAGAAAGAGATTAGAAGTTAGAGCTGGAGCCAGGAGACAGCAGGATACAGGAGAGACTCAAAGTCAGAATTGTGAAATGAAAAGCGTGGTGGTGCAAGAAAAACCTTTAGCGCTTGAGCGCCTATTTCTGGAACTCCGAAATAGGAGCTATCTGTGCAGATCTGTGCAGGAAGGAAGGAGTGGGAGGGATACTAAACGCAGAAATCAGTTAGCATCGCAGAGACAGGACAATCAGCTAAACCTCGACCGATGTTTGACCAATGGTCATCTTGGGCTGATTTCGCGCGAACTTCATTGATCGTGATAGTCCTTGGACGAAAAAAATGTTTCTGAACAGTTGGGTATAAACTCTGGCTTCGTGTATTGCATACAAGAATACAAGTTTTTGATTGGATTGTTTGCTAGTATCAACTTTTCAGGAAGAAACCCCTTGCCACAAAACAGAAAACTAAGGGAAAATCATGAGGATGGTTTCTGGAATTAGTAAGTTCCGCCTGAGATCTGAAGATGATCAAAATTTGAGTATCGTTGTAGAGATGAAGGGAAGGGCAGGACGTACAACGACACCGCCGCCGAGAACGAGGTCAGCAGCCTCTCCGCCTGTTGCGTCGATCTCTCCCCAGTTCCAAGTACCAGTGCAGTGGCCACAGTCGACGCCTAGAAGAGACCACGAACATGAATTGATTTACTAGATGGTAAAGAGAGATACACTGACCAACAACGGGGTATTTACCACTGGTGGTTATTGTGGTCTTGCTTCCAGTGAAGCTGATGTCACTGAGCACACCATTCAGAATCAAAATTCAAGAAAAAGCGAAAGAAAACTCATACGAAATAGTGCTGTCAGTTCCGGGAGTTCCGACTGTGAGTGATATTAGCAAGGAATACTCAAGATGCAAACAGGGATGACATACAGTCCTCAGAGTAACTCTGGGTGATGAGGAATCCGTACTTGTCGTTGGCAGAGATGGAGTTGCCAGAATAAGTGATTCCTGAGACGGATGCATCGCTGGCATCGCTGTCGACCTTGATTCTCATTCCGTACCTACGAGGTTTACAATCAATTGAGGAATGACACATCAGCACAAGCACAAGCAACTCACATGCTTTCAGTAACAGTGTTTCCGGAAATTGTCACTCCGGAAACGGTCTTTCCAGATGCGATAGAACCAATGGAGATACCATGTCCACCAGAGCAGACGTTGTTCTCAAAGACGATGTTACTACCAGAGTTGATGGCAATGCTAGTGGGTGCAACTGTTGTCAGCTAGCTTTCTCGCTTCGATCTGTTTTGAACTTACCAATCGTCTTGGTTGTAGACCGTGTTTCCGCTGAAGGTGACCTAGAATCGAGCTTTAGTCAAAACCGCCTTGCATATCAGCAGAACGATGGTACACACATCACTAGCCGAAACATCGAAACCATCAGTGTTCTTTCCGAGGGAAGCACCATCGAGGTTGTCCACAAGGATGTTGGTGAACGAGGAGGTACCGCTCGTGCCTTTATGCGTCGTTCAGCAAAACTACAACGCGAAACTCGGGATCCGTATAAGAGATGGGACTGACCGACAGAAATAGCGTGTGCTGGCGAATCCTTGATGATCAAGTCGGTAAATGTTCCAGAGCCCTCGAATCTGGGGAATTGACGTTCAGGTTTACAGTTGATGATAATATGAAAACATAGATGTACTTGATGAGAGGGTGAGGCTTGGTGGTTCCGCCGCTAGTGCCCTCTCCGTCCCAGTAGACTAGAATAGGTTGATGGTTAGCCATTCAATGAAGGTTATGTGAAAAGACGTACGATCGCCGTTTCCTTTGAAGCTGAATCCATTACCAGTGAAGGTAGCGTCCTAGGAAAGAAGTTCAGTTGGCGAAAAATCAGAGCTACAATTTTGAGTGCATACGGAGGTATCGAAAGTCCAGAGAGGTCCGGAGGTGGAGGTGAACGCAAATTCAACGGAGCCCGTCATTTCAATTGACTGTGATAATAAGCATCATTTAGGATGAGAATCGTGCTCAATATTCACGACTCGGGGTCCGAAAACTCACAGCACCAGACGCAGCCTATGTTATTTTGAGGGACAAATCTCGGGCTCAGTCCTGTTCCACGCGTTGCTTGGGTAACCATACATACCTTGATGGTAACGGTGTCTGTAATATCGCTCATACCTCAGCGACGTCCGCTTCACAATCAGAGGGAAAAACATACCACCAGCAGGAACCTCGAACGCAGTGATCACAACGCTTGTGCAGTCAGACAAGTCTGAGGCGCTGCTCACACTGTTGACAGTGCATGTCGCGCGTTTGGCGGTGTCGACCTTGGTCGGACTGGCCAGTGAGCTGGAGAACACGGTGGCGAGGATAGTGAAAGCGAGAAGTGACTGCATCGCTGAAGGAGATCCAACTGGAGGGAAGGAAGTGAAGGGTCGAGTGGGCTCGAAGGAGCTTTTAAACCGGGTCCTCGATCGGAAGAGGAAAAACGAACGGTTGCCTGCCACCTTCACAAAGTCCTACCATGCCCTGATGTTCGACGCGGCCCGTCGAATTATTCCACAAATTAACTTGCTGTTTGCCAGACGATGGAACAGGCGGGTGCCCAACGGACCGTCGAAATGTGAGCGGGTAAAGGAGAAGCATGGAATATGCGATCCACGGATAAGTTGGTGAATTGCACAACAGAGATGTGCATAGCAAAGGGCACCAAACGAAGCAGCGAAAATTCGTATTCCAGTGATGTGACTGATTCCGATGTTTATCCAAAGTTGCAGGTGGGTTGTAAAATAAACGCATCAAGCATATGACTGCCTCACTCTGCCTGAGAAGGAAAAAGGATATGAATCGACAGGAACCACAATTAACCCTTCATTATGGTATTTCCCTTTATCTCCTCCTACACCTTCAGTCAAAATCTCGGAGGAATTCAATGGGTGAAATAGACGTAGTTGATTATTCATGATAGGTTTAATATGGAGTTGGCCTGAGCGTGAAGGCCCGTCCTGGACCGCCGGTACCGCGTTTCGTTGAATTATACGAACAGAAACTATGAGGATGATCATTCGACACATCCTCCAACTGGAAAGGGACAGATTTTCAGGCTTTCAGTCATCATTCCCTGCGAAAAAGTATCCGACACTTTACCTTGTATATCTCCGACGCAAGATGCTACGCGTGGACGCAGTCATAAGGTGACCAGACATCGATTACAAGCCCGCTGCCTTCAAAATGCCAGCGGTACAGGTAACGTCGAGAACACTGGTTACCTCGGATCTTGATTGACCAGAACGCATATGCCTCGATTGAGCCTGGCTGAGCACATGTTGGGCATGTGGCGGGCAACTCAGAGTTTGGGATCTTGAGAAGTTGTGTCTGAATTTGCTGAGAATGAAGAGCTGGCAGACAAGAATTGTCCGAAGAGGTCGAGTACGAGTGGACCTAGCAGCCAGATCAAAAGTAGTAGCAAACTTCATCTTCTATGTAAGATGCTCCATCATCGTTCAACAGCTGGCAGGACACCAGAGGTCTGGTGAGAGTTTACTAGAGCAAACACCGCCGCAGATACTTCTTTGTTTGACAGGAGATGTGACCAGGAAGTTGGAACCACTTTCATTGGCAGATATAATCGTTTGCGAGAGGAAGCTCGGTCTGAGAGGTGGTAGTGCGTTGAAGGAAAAGAAGTCTGGTCAAGTTTAGAGAAGAAGGTAGCCTAGTTGGCCGTCTGTAGTTCACGAAGAGAAAACTTGTTATGCATTGTGTATGAACTATGAAGGGAAGAACAGAAGAGCAAGCGCCAGGTTGGCGCCGAGCAGGTGTAAACACTGCCACAGATGCGAGCATCCTGATTGGGTAGAGATTAGATTAGATATATAGTGTTAAACGGTAGTTTTTTTTTTCTGCTGAACTCTTGGCTGAACTCTTTCTGTCATATCTCGTTTGTTGGAGTTTGGAGATGATACCTCGGCAGGTTCATCGAGGTGCTCGAGTGCTGTGTCCTTACTCTAAAGCCAAGAATTTGTCGCGCAATTTGCAAGAGTCCTTTTCTTCTTCAAGCCAAACACACACGACTTCGCGAAGCTATGCCACATCCATTACCTATGGAACATCTACAAAACCTCCACAGACAGTAATCGAAAAGGTCGTCGAACGCTATGCGGTCGGGCTGTCTCCTGGTCATGCCGTCCAAGCAGGAGACTATGTCATGATTCGCCCAGAACATGTAATGACACACGACAACACTGGTCCTGTTATATCAAAGTACGTGAAGTGGTTCAACATATATCTTCACGATGGAACTAAGGCGTCATGCTCAAACTAGATTCCAGTCCATCGGCGCAACATCCATCCACAACCCCCGTCAACCAGTCTTCACCCTCGACCACGATGTTCAAAATCTGTCTACTGCCAATCTCGCGAAATATTCCAAGATCGAATCCTTCGCCTATCAGCATGGGATTGACTTTTACCCTGCTGGAAGAGGCATAGGTCATCAAATCCTCATCGAAGAAGGGTATGCATTCCCTTATACACTCACCGTCGCCTCGGACTCTCATTCAAATATGTATGGCGGCGTAGGCTGCGTCGGTACACCGATTGTTCGCACAGATGCAGCCGCATTATGGGCCACTGGCAAGACATGGTGGCAAGTCCCTAGGATGATCAGAGTCGAGTTGAAGGGGAGACTCAGGCCGGGTGTCACAGGGAAAGATGTCATCGTCGCTCTCTGTGGCGCGTTTGGAAAGGACGAGGTGCTGAATGGCGCTGTGGAATTCTGTGGAGAGGGAGTGGAATATTTGAGTGTGGAGGAAAGATTGACGATCGCGAATATGACGACTGAATGGGGTGCATTGGCAGGCGTGTTTCCTGTCGATAATACTTTGGTCGATTACTACGATGGCGTCGTGGACAAACTCGAAAAACGAACGTTCGGAGGACCTCCACCGCCAGAACACCCGAGGTTGAACCGTGCACGGGTTCAGTCTCTTCGCCAGACACTATCAGCTCCATCAACTACCACTTTTGCCTCAGATCCCTCAGCTTCCTACGCACTTCGTTTGACATTCGACCTCTCTTCCCTGGTTCCTCACGTTTCCGGTCCAAATTCCGTCAAAATCGCCACACCCCTTCCGAAGCTGGAGGAGAAGAGCGTAAAAGTGGACAAGGCGTACCTTGTCTCATGCACAAACTCAAGAGTCGGAGACTTGAAGAGTGCCGCCGATGTTTTCAGAGGCTATGAGACCCCGATGTCTTTACCTTCTTCTTCTACCTTGGATTCACCAGATGTCACAGTCAAGCACCGTGTTCATCCCTCTGTTCATTTCTACATCGCCGCAGCCTCCTCCGTTGTCCAAGCGGAATCTCAAGCAAGGGGAGATTGGGATGTTCTGGTTCGTGCAGGAGCGAAAGTCCTGCCAGCTGGATGTGGTCCGTGTATTGGATTGGGAGTGGGTTTGTTGGAAGAAGGAGAAGGTTAGTGCAATATTCTCTCTGCATTCGTTTATCCCGGAATTGTATGAGCGTCCTACTCATGGAGTATTCCGCAGTCGGTATTTCTGCAACAAACCGTAACTATAAAGGCAGAATGGGTCACCCTAACGCACAAGCATACCTTGCTTCTCCCGCCGTTGTGGCCGCGAGTGCGGTAAAAGGATTCATCTGCAGTCCCGACTCGCTGGGACCTCTCCAGAAGGACGGGTTCGAAGCAGTCGCTCCCAAATTCAGCATCGCCGAATCAACCTCCGCGGATTCCACGTCTACCTCGACCACAACCCCTTCAGAATCAACAACGTTAACAAGCTCAACATCGATAGAAATCATACCACCTTTCCCGACTCAAATTTCTGGCCCAGTCCTGTTCTTGCCTGCTGATAATGTTTCGACGGACGCTATTTATCCCGGTGGGTATTTTAAGTTGCTAGACAATCCAATCGAGTCATCTGAGCAATTGATATATCAGGCAAATACACCTATCAAGATTCCATCACTCGTTCTGAGATGGGTCAGGTAGTGTTAGAAAACTACTCCAAGGACGCTAGTGGGCTATTGCAATCCCTGAGAAGTAGTCTTGGGGATCGGTGGGTCCATCCCGCGACGGCGGCGGAATCCTCAACCTCAAGCAGCGAGGCGGCGTCACACGCTTCAAGTACGGTCACTAGTAGTACGAGCCTATCAGCTCCTCTCTTGATATCGGGATACAACTTTGGTACTGGTTCCTCTCGCGAACAAGCTGCTACGTCTCTTCTCGCCGCGGGGGTCCCGCTGGTTGTTGCTGGGTCTTTCGGAGACATCTTTAAGGTTGACCTCATTTGATTATTGTGGCTTTAGAAAACTCACTAACTCATGTTTTCAAACTAGCGCAATGCCATCAACAACGGTCTTATATGCCTCGAATGCCCATCACTTGTCGAATACCTCACCTCGACCTACTCTGCTCGATTGGAAGGAGGTAAACGAAGCGCGGGTGCAGGTAATGGGATTATGATATCGAACTCTGAAGAACCATCGCTGAACTTGCGGTTGACGGCGAATATGGCTCAAGGTGTCATGACGCTTTCTGAAGGACAAAACGAGAGTGAGTTCTCATTCAAAAGTGTGGGTACTAGTGTGCAGGAACTTTGGATATGTGGAGGCTTGGAAGGGCTGGTGTTGAAGGAGTTGAAGGCTCCTGCGTAGTATAGGATTAGGATGTGTTTTTGATCTGTTACATGCTAGCTAGCCTGGCTGGCCGTCTGTACAAAAAAAGAGTAAACTTGTTGTGAATCACACGCCAGCTGCTCCTGAGGTTCATTAATCAATATGAAAGCATTGCCAAACTTCTTCAAGCACAGTTTCTGAAGTAAGGTAGAGGTATAGCATTCATCTAAGAATGGAACGGGGAAAGGACTGCCAACAACTTTTTACTCTTCGTTGAACTATCAGACTGGCTAGCGAGGCTACAAGAAAATTCATAACTCTCTGAAAACACCTTATATTGAGCTCAATTTGGGTCCATATAATGGTATGCTTACTTTGTATAGCCTCTATATCCAAAGGTCCCACTTGCTAGGTCGGCCCACTTCCCGGCAGGCATCCAATATCTTGTCATTCAATGCTCTGACGGTGTTCTGCCATATTTCCATATCCCCAAGTTTGTTGGCGTGCAATACACCGTCCTGATACAGACGGTAGTACATTGAGTACAGAAGCGCGATTGGTGTCTGCGAGGCCCCGTTGCTCTTGGCGAACGCTGGTATATCTGAGAACATCTTTCGCATATAGACGGCCTTTTGATTAACGCTGTCAAAGGAGCACTCGAAACCCAAGTGGATGAGCGACTTGTAATCTCCGTTTGGTTTTTGTGGTCGACGAACATGTACCAGGATCAACTGTCCAGACTCTCCTGGGACGACCTTAAAACCGTCGACGCCAATGAACAACGCAAAAGTGTCACCAGGAGTGAACGTTGTGGTGTCTACGTCGGTTTCCAACCGGCCGTTCGTCCCCATCCACATGAAAGTCACAGCGAGCTTCCTATAGAACCCTATGGATAGTAATGAGAGGATACCAGGCAAGTATGATGAACCAGCTTACTAGTATCATCCGGCATCCAGTTAGGATCGATAGATATGATGATTGGGAACGGGGACGTTGGGAACGAGGGCGTTGGGAGTGAGAGCGTGGACCCCTTTGGAGGCGGTGAATTTCTTGTAGATTGGGGTATCGAAACTATTATAATATGGATCATAGACTGGGGCATTTTCGTTGATTGGCAAGGGTGACACAGATTCGAAAAGGCTCGCGAAAAGGATCGATGAGGCAAATATCGTGAACGGTTTGAGAAGCATTTTCGAAATTGGGAAATGAAGCGCTTGAGATTAAGATGAGTGAGGACAGACAGATAGAGGTAAGCAGGCCAGTTACTGTATGAGTTGATGATGTATGCTTTGTGAGTTTTGTCTGACCTGCAGATCTTCACTCGTCGTCGTCGTCGCTCGCAGAGTTACGATTGAAGCTGAACGCACGGTTTCTGATTTAATCCCTCAGCCAGATATTCACACGGTCACATTATTATTATTACTTAATAGACGCCGGCAGCGGTAGACCACTAAGCGCCCGTCAGTGATTTCTTGCGACTTTTCCAATTTCAATGGCTCGAAGTTGAACATGAGAATTAATTCTGACCAATCCATTTCCTCACTCCCATGACCGTTCTGCAACTCAACTGCTAATCACCACAAACTAGCTTCCCAGTTAAAATGCTACTTCGAGAAAAACAGTTCCCAATTTTTACACCTTCCACAAATTCAACCCATGAATCAAATTCGATAACTCGTTACCTGACGCTCGCTCTCAAGTTCCTTTCTGGTTTATTCCTAGGATTTATTGGAGCAAACCTTGTTCTTTTCTTTGGTCGATCCGTGCTTCAGTTCGGGACGAAGTTTGAATTGTTCACCACTGGTCTCGCTACCCTTCACAATCAAGATGTCGTCGTTGCGAAAGTTTGTCCTCAAACTGACGCTCTCTATCCTCAAAACGCCAAGAACACAGGCACCTGGACTCAGTTTGGAGATTTGTTGGAGACAGATACTTTCAAAACGTTGGCTATCGACAAGTTGAGCGGGCTGATACAGATTCCGTAAATATTTTTTCCTGCATCATATCTTACTTCTTGCTCAAAGCCGCGACGATCACGATTAGATCAGAATCCTACGATAACATGCCCCCGCCAGGCGAAGACCCACGATGGGAGACCATGGGACAAGTTCATGATTACTTGGCTGTCGCGTTCCCGCTGATGTTCGTACTTTTGCATCTTTCACGTTCATATTCACTCACAATTCCATTTCAGTCACTCGACGTTATCCCTCGCAAAAGTCAACACCTACGGTCTTATCTACGAATGGACCGGCTCCGATACCTCTCTCAAGCCCTACCTTCTCGCTGCACACCAAGACGTTGTGCCCGTCAACCCCGAAACGCTCGATACTTGGACTTATCCACCTTATTCTGGCTTCTATGATGAGAAGACCGGTTTGATCTGGGGTAGAGGAGCTTCGGATGACAAAGCTAGTTTGGCTGGGATCATGCTGACGTTGGAGACGTTGATTGAGAAGGGCTGGACGCCGACGAGGACGATAGTGCTGGCTTTTGGGTTCGATGAGGAGGCTAGTGGGATTCATGTCAGTTTGTCGTAAAAATATTGGCGATCAGTAATTGACGGGTTGGTTTCATCCAGGGAGCGAAGACTCTTGGAATAGCCTTAGAAGAGATCTATGGTCGGGATGGGCTTGCGTTCATTGTAGACGAAGGAGGCAAGTGTCACTGGTCATTCTATGTTAGAGACGAGACTGATGGAATCCAATTCGATAGGAGGGTTCAAAGACGTCTATGGAACTATATTCGCTACACCTGGGGTGGCAGAGAAGGGCCACGCTGATATCATGGTCGAAGTCACTTCTCCAGGTGGTCATTCAAGTATTCCCCCAGTTCATACGGTTTGTACTCACTCTTTTGGTATCAAATTTTCGCTTAGTTGTATTTCATTAACAGACCATTGGCTACCTTGCTTCCATCATCACCGAACTGGAGAACAACCCATTCCCAGTTGAGCTGGTATGTCTAACTCACTGAACCCCGTTTCTTTATTTTTACATCCTTACCATCAAATCTACTTCCTCTTCAAACCAGGCGCGTAACACCGTACCCCACGACACCCTGCTCTGCTATGCTTCTCACGGACGCGACATACCCCGCTCGCTCAAACACGCGATATTCAAATCCACTCGTTCCGACGCGGCTTTGCGTAAAGTTGACGACATGTTCGTGTTGAAGGACCGTTGGTATTCCAGTCTCGTCGGAACCACACAAGCAGTGGATATGGTGTCTGGAGGTGTCAAGGCTAATGCTCTGCCCGAGAGCGCGTACGCGGTTGTTAACCACAGGATTAATACTCTTAGGTATGTATTGGCGACTCTCAAATCTCAGTCGAATATCGGTCTTTCTGGAAATTAACGCGTTTCTTCACTGCAGCTCTGTGAACGAAACCGCTGCACACGATACGAAAACCATCACGACCGTCGCTCGAGCCTTCAACCTCACTCTCAAAGCATTCGGAGAAGACGTCCTAACAGCATCCGCTTACGCCCCTTTCGAACCCAAAGGCCACATCGAACTCTCCCAAGCATTCAACCACGAACTCGAACCTGCCCCCGGACGCCTACGTGGGGAAAAGATAGCGAGCCTTGGGAGTTCTTGAGCGGAACGATCAAAGCGACGTATGAAGCCCATCGGGAGTTGAAAGGCGAGGAGAATCAGAGTGTCGTTGTAAGTCCGGGGATGTCGACTGGGAATACGGGTGAATCGTTCTTTGCTCCCTTTGATTTTCGACGGTTTACTGAAGCACTGGATGGGGAAAATTTTCAGACACGAAATATTACTGGAATCTCACTCGTCATATCTTTCGATACAATCATAAGAACGGTGCTTATGGAGGGGACATTGCGACTGGTGTGCATACGGTGAATGAGAGTGAGTCTTGGCTGTGTTTCTTCGATCTTCAATGTTGTTGTGGGTGGGTACTGAACATGCCTTTCAGACATTCCGCTCGACCATTACATCGAGATGATCCGGTTCTTCTCAACACTGATTTTGAACGCGGACGAAGCAGAAGGTTTCTGAGTGGCGTTAGATCTAGAATTGGTGTAACGCGATAGTCGTTGTGTAGGAGCCGTGGTTGGTGCAAGTAGGTGTTATAGAATGAGTGAGGTAACAGTCTCTTAACGTTGCTATTAGTAGTACGCAAGTGTGTCTCCTCGAACTCATCCTTTCAGAACCTATTTTGTGTCGAATCAGAATCCTCAAGCGTTCAAGTTGCGCGTGTCAGGAAACCGGACACGAAATATGAATTCCAGCAGTATCATCTTGAATCGTTATCATTCCACTTTGTTCTAAGGGATGCGATGGAGACCTCACTGACGGCCTTGCCCTAGGGTAGCCTAGGACTCACTTCAACTCTGGCGATGAAAGTTGATCTAAGTTTGAGGGAGAGATCCGACGGAGGCCTTTACTCACAGCCTTGCGCCAGTACTGGAAGTTCACATATCGAGGAAGATGCTTACTATGTGAGTAATTTTCCGGACTCCTATGTTTCTGAGAGCAGATAGTACAAGGAAAAGGAATGAATGAATGAATAATATGCGCAAGGTGCACAAGATAACGCATTGGCACTCAGGCAGGAGAAACGAGCTTGCCACTTGGGTTTCGAGTCCCGACTCTCAACCAATTTGGACGATGTCCCGTCGGTCAAATGATACCCCACGGAGATACATATGTAACAATCGTTAATACGAACAACGACGCTGTGCATCTCCCTCAACCTCTTTCTCGTCTATCACCTGGACATCCATACTTCAGTGTTCAGTGCCAGACTTGCTTTTCCCCCAAACCAAATCCAACACCCAAGATTTGCTGGTCAAATCTAAAGAACCCTGTAGGTGACTCCACCATTATTCTGAGAGCGATAAGTTTACTCACTTGGAACTTACAAGTCTGCTTCAACGCTTCACCTACTATGCACTTGTTCCGAGTTTTTACGTGCCATGCGCTTGCGACCAGCATGCTTATCCTTTCGATGATTTCTGCTGCGCCGATTTCTACTTCTTGGCAACCACCCGAGTCGAAGGAAAGACTGTTCTCAGAATTCTCAGTGGCAGAGGTAGATGAGGCAGAAGAGTCTCCAAAACGACCGCGAGGGTCATACAAATATGTGAGTATACACCCCACCTGTGTTTTATCTCAACAGTTACACTAAGCAGACCGCGTTTTGTAGCATGATCATGCAAGTGAGCGTTCAATTTCAATCCCAATTCAATGATGACTTCCACAATACTCTAATTACTGCTTCTGATAGATGGTTCGAAGGCGCCACTCAGAAAATACTACATTGTTGTCTGCCCTCAGTCCAAGCAGAAGGTCGAAAGTGAGCAATACAGCGATCCAAAGGCGACCTGGACAGTGGGCTTCGTACAAGCTGAGAAAGAGTCAGATCTTTCTGGCAAAATCTTGTGTGGCTATCGAACGGTTCAAACCCAGCCGCCGGCGAAGCCCTTCGCAGGCGAGTGGGAATTTGTGGTCGACAAAAACCAACCCCGTAAAACCGGCTTGTGCCAAGCAGTCGCGAACATATCAAAAACCAAGAAGCACCCGTGTCTCATCATTGGAGTTGCGACAATGACAGTGGTTACACTGCAGAAACAGATTAATCCGAAGGTGTACGACGCCGTTATCAAACATCATTCTGACAAACTTCCCAACCTCGTCTCCGTTTACCAATACCTTATTCACCTCGAGAAGGTGTTGAAGGAGCCCAGCCTAAAGGATATCAATAAATACCCGCTCGTTACCAACCTCGAATTCGACATCTCTGACTCGTCGGAATTTATGAAGGCTTTCAGAAAGATGATTCTCGTGAAGGGTTCCGCGGCGGGGTTCCAACTGAATTCAAGTCATCCATGGGAATTGGATCTATACAACAGGATTGAGAAGGAAAAGCTCGAAGTTCCTGACATGGTCAAAGATCAGAACAAGAAGGAAATGGAGATCCGCGAAAACTTCGCCAAAAAGTTTCGTGAACAGCAATGGGAGGCGTTTCTGAAAGCGCACCCGCTCGCACCCGAGAATCAGGATGCCGGGAATTGGACCTCAGGGACAGCTAGATGATGAAGAACTTTGCGGCTACATGTGACTTTTCTCGGGTAAGGTCTCGATTTTTTATGTCAATCTACTACGCCGGCTCACGTCTCCTTTTTATATGACCGTCGTTGAACGCTGTGTATAGCTTGTAGTATCGATCCTTATCTGGTCTTGGGTGAAGAACTTTTTGGCTACTTGTAACTTCATTCCTCTGGTAAGTCTTTCGAATGTCAATTTACTTTGGCGACTCACGTCTCCATCCTAGTACTGAGATTTTTTATTTATTTGACCGCCGTTGGACGCTATGTGGCTTGTAATGTATACCAGATAGTATCAATCCGTATTGTTTCCGCCACTTTTTCTTTATGGTCCACCGAGATGATTTTACTTTCGCTCGACTTTCAAACTTCAAGAAGCTCTCAGTGAAAATTTGAATGCAAGTGATCTCTTCAAATGAGCTTTCTTTGGCTTCATTCCACTCTCATAGAGCACAACTCGAAGGCAATCGCAAACTACGAATCTTCAACGAGGTCCTAGAGAATTCTGACCTCGGATATCACGGATTTCAGCAAGGCGTCTCCGTGAGCTCATCCTTTTAGCAACATTTCATCGAAACCTCCAACGTACTTGAAGTGGTGCGCGCGCGAAAGAACTTCCATACCAAATGGCACGCATCCAAATCTTGAGCAATCTCCGAGTTCTCATGCAGACTTAATGCCACAGCAAGTAAGCTCTGGTTGAATCGCTATCATCCAAATTAACTCTGAGGGATGCAATTAGCCTCGCTAGCCAATCTGATAGTTCAACGAAGAGTAAACGCGTTCGTTGAATAACAGGATGCAATGAGTACCCTTGAGTACCTCACTCACAGCCTTGGTCAACCTAGGGCTGCTTTGCATTCAATGCTCCAAATATTGCTTGATTTTCTACATTTCGGATGGCTAAAAACTCGGAGATCTTAGTCAGTAATAATTGTTTTCGCATTCCAGCACGGATGTCCAAGACATGGAATCTATTCAGATCTATTCCCGCACAATTCGTAAACCAGTGCATAAAGCTAGAGCCCAGAGTACATGCTGGTACATGGGCATTGGGCACTGATCGGGCAATGGCCCATGGGAGGACAGGGCAATGCGAGTTGCTTATGAGGATCAAGATATCAAAGATCCGACGGATCTTTCACTCACAGCCTTTCGCAAGTTCACAAATCGAAGAAGACGCAGGGAGGCTTGCATTGTTATACTGTTCCAGACTCCTTTCAAGTTTTTGGAAGCAGCTACAGAAGGATACAGATTCGTGGAGAAAACATCAAACTGATGCGCTGGTTGGAGCAATGAGGTCGGGGAGATATGCTCTCGAGTCTCGGATGATTATCGATGATGTCCCGGCGTCGGTCAAACGGTGGCCCACGGAGATGTGTAACAATTGTTGATACGAACAACGACGCGGCGGCTCATGATATATTCCCTCTGCTCCATTCCCAATTTCCCTTCCCATCCCCCATCTGCCAACATTCGTACTACTCCTGTGCTCAAAGGTGCTCAGACTTGCCTTCCCCCAAACCAAATTCAACACACAAGATTTGCTGGTCAAATCTAAAGAACCCTGTAGGTGACACCTTTGCTCTGCGAGTGATGAGTTTACTCACTTGAAATCCTGAAGCCTGCTTCACCTATGCATTTGTGTCGAATTTTTACGTGGCACTTGTTTGTGGCCAACATACTTATCCTTTCGATGATTTCTGCTGCGCCGATTGCATCCCCGCCCACTTCTCAACTACCCTCCGAGGAGTTCGAGTCGAAGAAACGACCATTCTCGAAATCCTCAGTGGTCATGCCGGGCAGGCCCTCAAAAAAACAGCGAGCATGTGAGCGTTCAATGATTCTGGTCATGATTTCAATTTGCATGCACAACGCTCTGATGACTGCTTCTCTTTTGACAGCTGACCCACACACACCCAAAAATTACTACATTATTGTCACCCCTCGCGGGGGACGGCAGGGGACTCCGACAGTTGAAAAGAAGCAAGCCGGTGATCCAATGGAGGTGATCTGGACAGCGGGCTTGGTTCCAGTTGAGAATGAGTCAGATCTTGGTTCCAAAAAATTCTATGGCTATCAAACCCAATGGCAGTCCCCAGCCCAGTGGACGATTGCGAGAACGGAGAAGCAAAGGAGCCTGTATGGAGCAAGCGTCCACATATCGAAGAAGACAGAGTACCCACCTATCATCATTGGAACTGCGACAATGACAGAGATTGCACTTAATAAAAAGATCACTCCAGAAGTGCACGAAGCCGTGATCAAACATCATTCTGACAAACTCCCCAACCTCGTCTCCATCTACCAATACCTAATTCACCTCGAGGGAGTGCTGAAGAAGTTCAGCACAAATGCAATCGATACACACGCGGTGGGTACCGATAACAATCAACAATCGAGCGTTACCGATATCGATAAACGCCCGCTCGTTACCAACCTCGTTTTCGACATCTCTGACTCGTCGAAGTTTATGAAGGCTTTCAAAGAGATGATTGAGAAGAAGTCGTCTGCTGCGGGCTTCCAACTGAATCCAAGTTATCCATGGGAAATGGATTTATACGACAGGATTGGGACGGGAAAGCTCACAGTTCCTGAGATGGTCAAGGAGGAGAACAAGAAGGAGATGGAGATCCGGAGGAAGTATTTGAGCCCGCTCGACCCCGAAAACCAGGACGCCGAGGATTGGGATTTGGAATGGTGAAGAACTTAGCGGCTAATACTTGCAGTGACTCCATTTCTTTGGTGAGTCTTTCTAATGTCGATTTACCGACTCGTCCGAATCTCACGTCTCCTTCCCAGTATTGTCGTTCGACGCTGTGTACAGCTTGTATAGTAGTAGACTTATCTTATGAGTCTTCCAAGTCTCACAAATCGTTATATTGTGCAAGTTGGAGAGTAGCAGTTAGTAGTCTCCCGTATGCAAGACAAGCCTCTTGCAGCCTCTTGCTTGAGCAGTACTACATAGTAGGGCCTGTTCGGCAAATCCCACTATGCCCGCTTGAATAGATTGAGCGCCACTTTTTCTTTATGGACCACCGAGACGACTTCACTTTTGCTCGACTCTCAGATTTGAGGCTCCCAGTCACGATTCGAATGCGAGTATCATCTTTAAATGAGCTTTCTTTGGTCTTCATACCACCTTCATAGATCACAATTAGAAGGGAATCGCAAACCACGAAGCTTCACCGAAGTCCTAGAGAATCCTGACCTCAGATATCACGGCGTTCAATCATCGTGAGCAACCCTTATGGATATCGTTTACATGCAAGTAATCGCAATCGCTCAAAAGGACGCTCTCAGATCTCTATGTCATCTGTCAACTTATCGCGGACAACAAACCATTAACCATCCCGTTTCGGACGTCGTTCAAGGCTTTCAAGAACGCCTACATGTACGCCTCCATGACCATGCTTCACTCCTGGTAACTCAAGTGCTCAACCTTTTGGAAACAGCTGGAATGAGTGGATAACATTCCCAATCCGATATTGCGACCTTCCGCTCAGCGCTCAGATAACATTCACCATCTGGGACATTGCCGGTCCAAGATCTGCTGCTCCTGTGGGTGGGACGACGTTCAGGCTATTTGGGAAGAAATGGTCTGTCAATTCTAACGCTTCAATATAGATGTCTCTAACAATGACTTGACCTCTGCAGGACTCTACGTCGAGGGAAACATCGTCTATTACTATGGCCAGGAATCGAAGCCGATGGCTCCGTAGACTCGGCAACGCCAAGCAAGATACCGGGCACTACAGACGAAATGGGTCGCTTGGAGAAGTTGGTGAAGAAATACGAGCGTGGCGACTTACCAAAGTCAGAATGGTTGGACAAGATGACATTCAGGAAGATGGAAGAAATTCATTCCGTGCGTACTCCTCCTCGACGCGTTTCTGTCTATCTCAACGTCTTGTCACCCTCAGGCAGAAACTCAGAAATCCGAGAACCTCTTCCTCTATATCGACCTCCCCCGGTTTGATTTTCCTGTGATATTCAATGAACCTGAATCCCTGGGTAACCCAGCGTCCACTTCGACACTTCCACCACCATCACTACCGCCTCCTCCACAGACACCAACTCAGCCGGTTACCTCTTCATTCGCTTCCGACAATACACATCTATGGACCATCGTCGATCCTGAGATCACACGAGAAAATCCCGTCGAGGACAAGCATCGTCGATTGGTTCGCAGTCATCGTAGTGGTCCCTATGATCGCGAGTTGAAGCCCAACTCAAAGGATAGAGACAACATTGGAGTGAGTATATACCGTTGCTCGGTCTTCGTTCATTCGGTTCATTCGGTTCATGTCTGCTAGGAAATTCTCAACTATGCTCCCAGCCAACCTCTCAGTCCAGAAGAGAAAGACCTCATTTGGAAGTTCCGCTTCCACCTCGCCAGAGACAAGCGTGGACTCACCAAGTTTCTCAAAGCTGTTACATGGAGAGATCCATCCGAAGTGAAACAAGCTGTCGAAGAACTGTTACCTCAATGGACCGAGATCGATATGGACGATGCTCTCGAACTTCTCGGTCCTGGGACTGTTGATTCTCGCGTTCGGGCATTTGCTGTCAGACAGTTGGCAAGAGCTGATGATGAGGTGTGTAGCGCTTGTCGCGCGCTTCCTTGTGTGTACTGATTTTAGCCAACTCAGGAACTCTTCCTGTACCTTCTTCAACTGGTACAAGCGCTCAAATTCGAAAGCGCTGCTACTGATCAACGTTCTTCACGGTCCGCCACTAACGCCATATCGTACGATGATAGCGGCTTGACGGATTTCCTTGTTTCAAGAGGAGTGCGGAATGCTTGGCTTGGTAATCGACTGTACTGGTATCTGATGGTCGAAGTTGCGCTGGAGGATAAGGTCATTTCGAAGATGTACGGACGTGTTGTGTTCAAGTTCATGAATAAACTTCTTGAGGTGAGCAAATCTCATTCGTCTCTGTTACCTGTGCTGACTCTGTATATAGGTCGAAAATGGATCTGATCGACGAGAACTTCTGCGCCGGCAAGGTCAGCTTGTCGAAACGCTTGGGAAGCGTGCACGCGAACTACGAACATCGAAAGACGGGACGGGGAAGAAGAAAGAACGTCTACAAGCGTTCTTAGCAGACCCGAAAAACAACCTCTCATCCATGGCACCTCTTCCCCTACCTCTCAACGCTCAGATCGAAATCACAGGCATCATATCCGAAAAGTCCTCCGTCTTCAAATCCGCAATGTACCCTCTCCTTCTCTATTTCCAGTGCTCCGATGGCTCAGAATACCCCGTCATATTCAAAGACGGCGACGACATGCGTCAAGATCAACTCGTCCTCCAGATGTTCACTCTGATGGATCGGCTGTTGCGACAGGAGAATTTGGATTTGAAACTGACGCCGTATGCGGTGCTGGCGACAGGCCAGCACCAAGGGATGGCACAGTTCGTGCCGAGCAAGACTATCGCAGCGATTGTGAGTGAGTTTGGGAACGTGCAGACTTACCTGAGGGCGAGTTATCCGGATGAGGGGAGTGTAGGAACGTGGGGGATTGAGCCCGGGGTCATTGATACGTTCGTCAGGAGTTGTGGTTCGTGATCATAATCGCTTGGTCGATGAAGAGCTTCCAACTAATCTACATTTAGCTGGCTATTGTGTCGTAACCTATCTCCTTGGTGTAGGTGATCGGCATTTGGATAACTTGCTCATTGCTCCGGATGGTGCGATCCCTCTTCATCATCGTCAACTACTTTCTCAAATGCTCTATTCAGGTCATTTTTTCCATGTCGATTTCGGCTACATCCTCGGACGCGACCCAAAGCCCTTTCCTCCAGCTGTGAAAGTGTGTAAAGAAATGGTTGACGGCATGGGTGGAACCCAAAGCACCCACTACATGCGGTTCAAATCCTTCTGTTTCACCGCTTTCACTATTCTCCGCAAGAGCGCCAACCTCATACTGAACTTGGTCGCACTCATGGTCGATGCTAACATACGGGATATCAACAAACATCGGAATGTACATGAACAGATTCAAGAGAAGTTTCGGTTGGACTTGACTGAAGAAGAGTCGATCAAGCACTTTGAAATATTGCTCAATGAGACTAGTTATTTCACTGTGATGTTGGATAGGATACATGATCTCACACAGCAGTATTGGCGCACCTAGGAAATAGGACTATTATTCAAACAAACCGAGGAGTGTTTAACGTCAATATAAGTAGGGAAAAGATATTGCACACTGTTACAAATTCCTACATTCCTACAGCCAGTGAGGGTAAGTTGCATTCAGTGTTGGATGTTTAGAGTCCATGAATAATTTATTCTACGCAGTGCATGTTTAGTCATAAAATGAAGATTAAAAGCCCTATGACCGAACAGTCCTTGCTGAAACCTGAGAGCGAAGTCTATTACCAAGTTGTAACAGTTTCAGGGCTAGATAGCTCTTCAGCTTCAGTCTTAGGCTCGTCCACTAGTCCTCCCTACCTAGGAGCTTGCTCAGCCATGCGCATGAATCCTAATCCTAATCAAAGACCCCTTCTAGACCTTGAATTCACTTCCCTCTCCAGCTCATACTGTATAGCCCAACCTGCAAAATCATCTTCTGCCTCCTTTACAGTCACACCACATGAGGCAAAATGGCGTGCAACAACTTCGACAGAAATTGGAGATTCCACACCACTGAAGATAAATGGAATGAGTCGGGCAACAGAGGAGATCTGCAGGCCCAATTGCTCTACTAGAGCCTGGTAATAACCTCTCTTGGTGAATAATGAGAGAACAGTTTCGATGAATCGGTTCCGAACTTGAAGCTGACCTCTCTCCAGTATTGGTCGCAACTGTGCAAAGATTCGAGATGCCCTCAAATCGGACATGCACGGATCTCCATTGGGGTGCTTTCGCACACCATTCGGCCAAGAACGGCTGTGAGTTTTGAGATATTCGTACCAAATCTCAGGTGGATCATTGAGTCTGGGATTACTCAAACCCGTGCTGTTATCAAAACTAGCACTAGCAGGACTCCTACTAGCACTAGCAATGACAGAATCGTTATTTCGACGTTGGTACTTCGCTGTAGACAGATTACCATCACTTGGTAAATTCTTCCAGTGGACCAGAACAAACCGCATCCCATCCGTCCTTTCTTGCGCACCGAGAACATGAGCTTCAGTACACAAGGCCCTGCACTTGACCAGTGCACTGATGTCACCGGCATGAGCTGCTTCAAACAGATTTCTCAAGGCTGTCTTCATATCCCTGCCAGAATGCCACTGCCTACTACCCATGTTGTAGTAACCAGGGATGCCGTCACCAGGACGAGAGAGGGTAGAGGAGTGTTGGAGATATGAACGTGAAGGTATAGGTGTTGATCTCAACACCAATAGGCCATTATTGGCCTCAACCCGAGAGTTCATAGGTGGTGCAGCACCGGGCAACAATGCTCTGTCAGAAAGGGCAGAAGGAGCAGAAGGAGCAGAAGGAGCAGAAGGAGCAGAGGGAGCAGAGGGAGCAGAGGGAGCAGAGGGAGCAGAGGGAGCAGAAGGAGCAGAGGAAGCAGAAGGAGCAGAGGAAGCAGAAGGAGCATCATGTGGAACACCACCAAAGCGCAACCTGCGCTCAACCGCTCTGTCAGAATTAGATATGACCGGAGCAGTCGAACTTGGATTCTGAGTCACAGCTGAAGGTGAAGGTGTAGCCTCATCGAAGCGGACGGCGTCGTTCCAGAGAGGTTTGGGAATACTGAGTAGGGACTGAGTCGCAGCCGACCGGAATTCCTTTCGCGTGGCAAAGGTCGGAGACGTGAACACAGACAAAAGTCATCCAGCGAGAGCTTTCCGAGATATAGTTGAGTGAGGGACTTCAACTCTTCTTCTGCCAATGCCTGGTTCACCAGGGCACGGTTCATCCGCTGTATGAGCCTTTGTGGCGTCATGTCGAAAGACTGCCTGCGTAGACCTTCTTCAAGGCCTCGGTGCCACATGATATCGTGGCGTTGGTGCATCCTTGACCATGCTCCCTCGATTCCTCTCACCCTTTGTTGGAGAGAGTGATCAATGTGAGAGACAAAGTCGTTGCATGTGGCACACCCTAGTCCTTCCCTGTGGGTCACTCCATAGACATCAACGTCCACGTTCCAGCAGTGATGGCTGGCTCCTGGAGGGCAGGTGCAGAGATCTGGCTCAGGCAGCCCTGTCAAGCTGGGTTGAGAATATTCAAAGGCTGACGGGGATGTCGGGGACAGAGATAGGTGGTGGTTCACAGGCGAACCGTGAGTAGGGTCTTGCTTCGAAGACTCTTCGGCAAACGATGGCATGAGAGAGCACAAGCACTTGGGAATAGCAGCGAAGAGGGCAGCTGTTAAACTGTTCCAAGACGTTATATGTACACCTTGAAGAAAGAGAGAGAGAGAGGAGTAATATGTGGTCACCGTGAATCTCCCTGCGCTGAACTTGAAATTTTTTTGAGGCAATGCAGGCCATCAAGAACACACACCCTCTTTGGAAGAGCAAAATTCATACCTACATACTTACTTGGTTCAAAAGCTGTTATTGATTCATTGATTTTCAATCACGCCATGTCCTCTGCACAAGCAGACTGACTCAATTCTCTGTGCCATTCTTGGTAACTGTTTGGTATACTGACAGGAAGCATGGCCACTACACATAAACCACCGCACCGCCTACGTGGTTCTGCAGGAGACCTTGTCACTCTGAATCTGGTTTGTAGTCCGGGCGCAATGATCGAACAGTCTTCCCTGAAAAGTGAGGAGAAGTTGTGAGAAAAAGAAGCGAGTGTGGGCGAAAATTGATCCGCTTACCTGCACGCCATATCTCCTGATTATTGATAATTTCGAGCTCCGCGGCAAGATCTTTCCTGTAAGTCGGTCTGCCGTTGAACTCTAGAGATTTGCGAGTCTCGGTGCCGTTCTTGACGCTCTCATATAGCTGTTCGAAGATTGGCACGTTGGCTTTTTCAAACACCGGTGCCCAGTCAAGAGCGCCGCGACGAGCGGTCGTCGAGCATGCATTGAACATGTAGTCCATTCTATAAAAGGAACAGAAGTCAGAATTAGAACAGCATCAAGCTCAATATGGCTGACCCTTTGGCGCCAATCAGGGGATAAAGAGATTGGGTGGCTTCTTCGACAGTCTCGTTGAATGCCTCGGAGGGAGTGTGCCCGTTCTTGCGGAGAACTTGGTACTGAGCAAGGAAAAGCCCCTCTAGAAGGAGATAAGTAATCTTCACATCTTTCGAAAGCTGTTGAGGGACTCACGAATAGCACCCATGAGCTAAAATGAAGACGAATGATGGCATATGAGTATTTGATTCATGGCTTTCACGTTGCAAAGCACTGACCACTCCACGTTCACCATACAGATCCGAATACACCTCCTTCTCAAAGGTTGTATCATACATATACCCAGAACCAATACCGACTCCGAGAGCGATAGCCTTCTCTTTTGCCTTACCAGTCACGTCCTGGAATACAGCTACAGAGGAATTGATCCCTCTTCCCTCTTTGAAGAGGGTCCGGACGGTACGTCCAGAGCCCTTTGGTGCAACGAGGATAACATCAACGTCCGAAGGAGGGATGACCTTGGTGTCTTCCTTGTACACGACGGAGAACCCATGAGAGAAGTAGAGGGTTTTTCCCTTGGTGATGAGAGGTGCGATTTGGGGCCAGGTTTGGGATTGAGCAGCATCGGAGAGGAGATTCATGATAATAGTTCCTTTCTCGATGGCTTCTTCGATAGGGAAGAGGGTCTCCCCAGGAACCTGGAGATGGAATTGAGTACAACTAATCGATACTTGGAAAAAGAAAAGCAGGAACATACCCAACCATCTTCGATGGCTTGCTTCCAGCTTTCGCCGTCTTTGCGCACACCAACGATAACATTGAGGCCGTTATCCCGAGCGTTCAAACCTTGTCCATGACCTTGGGAGCCATAACCAATCAAAGCAAGAGTGTCATTCTTGAAGTAGTCCTGGAGTTTTGCCAAAGGCCAGTCACTCCGCTCGTACACAACTTCCTTCGTCCCGGCAAAGTCAAGAGTCTTGATTCCACGAGCACCCTACACAATTCTAGTCAAAAAACGAACAATGGAGAGACAGAAGAGGCAGAAGCATACCATGAGAGAGGAGGCGCCACTCTGTGTAGATTTTGCAGCAGCAATTTTTCCTAAAAGAGAGAACGATGGTGCCTGGGATTTTAGAGTAGAAAAACTACGAGGAGCGGCACGTCGCGCGGTGTTGCGCATAGCTTGGGTCGCAGAGCGTGAAGCGAGAGAGGACATGATAGTATGAACTGGTACAAACTACACCGTGTAGGAGTAAGTACTTTTTTTTGGTGGTGGTGTGGGACGAAGGTGAAGATTCGCGAGTCATAAAATAATTTCAATGGCTCGGTTATTTTCGGCCGGTCGGTCGGCTGCTCCGAATTTCCATAAATAGTAACTGGATATTCATCTTCATCGGTCTGCTTTGTTCTACCAGGACAATTACATGGAAACCGTCATAACTACATTGTTTAAAAAAATACAAGGGGGTGAGTACACGGTGACTCTAATAACCTACAATGCCCAATCTTCCTCTTAGATTCTTTCCTGGGTAAACCGTTGATGCAGGCGGGGGCAACGACGGAAGCCCTGGAATGCTTCCTCCCTTTCCTCCTATACCCCCTCTCATATCCTCTTCCTTTCTACTACCTGTATCCTCACAGACACCTACCTTCCTCGCATCCCAACCGAATAACCAGTCTCTCCTCATCTCACTTGCCCAGAACACCGGATTAGTCTCGTCATCTTTCAGACTCATCAGGTAATCTCTTTGCTCCTGCGCAGGTCCGTCATACAGATGCAACCATTCTTGTAGGACTTGCGTGTTCCGTGTGATATACGCCGTACGAGGAACACGGCAAGATTGATAAAGGGAAAGAGCAGACGATAAGGTAGATACGAGTTCTTCAGGCGAATCAGAGGAATAAGACTCCAGGTGGCTGAACAGTGCTGCGCGCAATGCAGCGGCATCTTCCATAACCTGTGCAGCTCCCTGAGCGAGATACGGCATCATGGGATGTGCCGAATCACCCAATAATGCTACCTTCCCACTCGGATGAACCCAGTCTTCCAACGGTCCCTCGAGCTCGGCCAGTCTCCATTTAACATACTCCCCTGTCATTCCACACAGTCTCTGGACAATCGGACACCAGCCATCCTCAAACCTTTCCACGAGCTCTTTGTTATCCGCCCTCTTACTCCATTCCGCCTCTCCAACTGGCTGTCCTCGATCGGTGCGATGGGTGACATCGATGATGATATTGTAGAGCTCTCCCTCACGAAGAGGATACCCCACAGCGTGTCCCTCTGGTCCCATCCAGTGCGTTGCCCAAGGTTCGGTGACCAGCTCACGGACAGATTGATCTGGGTCCTGAAGGAGAGGCGAAGCAGGGACGAGGATTCGATACGCCACGTCTCCTGTGTCGACTAGTGGATTAGGCGGTTTCTGATGCGCACGGATGATCTCGTCTCTGGCGATAGATCGTATACCGTCTGCAGCGATGACTAGATCGCCAGTATACCATTCTCCGCGAGAGGTTTGAACGCCGGGTTTATGAAAATCGTACTCGACGACCCGCGAGTTCGTCAGGATGGAGATCGTACCGAGTCCCATATCCGTGTCGGTAGAACCGTTCATGGGGGCGAATTTCTCTGCAGCTTTCCTCATCGCATCAACCAGGTCTGCACGATGAATGAAGTGGTACGGAGCCCCGAATCTCTCTTTGACGTCAGCGAATGGAATTTCGCACAGGAGCTACGTCGGTGAAGATATGGTCATCCAGAGTGGACCGACAATACAGAAATCAAGTGGCACTGTACCTTGTCCTTCCAGCTAACGAACCTGTTTCCTTTCGAAATCTCTTTCTTGATCGATTGTAGATCCACTCCCCATTCAGTGAGGAGCTTGCATGAGTTGGGGGGAACACGGATTCCTGCGCCGACCTAGTTATTGAAAAGGGAGAGATCAAGAAGCGCTTATTATCTCAAGACAGAGTCTATTCACCTCCGCAAACTCCTTGATTGCGTCAAGCACAATGACCTTATGTCCATCTGCAGCAAGAGCAAGCGCAGTGGACAGTCCCGCAATACCTGCACCCACAACAACCACAGTGAGAGTCTTCATTGTTCTTCTGCAAGTATGGGGTCAACTGCCAAACCTTGTGATTCTGGATATATGTCTAGTAGCGACTCCTAGTCTGAGTTCAAGATGGAGCCGCCTCGTTGCTGAAGCCACCCGTCAAAAAAAATCAGTGTGTGCACTGTTCGAATTGAATATCACATTTGAGCTATGTTGAGTCTTATATGAGAATTAGGAATACTCTGAGAGGGGAGTCATGCAAGCGCGATTGAGCGTGGATTCACACCATATATTCCCGAGCATACCATTGGATTCACGCCAGCTGATCTTATCTTTCTATCCCACTTGACCTATTATTGAACACGACTTCAATCTTGGACAACCCACATTCCGAATAAATTGTTTCCCCTATCCACTCCTTGATCAAATAATGCACCTAGTAGCAGCTGGGGAAGTCTAAGGCTGCACATTTTCCATTCGGGTAGAGTAGTAAATTCAGCCCACTAGTATCTATTCAATGGTATGTGCCAGGCTCTTACTATCCTTCGTGACAAGGGCAGTGATATTTCTTGTTCATATTGATGTGTTTTGTTTCCTCCGTCATTACCAGCTGACGGCAGTGGTAGTAAGAGATTCATCTACTTATACATACTAATGTCCTTTCTTCAAGCCTTGTTCAAACGTTCAACTGCTACTCAGACTCATAGGTATCCTTGGTCGAACCTCTTCTCTTCCAAGAATTGTACATCTGGACAAAATCCTGCTCGTATTGAGAAAAGATGAGTCGAGCTGGCAGAAGATATACTCACTTCTTGCGTGCCAAACACAATTGCTATCAAAATGGGAACTGAAAACAATCGGGGGTTGGGTAACCAGCCGTCTGGGGCATAGGATCAATGATCAATACATACTGATGGCCAATAAATCCATAGTCCCTGTGCTTATATATGCTGTAGTACTCTTACCCATGATATCAATCAATCTGAAGGAGCAGTGTTTACATGAGTGATGACTTTTGCAATGTGCAGTTCAATGAGATAAATATACTCACATTATTCCCAATCCTCCTGCAAAGGTGAAGAATCCTACTCGGACAAATAACGCGAAAGGAAAGATTGGGCCACTTTGATGTCGACGCCTGAGGTCCCGAAAGATGCCCCGCTGACGCCAGAAGTAATATATTGTGTATACTATGCATGAAAACAGATCACCGCATGTCCAACAAGTTGATCTCGCATGGGCATACATTCAAGCAAGATCATGGAAACAACTAGCACAGCAGCAAGGATTCCTGTCACCGTGGTACTGCCAGTGAAGCGAAAGAAGTCAGTGATCATATACATACCATCCTACTGGAAAACTCACGGTAGATCATCAAGAAGGTGACAGAACATTTGCTGTGAATTTCGTTGGATCGCGCCTAGATTGGAAAGTCCGGTCTAAGTAGGGAAGTTGGTACATCATTGATCACGATATTCATTAAGTTTCGCGACTCACAAACATCGCTATCCAGAAAGTGACCTGATGGGTGAGGGGAGGTAAAAACAAAAGCTGACTCAACGAATCAGTCCATGGCCCTTGTTTTTCCCAACTTGGGTGAAACGATATGGCTTATTCTACTCACACCTGTTATAATCCGGGGATCGAGCTTCCTGCTAACCATCATGGTTGTTAGCCTCAAATACAGCTTCCCGACACCAGTTAGATGGGTTGTGCTGAGGTAGGAGAAACTGAGACTCACTTCCACAACGAAAGCTAATCCTGCTGCAGCCACACTGCCATTCAAGAAAATTAGAAATGCCTTTGGATTCATGCCTAAGCGCGTGAGTTGACTTACACTGGAGGTGCAGCGTAAATGAGTCCTGCTTGGAACAAACAGAGACCGAGGGGAGGCTCAGGTCCGGTTTGATGTCCAACGAGTAGGAGGTATGATATACAATATACAAGCGAGGAAACCATCAACGCAAACCACGTCTTCATACGCTGAGGCCTCTTTGACAACAATGCGAATAGATAGGTCAACGAGATAAGAGCGAGAGCTATGAATTGTAGTATATCGAACACCACGAAAGCGCGACTTTCTAAGACAGATCAAAATTCATGAGTGATCACGCCAGGGGTGCAGCAGATGAAATGCAACACTTGCCTACCATAGTAGCAATGAGTCGGAGTGCAAGTTACAAGCTGCAAAAGATTGGAAGAACGAGAGAAGGAAGAAAAGATCGGAGGGAAAGAGTGAATGTTACCCTACGTGAACATTCCTACCTATATTCACCGTTGAACATAATGGTATTGTTGGACACCATCTGTTTTCTTGTACCATGATCGATAGTATCATCTCTTGGATCACTGTTCGAGAGATGCTATCAACAAAGGTTGCAGCTTACCAACAAGCCGCTGGCGACCGTGACGCGGCCATCATGATGAGTAACAAGGGGTGATCAAGTAGGGGAGACTGCAAGTTACGAGACCTCAGGCCTCAGGCCTCAGGCCTCAATCCTGCAAAAACGCCGAGTTACCATCTCAATCGGAGGCTTTATCGATCTTTGCCGCTGTACGATATTTTCAACAAGGTAGTAGAGGGAAGTGGTGGTAGGTGGTAGGAGTGTCATCTCGTCCAGGAGTTTCGCGGCGCTGATATACTAGAGTATTTGGTCTTTTCCTTCACTGCCGCCGCGCTATACCCTTTCTTACTTACTACTAATAGTGAACATTCGGATATCCGTCTGGCTTCCAGGAAGCTGTTTCCTCCAATTAGCTACGTGGAAATCCGAAAAGCCGTCGATAGAAACAACAAATCCCATACTTACTATGTAGTTTCCATCTGTAAAATCTGTTTGGATTCGACGAGACAGCACCCTCATTTAAAGAATTATGCCAACTCTCGTAATGATCGCAATCCGAGTTGATTTCCGATTCGACTGAGATGATAGCCTACGCTGCGTACCCTTCCAATGCTTCCCCGAGCTTCGACGTCAGGATGGGGATTCATAGGAAAGTGACGCTGAACATAAACATAATAAGAGGAGTTACAACCATAGAATGCCAGAGAAAGTGATTCATGACTCACCAAGATTTTTTGAGTAATGCAGAGAATGCTGGTCCCTGGAGAGAGTAAGTACTTGTATTCCCCCTGAAAGTAGAGATGACCAATGTGACTGTCGATGAACCTTGGCAATGATTTTGAATACTAGGTACGATTGACTAATATGAATAGGAAATACTTGAAATAATGATATGTATGTATCACCAAGAAAGACACAGAATACGCAAGGCATAGGAAGTTGGGACGAAACATGCCACGCACACTGAGCCCGCGCAGAGGACATGGTCGAAGCGCCAACACAGCGTAGGACATCCAGAGTTTCAATCCAGGATCATCCAGCAAGCAAAAGGCAGCAAACACACAAGTCAGCGAGTGTATGTCAGAATCATAGAAAAGGAGAGCAGGAAGAACAAAATAGCAGCTTGATCCAATTTCCTCTACACCAGTCCTTCACCGGTCTCGATCTCGATTGTCTCCGTCTCATCATTCCTAACCCCCTTGCCCTCTCGTCTTTTGCTGACGATATCAATCTTCATCGATAATGATCACATCCTCGTCCTCGTCCATTCCTCCTTCTCCCGGACCATCCATCATCACCAACCCGTCTTCTTCCAGCTTTCGTTTTTTGCTCGGACTTGTCAAACCTGTCGCATTCGCCGAATTCTTCGTATTTCCAGCACCATCGTTGCTCATTTTGGCCTTTTTAGCTGCAGGCTCTCCGTTCCTATCCCTTGCTCCAGCTTTCTTGCCGTCATTTTCACCGTCGTCGATAACTAGGACGTCGTCATTATCATTGTCAACGGGTAGAGATCTTTTAAGCGATGTACGTGGAGGAGGGGTTGATGGTGGTACGGATTGTTTGGATTTTGGTTTCTTGACAAGTTTGGGAAGCGGGGAGGGGAGGATATATGGGTCAGCATTGGGAGGATGGGTTGGTCTGGCGAGAAGGTAAGTTAGCATTGTTGAAAAGACCGATAGAAAACCCGAGAGTTTGTTTCTCGAAAGCTGACGGAGAACCTCGAAACTTACGGTAACTCCCCAATCCCAACCTGAACCGTCTCCCACGCTCCGTCCTCATGAACGATGCTGATAAACTTGCCTCTCCCCACATTCAAACTCTCCAACGTCCGATCGAGGTTGTCATCCCAGTCAGGATCAGCGAGGATTCGTTTATCCTCGTATACACTAATCTCTCTATCGCCCTCTTCGTCGTTGTCGGCAACATCGTTTCCTTGTCCGTTGAGTTGAGAATTCCCGTTCGCCTTTTGCTTTGACCAGCCTAACACGCCATGAACGATGTCCCTAAGTGTCGTCCGTGTCCTGTCACAGTTCACGAGTGTGTACGTGTCTCTACATATTCCACAATTGGGATTTGGAGATGAGAGCTTAACGGAAGAGAGCGGCACGGAGGGTTTTATCTGGATGTGCACGTTGCGGAGGGAGGAGTAATCGACTTTGGGCTGTGTTCCAGGATCATGAAGGGCATCCTGGGAGCTGGACGAAGCAGAGGCAGAAGGAGAAGGAGAAGAAAGAGAAGCGCGGAGAAGGTTGAGCGCCTGTAAAACGATGAGTCCTGCGATGATAGCGTTCGTAGTAGCAATTGCGGGGATAATGTTGCCTGCCATTTCTTGACAGAATGTTAGAGTGTTAGGTAGCCAGTCTGAGAGAACAACTAACCTTTCACTTCCCACTTACTCTTACCCTCAATTCCGTACGCGGCCGACCGCAAATTTGACGCAGCAGTAACAAAGTCGAGCGTGTCCTCGTCGTCCTTGTCGAACTCGATCGTTTGGACTTCGTTGGACGATAGGCGGGCTGAGAGGGAGTGCACACTAGCAAGGCGAATGAGCGGACAAAGAGAAAATAGATTCAGAACACGCATATACCTTGAAACAAAAAGCTCCAAGTTTTCCTTCAAAGTCAACTTTTTTTGGTCCTTCATAACGACCTTACTCCCGTTCGTCTGTCCACTCGCTCCAGTTGTCCCGTTCAAAGCCTGAGATGAATCTACGCCGACGAAGGAGCCATTGATGATTGTGTCGTAATCCAACGGTACAGGCGGTGCGCGATGTTTCCACATATCACTCATGCTAAGCAAGTTTTCAATGTCAGCCTTGAACACTTTTTCAAATGCAATCTTGGCTGGGTCTTCTGGCGAGTTGACGTTGTAGCTTCGAATGGCTGCGCGGACTCGAGCGAACGAGCGAGCTTCTTGCCGGAGTTTGGCTATTTCTTCGGCTGACAAGTTGGAATGCGTTGGTGAGCGGAAGGAAAGGGGAAAGAGACACGAGAAATGTTCACCATTTTCTCCGTTCTTCTCAGCCTCGTCGAGTTCGGAGGTCCCTGCGCCTGCTTCCTCATCTGTTCCAAAAAGTTGTCTAGGAAAATGAAGAAGAAAAACAAAGTAGAGTTAGTATAGAAAGACGTTTAATGAAAGTTACACACCCCATGAGATAGCTTTTACTCCAGACGATACAGTGAATCGGCTGACTGGGCGTAGATCTAATCGTGCAGACTGGAAATGACTTTGGTGTTGGCTTCGGTATACAGTCAAAACACTCCGTCGCGTCCTTCACCAGTGGCTGAACCTGTCCTAGATAACCAGCCGTCCCACTCTCAACCAAAGGCACACCAGCAGCCATACACATCTTGTTAACATGTCTTCTCGCATCAAGATTATCCAGCGCATTGAGCACAACTCCAAAACCTTTGAACCAGTTCACGTCATACTCCTCATCTTTGATATTCCCAAAAATCGGTGTAATCTTCGCGTTCGGGTTGAAGGACGACGCGGCGCGTGCGGCGGTGATAGATTTTGGCTTCTTGACGTCTTTTGTGCGGAAGAGAAATTGTCGGTTGAGATTGGAGAGGTCGATGGTGTCAAGGTCGAGGAGAGTGATTTGGGTGAATCCGGTCAAGACGATGGTTTTCACTGAGTTGAGCGGTAGGATATTTCTAGAAGATATTATATAGCTTAGAGACCGACGTACAAAGTTCGCAACCTATTCCACCAGCACCAACGACTAGAACTTTTGTCTGCGAGAGACGAGAGTGCAGTTTTGGTCCAAGTATTGCTTCTGCGTGTTTTGTTCGACCAGGAGCGGTGGACATAGTAGAAGTTTACACCAGCGCGAATCCGTTGAGTGTATGAAAGGGAGAACCAGAGGATGGGCGCTTGTCTAGCGCTAAATTCCGGTCTCCCAGTGTAGCGGTAGCGGGCAGAGCTTTCACACCAGCGAAAACGGAGCAAAGTAGAGGTAGAGGTAGAGTAGAGGTAGAGCTCCAAGTAGAGAAGTTACGAGGAGCGGTGTTGGCCTAGTCTAGGAGTAACCCTCTACTTTCTGAGTTCAAAGCAGCGCTCGCCACAGTGCCACATCTCGGCCACCACCGGCATTGTCAAAATTTGCTTGCGCCGCTCGGCGGCGGGTCTCCCAAATGTCTCAACACTACAGGTTGTACTCACATTCAAGAACCTGCATTCGCTCATACCATCTGGCAAAGACCCTCCTAAGAGCTCCGAAACCACTAGCTATTTTTTTACTGATCGCTGTATATTGATTTTTGCTGCGTCCGCCATTTGGCATAGGCCCGGTGATTCCGGCGGTAGTGTCAGCTCGGCATCTTTCTTATTTCGGCATCTGTTGACTCCGGTTGATTCGGTTTAGGGTGGAACTCTACTTTTGAAGGCCATCCTAAGAGTAGAGGAGGGACCTCTACTCCCAAGCATATATCTGCCTCTACCTCTACTCTACCTCTACTCTACCTCTACTCTACTTTCACTCCAGTTGTCGCTGGTGTGAATGTCCTCGTAGCGGGACAGTTGTCGCGGTAACACCAGTTGTTGGGGACTTAGAGTAGGTCGTCGAGAGAAGCGTTGTAACTGGGGTGTTTTCAAGATAACCTAGGGTATATCGTACAAACGAGCTGTTCTTATATACCCTACTGAAGAGTCCTTTCTAAATTAGGTAACGAAATATTATGTAAGGTACTGAGCTCAGAAGTTTAACGCTCGTCGTCGTTACCGGGTCGTTACTACACCCAGATGATGAACGTTGAACGAAGTTGAACGTTGAACCACAGCAATAATGGTGGCCACTCCCTCTACGAGTCTACGAGGCTACTCCGACCCCCTTCTTGGAATTATCAAACCCCGGCACACATCAATACCAACCCTCTCTCGGAGAGACAACTCAGCCGTCTTTCATGGTCGAATTGAGATTGTAGCTTGCAGTCTCTCCGGATCTTTTATTTGTTTCCCATGATACCGCGTTGATTTGACTCTTGGTCAGTCGCAAAACGCCCTTTGTGGATGATCCTAGCAGTCCCCGATCTGATACAAGAATTATCGGCAGAAAAAATGACAGATGATCCAAGCAACAGATGATGTCCAACCGTACTGTCCAACATAATACTTTATATTCAAGGCTAGATATAGGTAGGTTCACAGACCGTCACATTCACTCTTTCTCTCCTTATTCTTTCCTCCCTCAAACTTATTGCCTGCGCACTTATTCTTCCTTCCTCCTTGTTATTTCCTTCCTTTCTTCATTCTTCCAGTCTTTGAGCAGATTGCCAAGCCTTGCACTTCAATTCATTGCCATCATGGTAGGCAAGTGTTCTATGTTTTCTGCTGAAGCTCTGGCATGGCCATTTATGATCTTCGTCCCTCTCTAGATTTTCAACCTTTTGTAGTGTTTGATCTACTACAGTTCATAGCTCTCACTTTCGTTTCAACAACCTATCTATTCGCATTGCTTTCAAAGAGGAGGCTGTCACGCTTCAAGACGTGGTTTGCGTTGATGATTTCCTCCCTTGTATATTGCATATCATTTCTCCTACTCGTTGGACATCAAACTGGTCCTGAACCTCCCTTCGGTCTCTGTTTATTCCAAGCAGGACTCATCTACGCTGCACCTCCAGGGTAAGCCACCACACCAATGACACTCAATATGGCACTCAATATCTATTTGAATGGTAGTGTGGCTGCAGCGGGATTGGCCTTTGTTGTGGAAGTGAGTTCTGATCTCATCTACTTAGGCAAATCTCGTCTAAATAGTATCCGAAAGCTCTTTCTCAGACTTACGACGATGATGGATAATAGACAACTGGATTCCCGAATCATCACAGGTGTGAGTAGATCCAAAGCCCTTTCATTTCACCTTGGGAAAAATCACTCGTCGTGGGCCGTGGACTGATCTGTTGATCAGCTTTTAATCTTGCCTCCCCTCGCACATCAGATCGTTTTCTGGATAGCAATGTTTGTGAGTTGCAACACTGATGTATAATGCAATGTACTACCTAACAACCTTTGTTTTCCTTTAGACTGGGCTCTCTGATCAAAACATGATCCGACGAGAGCCACATCAAATGTTTTGTGACCTCGCTGTGAAGTTACCGTGAGTTTCCAAGTTCGAAGATGGTATGTCTCAGCTCACTGACTCCCCTGTCCACGGACAGTACAACAGTGACGGGAAGCGTTACCGGTGCGCTGACTGTAATCATAATCGTGATCGAATGTACGCCCATTAGAATATCAAGTTCGAGCATGTGGTGATCTGTTCTCATGCATAGTATACACAATATACAACTTCTGGCGTAAGCGGAACATCTTTGGAGACCTAAGACGTCGTTATCAAAGTGGCCCGATCTTCCCTTTTACGTTGTTCGTTCGTGTAGGATTCTTCACCGTTGCAGGGGGGTTGGCAATACTGTGGGTCATTCTGCACCAAAGTCAACACTCATGATACAATAATACCTTGGCAGACTGGTTTATCAGCTTAATGCACCTTCTTCCTCATCTAGTGACACAGGCACCCTGACGGATTTGTTGGCCATTAGTACGCATTGGGGATTTCTAATTCTGCAGATTGCTGGTTAACCACTGACCCCTCGTTGTTTCCAGTTCCGCTTTTGATAGCAATTGTGTTTGGCACACAAGAGGTACGCAAACCCTTTTGAATACAACCGCTAGCTCGAATCATGAATCCTTGATTTTGTACAAGCAGGATCTTGTCCAGATGTACAAATTTTGGAAGAAAAGAGGTTCACCCAAAGATACGTTCGACCCTGCTACTGATGGTTAACCTTCCAAAGTTGTTCGCAAGGATGAGGGATATATATAGATGAAATTTTTTAGGTTGGATATTTGCTTGACCAGTATACTAGAATGTATATTTGTCTTTCCCAAAATCCACTGGTTGAGGTGACGGGGATAGAGCTGAAGATTTTGTAGCTATCCGCCGGGATTTTTGGACTATGCATATTTACATACCAGTAATCCTCAAGCATTGTGCTCTGCAGATTCTGTCAGTGTAAATGGTTTTTCTTCGAGAGTCACATTCTGTCATGACTGGCAGCAATTGAGAGCAATTGGCACGGAAGGAAGGAAAGTACATGACTCCATCTGAAGATAGAGCTGCGAGCAAGAAATTGAAGAAATATTTTGTTAAGTTGCGCTCAACTTGAAGTTTTAGTGAGAGTTGCCAACTGCAAGTCGAGCAGAGCCTTCAGTTGAGATAGGAATGAGGTTGAAGATCTTGTAGCTCTATACGTTCATATTGAGTTCAGGCTCTCTATGGCATACTTAAGCCCTGTTTGTTTTGTAGTGCAGCGAGAAAATCGTCGTAACAGTCTTTTCGGAAAGTTTGTAGGCAAGTTCAGCACTGTTCAGCAGCAGAAGTTCAAGTTGCCAGGTGGCAGGAAGCGAAGAAGAGTCTTTGCTGACAAATATTGATAAGCGAGAATTCAAGCGCCCATCCTGAGAAACGAGGGGTCTGCCAGGCTCCTCTTTTGAACAACGACTATAACTATTAAGACTTAAATATCATGGGTGAGTTTCTCGTGCAGCCACTCTTTCGCCAGAGCTCTGAATTTAGCAATCTCTAGGTATACCAAAGGTGTGTTCTTGACGAATCTGTAATCCCTACCATTCTCAACTGGCACATAGTTCTTTCGCTGGATTTCGTATGTTTTATTCTGATCCCATGGTGTATGATCATAACATTTTTATAGAGAACGTTATCCTTTGACCTCCCAGCTCATCCAAGAGAACAAGATACCCGAGTTCGGTACGTTCTCGCTTGGATTTACCGTTCCTTTCGACTAAAACCATGCAGATAATTTATACTTGGATTTCAATGCTATCATTCACAATTGCTCACATCCAAACGACGCCGACGCACATTACCGAATATCCGAGGAACAGATATTTACGTCTATATTCGCCTATGTTGACCATCTATTCGGCAAGATCAGACCCAAAAAGTTGTTCTTCATGGCTGTCGATGGGGTGGCACCACGTGCCAAAATGAACCAGCAACGGAGTCGCAGATTTCGCACAGCGAAGGAAGCCAGAGAGGTTCGACAGAAAGCGGAAGCCAAGGGAGAGAAACTACCAGAGGAGAAGGCTTTCGACAGTAATTGTATTACACCGGGAACGCCATTCATGGCCAGATTGTCGGAGCAGCTCAAATACTTCGTGAACAAGAAAATCTCAGAGGATTCCAATTGGAGGGACGTCCAAGTAGTGCTATCTGGACACGAGGTTCCAGGAGAGGGGGAACACAAAATCATGGAATACATTCGTCTGGCACGCTCTCAACCTGATTACGACCCAAATCTTCGACATTGTCTATACGGCCTTGACGCTGATCTCATCATGCTCGGCCTACTCAGTCACGATCCTCACTTCTGTCTTCTTCGGGAAGAAGTCAAGTTTGGACCAGCACGGAAGAGTCGTGGCAACTCTTCCCTTGACTCTATCACCTTCTATTTGCTTCATTTATCTCTCTTCCGAGAGTATCTCGACCTCGAATTCAACTCTCTTGCGACTCAGCTACCCTTCCCATATTCCCTCGAGCGTATCATCGACGACTTCATTCTCCTCGCCGTATTCGTCGGCAACGACTTCTTACCCAACTTACCCGACCTACACATTCACGAGAACGGGCTCGAGAAGCTCTTCGAAGTGTACAAGAAAGTTCTTCCCACCCTGGAAGGATATATCAATGACGCAGGGACGATTCACCTTCCACGACTTCAGACCATCCTAGAGGAGATGGCCCAGTGGGAAGTCGATGTATTTGAACAAGAAAACTCCGATATAAACTGGTACAAAGGCAAACAGGCCAAGTATAAACATGGCGCAGCTCCAAAGCAGACCGAGCTCGTCCTCACTGTACCCCAACATGACATTTTCCGCGCCATACGCGACTGGCTCATGGCGAAACCATCGAAATCGTTAACGATGCCCAACAACTTCCCCGCCAAAGACCGACTATTCATTTTGACCGTCGCTCGAGATCTCAATCTCACTTTGGCTTGGGATGAGTACGACGAGGAAGGGAGCAATGTTGTCTCGTTCACGCCTGCTTATCCCGAGGAAGCGTTTGACGACGACGAGCCCGAGGCGCAGGTTGCCTTGTTACGTGTATTGAGAAAATACGAGAGGGCTCCGATTGACGGAGGAGAAGAGGATTTCGAAACCCGCGCAACGAACGCTCTTGCGCATAAAATGGACGAATGGAAACGGGATTATTATTCTAGAAAACTGGAGTTCTCATACGACGACCCCGAGGCCATGCAGAAGTTGGTATACCGCTACGTCGAGGGATTGCAATGGGTGATGTATTATTATTTCACGGGGGTCAAATCGTGGGCTTGGTTCTACGATTATCATTATGCGCCTAGGATCTCGGACTTATCTTCCAAGGCAAGGTGGGGAGGGAAGGGTGGAAATGGTAGGAGGGGGATCGCACAGTTGAGCTTCAATTTTGAGTTGGGGACGCCGTTCAGACCCTATGAGCAGCTCATGGGTGTGCTACCGGTTGCGAGTAAGGATCATATACCTACAGCGTATCATGTGCGTTCATACTCAGCCTCCTTGTTTTCCATTGGACTAACTCTCTCTCTCTCTATCAAGGATCTTATGACGAGCCCAACCTCGTCAATATCAGACTTCTACCCCGAAGATTTCGAGCAAGACCTGAATGGAAAGAAAGCAGATTGGGAGGCAATCGTCAAGATTCCTTTCATCGACGAAAAGCGGTTGCTCGCAGCGATGAGCACCAAGGAGCACCTCCTGACCGCTGCCGAGAAACAGCGGAACACGTTCGGAACGAGCACGAAGTTTACGTTTCGAGGTCTCAACGCTGAACCAACGGAATACCCTTCATCTTTACCTGGATTCTTCCCTCCTCTGCATCGCTGCATGTGCAAAACGGAGGTATTCAATCTACCTACGTTGGACCCAGACCTTGGTCTTTCATTGGTCACTGGTCTGGTCGAGGGCGCGTTGACAGGACCTTCAGCCTTATCAGGTTTCCCTTCCTTATACACTCTCCCTCACACCCATGCAGTACTCGGTTATCACCACGTCAACGTACACGGCACGGAGTCACGGAATCAGAGCATGGTTGTGCAAATAAAAAACACGTTTGAAGAACGCAAAACGGAAGAGATTGGTCGACAGATGCTTGGAAAACGGGTCTTCATTGGATGGCCATTCCTATCGGAAGGCATGGTAGTTGGAGTTTCGGATGAGCTGTTTAGGTATGAAAAGGGTCAAGTTGGTGCACCTGGACGAGGAGTGGAGAAGGTGCTTGGGACACCTCATAGTCAGAGTGGACTTGGACTATGGAAAATGAAAGCAGATAAGATCGAGGGTGTTTATTCGAAGAGGTTTGGAGTTATTACTGGACCAGTGGATGTTTTGGTGCATGTGAGGCCCTTGAAAGGTATATCCTCCTGATTGGCTTTCTCAGATGCCGATTGCTTGAACGTGGCCATTTCGTACAGGTCTGAAACGCCTCGAGGACGGCTCGCTGGTGAAAGAGTATGAAGGAAGTGAAAAGGAGACAGAAATCGCGGTACAAATGTCGGTTTCTGCTGTTGGCGCGGAAGATCCACGCTACATCGAACGACCAGCTCCGCCGCTGTCTGAGGAGTTCCCGGAAGGAAGTAAGATTTTCTTCTTAGGCGAGCACGCGTATGGTGTCGCGGCCCAAGTGTCTGCCACTACAGATACTAGTCTCTCAGTGATCCTCGCAGTAGGTTTAATCTTCCTCATTCACATCTCCATCGTTGACCTGTTTTGTGCCTACATAGTTCTTCCCTTCCGATACTTCTGAAAACGCACAATTCAAATCGATCGTTCAAGACCGGTTTTCATCAACCTCACCCTCCTCTTCAAAATTCACCAACAACTATTACCCAGCTTTCCGAGCTGCGGAAATGCTCGGAATGTCGAGTCGAGCGATCGCGAGGATTACGTCTAGTTTCTTGATCATCACATCCGACAATATGAAGCACAATATTGGGTTGAGCCTCAAGTTTGAGGCGAAGAGCTTGAAAGTCATCGATTACTCGAGGAAGGAGGGCAGACATTGGGAGTTTAGTGAGAAGGCGATAAGGTTGATTAAGGATTATCAGGAAGCTTTCCCTGATGTATTTAGGTGTCTGGATATCAATGTCGATGGTGAGCTCTTGGTCTTTCTACCCTCATTTTTGCCCTTTCTCAAGGCTTCCAGGAATGCTCCGAGCTGTCGACATCCTGCCCGGTCCCAATCCTGATGCCCGGACAAAAGAAATTCGAGCATGGCTCAAAGCTAAAGGCGTCCCAGATTTCGAACCGGTCTCACTTTTTTCTGACCAACTCTCCACCGAGACCATATCTCAAATCGAACAACTTGCTGATAAACTCAATGAGAATCGATCCACGAACGGGATAAAGAAAGCCATAGTGAAAGGTATACCTAGAGGTGCGGTGCTGAAGCCATCGCATGCAGTCTATCGGTTGAGAGGGCAGAAGTTCGGATTGGGGGACAGAGTGATCATGGTGCAGGATTCGGGGAGTGTCCCCTTAGGTGTCAAAGGGGTCGTGGTCGGTTTGAATTCAAAGACATTGGACGTAGTTTGGGATATTCCGTTTATGAGCGGGACTACGCTGGGCGATAGGTGGGTGTTGATCATTCTTCTTTTTTGTGTAAATCCATGTTCACCCTTTCTATTACGCCCAGATGTTCCCAATACCGAGGGCTAGCGGTGGAATTCAACTCTTGTTTGAACTTGAGCGACCCCCAATTCGTCACATCCACGAATCCAAAAGAGCAAAAACCCGCATTGCCGGTCAATCATGCTGCACCGTTCAAGCCAAGAATTGGACCTCATCCAATTGTCAGACCCACACCAGGACAAGTTCCATTAGGATTCCGACCTGCACCTGCCTCAGCGCAAACACAATCCCATTCTTTGCCTACGCCATCTATTCAGGCCAAACAGGTGCACATCATGACCAACCCTCAGCATCACCAGCAAGGTTCGGATATGGGTTCCGCACAGACTGGCGCACGAAATGGCTTCTCCCCTAACAACAGAGGAGCTCCGTATTCGTATCCCTCGCGCGGACGAGGACAATCTACACAAGAAGGAGGAATGAATGGGATGGGATCGAGAGGAGGGTTCACTAATTCCCAAGGACTAGGACGAGGGTCTTCAGGCTCCAGTGTGAAAGATGCGAATATTCCAAATCAATATCCAAATGGGATGAGTGGGATCGAGGGTCGTGGCAGAGGTGCTGTTAGAGGCGGAAGAGGAAGAGGGTTCAGAGGGCGAGGCAGGGGTTATACTAACGGTAACTATAAGGGATCTACGGCTGCATCGGTCCCGCCATTGCCAATGGCTTCGTGATAGCTTTTCATATCTTTTTAGGACGAGCAGAGTGCTTCTACTCTTGACACTTGTTTGTACTTACATAGTCTGCCATTCGGAAAGATTCGGCAGTGTCTAGTCGATTTCGGCTTCTCGGCCATCACTTGATATAAGTTATCTTCTTGATCGCCACGGATTCTCTTTCCAATCAACTCATGAGTGACACTGAAGCAACCGTACAGGTTCTGAGAGAACTTGTGCCAGAGGAGCTGCAAGCTCCTCGAGTCGCGATAATCTGTGGCTCTGGATTGAGTGGATTAGTTGCATCTCTGAGGCACAGCGTCTTGGTATCGTACGACAAGCTTCCAGGTTTCGTCCAAAGCACTGGTAGGTTATTCTTAACCTATCGTCAATGATCAATGGATATCAATACAGCTGTATAGTCCCAGGACATAAAAGCTCACTCGCATTTGGGTTCATGGGCTCCGGAGCCGGCGTACCTGTCGTTGCAATGCTTGGAAGAGTCAGTCAACAGAACGTTCACTGTCAGTGGCTCTGACAGACAAATCCTCTCTTAGTTTCATCCTTATGAGGGCCACAAATTATCTTCTGTCGTTTATCCGGTACGTGTCATGGCAAATATGGGAGTAAAGAATATAATCAGTACGTTTTCTCCGTGGTTTAATCAGCCGAGGTTTTGACTTCGTTAGTACAGTCACCAATGCCGCTGGCGGTTTGAATCCAAACCTTTCAGTCGGAACTAGTTCGTCATTTTCCTGATGATAGTATTCTCACACCCATGACCATTGATATCGCAGTCGTCGTCGTTCATGATCATATCGCTCTCCCGAATCTCACAGGAATGAACCCTCTTCTTGGACCACAAACGAATCCATCGCTCCCCCGTTTTCTTCCTCTCTCGGACGCGTACTCTCGCATGCTACGAAAGCTCGTATTTCGCGCAGCCCGCGATCTCTCCATCGAACGAGATGCGTTGGCAGAAGGCACGTACGCGTGGGTCAGCGGCCCAACTTACGAGACTCCTGCAGAAGGCCGATTCCTTCGTGCTGCCGGTGCTGATGTTGTCGGAATGAGGTCTGTTATCAGTCACTCCACTGTGCTACCTACGAGCTAGCTCATTCGACGACTTTTACAGCACTGTCCCGGAAGTCGTGGCGGCTAGGGAAGAAAACATGAACGTACTCGTCCTCAGTTTGGTCACGAACGCGGTTGTGATCCCCCTTGGGTATGAAAGTGTCCGTGATGAGTTTGAGGCTGAAGTGAGTTTCTTCCTTGTATAGAACCTTGTTAAGCCTTGGTTAAAACCTCGTCTTATAGATCGCCGGTACATCTACGAAAGCAGTTGTCGATGAGGTGGTATCGCACGAAGAGGTGTTAGCTATCGGAAAAACAAAGGGTGACCTCATGAAGAGCTTGGTTGAAAAAATCCTAGATCTGCTTCCAACCGATGTCTAAACGACAGCAACAGCAGAGGTTATCACCGACACTATCGTGCTTAGAGGTTATGACCAAAAAAAAAAGTCTTGCGTTATCCATGGACCCAAGGGAGTCTTCTTTGCAGACATTTCATTCAAGAACCATTATCATGTAACATTTCACGTCCTATCTAGAATTCATTTGTACCATGCAAACCGTGTCTTGTCGAGTCGGGTTAACAGAAAATTGTGTATCTCATGCTGGAACTTGCTGAGTTCTCTTCCTCCACTACTTATTTCGGACAGAGAGTTTTAAATTTACACTATTGAGCAGACTATACAGCTATACAGTAAGTAGCGGGAAGAAATGATACAGCTGCTCTACAAGACAACACTAATAAGATTGACAGAGACAAAGTCAATAATGAACACAGCAGCGAATACATGACTGCACAGAGAACATAAGGGGTCGAACCATAGAGGGTGATTAGCAACTACTGCTGGTCATTGTAGACGAGGACTAGACTAAGCAGTGGTAGTGCCTACCACCAGTGACAAGGACAACACTCGGTCAATTACCTGCTCCCTCTACTGCCATTAGCCATTTCACTTGTCAATCTCGAGTGCGGGTCCAGGGTCCCGATGCTCCTGGGCCCTGGCCCTCAGGCTATAGGTAAGAATAGCGTTAGCGATATATAATGGAGGTAGCAGTACACCTGATGTTAAACTCACTTGATGCAGGTCGGCATTGAAAAACTTCGAGGGCGCACTGGCAGAGGATTGAGTGCTAGGAGGCTACTCCTTTAAGAATGGGCGTTAGCGTCGTAGCGAGCTACGATAGGCTACGATAGAGCTAGCACCTGGTAATAGTATTTGACTCACTTTATTCAAAACACTATGAATAGACATATCAAAACCTTCCATCCGTGAGGGCCCACCGGCACTGGGAAATTCAGTGTTAGGCTCGTGTTCCATGATGGTAGGTTTCTGTTGAACGTCCTTGTTGCTGGCAAGAGCGGGAGAATGACTGCCAGTAAGGGCAGTCGATCGGTCGTTGGGCATAACCTCGGGACCTGAGAGCGTATTCTGTGGCTCAAAGTGAAGTGAAGAAGGCGATCCGGAATCCGAGGGTGGCGCGGCAACTTTGGCAGCCTTCTTGGGGAGTCCGGTATTGGGAGTTGCCTCCATAGGATTAGGTCTTTTGCCATTCTCATTTTTGACAGCTGGAAGATCGCTGGGAGAACTCCCTCGAAGGAGAATGGCAAGTGGTTCCTCCAATTGTGGTAACTCCAATGGCTTCGCGGGGTCTGGCTTGTTCTGTAGTAAATTCTTCATGTCAAGATACTTCAACTGGGCACGGATATACGCGGGGGCACGGAAACCTGTGGGGGCATCCCAGATCTTGATGTCAGTAATCTTCTCCAGCGCCTTTATGTTCCCCAAGTCGTTCTTCAAGTCTTTCAAAGCGTTCGGGTCCAACCCTTGCTGGATGCTGAGCAGCAATGGTGAGGTCGTATTGAGTCGAATAGTCAGTTTGGGATGATGAGGAGAGGACATTTGCATGTTGCCCATATGAGGCTCGACATTCGCGACGTGATACGTAGGCCTAATCGCGACGATGTTCTCGGGCGGCGGTCCATCAGGATCTAAACCAAAGCAGCTGTCCAAAAGCGAGTAACAGACGTGAGTCGGTTCCGTGCTGATCAGGATTTTTCCAAGTCTTTTGTAAGTCCGCCAAGATCCGTACTTTTCCCTGTTCCGCACCTTGGAAGAGCGGTAGCCAAACGATATGGACGACCAAGACGGCCCGATGGCCATTTTGCCCACAAGGTTCTCCTCGATGCTGTTCCCTTCGTCATAGGTCCCTTCCACTATCAGCGAATCAATTGTCAGCATGAGTCGCATCATGGCACGGAAGCACGAGTCCGGGTCTGAAAACTCGTCCGGAACGCCTTTCTCTCTGAGTGCGGTTCGAAGCTTCTCGACACCTGAGAAAGCTTCGAAGAGGGATTTTTCCATGTCCTGCAACAATTCCACGTTGATGATCGCTTTCATTGGGTACGAATAGTATCCAACGCTGTGTGGCATGGACATGCCTGTTCGAATTTCCCTGTCATTGTAACCAAAACAACGCGAGGGAAAGCAGAGAGCAATGGTCCCCTTTGATCTGTGTTTGGGCCCTCTCCACTGCTTGCTTTCATAGTCATAATACCCTATTTTGAGTATAGTATCAAGATTTTTCTTATAGCTGGATGGAACGGCGGCCGGAGAAGGATTAGACACAGCAGGCAGAGAAGGATCAGGCACAGCGGGAAGAGGAGGATGAGGGGCGGGCAACGGGAGGGCAACGACGAGGACGAGACTGAAGCAAGCCATGGCCAATAGAAGACGCAGCCGCTGAGGGAAAGAATGCGTCAACATTTGAGAAAGAATTGCTGGTAACGGTAGGGATAAAGGTGTTATAACGCAAAGACGGGGCGAGGACGGCAGGGACAAGAAGGACCAGATACGACGTTCTTTCGAATGCACTAAAGAGAAGAGAACAACGAGGGGTGCACAATCAGATAGGACACGACTAAAACGAAATAAAAAGAACAACGTAGGTTGAGACGATAGCTGATAAGGAATATTGCTGTTGAGAATGAGCTTTCTGAACCTTCAGCAATAGCGTTTTTACTGGAGGGAGTGAGAGGGAAGACATACATGGGTTGATAGACTAATCTTGCCAGCAAGAATTGTCTACCGCAAAAGGTGCAAATTACTACAAGCTTGATCGAACAGCCAGTGAGGATAACAGCCTGAACAAGTTGAACGATAACATACCGGACCAGCGCTGATTCCTGAACTTGAAAGTAGGAAAAGAAAAACGTTGTTTATTAACTTTACATAACATCCAAGAACACTCTGCAACCGTCTGGGCGATGCTGTGTCAGGTTCTTGAAAACAGCTCAACTTGAGTCTTGAATCGGAACACTGGTATATGGTACAAGACGCAGAAATCGCATTGACATGTACACTGCAGAGTGGATATATTAAAAAACGAGCCCAGCCATCCCTCAGAGTACCTGTCTGAGCAAACGAAGACGCAAATAATGATACAGTCAGAACAAAGGTGTAACGAGTGAAAGTAGCGCCAGTCATGAACGAGAGATCAAAGCAACCTTGAACCCGACATATTGATACATACAGCAGCAAGAAACGGCTAGTGCGTTCTCCAAGGCATTGTAAAACAGAAATCTGGAAAGGAAACGATATTTTGGAGTCCCTGTCTTTCGTATTCCCATATGAATCTACGAACTCTGTGGATGCGAACTATACAACCTGTTGTAATGCTCGGCAAGAATCACCGACCCCGTCCGTTCGACACTGGCGAGCAGAAGAGGACGCAGACGTGCAGCGGGTGACGGAGGAGGGTTCGCAGAGTCGACATAGTTCGAAGGAAAATTCGGCCGCACAGCACTCAACATTGGTTGATTTCGGAGCCCACTAGGCATGGAACCATCAGCTCTCTGGTTAGCAAGCCAATCAGCCACGTCCAGCTCCTCCGACGTCGTTGAAGAGCGTGTAGATGTCCCTGAAACGCGTGCGCGTTCCGCACGCTCGTCCCGGTTGGGTGCGAACGAACGGATCGGAGAGGACAATGCGACGTTTCGAGGTGAGAAGGACGGCTGCGCTGGAGCAGGACGTGTTGGTAAGGAACTAGACGTGGGATCTGTTTGTAGATTGTTTCGCATTGAGATGGAAGGATTGTCAACAAGGATCAGATGAGACGGTGGGGGTGTGCGTCGCGGAGGGATGGGAAGACTGGTATTAGAGCTGTGAGATTCCTGGCGAACATGATCTACCTTTGGGATTCGAGCTGAGGGGAGGGACGTAACCATGTTACCGGGGGCTTCAACGACAATGCTCTCATTCAGAATTGCTACCGGGCTTATCTGTCGATTGACTTCCTCTGGTGTGGTGACGTGACGGTACGATCCCTGTGAGCTTGCAGCACGCTCAGGATATGAGACCGTGCTACTGCCATTATAGGAAGACGGAGAGCTCAAAGAACCCCCTCTGTATTCTTTGATCATCGCTTCAGTCAGGTTCAGTTGAAGCGGCTCATGGGAGCCTTTAGAGTCCAATGTGAACTGTTTGAAAGTCTCTGCTGTGCCAAAACTTTCCAGATCTGCGTGGTCTCCGGTTGCTGATTTGGCTTCGAAAGCAGGACTGAGGACACGGAACGTATTGAACAGAAGTAAGGCGTTGACGACACCTAGAATCACAGGATCGAGCATGAGTGGTTGGAGATGCACAGGAATGTCGAACAGATTACTTACCGAGAGCAAACCAACAAACGAAAGCAAACACCATCGCTTGAAAGGGAACCACATATCCTCTGAGGACTAACAGCCGAGTGACGGAGTAGGGTACAAGAAGCACGATGTAAGCTAGATATAATGATGATCTTGAGAGATGATTCAAATAGGAACATCGTTAACAAATACTTGCCGGCAGGATACCTGAATTATACGAAAGTGGCGTTGTCAATCAAATCAAATCCATGATGCAAATCTGTTCAGAAACTTACCATAACATACTTCGAGCAATACTGGAGACGAAGTGTTGATATGTGGAGTCCGAAGTTACCAGACTCACGCCTCCTCTGATGACAATGTATCCGCGCAACACGAGGAAAATGAGGGTGTATAGAATAGCGGAAAAGAGGGCACCCAAGAAAATCTTCAAAAAGTCAACCTTTCGTTAAACTTTGGTGGGATGGTAGACTTACCGGCAAGAGATGAAAGAAGAAGAGTTGAATTTTCAGTGTTTCCCTGACTCCGCAAGCTAGTCCTGAGGGGCCATAAACAGGACCCATGTTTGATATCAGAGGAAGGAATCCTGACAGAAGAGGAGTGGTGAACGATTGAAACAACAAGTGCATCGTCCAGATACTCACCAAGAACCAATGAAATAGCCCAACCAAGGACAATTGTTGGCCCATAAACATAGAACGACTGTCGTTTGCGAAGTACAAGGGAATTGAACGTGTGGAACGCGATCGCTACTGTGAAATACGCTGTCCCTATATTCCCGACTTGCATGACGGCGGCTACAAAAGCAACGTTCAGAAATACAGAAAATTCAATACTGAGCTTGGAAGTAACCTTGCGAGGTGCAAAGGGCGTCTAGAGCTTCGATCAACAAGACATCAGAGATTGACAGACCGAGACGTACTATCTGTGATGGCATGGTTCACCAAGAACGGAAGACCGAGCAGACCAGCTATTCCGTTGATCATGTTCGCAATGAGCAAGCAAGCAGCATAGTATCCCAGTTGAGTGTTGAATAATGTCTGTGCAACGTTCTCCCCAAGAAGACGAAGGATTCCCAGCGATGTTACACGCAAGAAAATGCAAATGAGGGAAAGGGTCGAAAGAATCGCAAATGCGTTGACTACCTGCAGAGATTCAAGGCCTTCGACACATATTCACTTCGATAGAGGACTATCACTAGACGTACGATAGCACCAGCCATCTCATTTGGCGGAATTGGTAGTACTATCTGATTATCCATTGGAAGAGTCGATTCTTTCTGAACAAACTTGTGCGTAGATTTTCAAAGGTTGAACGCAAAACTGGTCGCCCAGCGCCGGTAGTTGAGAATGAACTTCTCAAGAAGAAAGAAAGGGAGCCGGTCCTGAGGAAAGCGAAAGAGTGGAAAGACCTTGGTGGTGTAAATGAAGAAGTACTCTAGACTACTAAATTGATGACCTATTTTTTCGTTGCAATTATCCTGTCCAATTCCCGTTGCGCAACTTTTCTTCGCTTTTGATGGTATGAGATGATCCATTCACTTATTTATGTATAGCAAGTATTGTATTCGATGTTGTACAAACAGCCGATAGATATCTCTTCTCATGCCTCGTAGCAACAGTAATATACATAGCAACGGCAGTTTAACGACCTCATCCGAGGTGAGTACTTGAGTCCTGATGAGTCGAGAAGAACCTTTCGACCCTTCCTTGGATACTCTTAGACGACCGGCGATCGAGGCAGAGGAGGACGGTATGCAGAGCAATGTCAAGTCGATAACAGCCTGTGTGAGTTCGCCACAGCTCTAGACCGAAGCTCGAAGCGTTATGATAATCCTGTTCGCCGTTAGGTGTTACGTCCGGCTGAAGAATTTTTCGATGCCCTTTGGCCTGCTGTCGTTCTTTTGAACCTGTACGATCTTCTTCGGTCCAGCACGTTTCACCTCCGGCTCAACCTCCCGAGCGACAGACTGAGCATAATGGAAATCGTTATGCTCGTGTTGCATGGCGGCAAGGGCCTGGGCTCGTTCCCAAGCATCACTGGTCGACGATAGTAACTTTGATGATAGCGAAAATGTTTTATGACACTCTGAACATGTGAAAGACGTGTCTTGACCGGTAGGCATCGGACTCGAAGGTCGAGATCGTGTATGAGGTGTATCTCTACGCGTCCGTTTCGGGGAGTTACCATTTGCCGCGCTGGGTCGCTTTGTCCCAGTCACAGTAGAAGTGTTGGATAGAAAGTCGGAGATACTTTGCTGGCTGGCATCTGTAACTTCGATCCCTGTGAAGCCCAAGGAGAGGATGGAGATCTTGAACGGGCCAGTAACGTTCCCCACGAGTTCTTTCCAGAGTTTGCCTCCAGCAGCAGCGATGATATCTACAGTTATCTCCTTGGTGAAGGGAAACGGTGCCTGCTTGGAGCGACTATTCCCATATCCTGTCCGAGTTCTTAGAAGACGAGCAACAACACGAAGAGAACTGTGTTACCGTGGCCCGCGTGCAACACAAGGGTTTTAGGCCATAGAGTAGGTCTGTCCTTGCGAGCATCGTTCAATCTCAAAGCGAGTTCAGCAGCAAGGACACGAATCCAATGAGGGCCGTCAGCTATCTTTGTGATTGGTTTCTGGAGTGCTTTCGCTGCCAGCATGCTTTTGTTGACCGGTGGCTTTTCTTTGACTGTGGCGGGTTAATTTCGGTTTGCCTCGTTCTTCTTCGATAGACTGACCTTCGTTCCTATCAATCCCTCTGCCGACAACCAGTCAGCTTGATTGTATTTCCCAGCAGTTGGACGTACCGCAATATCTCATAGACCCATACAGCACTCTCCCCAAACTTTGACTGAAGCTCTTCTGCAACAGAATGAGCACAACGAATTTGTTCTCTGCATGTGAGAACCCACCAAGTGAAATCGGTCTGATATATGATAGTCGTGTCAACGAGGATATTTTTGACACCGAAGACATGAAATATACATACAATAAATCCGCAACCGTCGAGACATCATATTCTTTCGCGAGAGCTTCCCCTAATTTTCCACCGAGAAAACGGATCTGATAAACCATGAATATCAATGACTACGACTGACATGAAATGCAAAAAAAGTTTGAACCTTTTGGAATTCAAGAGGCTTAAGATAGTTTGGGATCGCTTGATTGCGCAAGATGGTCTGTGAAGATCGGATTGAGCCAGTAAATGGACGAGGAAGGAGCAAAAGCACCTGTGAAAATGGTTTTCTATATGAGGCACAAAGCTTCATTGACTAAGGTTGAGAAAGCATCTTTTAATGGTGAATCAGCCGTACTTTAGCGAGGAATTTGTTTCTGGCGATACCCTACATTCAGTAAACAAGCTATCAGAACGATGTTAAACGTAACGTATATCAACGTACCGCTGATGTAGTATATCCTAACTTAGTGGCAATCTCAACGCGGACTTTGTGCATCATTTCGGCAGCAAGCTGGAGTGCGACGTCGTGCCAGGTCAACGGAGGTGAGTCCTCACTCGTTGTCGGTCCAGAATCTTCGTCAGGATTGATGGGTATCAGATGCGAGTCGGTGCCCCAATCTAGTGACGGCGGTGGAGGAAGTGGGGTGTCAACACCATTGGGTGCATCCGGAGGTACTTGGGTTAGATACGGATACCGTTCTATAAGAGCTTGTCGCACTGGTTTCGTGAAGTCGATAAATACTTCATCAATGGATGCTTTTTCTGCATAATGTCATTGTTTTCGGCATACTGAGGAAGAGTTGAACGAGTCCTAACCTATCTCAGCGTTGGGAAGGCTTTCCTTATACATTGCTAGTACTTTGGCACTCTCCCTGCGGTAGTAATCTAGCGACACCTAGTTGGGTGTGTTAACAATCAAGGAGTCCATCGGAAAGGTATCAAGCGCACCTTATGTGTCCTTGAGTCAACATTATCCCAATATCCCGGCTCCAGCTCTCCTTCTTTGTAGGTCGCAACATGGACGATTATCAACTCCGGACAACGCTCCTTCGCGTCTTTGAGTTTGTGAAATCGGTTAATACCAAATTTTCGTGCAGGATAATTGACAGCAATAATTCCTTCCCACTGAAGAACCACAAGAGGCTTGTCTTTGATTCCAAGCCGAACCATCTCGCACGCAGCGTAGAATGCATCGGAATCGCATAGAGCCACCACTCGAAGGGGGTCTCTGGTGCCGAGGTTATTTTGGAGGATATGGCGATAAGTCAATACAGGATCAAGGTCGTCGAAGTCTTGAGCTTTTCCTTTTCCTTTGAGCTGAGCCGGTATCATGGCGGGCTTGATTCGATGAGTATTCAACAAAAGGTCAAGATGAACACTCAACGGGCGCGTGCGAAAAAAAGCTAAATGAATTCCACGTGATAGATATTTACAGCTTTGGCTTTCCTAATCTAGTATACCCATTCTATACCACACAAAGTTCAAACCCAGCAAGAAACCGAACCAGAGGAAATGTAAAAACGCAATGGCAAATATTATCGAGAGTGTTTTGGGACACAGGTAGGTCGAGGATCGCGGGCCTGAGTGATCCAATCGTCTGCCGGATCTGCACCTGGTACAAGATAGGGTGACATAGGAAGATAACACATTTCCTAAAGAAAAGATTCACTTCAAACAGAGATTGACGTGTCAATGTTATCAAAGCGTACATTTAGACTGCAGCTTGGATTGCACTTGAGCCAAACACTCCAGTCCAACCATAGCATTAGTGAGTCTATATCCTCTTTCCACCGCTTGTGTATTGATCTGAAGAGCATCCTCGTATTGTGGCTGGAAGCGAGCGGATTCTCCATTTGATGACTTATACCGTCAGCCCACATACTTGTTATGACTCTGCATATTTCGCGATTCGTGGCCTTAAGCGCAGTTAGCATGAGATTCTCCGAAGTTGTGAAGTTCGCAGGGCCAGAAGCCGACGAGAAGGTAGGATATGCAGTCGCACACATCTCATAAACCTGCGTGACCCAGGATAGCTTGTCCTTTGTACCGTCGACGGCTGCACGAGTTGACACGAGGTCATAAGGTTGTAATAAGCCGCGCAGCTGCAAAAATGTTGCCCGTAAGGTGGTCGAGAGGCTTCCTATAGAGCGATCCGTTGAATTTAAATCGTGTTGGATTAACTCGAGACGAGCTGCGTATTGTTGAACGATAGCACGGAATAAGGACGACCATGCGATATCGTGAGCCGATTTTGTCGATGTTGAGAGTTCTATTTGTACTCGATGCCGAACAGCTTGAATGTCGGAGTGACTGATGCCTAGAATTCGATGCTGAAGTCTATGCTTTCCGAACCGAGTCGAGATGAGACTAGGCACCAACTCAGTATCGTAGAACGAGACAAGCCGGTGAAGATGGAGCTGGATACGAGTTTCTCCAGGATACTCGTCTATTCGCTTAGACGCCAACAGTTCCCCCATTCCGAATGAGTCGAGCGGGACTCCAAGTTTCATACCTGGAGCGATAGTATTCTGGTAGGCAGAGCTCAGATGAGACGAGATGTTAGGGGAGGGAGGTAAGTATGGGATATTGATATGAAGCATAGATTTGACTTTGAGGCCGGACGAGAAATCACATAACATGACTTCACTGGGAAATGTTAGTTACTTGTTCAGGCCAAGCTGTACTAAGACTCACTACGACGTGTGGAGTCTTGTATAAGTATGCAAACCTCGTTCAGCATCAGACAATGACATACATCATGAGAGTATTCACCTTACAAAACCATCTAATCCAAAATTTTGTCCCCACTTACACAGATCAACGATCCGTTGTGGCTCATCGTGATACCTATCGGGCATCACCTCCCCCCATGCTAGAACGTCCTGACTGTCCAAAGTCCCACTTCCAGGAAGCTTGAGGCCACTGTATCCATCGAAATACAATATATTGAGAGGGCGTTCAGCGACGAGTGTTAGATGCCAACATCCCTCTCCGTCCGGGGTAAAAAGTCCGCAGTAGAGCGTCGACAATTCGAAGTCGAGAGCAGTCCATTCCGGGTGCGTTGGAACTACTGGGTCACCGCGACCGTGATAAAGGAAAGTCCCAGTAGGAATGACCCCTGGCACAACGGTGTGTCCTACGAAAATTTGGCTATTGAGCCTGACCGTAAAAGCTCAGAAATATTAAGCCTACCGTTCCTGTACCGCCTGTTTGGCCAGCCCAATAGCAAGGAATGTACTGTGTTGAAAACGAGGTTGGCGGTATCATTTAGACCTGGACCGATCCCCAAATCCCAAGTCAAATCTGGGCGAAATTCAGGTTTCTGGGCTTGTACGACAAATTGGGCTAGGGCTGTTGTGATCGACCAGCTGAAGAAAAATAGCAGCAAGAACATCGTCGCACACCCTAAGAATATCTATAGCCATATGTCCGAGTTGACTTTGTGGGAGGAAATGTCGGTATGGACGGTTTTTGCTTTGAGTGCCTCGAGGCTTGAGATAAGATAAGCGGAGAAAATAATCGGACACCTGTGATTGGTGGATCCCATCTCTTTTTGGAACCATCCTACAATGACGCCAAAGTCTACATGCTTCTTCGACCGTTCTTTGGTTCCAAATTCTCATCTTCACTCAGGCATTTTTATAATCGACAAATGGCTGCTAGAAGTATCGCTGTTCTTGATGAACATGATCTGAAGGATGGTCAAATGTATGGAAATTCATCTATACTGGATGTTATTTGTGTCATGGCAATTGCACAAACATCCTGGACATCTGTCGCTCTACCGTTATCTGACACACCATTAGGAAGGAAGTCGATTTTGACAAGGGAAAGGTCCTTGTTGCGCGTCTGGGAGACGAAATACACGCTACGAGTGCTTATTGTACGCATTATGGGGCTCCTCTAGCCAAAGGCGTCCTTACTGCCGATGCATGAATTGTATGGTAGGACCTAAACCTCTGTGTCAGTATCTTCGCTGACGGAACTCTTCAATCTAGTCCATGGCACGGAGGTCAGCTCTGAGTTTTGATTCAAACCATGGGATCGATTCCGATCTATAAGACAGCTTGCTTCAATCTTTGCAGTGGTGACATTGAAGATGCACCTGCTCCCAGCGCAATACACTCTTTCAAAGCTCATATTTCCAACGGAAAGATTCACGTTACGGCCAACCCAGACTTTACATTGAAGGAGAATCTTGCCAGACCTCCTAAGCTTTCTACTGCTGGTTTCGATGCTGTAGGGAAAGGCACTGTTATCATCGGAGGCGGATCAGGAGCGTTTCAAGCCGTTGAAAGTTTACGAGAGGTGCTGTATTTTCCGTATGACGAATATCTGGTGGGAGCTCTGATCTTTTCTTACTAACAGCACGGTTACAAATTCCCAATCACTATCGTGTCGAAAGAACCCCACGCTCCCATTGATAGGTATGAACAATTCATCATGATTTGAGTGACTCTATTATTGACATGAACGTGCTGTGGCAAGAACTAAGCTCAGCAAAGCTCTGATTACAGATGCCTCAAAGCTCGAGTGGAAGACACCGGCTGATCTGAAGATCAAATATGGCGTCAATCTTAGAGCTGGAGTCTCCGTTACATCTGTCGAATTGCAAGATCGAAGAGTCATTCTAGACAACGGCAAAGACAACATAGTTTATGACAAGCTCATCATCGCTCCAGGCGGAACTCCTCGAAAACTACCTATTCCCGGTGTTGACCTTGAGAATGTGTACACGTTCCGTGGTGTCAGCGATTCTCAGAAGGTTGACAGTGGTAAGTAGTATGTCGCTGAGATTGAAATTCAAGACAACGATCAACACTTTTTCCAGCGGCATTGGAAGGCAAGAAAGTTGTGTTCATTGGCAGTTCCTTTATTAGTATGGAGCTGGTCACGGTTCTTTCTAAGCGGAAACTGGCCTCCATAGATGTTATCGGAATGGAAGAGTACCCATTTGAAGTTGTGCTGGGTAAACAAGTGGGTGCTGGTCTGAAAAAGGTAGTCTTAGAAACTATCTGCGACGAGGTGCACACTGCTGATAACCATATTTCAGTTCCATGAATCTCAAGGAGTCAAGTTCCACATGCAAACTCGAGTTGACAAAATAGTACCTCGTGAAGATAATCCCTCTTTGGCTGGTGGTGTCGTAGTCAATGGTGAAGCGCTTCCTGCCGATTTTGTGATTATGGGTGTTGGTGTAGCTCCGGCAACGGAATTCCTAAAAGGAAGCGGTATCGAACTCGAAAAAGGTGGGGGTATCGAGGTGGACGAATATCTCCGGGTTGCAAAACTTCCGGAGAACGTCGAAGGAGTCTTTGCTATCGGTAAGCGGATTGACTTGCTCCCACGTTCGAATAATGAGCTTGATATTGTGTCTGGTCAGGCGACGTCGCCATCTATCCGCAAGCCGGGGAGCTAGTGAGGATCGAGCATTGGAATGTGTGTGTGTTACCTGAATACCCTGGGACGAATCAATCAAAATAGATCTTTCGCAGGTTGCCGGAAATCATGGGAGGGCAGTAGGGAAAACAATTGCTGGACAGCCGCAGCCTTTCGTCAAAACTCCAGTGTTTTGGAGTGCTCGTGAGTCATGCTCATTTGAGCTCCAGAACAAGGAACGTTTTCTAATACTTCACGTTAAGAGGGTCAACAGCTTCGATACTGCGGGTATGCAGCGGGGCATGACGACGTCATTATCAAAGGCGATCCTGGAGAGATGAAGGTTCCAGTGTCCTCAGCCTTTTCTCTGAACCGTAACTGAATTCTGTGGATACCAGTTTATTGCCTATTATGTGAAACAAGGCAAGATCGTCGCCGTAGCCAGGTGAGCAACAAAGCCGAACTGGCCCCTAGCCTTGTTGACACAGTGGTTCTACAGCATGCAAAATGACCCGGTCGTCAGCGCGGCTTCTGAGCTGCTTCGTTTGGGTTTGATGCCATCCCCAGACGAGATCAAAGCTGGAAAGGTAATTGTCGGTTGCAGCCTGTGAAGTTTGCCGAGAAGAACGCCGAGCTGATTGATCATTGTTTCATCGTAGGATTTGCTCGCTGTTGATATCTCCAGCATCAGCTCCTTGTCAAAGGTTGCATGAGCCGTGAACAAATCATCGTTCGCATCGTTGTTCAAGCAGTTGGAAAAGTTGTAGGATAAGGATTGGACGATTGTGACCATTCATCTGTATAGTATCATGTGACTCTGGGGTAAGCCGAAGATAAGTATAACTCTGACTCAGCTTTTCTAACTGGGTTTGCTGCTGCATGGATTGGTAATAATATCGCGTCAAATGTTGGCGAATTACACCTGTGCTGTGTACCGATGCATGCGAGATGTAGGTTAGACGTGTAATCGTTATATATGTGTGCTGTCTGCGTGATGAAGGGCTTGCCCTGCGAAAGTGAGGGTTACTTTATTTTTTTCCTTCTGGGATACAGCACTGTCGCAAAGAGCTCGTTTTTACATCGTACCAAGTACAAGGACAGAGCTGACGCTGACGTTAAACGATTTATACGGGTTTATGTGTGTGCTTGCCACTGCAGTGCCTGCCAACAACAACGGCATGTACATTTCGCACGTTTTTATGTGACAGTCACACGCCCAACGTCCTCTTCCCTCATAATCTAGGAAGAAACTTTCCTCTCTTCATCGTCACCACGTCGTACACAACCACCCAGACGATGGCGGCAGTCCATGCCATGCCAGTTATGCACTCATATCATTCTCGACAATCCCTCAATGGCGTGAACACAGCTAATGCCGCGGGCCCCAGCGTACTCCCAACTCCACCAGTCGCTTCACGGAAGAGGAAGCGAGTCCAGCAGTACACTGTGAGCTACAGCGAAGTCCAAGAAACAGACAGCGATGGTCGAGTTAGGGATGTTATCGTCATAGAAGATACTCCTCCTCCTACCCTCTCACCCGCGACAACTCATGGCGGCGGTTACTCGGCGCCATATCAACCTCCAGTTTTCTCGGCACCCATTCGGACGAGAGCAAGAGCAGCAGCTGAAGCGCAAGCTTTATCGGCAAGTACATCTGCGAGCGGTATTGCACCACCACCGAAGAAACGCAAACGGGATCCCGCAGACGAAAGTCGCACTCTTCCAGCGAAAAAGGCCGCTCTTAGCCACCAAACTCAACAAACGGTCACTCAGACCAAGTCTTGGGGTAGTAGAAGTGCTGCAGCGACAGATGAGGCGAGTTCTCTCCTTTCTACCCTTTCACTCGTTTTGTTGATCGTTCGTTCACAGACATCGAAAGGCCCGGTGTCATGCGATGACAAGGAAGGACATTATATCATCGTACCCGACGATATGATCTACAAAAGATGTATGTGTAATTGCTTGTAGCGTGTCTAATGGTTCTAATGTTGATCGTGTTCTCAGATCGAACTGTGCGCCTGTTGGGGCAAGGGACGTTTGGTAAAGTCGTGGAAGCCATCGATACGTTAACCAACAACAGGGTCGCCATCAAGATCATCCGTGCGATCCCAAAATATCGGGACGCTAGTAGAATAGAGGTACGAGTGCTACGAGAGCTCAAGAAAAAGGATCCGCTCAATACGAAGTATGCTGTTTCCCGAACTTCTCCGTCTATTTGCTAACAATCCCCTGTTACTCAGCAAATGTATACATCTCCTCGACACCTTCGACCACCGCAACCACGTCTGCCTCGTATCCGAGCTACTGGGCATGTGCGTTTATGATTTTCTCAAGGAAAACGAATTCGCGCCGTTCCCTCGTCATCACATTCAGTCGTTCGCCCGACAGCTGTTAAATAGCGTGGCTTGTATGAACATGTCATTGCTAGCGTTGGATTTTCAAGCTGACTATGTTCTAGTCCTTCATAGGGAGTCTCTCATACATACGGATCTTAAGCCTGAGAACATACTTCTCGTTCACAATGATTACCACATAGTCAATATCCCTGTGCCGGGAAAGGTATGGCTCCGCAATTGTTTTCATATTATGTTTATGCTCACTCTCATCTTCAGAAGAACGCTGTCCCGAAATCGAAGCGGATCCTAGACTCGACCGAAATTAGACTTATCGACTTTGGCTCTGCAACCTTCGAAAAGGAATACCACTCGCAGGTTGTATCGACCCGGCATTACCGTGCACCAGAAATCATTCTAGGTTCGTGTTCTTCCACCATCGGACATGATACACATCGTGACGATTACGAACAGGCCTTGGGTGGTCTTTTCCTTGCGACGTCTACTCGCTTGGTTGTATCCTGGTCGAGTTCTACACCGGGATGGCCCTCTTTCAGACGCATGATAACCTTGAACATCTCGCAATGATGGAGATGGTCATGGGCAAAATGCCGGATCAACTTGCTCGTGCAGGAGCGAGGTCGAAGCCAGAGTTCTTCAAAGAAGGCTCTAGATTAGATTGGCCAAAACCAAAAGCTTCCAGACAGAGCAAGAAGGATGTGCGTGCGACCCGACCCCTAGATGTAAGCCTCTTGTATCGCTTTTACTCAGCCTTTACTCATCGTCTTCCAGCACGTTATACAACCCACCGATCATATCAACCGGCAGTTTCTGAACCTTGTGCAGAAACTCCTGGCATTTGATCCCTCGCAGAGGATCACTGTTGCAGAAGCTCTCAAGCATCCATATTTCTCGTTGAAAATTCCGCCTGAGATTTGATCCTGCCCTCATCCTATTTCGTGTTACTACCCTCGATTTCCCTCGATTTCTTTAGGACACCCTGCTCTTTATATCCGTGTACTACAAATCATCACTATGGACCTCTTCGTCGCCATGTTCGATCTGTGCTCCGAAGGGACGACGTGGCATTGTCTCGTTTCGCGAATTTCAACGCCGCCTGACTAAGGTTGCCCCCATTCGAGCAGCTCTGGCAGCTTTGGGGAGTTTCAATGTTTATCTAACAGGGCGTTTTGCTTCGCTCAATGTAAATTATCGATCTCATATGTATCGCATTCAGTCAACCCGCGGCCTTTTCAAGTGCTCGCTGTACTCTCATTGACTTACTACCTTCCTCCCCTCTTCAGTACCTACGCATCTCCAAGATACATAATTACTGCATTGATTTGGAATTATTCTCTTATTTTCCTTGCTCATTTCAAGTTATGGCATTCATAGTATGATTACTTTTGTATTTCTTGAATCTACAAACCCATAGATATAAAAATATTTGCGAAACTCCTGTAATACGATTCGTTTCTAGCGAGTTGAACCTGACGTCAGCAGAGCGGTACACTTCTTAGCTGTGGACAACCACCACCATGCTAAAAAATGCTCGAGTTGCAATAGGATTGTTATTGCTATTTTCCTTCACCACCTCTTCTCTTGCCACAACCGCCAAAGTCTTGATATATTCAGCTACAGCAGATTTCCGGCACGACTCCATACCCACTGCCATACAAGCTCTTCAGTCCCAGGGATCCTCATTTGGCATACAGTTTGAAAACACGGAAGACAAATCACAATTCACAGACCAAAATCTAGCTCAATACGACGCGCTTTTGTTCCTGGATAACACTGGAGAGGGTTCGTTCATCCGTTGTCTGTCTGACGCGTTTGTCTAGTTCTGATTTCAAGATAGTATTGGATGACGGAGGCAAGACGGCTTTTCAGAATTACTTGAACTTGGGCGGCAATTTCGTTGGCATTCACGCTGCTTCAGACTGTTTGAGAAACACCACGTTCTACGGACACGAAGTTGGTGCGTTTTATGTCTAGACGAACACTACTATCGTTTTTGCCTCGATGCCTTATGTCAGTCGATCTATAGGTGCTTTCTTCGACTATCATCCTGCGCTTCAAAATGCTGTACGTCTCTTCACTTTCATGTTCCGAGTTTTTGTCATTCATGCGTGCTTTCAGACCGTCGATGTCATTGATGCATCGCATCCAAGCACGAGCATGCTTCCAGCTCAATGGCATGTGCAAGACGAGATGTATGCGCCTCGCATGTCTTGTTCAAATTTGGATTGGAGACTCATTTTGTAGGTACAATTTCAAGTCTGATCCGAGAGCCATTGGTGCAACGGTGATTCTTTCTGCGAATGAGTCAAGTTATGTAGGTCAGTGCTATTTCCGTATCAGCCAGACCCAAACACGAATACTCATGCCTTGTTTCTGAAGACACCGGGACTCGCCAGGACCAGGGAACTCCTCATCCTACTGGTATGATGTACCGTATTCTTTTGTCCTGTCATAACTCTCAAGGCCAATGACCTTTTCTATTCTACTTAGCTTGGTTCCAAGAGCGAGGCGCCGGTGTGGACGGTAATGGAACCGCTGGACGTAGCTTCTACACTAGTCTTGGTCATTTGAATGAAACTTGGCAGGTAATCATAATGGCGTTTTTCTACATGACCACGATGTTGTAACGTCGTTCAACCACTAGGATGACCTCTTTCTAGCCCACGTTTTCGGGGGCATTACATGGGCGCTACAAGCAAATACTACGCTGGCGTTCAATAGTTCCGCACAAGTGGGCAACCCTAGTAGTGCTTCTGCTAGTAATTCTACGAGTTCTCCATCGAGCACGTCTGCAGCACCGTCTTCTTCATCGTGAGCGCTCCGTTATGATTTCTGGCTTCTATATAATGGTTTTGTACAGGTCGTTTGCTATGACATCCTATCCATCTATGGATGCGTTCCGGATCAAAATTGTGTTTGCCAGCATCGTAGCTGCACTTTTGCTTCCGCGGTTGTTCAGATTGTGATTCTTGACCAAATCACGGATGGTTATGGTCGGTTTAGCCCTCGTATCACAGAAGCTGGACGAGATGCAATAACATTCGATTATCCCGCATTGCCAAGTCTCAGACAGACTTCGAACGTAACCGTGTATGGACGTGCATAAAGCTCGGTGGTCGAAACAGTGTAGTAGGATCACGGGAATGATGATTCACCACCAACTCGATTCTGAGGGTGCTTCTTGCCTGCAGAGCCATTTGGAGTTTCGCGACACAGCATACCAATCCTGCTTTCTTTCTTCTACACAGGTGGCAGGATACATTGCACTCCCGGTAGCTACTTTCCAACGAATATCTTCGTCTGGATTGGAACGGAGTATAAGGCTAGAAGATTCTTGTGCTTCCTCAAACTGCTGCTGCGGCCCTCTCCATCCCCTATGTGTGACCTGTTCACTCTCAGTCGAATTTCGACGGGGCGATGGTGCTTCATGCACTGTCACCAACCATGCATCATGCCAGTTCAAGCCCCAAAGGCGCCATTCAGTCCATCTTCGTCCTTCATTCTTTTGTAGGAGTGATATCAATAACCGTTTTTAGCGAAGAAAGTTTTTCGAAGCTCCTGAGTCCTAACTCAGTTGGGCCCGGCTGTTCCCCGGTGGGACCCCATCTTCGGATGGAGCCGTGTATTTTCATTCCTTCCTTCCTTCCTCCTAACTCCTTTTCATTCTTTCTTTCAACGATAATATGGATGTCGCTGTGTATTCGTCCGCAAATGAACGAAGATCGATGTCGGTGCCTAGGAACATGGTCCTAATCAAATACGAATTCAATATAGAGCAACTGTCCGGATTCGGCCAACGTCGATCTACTATATTAGGGGCTTTCATTCGACATGCTGGACCTCAGACAGTTCCTTATCTCGTCTCCTCCATGATACAAAAGGAGGGCCTCATTAAAATTCTCTAGTAATCGTCATGCCACTCATTTCCAACGTTTTCGCGAGCAAGTCCCAATTAGCTCTTTAAAACGTGTTTTCTTGACTGAACATCGTTATTCCAGCCGATTTACCCTCAAATGAAGTTCAGTATGTAAGGATGATGACCATCCTGGGTAATACTATATACATCGTCTCCTTCGTCGCTCTGGCAGTCATACTGGGGACGAAGTGGTTAAACAAGAGTATCAAGCGGACGATCACTTGGGATTTCTTCATTGCAAGGTGAGTTCTGATTTGTGCGATTGTTATGTCGATAAGCTCATTAAATCGAAGCTGGTTGATACATTGCACCACATTCTTTCTTTCAATGGGACACCAGGTCGGTGACTCAGCACCATCTTTTGGACTGTGCTTTGTGCAAGCTGCGGTAAGTACTAGCACCCCCTTTATGCATGCTAAGATGTTGGCTCATACCGAGCGTATTAGATGCTGTATGCCACTCCAGTATAGTAAGGCTCTCCAAGATCGCAACATGCATCACGCTAATGCCTTGGTCCATCAGTAATGCCTGTGTCAGTTTGGCCTTGCTACTTCATGTAAGCTGTCCGTTCAAATGGTTATGTTCTTTGCTGAAATCCTTTCAGCTGCATTTCACCATTGTCGCCACTGTTCGTGGTATCGGTCATTCGTCCACTAGAACGATGGCCGTTCTTGTATGGATTGTAAGACCTTTCATATCGTTGTTCAATTGTACATTGGCTTAGCTCAAGCCTCACACTCAATAGTTGATTACCGTACCTATACTGGTATACCTGGCGTTCCTGCTCATGACAATCATCGTTCGTGAATTTCTTCGATGACAATCGATCTTTTCCTCATCAAGTTGGTCATAGATGGTTGCAACAGACAGATCCCGTCTGCAAAGAGACCAGACATTGTACTTTTGCAACATGAAAGGTCAAGCCGCGTACGTCATCTTCTTCCGTTTCACCTTCTCTCGTTGAGTATGTGCCACACAATAGGATCCTAGCTTCCTCCATAGTGGTTTTCATCTGTTCTGTGTTATTCATCTTCTACGAAAGTATGTTTTTACAGCCACAAACTCGTGCGCACGAACTTCACTTACTATCCCCTCAAGTCTACACCGTCATCATTCTCTGGAAAAATAGCCAGACGTTCCGTGCTATGAACCCTCATTCTCGCGACCGTGTCTTCAGATCGATAGTGTTTCGTATCGGGGTGTTCACGGTGTTCCCCATAATCGCCCTTTTGTGAGTAATACAATCCCTCGCGCCGTGGTCCAACGAAGCTGAACGTTTCAAAAACAATAGTCTCTCCCTCATTCTGTCCTTCAGCTCTACCAATAGCTGGACACCGTCGTCCGGCATGAGGATCAACGTGATCGATGCTTCTCGTGAGTCGTCATTGCTTTTGAACACCCTGGTCTAATCTGACTTTGGTTGCTTCCGTAGTGACTCTTGCCTGCGCTATCATCTTTGGATCACAAGAGGTATGCATATCCAGACTTCCCCGGTTGTACATTGATTGACGATCGTTATAGGACCTCTTACGTGTATGGATGTTCTGGAGAGAGGCATCTCCTTACCGTTCAACTCAACACAGCCAGACCCATTCCAGTGGTCCAGATCGTCTGCGCTCTGGCGGTCGCAGTCGTGTGGCATTAGATACGGTTGTACCACGAGTAGGCATCAGGGTGTCTACAACACAGATTCAAGATACGGAATATGGTTATGGATGGCCCACAAAAGCACATGTAGATTCTGATGTTGAGCTTCACTCCGGCGTTGTGAGTGATCTGAAATCGGAGTCGCTGTAAATTAAAAGGAGTAGTACGCATAAAAAGTAGGATAGCACTGAAGTATCATTATTCTTTCCGATTCCCTTTCATTCCGAGGCTCCTCCCTCGAATCATTCTGATCCATGAATATGACAAGAATTGTTGTACAGGATAACTGCACTCATAAGTTGACAAGTGAAATGGCTACATGCTAGCAGTTGGAGGCTTGGAGCAGTGGAATGACGGAGTGTTATGAGGTTTGTCAAAGGTGCCACTGCCAGTACGTTACGGTTACAACCTACCAATGCATACGCTTGCTATCTCTTGTCTGGACCTCCGTAACCAGCGTTTTGCTTTTGTCTCGTACTAGAGTAGTTGCCATCCCGCTACATATCTTGATCTCAGTCCTTTCATATCTCTGCCTCTCCCATCGATATTACCGGAAGCTTGACACATGGACGGTCGACAACCTCGTCGCTCGTTTCTCATTCACCCGAACAAGGAACCTTCTCAAATCGCTTTCATATACGTAGAAAGAAAAACCGAATCCCCATTATTATTTACTTGACATTCTCTACCAAATCCACTGATAGGATAAGTACAATCATACGAAAGAGAGAAACGTATGAAAGTTCCTAAGTAAGCTTCGCGAGTGAGATCGCATTATTTCCAACATCAACACTGAAATAGGCGTTTTTCAAAAACACGTCACCGACAAGCCACTCAGTGGCAGCACCTATTTCACCAGAACTGATACCTGATATGCAGTCACCGGTGGGATCGTTCGCGTCAACGGGTTGGAAGGCAATGTCACGAGGATCGATGGCAAACGAGGTACCACCAAACGAGAGGGCGACACTGGCGTTGGTTGTGCATGGCACGGTGAAACCACCTTGTCCGTCGCTTGCGGAACCCTGGATGAGTTGGTGGACAGCGGTTGCATCATTGGGAGGGGCGACGATGAGGGTGGTTCCAGTGTCTAGAATGGCAGTACGACCAGTGAGTCCGGTGTCCGTGCCGTCGACAGTGACGCTATCCATAGCCCCTTCCCAGAAACCATCTTGATTGACGTTGTCGAACGTAGTTAATGTGCTAGAGTCGAACTTGGTGGCATCCAGACCGCTGTGAAACGAAGGCAATTGAGCACGCGTTTTCTCGAATGTTGAATTCCAACATACCCAAAAGTAATTTCTCCATCATTTAGATTGTCCGCCTCACGAGAGATCTTGAAGGAGGTGATAGCATCGGATATCAACCCTGCAGATGCAAGACTCTCCGGGGGTGTAGGAACTCCCTGCTCTGAAAGTGTCTAAAGGAGACATTAGATGAGGAAACAGCTACATGTGGAGCTACATACCGACTGAGCAAGACCCATCAAACCATCAAAGGGAACAGAGTTGTCAGCGAAGTCGTCAGACTCCTGATCAGCAACACCAAACTGATGACCAGTCAAGTTCAAACCGGCCACAGCAATGTTGTCAGTGACGATCGTTCCAGCGACGTTACCAGTACCATAGGTAACGGCGAATTGTTTGCCAGAGTCTTGGAATGTGCTAGACGATGCGGTACCGAGGAACGTGTGAGAACCCTAGGAAGACTGAATAAGGACCAATAAGATTTACTACAATTAGAACAAAACCTACACATCCTCCGCCTGCCGTTGACTGGCAGTTCTCGGAACCAACCCATAGATCAGCAGAGCCTGAATCCATGAGGATCAAGAAATTTTGTGGAGGGGTACCCATTTGAATGGTAGCAAGGTATCCGACATCCTGACCCTCGATATTAAGACCAAGGGAGTTGCTAGCGGTTGGGGCGTTGGCAGCCTCAACTCCACTGGGAACACCATTGGCCTCGATCTGTGAGCCAGTACCGGCGGTACCGTTGTCACCGTTTGCACCCGCGGCAGCAGCGCTACAAGGAATAAATGTCAGCAAGCAAATCCATGCATGAGAGACGGAAATATACCAACCCTGCGGCAGCACCAGCAGCACCGGCACCAGCAGCGGCAGCACCAGCTTTACCTCCCTTCTTCTTCTTGAGTTCCAGCGAACGCGAACTGTGGGATGCACCGGCAAGACCGATACGGTTGGTAGACCTCGCCGTCTTCTTAACACCTTGACGGTTGAAACGTTTGTCCAAGGGAGAGTCTTCGAGAGCCAACATACGACGTTCAATGTTCTGTCTCAGCTGGAGATCTGAAGGCACCTCCCGTTTCTTCATCCGTGCCAGGCGCTTGTGAGCTCGGTTGATGTGTTGTTGCAGATACTATATATACACCATCAATGGGTCACTCGGAACATATCAAGATCAATCAACGCAACATACAACAGTCGGAGGAATGCCTTCCGCTCTTGGAACCCTCTTCAAGGGGAGCGTGACAGTGCCCGGGTTTCGTTTCGTAGGACGAGCATCCGCATCCTGTACGGTACTGAGAGCGAACAGAACGCCTGCCAGAAGCGTGGCAAAGGAAAGTTGGAGTTGCATGAGGAGAGAAGTGGATACGTTGAGTGGACGATATAGATATTGGAGAGATAGATAGAAAGATCAAAGGAAAGAATGAGAGCAAGCAAGCAAGGAGGGCCCGGCCTCGCTGGATAGTGGAATGAGAAGATTGGAAGAGAAAGAGAGAGAAAGAATGGGGATCGGAAGGGAAGGGGAAGTTGGTAACCTGGGAAGGTCTTCTGTGGCTCTTTATAAAGGACGCATGCCGTCCATCCGTGGATCGGAAAAATATATAATGAATTACCACGTGCCTTGGCTTTTGTACTTCGCCTTGAAGACTAACTTTAGCTTGGACCCCTTCCGCAGTTCATGCTTCATGATACTTACTCTAACTGTCCTCCTTTGAGCTATCTGGTTGTCTCTGGCAAAGCCATCTTGATCAGCTTTGAAAGGGAGACTCTGAATCTCACTCCCATTTGGCAGTCACCGACTTGAAATCAGGTCAAGTGGTTTTGATTCCTGATTCTTCAACTGCCCTGTTGAGAAGACAACGGAAATGTCGACAAAATCCTTTGGTTGATTGACACACATGGGTCTTTCGTATGTTACCATGTAAATACAGCATGTTAGGCAGAGTCAGTATCTCCATCGATCGCACGGCCATGCTTTCTCTCCAAACTCGATTCATAGAGCCTCAGCTCAACTAGATTGACGTTTTGGCATTTTCCATCATGTAGCACTATTATGACCATAGTTGTGTCCTGTTCAGGCTTAATCCTGAGCACAGCTCTGTCCTAAATTTATCCGTCATGGGTAGTTGCAGCAGGTTGCAGCCAATCAACTCTATAGCCAGTCGTATAGCAACGCTCATCAAATACGGAATTCCAAGAACGGGAAATATCCAGACAGCACCCTTGCACGGTCTTCGTTGGCTTACCGTGTGGATACTGTGGGTTGATTCTTATGAGTGACACTTCAAAGTTCAAGCAACAAAATCATTCTCATAGTTTTTCAGAGACGACAGATTTTTCCCCCTCCTTACCTTGGCAAAAATCTGGCAACCCTCCGTCGTACCTGAGTAGAAATTTCGGAGCGCAGTCGATCTTCGAACTCGCCTCAAGCGTCGAGGTGTCGATGAATGATTCCTAGATTGCTTGATGAGTAAAAACTACAAAGAGTCATGCTGATCCATTTTACTTCGGCCATACTTTACACCAAATCACAGCCTTGCCTTCGCTGCAGCATCCTCATGTAAATGATTGGGAGGCCTGACATCCTTATGGATCGTTTCCAAGACATCGCGATAGAGTTCCGACTGTTGATTCGCATACGCAGATCAGTATCAAGAGAAGGGAAGAAATTTCAAAACAAATCTGATACAACCTTGATGGTTCCCCATACTCCGCCCTGTGCATTTTGCGACCACTGATCTCCCAGTTGTTCCGCACGAGCCAACACCGCAGCAGTGTTGCCGTTGACCACGACATCAACGATACCCGCCTCGAGTGCTTCTTGAGGCGTGAAGCGGTGGCCTTCCAACGCCATCTTACGTTCGAGTGGACCACTTCCAAACTTGGAACGGACAAGAGCGGCGAAAGACGTGGGCCAGGGTGCGCCAAAGTGAACCTGAGATGAAAGAGAAAAAACGAATTTCAGTATGAGGCATATGAAAAGAATTTTATCAGAGATGAGATCAACCTACCTCGTTCATACATAACCATGCTCGTCGTGAGCTTCCATCTGTCATGACGCGATAATCACAAGCCATGGAAAGCATGAAGCCGCCTGCGAAGCAGTGGCCGTTGATTGCAGCGATGGTGGGGACTGTATGATTATCATCACGAGGATAGATGGATGCATAAGTATACTAATAGACGTCTTGAATTTTCAGTTCTTCCGTAACTTACTCGGAAAAGTTAGGAGCCTCTCGAGGAGTGGGTCGAATGTTACTTTGAATCCCGACACAAAGTTCAGACTGACAGAGAGGTTAACGTATGCAAACAAGACGTACATTGGAAGAAGTTCGGATCCTTCTGTGAGTTTTCGAAATCCAAGCCTGCGGGGGTGTTAAATCGCAAGATGGATATACGAACGACATATTTTATGATAAGAATATATGCACATACCATTACTGAAAAACTTGTCTTGGTCCAGTCGACCAACGATGATCAACGCGCCCTTTCCTTCCTCCTTGTTCGCTTTCTGGTCCTTCAAATGCGTCCTCCAACTATCACGCCATTCTTTCTCAACAGCATTCAGCGCAGGCTTCAGTCCCTGATTTATGAGTTCATGCGTAAGACGTGCGTCTTGTCCGTTGTGAAGTTCGATAACCCAAAGTGATTTCTTCGCTGCGAAACAATTATTCATGATTATTGGCGAGTTGTAGGAGACAGAGAGACGTACGATGGGTTAGGGTGATGAGTGGGTTTCCAGCAGGCAAGCTCAAGGGATACGAGGTCATTGTGGATGATAGCAAGCTGCAAGAACAGGGTAACTTCTCTCAAGAATTTGAATCCGACCGCGCTCGGGTATGTTACGAGACCGGGCCTCTCATGTGATCCTGGTCTTCTGAGTATTGGAGTTTTGCGTTGATTGTCGTTAGCTGAGTTGTGAATTTGGACAAAATTGAGTGAACTGTGTGTAAGAAACGACTGTCTTGAGGAAAGAGCTCTTGCTCTGGAATTTGGAAAGCCAAAGCGACCGGCGTCAAACGGGCGTCAAACCAAGGTCGTCCTCCGGCAAATTCCGACAACAATATCCTCTTCCCGAATTCTCATTGCTCAACCAGAATTAAGATGGCTATCGACGAAGAGCAAAGAGCAGCTATCAAAGGTCTGTCATCCTCCTTATTCTCCTCACATCTATTCTAAAATGTACATTCCAGCAAAACTCCAGGCTCGCGACGAACACGTTCGTGAATCCTGGGTCCGAGCAATGGAGGCACGTCTTGTCCGTGAAGAGCTGGACAAATGCCAAAGAACGGAAGGTGTGAACAGCTTTGAGAACTGTAAATGGCTATCGGATAAGCTGCTAGAAAAGTTGAATGACTCGAGAGTACGTTGCAGAAACATTTGGTTCTGTGTTTGCTCTAATGATTTTATTCCAAAAAGGTCAAAGGTTATAAACAAGTAGATGTATGATCACTTGCGAATGAATATCAGTATCTAGGAGCACTGGAAGGCTCATGAGGACCACGAAGGTTTCGATTTTGATATGGTCACTACCGTTTCGCTCTACCATGTTCGTTCGTCCTGGACCGCGCCCCCTCACTCTTTCACCGACGAAGGAAGGAAGGAACTCTTATGAATCCCCATTTCTGTATCTACATACAAACTCAGCGAAGTACATTGCCAGGCTCAGACCTGCCTTCCATCTCAACTCGTGCCACAAAGAATCGTTCAAGGATCATATATCGAATTCCCGGGTATGTATAGGATTGAGAATATAAGTGGGGGGTAGTAAACGAACAATATAATCTAGTATGCTATTGCTGTTGCAGAAGGAGTATGATAAATTCGCAAGCAAGTTCGATGTACAATACGGATGAGCAGGGGGAGTGACAGCCTGGTGGCAGTTTGGTGGCAGTATGAAAGCAAGCAACGATAACAATGTGCTTCAAGTCAACCAAGAAAAACAGATATAGAAGAGGAAGCGGGGAAGCAAAAAAATCATTGCTGACGACACTCTGGTTCCGCAGGACCATGCATAAACTCATCCCCTTCCTCATCATCATCCTCATCCTCCCAATCTTCATCTATTATCTCATCGCGCTGGTTTGCAAAACCATGATCAAAGAAGTCCTGACTAGCCGGAAAAGATTGCGAACGCACGTCGATCTCCTCGAAGCTGACTTCGTCTACAATCTCCGGCTGTGGCTGCATCTCGGGTTTTTTGGGTGGAAGGATGTTTTCGAGGACCTGTTCAAGAAGGCAAAAGTTAGAGGTGTTGCATGTACTTGAGTGTGTGGTGTAGAGCTCCTGCAGGGACTTGCTTACCTGATGATCCACCGACCGTAGCCAATCTTCACTTGGCATCTCGATCTCGAAGAGGACAAAGAGATCGCCTTTGGTGTCTGGTCGTTTGTATATGGGCATTCCCTCCCCTCGTAGGACAATGGTCGAATTAGGCTGTAGGATCTTGCCGGGAGGTGAGGTAACTTTGATACCACGCCCGTCGAGATGTGTGAGCAGGATTCTTGAAAAACCCAGGAGTGCTTCGGATAGAGTGATTTTGATTTTGACTAGTAGATCGTTGCCGTTTCGTTCGAAGGAATCATGAGGAAGGAGTTTCAAGACGAAGACTACGTCGCCGGCTGAGACGCCAGGCTATAGAGAGAAAGGGTAAGGAGCAAGCTCAAGGCCAGAGAGGAGCGAATGTTTACCTCTTCGTCACCAGCGCCCGCTAAGACTATTCTCTGTTGGTCCTGCATGCCTTTCTCGATGAAAATCTCTTGACGTGTCTTCTCTTTAACGGTTCCAGAGCCTTTACACTTTTTGCACCTAGTGAAATATCGTTGAACACGGGAATGGACGATGAAGTGAGAGATGGAGAGCTAACATGTCTTTTTCTCGTAACTTCTCGCCCTTCCCATTACAATTTTCACATTTCTGAGGAGAGACCGCCATTCGCCCCCCGCCCAACTATGTTATGATGAGATAGAGATAATTACAGAGTGAACAAACATTTCGCACCTGCATCTTAACGTAGACACGACCGCTACCCTCACACCCTGAGCACTGTTTTGCTTTTGCATTCCCCTTAGCACCAGATCTACATTATCATCGTCATACGCACGTAAGTCTTCCTTTGAGAATTGAGAAGATCGATGAAACGCACCCTTTGCACGTATTACAGAGCACCTGCTTCTCCATGTTCATCTTCACCGTTTTCCCATTATACAAATCCTCCAACGTCACTTGATGCGGAATAACCGAATCATTCTTCCTCCCTCTAGAAGGTCCTCCCATGTCAAATCCAAACGAAAACCCACCCCCACGACCGGTAAAGAACTGCGTGAAAAGATCATCCATATCCATCCCACCTGAACGACCGCCTTGTAAGCCTTCCATGCCACCTTCGTCATACAGAGCTCTGGTCTCTGGATCGCTTAGGATCTCGTAGCTATGGGAGGTTGAGAATGGGGAAAGACGGTGGATTTTTATCAGTGTAAAGGTCGAGTGTAGAACCGAGAACAACACACGCAGCAGCCATTTCTTGGAATTTTGTACCGGCGTTTGGGTCATCTCTGTTCTGGAAAACCGAGTGTGAAGGTTCGTTCGATGGACTTTTGGAGAATTTGAGAGCCGTACCTTGTCCTGAAGAGAACCGGCGCTTGAGTAACAAGCAAAAAGTTAGGTTCTTCTTACATACTGGGTGAATGTCGCGAGCCTAGGACACATTTAGTTAGAGAGCGAAGAATGAGTAGGATGAAGAACCTTACCTTCTTCCTATATGCTTTCTTGATTTCGTCTAACGAGTATACGTTTACATGAGCTTAGAGAGCACAAGACTTTCGGTAAATTACCTTCACTGGCGCTAGGGGATATACCAAGCAAGTCGTATAGGTCTGTCTCGCCGGGCACTGTTGAGATATGAGAGATGGACACAGAGTTTCGAGCACAAAAGCATACTCTGTAAGAAGGGAAGTGGGAGTGAAGGTGGTAGACGCGTTGCCGAGGACTTTCGCGTGTGAGTAACACTCTTTGAGCGCTTCGGCCCGTCAAACTTTTTTTTCTTCAACCACGACGTTCAACACAACTTTGAAGACGACGCTGGTGAGTTTATACCTCCGTGCTTTTTTGCTCATGATGCTTTTATCTTATCTACATTGTCCGATTCATGACGATGAAAACACAATCCTGAAGCTTTCTCCGTATATCCAACACAACATGCTCATCTCCCAATTTTTTCATAGGTCGAATCACTGTCCTGCTTCTAGCACTCTCGAAAGCCAATGTATACAATACTACTATAGAATGCATCATGAACTTCTACTTCGCTGCTGCTGAGGTCCTGGACCGCCTTGATTCCAAAAAGGGTTCTGTCAAGAGTCTCATCTCAACTGTCGCTGAGAAGGACAGGAAGCGTACTTCAGCTCTTGTCATACAGACTTTGAAATGTGAGGCTCAAGCACCTTGCTCCGTGTCGAAGCTCCATGTTGAACGTGATCGTATCCAGACAAGCCCGTGCTGGTAGACATCATCGACCAAGCCAAGATCATGAAAGAAGAACGCAAAAAGCTTACATCACTGAATTTAACTCTTGTCCTGGTTCATGATGTTCTGTTCGCTAGTGGGATACAAGCCGGAGACGGGCCTATCAAGCAAGCGATTCTTCGTCATAAGACAAGGCTTCATAGTGAACTCCAGAAGATTAAGATAAAACGAGGAGTAAAGCGCGATGAGGATCTTGCGCAGACTGCTGATCAAAGAGCGGGTGAGGCCGAGCCTGTACTTGCCGAAGTTGGCTGTTTCTGACTAGGTTATACTAGCTCTTATACCCAGATACGTTCGTATCAACACCCTTCTTTGGGAGATCGAGGAGGCCATGCAGTATTTTGCATCAAAAGGCTTTGTGCTAAAGGAGTACCTTCAAATTTCTTCGTAAGCTTGACGTGTTCACGTTCCATCCTACACTCAACATGATTAACATAGAACGTCCAAGAAAGAGTTTGCAAAGGACGAACATATCCCTGCGTTGCTACTGTTTCATCCTGATGTATCATTCCAAGACGATGACGCCTACAAAGCTGGCAAAGTAATTCTACAGGACAAGGCATCCTGTTTCCCCGCCGTCGTCCTCGACCCCCCGGTCTCTCCAAACGGTTCAGTCATAGATGCCACCTCCGCTCCTGGTAACAAAACATCACATCTGAGTGCTCTGATGTCCAATACAGGGACGGTACGTAATTTTCACGCATTCATGTTACCCAATGCTCATTTGAGCTATTTACACTTAGCTTTTCGCTTTCGAAAGGGATCGCAAACGATTCTCGACGTTGCAAATGATGCTGTCGAGGGCAAAGTGCAAGAATGTTGTTCCTGTGAATGATGATTTTCTCAAAGTCGATCCCATGGATCGAAAGTATTCACAAGTTACACATATGTAAGATCTGGATTTCTACCTGCTATATTCTCGCATAGTAATATATTCATAGCCTTCTGGACCCTTCCTGTAGCGGTTCGGGCATTGTCAATCGTCTAGACTACCTCATTGAGAATGGTAAGTCCACCTATTCATCATTACTATTCCTTCTATAACATGATTTCAAGAGCAAGATGCACAAGTAGAGCAAGAGGAGCGTCTCCAGAAATTAGCCAGTTTCCAATTGATGATGATCAAACACGCAATGAAGTGTGAGTCTGATTCATTGGCACAAAACACTCAGTTAAACAAACACCCTAACAGTCCCTGCCGTGCAACGAATTGTCTACAGCACATGCTCTGTCCATGCTATCGAGGACGAGCACGTTGTTCGTGTGGCACTAAAATCTGACGAGGCCCTGACTGGTCATTTCAAACTGGCCCCAGAAAACGAGGTTTTACCTCAGTGGAAACGCCGCGGGTTCCCTAGTGAGATGGATGACCCACGTATGTTTGCATTCTGCGCTTGGTTCACTTGCACTGCCTAATGATCTCTTATAATTGACCGATACCCAGGCCATGCAGCCTCACTTGTGCGCTGTTTACCAGGCGAAGATGCGACCAATGGCTTTTTCGTCTCTTGTTTCATTCGATGCAGTGAGCAGGAGGATTCGGAAACCGAACCGAGTCAAAGCCGGAAACGGAAACTCGATGTGCTTGGTGCGGATGTAGAGATCTCTGCGCATCAGACTGAACCGCGACGAAAGAAGAAGAAGAAAAACAAACTGAAGGTGGAAGATAGTGCACCCGTTGCTTGACGGCTGTGTGGTCGGTCACTGGTTTTGTGTACTGGAAGACGGACCACCGGATGTTCTACTCCACATACGACCTCATATGCTCATATAGGCTCATACGACACGCGTTGAAACGAGACTCTGGACTAAACCAACGTTTCCGATTCGCGCCCTCTTGGCACAGCTTGAATCCACGCTCGGCGATGGTCAACATTCGGTCAGTCTGAACTAGTCTGTACTCTTCTGTACTCCGCCACCATCCGCCGTTTACTGGTACGTTACTGGTACGCTGTAACGCTCTGCTGTTTTGCTGGAGATTCCTACCAAATCTGTGTCGCGTGGCTGAAAAGTAAAAGCTGTTAGCGAAACCCGTTGAAACACCTCTAAAGCCTACTTCGAAGCCGAGTATTTTCCTTCTTCCCTTTGGACCCTTTAAGTTTTGGACCTTGCGATGAGGTGGATACCGATATACAATTTTTCTCAATTCTTGTGGCAGCCTGTGGCGTTTTGGGCTCGTCAGACGTCTTTTTCTGTCGCTTAGAGGTACATACACAGGGTCTAGACACAGCCAGTGTGTCGGGCATTCTACGGCTACCTACGGTGTGCTATAACAGGTTATAACAGACTATAACATTAAAAGAAAGTGGTTTCCCCATATCGACAATCTTAGATCAGATTTCAACACAAACTCCCCATCTGAGGATGGACATCCGGAAAGGCAGCTCAGACATTGCATCATCTGTTTGTGAACATGCATGAACGACATCGGGATGCGATGCTTGAAAGGGCTCACTGGGCCTTCAGGTTTACCTCGTGGCAGAACTGGATTTGTGAACACAATGCTTCTTGAGGCTTGAGGGCCAGTTGCTATTGGAGTGTTGACCGACCAAGGAATATGGGCCCGGGGAGAACATATCGCGTGAAGGAATAATGAATGCAAGAAAACATATCACATGTACTTTCCGTACATTGATGCTTTGTGATCCTGTAATATCTACGATCCCTAATCAGACCATGTGCAGAGTCTAATTTTCTAAACTTTCTATGAATCTTTTGTGATCTCGATGTACCGGAAGGTAGCGAAAGAGGTACAAGGAGGTACTCTGATCTTCTGTGATCTTCCAGGTATTGTTAACACTTTCTTTGACGGGCACGCTCTCGTCGCAGTAGATACTGAGGGAAAATTTTCTGTCTTGGACGCGGAAACAAATCCCTTTGCTGTGGTCATGGTCGATCAGAACAATACGGACTCCGCCTCCGAGTGAGGCACGTTAGTCGCCCGCCTGTGCGGCGGTTTTTGTAAGCCATCCAGCCATTTATGGCCTCATTTTCTCTTCGCCTAGTACAAAGGTGGGAGAGGGAGGGAGGCTGAAGGAGGAGGGTGAGGATGCTGGATGATGACATTCGTAATGTTGTATCTCCTCTTGATCTCCTTCAGGGCTCTTGAATCGACAGGCAACAGGGAGTTAACGGCAGGTTAGTCCGGGGGCGCGATCTGGTATAGGATGCGGATGACAGGTTTGTTCGAATCTAGCTCCCGGGCGCGCACTGGGCGAACATACGGTGTCAACATAGCACCTAAACGTCTTTGGTGAAGTTGTAGGGTGCATATGATGAAGGATGATAGATGAGCGAATAAAAGCTGAACCTTGAGGCGTTGAAGCCTTTTACCACAAGGAATAGCGACATCTTTGCTGAAAATTAGGGGGAAATCAGGAGAAATCCGGCGCGCGGAAAGATTGCGCACAGATGATCGGTCGATCGTATTACCTAAAAAGGAATGAGCTAAAGCAGAATTTTTAACCCGAAATAATTTTGAGCCCCGAATTCGGCTCTTTATATGTTCTTTCATACCAAGGCAACATAACAATCTAAGTTTTCTTTCGCTTTCTTCCCCCTTCCACTAACTCTCAAGTTCCCCCCATGTCCTCCAAACGCGGTCGTAAAAGAAACGATAATCTGCCCCCTAACCGTGCTAGGGACGTCCAACGGGCTTTCCGTGCACGACGCGCTGCTCATCTTCAGGTCTGTAATTTCTCATTGATCTATGTGAAATATCAAGTCTGAAATCCAATTACACACGCTAACCCTTCATCGCAAATTCCATTATTTGTAGGCCTTAGAGCAAAGGGTTTCTGAACTCGAGGAAGAGAACAGCTGTCTTCGACAAGCTCTCAGTCTCCCTCCTGCCAATCGTCCAGTGCTCGGCAAGGGTCCTACGGGCAAGGACAAACCCAAGGCATACAACACTCACAGTCTGACTGCGATGGCCTTGAAATCTCGAGACTCTTCAGATTCCCCGCCGTCTACGCGTATGAGCTCTCATTCTCCAGAGAGCTCGATAGTCAGGCTTGATGATCCTGTATGGGATCAGACCATCGTCATGAACGACACTCCATCAGACCTCGCAAGTTCCTCGTCCTCTTCATCTTATCCTAGTATGCACCCTATGTCCGCCCCACCATCTTCGAAATCATCTATGCAGTACAATCCGTACCCTCCCACCTCGTCGAGAAGTTCATCCGGATCTGGATCCGTTTACATGAACTCTCCGTCTCCTTATCCACATTCCCATCCTCACAGCAGCACCTATCCGAGCTCTGATTTTTCCGCTATGCGTCTGAATCCTCGAGAGGATAGCCGTACACATTATTCATACTCCCCTGCACCTTACGACGGCTCGTTACAAAACAACACGCCACCTTCGGCACCTCCTCATATACACTCACAGCGCGACCAAGCTTCTATCTCCTATCCTCGCCGTCAGATGAACGAACCATATACTGTGGGTCCTGGAATCTCTCACTTTCCGACTCCCATGACGCATCACACCATCCATCTGTCTTCTCCTCCACAAGTACACGACAACACCGTTCATTCGCACCTATCTCAGGGCGCCCGACATGTATACAACAATACTCCTGACACTATTGTCCGTACACCTTCCATGTCTTGAGATCAGGCATCAATTGTTCAGTGGCTGGAAGATCACACCTCATTCTATGGGCTTCATACACTCGCTCCTTTCTACAACTCTTCTATCTGAGCAGATTTATCTAGGACTCTCTGTTGTATTCCTATCATCGTAAATATTGTAATACATGCTTGCAGGCTTGCCTACTTAGAGTAGACATGTACCATTAAATCCGTACGATATCGTTCGCCTTACTTACTACAACCCGTATAATTCATTGCTATGCTTCGGGGCCTGGAGTCCCACCATCGCATTATTCAAGGCCCGCAGCTCTCAATCTTGGTACAACAGACTGAGACAATTCTCTTTGTCGCTCGACAGACGGATACAAAGGTTGCAAGTGATAGTCCACTGTCCGGGGCTTGGCTTAAAATTCGGTAAATGGCTCAAATGTCTGAGGTCGTCTATGAGTAAGTTGGAGAAGTGTACAGACCTGTACAGGTTTGCTCGTACAGGACCTGGCAGGAACAGAGAGTTTTTGGCTGCATCTCGTATCGTATTCCGGTATCGCCTCGTTACTTCAGAATGAACTCCTCGGGAGGAAACATTCCGAATCCTTAGGGCAACATCCGAACGGAGGACATAGCAATCTTCAGCTTTCGAAAACGGTCCACAAGGCATGCAGTGGCAAAGATTTGAAGTTTGAACAGAACTGTATGAACAGAGCATATTAGATTACAATCAAGGGCTCAAAATATCTACAGATTATAGCAAGAGGTAAGAGGTACTTAGTTTGAGGTTCGTATCCAAAGCGGTATAGCAAGATGCAAAGCAAGAGGTAGTTTCAGACTTGATAGATTCCAGACAGAGGGCACAGCTCTGACTCAGTTTTTCGGGATCGCAGAAAAAACGCAAGGATGCAAGAGGACGCAAGAGGCGCTCAAGGATCGATACGACACCAGTCAACACGACCGTCCGGACCATATTTCTCTTCCAGCCAGTCATTCGCAGCCTTGAAATGACCGTTTCCTAAGAATCCTCGATGGGCTGATTTCGGGGACGGATGCTATCGATACGCTCGTTAGTACACTGCATCGCTGGTAAACGGCCAAAAAACTGACAGCGCTTTTCAGAATCAGATGTTTGTTCTATCGATGGAATAGCATTTAAGAGCGGGAACAACCAAGATCCCAAAAATGGGATAGCTCACCTTGTTCAACCGAGCCACACGTTTTTCTGCAAAAGCACCCCAGGCAAGGAAGACAACTCCACGGCCGATTCCGCTCGCCTGTCCATCTGGACCGACTTTAATCGATGCCCCACCCCATTTATCCACTACGTCGATGACCTTGTCTGTGAATCGTTCCCAGCCCTTATCTGAATGGGAATTGGCCTTTCGGGCTTCGACTGTGAGGGAAGAATTGAGCAAGAGAACTCCGGCGGAAGCCCATGCAGCTAGATGTCTACAATATGGGTACGATAATCAGGGCGCTGTCATTCAAGGACTGAGGCAGTTGAGTCGTCACCCATGTTTTGGTGGAATGAATTCCGGATATTCATTCTTGATTTCTGCATAGATCTGCAGGGGCAAATCAAACGCAAGGCCATGTGGCATAGATCTTGTGAACTCACGTTGAGCAAAGATGGCGGTATTGGAATACCCATACGAACAGAGAAGCAGAGGCCTATGTATATAACTCAGGTCAATGTCTGCATGAACACAAAACGCGTCGTCGATCGAGGACCTACCGTGAGCTTGATTGGGACCAGGATATGGGTCTTGTCCTATTATCACAACCTTGACCTTTCCCAGCGGTGTTTCTGACCAGGAGTATATATCTCTAGCTGCCATCGACAGTTACATATTGAGACCTGTATAGAAATCGTGTGACTTACGAGAAGGATACACTTTCAACGGGTGGGGTATATATTCAGGCTCTCGAACACCTTCATTCCAAAGAAAGCGCTTGAGAGCTATGAAATAAGGTTGTTTGATTTCATCTTTCAGAACCTTCAACCTGGCAACTCTAATCATACGACTGAAACAGAGTTGGCACTTTATACTCGTACCAGCTTTTCCCCATTACATCACATTCGAGGCGGAGCAGTCTGGCTTGCTCTTCGTTCAGAGATTCTTGGAAAGCTTTCATAGAGAAGGGTATGGAATTGAGTTTCTGAACCCCAAACACCGTCGCTTTCGCGCGAGAAGGACTAGGGTTGGAATCCAAAGACGAGGAAGAAGCAGAAGCCTTTAACTTTTTCGTCGGTTGAGAGCTAGATGTTGAGAACATATCAACAAGTGTTCGCTGACGCTTCAACGTAGTCACAGTCGTTTTTGACGCGTTAGCCTGGAGAGACTGGGACGATTGTGTCGACGACACGACCTCGGTTTTAGAGTCTGCATTCGAGCGCCCAGAGGGCGCAAGGTCTTCAAAGTAGACCACTTCATCTGCGGCAGACATGGATCAAAGCAAACGGAGTGTAGTTCTCCAGTCTAAACCAAATATTCTGGATGTTTAAAATGGGAAGAGATTGAAAGAGGCTGAAAGAGTTGTGAGCGCTCTCAGTGAGCGCTAAGCCATTTAACTTTTAGGGTGCGTGAAATTTTGTCACGCGCCGTCACGCTGGCGTCTAACTGACACGTTACGAGAAGAAATTGTATTGTTTCGATATTGTCCAGGTGTTTTAGTTACAGTCATCTTCCAAGAATTTACACCTTGAATTTCACCATTCACTCTCTTTCCAAACTGCCACGATCTCGGTCATCTCCCTCACCAAGGCCGGTATCAAGGCGAAGCGAAACCAGTCGAAAACAAGGATTGACTGGTCGCAAAGCTAGGCCGACATCTATCAACCTCAGTAACAACAATGGTGATAGGTCTATAGGATGGAGTACGAGCTACCACGCCGGATCGTCTAGGTGCGTGATTTGTCTCTTCTCAGAAAGAATGAGTTGTAACAGTCCTTGGGTCGAATGATACAGTTCGCAGTCTAGAGAAAGCACGGATGATGAAGACACGGACATTGAAAGTCCTCCTATACATCGAGGTAGAAGGTTCTCGGCAACCCTGAAATCGGTTAGAAAGCGGTCGCGAATCTCTCAGCATCCCTCGACTTCCGTTTCGCGACGCAGAAGAGATTATTCACAAGCAAATTCTTCCAGTGAGTCATCAGCACCTCACTCGGGAATGTTAAGTGCTCGAGCTCCCTTCACGCGTTCCCGATCTCCTGTGATCGTTAATTCCACCAGCATCGTTCATCGCATATCAACTCCTGTAGTAGCTTCTTTTCCTCGACATCGGTCGTCTCTTGCTGGTTACATCTATATGTTTCCCGCAGACTTTGAGATCAACATATCTATCCCTCTGACTGCTTATACCTGGAATATGAGCATTGATGCTCGAAGAGCAGGCGAAACACTTCTCCTCATTGGTTCACTGGTTTATGCTTCCTCAAGAATATGGGAAGATACCAATTTTGTCTCTTCAAAGTTCGATTCTCGGCAGTATAATTTATGGATATTGACAGGTAGTGCTAATATTCTATTTATAGCGACCTCTTGCTAACGTTTTGCAGAACTCCACTTATTAGCAGGAGCGGCAGCTTTATACATCCTGTGGCTATCGAACTCCCTCTCATATTCAAGACCGAACAATAACCTATCTCCTCCTACCTCGTCTTCAAGACGTCCTCCCTCTCCCAAAATTCCCGAAAATCGCGATGTCAATTCCAAACGAAATGCACCCCTTCTACTTCGTAAAAAAGCAGATTTCGGTTTTGTATGGATGTCTGTTCCCAGAAACTATCGAGAATCATCTGACGATGGAATTCTCACTGGCCTCCTGTTTGGGCCCCTTGTCTCTTCTGCATTACTGTATTCATCGTTAACACTGCCTTCGTCGACTTCTCTACTTTCGTCTTGGAGAATAGAGGCCCCACGTCTACTCAACAACGCAAGAGGCAGTTATAGCGCCCTGGAGGCTCTGGTGCTGTCTCGTTATAATCTGGTTGATCTATCAAACCTCTGTTCGACCATCCTGCTCTTTCATGTCTGTGCATCCTGGTGGTTCGAATATAGAATTGCGGGTGTTACATTGGAAACCGAAAGAAAATCAGTGCCTCGCAGTTCAGGAAAACGTCTCGGCTATTTTGGATTTTTTGCATTGGGTACAACCATTGGTATGCTTTGTATCAAGCTTGCGTTTCTGAAGTTTTCGTTGGGTATATGGCAACGTCAGTCTTCGTCGACCTGCGTTCGTGAATGGAGCTAATCAACTTTCTCACTTTCAGATTTAAGCTGGCTTGAACTTGTCGTCGCTTCTTTATTCTACCAATGCACCCTCTATGGCACTGTTCGTCTTGCACATCGAGGTTTCACTCTGGGAGAGCTCGGGATAGTTGGCTTCGGAGGAACAGCACTATTTATGGAATTTTTGAATGTCACTGCTGCACGGGTTTGTCCGTCGCCTGTGTAAATGAAGACGCAATCCTCACTTTGTTTTCTGCATAGATATGGCCTCTAACTACACCTTACATCAAGACCTATCGTCTTCCGACACCCCTGCTGGTTTTCCAAACTGCGTTAATCGCAGGCTCCTTTTTGACAGGTTTCGCGTTGTCTCCATTCCTCATCCTATCTCGACACATTGGCCAACGACCTGTTAGACGTATGCGTTATCCAGAACTGAAGCTCCGACAGCGGCGTTTGCTCGCACTTGGCTTTTATGTAGGCAGTTTCGTCATGACTATGGGACTTATTGGGATGTGGACCTACTGGTGTTTAGGCAAGCGGAACCCGTGGCTATGGGTGATACTCTATATCCTAGAAGGTCGTAAACAATGGAGCCGGCCTGCTCTCTTAATTTATTGGGCTGTCTTGGGTTCCATAAGCGTCGCCGGTTGGAATCGACAACTGGCTAGATCCAGGAGGTTTCGTGCGCGGAACGCTGCTGGTGAAAATCTCATTGTCCCGGGTAGCGGAGGAGCATACGATAACAGCATGCCTGCTCCTCAGAGCTCAGGAAACAGCAGCGATACGCAAAACGGAGGTACAGGTTCCGGTGGATCTGCTAGTGCCTTGGGGTTAACTTTTCCTAATCTACCGAATCTACCACACTTATCCAACGGTGTCGCGACGGATCTCCTCGACGCCGCTGACAAGCACGTTCCGACACTGAGGCTGAATGCTAGAAGAAAGTTCTTCCATGCTCTGACCGTCGTCATGTTTATCCCAGGAATAGCTTTCGATGTGAGTCCTCCCCATTGCTATACGGGATCAGTTACTGATAACAGCTCTCTTCAGCCCGCGTTCACTCATCTATCTTTCAGCGTCGCATTTGCACTTTTCACGTTTGCCGAATATGTTCGGTACTTCGCTATATACCCTTTTGGCGCATCCATACATTTGTTCATGAATGAATTTCTGGATCAGAAGGATGGTGGAACTGCCATCTTGAGTCATTTCTACTTGCTCACCGGTTGTGCGGGCAGTCTCTGGCTTGAGGGGTAAGCATTCGTTTGCCCTTATGTGATCGTCGATCCTGATTTGCCTTTCCACAGGTCATCACCGCTCATACTATTTACTGGACTTCTAGTGCTTGGTGTTGGCGATGCTTTGGCAAGTCCTGGTCAAATGTAAACACCAACTTGCGCTCATCTTTGTTTCTACCAGGCTTCGGTTATTGGAAAGCGTGTCGGTATACATCGATGGTCGCCTACGACTAACAAGACCTTGGAAGGGAGTTTTGCATTCACCCTTTCCGTAGTACTCAGCGCCTGGCTTCTGCGCCTTTTTGGCCTCACAGAGCAATTTTCGGTAAGCTGAAACTCCTCCCCTGTGCTTGGATTTTTTGACCAAACCACTTGAAGACTCTTCGCTATGCAACGGTGATCGGCATGGCATCGCTCTTGGAGGCTCTTTCTGATCAGAACGATAATGTGACTTTACCGCTGTTCTCGTTCAGCTTGTTAGTTCTCGTTGGGACAAGCTAAGTGCTACGAATGCAACTGCATAATCAAACCATTTGGATTCTACTACAATATTAGATCGACAGAGCCAGATTTCATTTACAAGGATGTTTGGATATAATTATTATTGGACCTAATGTGATTCTTCCTCCTATCAAGTCAGGGATACCTAGTAAGATGGAAGGTTCACTGGTCTCGTTGACATCCGTCGTAGCAGTGCTTTAAAGTTTATAGGTTATCATCAACTACGAGGTTTTTGAACGCTCATTTGCCAAGTCTCTCCGTAACGTCCATCCGCCTCTCTCAATGTGGGCGATGTTGCTTGGTATGATTTCATCAATCAAAGCAGGCCACTGAAGCTCATTCTGCTATTTTCTAGTTGCTTGATTCGTCAGACACAGCTCGTCGAATCAAAGGCAAGTATAAAATATAAACTCTGTTTCGATCGTCACACGATTCTTCCTCAGCATCAGGACTAGCAAGAGATCGAGAATTTCATCGTCACGAAAAGACGAGGAACACTCAGATCAAGAAAGATTGTACACGGTAGGTATGAGGCCCGTCGACGGTCGGGTCATAGGCTGTCATAGGAGCTACCAGGAATTCATTCATGACAAGGCTGATGTTTTATATTCAACTCTGAGTTGCGTTGGAATTGTGGCAAAGCCTGAGGGGGCCTGCTTTGCAACGAATATCTCCATATCTTGCGTTGCTTGATTTTGAATGAAGAGACGATTACAATCAAGGCGGCAATTGACGGAAATCGAAATGTGTCTTTGACGGTTAAGGCTGGGGCAATAGCTGGCAATGTGACGTGGGCGATCATTAGGGCAGTGTAGGCTCAGCTAAATTATCGCATGCTGCCGCATAGCGTTTTTCTTCCCTACTTTCAAGTTCTAACGTTCAACTAACGCTGGTCCGGTATGTTATCGTTCAACTGTTATTCTAACTCGTTGTCTCATGATCCTTTCAGTATCCTTGCATTTCTCGCGATAGATAATTCTTGCTGGCAAAATTACTCTATCCCATGTATGTCTTCCCTAGACTCATCCCGGTCAAACGCTGTTGTTGAAATTTTAGAAAAGTCTTCTCATTCTTCAACTATCTTGCGTGTCAGCTATCATACTCGATTTTTTCCATCTGGCCCTGCTTGTGTCTCCTTTGGTCGCGTACACCGGTAGTCCCCAAATTCTGCTCTCTATCGCATCCGAGAGCACATCGTACTCAGTTGATTTTGCCCCGTCTCACCCTCACCCTCGTCTCAGCGCTATTACACTCTTGTCCCTGCCCTTCCTCAGCAATGACCTGTCCAATGTTGTCTCAATCTCTCCTTCGTCGGATGTTTACACTATCGGCCATGGTTTATCTCTGTTCTGTTCTCGCCGTTGCCCTCCCGTTTCCCTACCCTGCGCGTCCTGTCCCGACCTGGACCCCGGGTATAAATGTCCGTCATGGCCTTTTCAGAATCGCGTACCGCGATTATGACCACGGAAAGTGGAGAAAAGTGCAAAAGGTGGACGATGACATATCGAAAACGTCCATGATGCTTTGCACAGTTTCGCGTTGCTTTGGGTACAAGGATGGGGATGTCCAAACAGTCCGGGAGCCGGAGAAAGTGCCATACAACACAGACATGTACTACGCGATGAAAGCTGTCATCAGAATGGACATATTCGTCCAGAACGAAGAATACCTCTTTCAAGCCTTTTCGAGTGTCGCAAAGCTACAGACTGCGCTCAAACAGAAAGGCCTCGAGATGGAGATCTTGGACCCGGATTCGTTCATTCGTGCCATGATGCGACTTATGCTGGTGATCGATTCATTGATCCGGGAAGGCACCTATGACGAACAGAAGAGCATTGAGGAGAACTGGAAGCCCAAAGTGACTCTAATCACCGGAAAGGCATGGTCGTTCATGGCTTTTGGATACCACCAAACCAAAGACAAAAATGGGTCCAATTTGAAAAAACCACGATGGCAAGGGTTCATAGGTCGCGGGGACATCAAAATTCGCACGGAACCAACTCACATCTGTTACTCGCTTTTCGACGGTTGCTTTGGTTTTGACTCCGAAAAACCGCCCGAGCAAGTTGTCCCGATCCGTCCTCATTATCAGAACCCGTATGCCGAGTCTTATTTTGGCAACGAGGCAATGGCAGCTGCCAAACATCCCAGTTTGACTATTCGACTCAATGAGACGTCGCCATTTTTAAGTGGCATCTGGCAAAGGAAAAACTTGGAAGATGAAGAGTTGGTCAAACTGAAGACGAATTTGGGGAACATCACAAAACTGGAAGAGGTTACTGGCATCGAGATCAAGAACGCTCCATCATACGTCCGTGCTCAGCTGCAGTATCTCGCCTCACCGACTCTGCAGATGCTCCAGTATCTTGACCCCAAGAAGCCTGGGCCAGTGGAGTTACCGCGTCCCGACCAACATCTCGAAGTCCTTATCAAAAACCCAGCTCTTCGCAATCTTCTGGCGGCCAGCAACGAGAAGGGCAAATTGAAGAGACCTGCAGACTCGGAAACTCCTGAACCCAGACCCGCCAAGAAAGTTGCCGGAGTCGCTGCGACGCCCTCGACTTCCACATCGTTTCCTTCGCCCCACGATGACTCAGAGGACATGCTCCACGACGTCCCGACCAAGGACAAACGTCTCACTGCAGCTCGTATTGAAGACCACGGTACCAGCAATCCTCCAGCTGCCAGCACTCAGAATGTCGAACCGAAACCTATGGGGCAGACTCCTAGCACCGAATCCTCCGTCCCTGCTTTGCCCGTGGGTCCGTATTTCGGTGTCGTTCTGAATGCTTGAGGTGAGTTCATCGTTAGGTACTACCTCGAGTCTATTGTACTTCACTAACGTCATTGATATCTGCAGTATGGGGCTGAGGAAAGTTGAGGACCCACACCTTCAGGTTCACGAGTGCAATAGTTAGTAACGTTAGCAAGGTGAGCAGTGGAGTTACCGATTCTCATGTGTTGAGTCACTCACCGGTGGTAGGTATCACTGCTTGTTCTAGTCCCATCTACGATCACCAATAGTTTGCGAGTCTATATTTCATCGGACTCTGTTTCTCTGTATTCATCGCTGTACCCACCATAGACCTTGCCACCTCTGTCAGTTCCTGTACTTTTAATTTGCTAGTAGAACAGCTGTTGTCCCGCTATTCAAACATATTTTCAATCATCCTACTCTTGCATGTCTGTGCATCCTCGTTGGTTCGACTGTAGGATTGCGGGTGTTATGTACGTTCATTGGAAACTGTTGGGAACTCAACAGAAATCTGTGCCATCTCGCAGCGAGGAAAACCTCTTGCCAGGTGATATCATGATGCTTTGCATTACGCTCGCACTGTGTGAGCGCTTTCCATCTTGTACATCATCTAAGTGAGCTCGGAATATTGGTTTCGTGGACCATGGATAATTAGGATGATGAGATGAACTTGAAGATTCAAGAACAGTAACTCAACAAGTATCAAGATCGGCCGCCGGCATCTCGCGGCTTGGCTTGCAGCACGTGGAAATCTATTTCTTTAGGCCCGAGTCATCTTCCAAATTTTCATCCTTTCAAAAAACTACTGCAACACGATCTTCTTGGTTCTCTACATCACAGTCTTTCTCCCTACTATCTGAAAATGTGCCATCACGCTGCCCAAGACTCTCAGCCCCAAGATGTTTCGCAGATGGTCGAAGTTCCCCTAACGAACGGTACTACCAACGGACAAGTCAATGGCAAACGAAGTCCATCTCGTAACCCCCATCTTACAAACTTCATCGAAAGTCAACGCCGGAACCCATATGCTCCTAGAGCTTCTGACTTCTTGTCAAACATTTCCAACTTTAATATCATTGAAAGTACGCTTCGAGGTATGCAAGCAATATTTAATTAGATCAGGAATGTCCGTGCTCATTGCGATTGTAGAGGGAGAGCAGTTCGCTAACGCTTTCTTCGATACCAAGACCAAAATTGCGATTGCGAAGGCACTGGATGCCTTTGGTGTGGAATACATCGAGCTAACATCACCAGCAGCTTCAGAGCAATCGCGAGCGGACTGCGAGGCAATCTGCAAGCTCGGTTTGAAGGCTAAAATTCTGACCCACATTCGGTGCCATATGGATGATGCTCGGATTGCTGTCGAGACTGGTATGTGGCTTAGATATGGGTTAAGTAAGAATTTGTCTTTCCTGACGCAGACGCAAACAGGTGTCGACGGTGTCGACGTCGTCATTGGCACGTCTTCATTCTTGCGTGAATTCTCGCATGGCAAGGACATGGCATACATCACCAAGACCGCGATCGAAGTCATCAACTACGTGAAAAGCAAGGGAATTGAAGTTCGATTCTCCTCAGAAGATTCCTTCCGTTCAGATCTCGTCGATCTCTTGTCAATCTACCAGACCGTCGACAAGATTGGAGTTAACCGAGTCGGAATTGCTGATACGGTTGGATGTGCGAACCCCAGACAGGTTTACGATCTTGTCAGGACATTGCGTGGTGTCGTTCATTGTGACATTGAGATTCATTTGCATAATGATACTGGAATGGGTATGTGCTTAATATGTTTCGACGTTACTTTTGGCTTGATGGATGTTTCTTAATTAGCAATCGCAAATGCGTACACGGCTCTTGAAGCAGGAGCGACACACATCGATACTTGTGAGTGACTTGGCGGTGTATACGAACGTCGATTGATTCGTTCCTTAGCCGTTCTCGGTATTGGTGAACGAGTCGGCATCACTCCCCTTGGAGGTCTCGTTGCCTGTCTGTACGCTGCCAATCCAGAATACGTCAAGAGCAAGTACAACCTGCCCATGCTCCGTGAAATCGAAAACTTGGTCGCCGAAGCTGTAGAAGTCAATGTTCCTTTCATGAACCCTATCACGTTTGTCATCATCCCTCTGCCTCGCCGAACCTGTTACTGATACTTGCCGATTGCAGTGGTTACTGTGCATTCACCCACAAGGCTGGGATCCACGCGAAAGCAATCCTGAACAACCCCAGCACCTACGAAATTCTCAAGCCTGAAGATTTTGGACTCACAAGATACGTCTCGATTGGGTATGTTCGATCGTTCGCTTCAACACATGGACTTCCTTAATATCTTGCGTAGCCACCGTCTTACTGGATGGAATGCTGTCAAGTCTCGTGTGGAGCAACTCGGTCTGAAGCTCACCGACGATGAGGTACGTATCTTGTTTTATTTCCACTCCACTCTAAAAGCTGTCTTCTAATGGTATCAAATGTATTCTAGATCAAAGATGCTACAGCCAAAATCAAGGAACTTGCTGATGTCCGAACACAGTCCATGGACGATGTTGATTCTCTCCTTCGTGTGTATCACTCTGGTATCCAGTCTGGTGAACTTGCTGTCGGTCAGAAGGAGGCGTTGGACCGTCTTCTTCTTAAGCATAGGTCTCAGAGCCAGGACAGAACAGAGACTGCATGAAAAGTATCGGTAGTGGATTACTTATTACTGGGTGGGTCGATCTATTGCGGACAAGTGACAGAGTGCGCCGCACTTTGTATGGAAGAAGGAGATTGGTGTTGTGTATAAAAACGGCGACTGAACAGATGTGTTTCGCCATATTCCTGGACTGTATAATTGAATGATGTGTTAATATTGCTTGAATCGAAAGTGAATTACTGAGAATCACATTTCACAGTTGCTGCTGTTTCTACTATCTGAGCTGTGAGCTGTTAGCTGTTAGGCATCAGATAGCTGTTGTTGATAATCGAGGTCCAGGAACGCCCAAGGTGACGTCGACGTCGAGGCCAGGGGCGAGGCTTGGGCCGTGTTTTTTTGGCTGAGAGCGTCTAAGAAGGATAATCACGAGCGCTGACGTTTTTGAATTTGGTAAACTCTGACGGTCACTTGTGGAGCTCCCTTCAAAGTTCAATGGTTGACTGTTATGCAATATCCTTCCCATTTTTTAAACGGTTCATCATCCCAGAAGGCCACTCAGATCTCTTCATCTGATGCTGCTTCATCTTCGTCTACGCTGCCGATGTTGCCAACAAAACGCTCCAGAAAGTCTTCGAGGCCAGCTACCGCTCCTGCAAAGGAAGACGTAGTTCTTCTGCCTTCTCTTCACCCATCTACCCAGAAGCATCAGCTCAATACTTTGTACGCGAATCTTCAGGCTCTTCACGAAGACGATTCTTTCTCGGACCACACAAGTTCACGCCCAGGATCAGAACCTCCGACGCCATCTGAATTTGCCAACAGTAACAGCAATGGCAATCTTGCTTCTTCTTCTTCTTCCACATCCATGCAAACCTTCGGCTCTAGTACGAACTTGACGCAGGACTCTCAATCCACGGTCAAGACTAGTAACAGTCATCCGGAGCACTCGTTGTCTTCTCTACAGCAATCTGCGGCTATGCATAGAACTTTGACGAGCTCCTACGACTGGGCTGTGTTCATTTCGGCCTATTCAGCTGGTAGATGGGATCCCCACCGAACTCCAAATCCTCCGAACAGTGTCCTTCATAAATTCAGTCCTTCGATGCGTAATCTAGGAGGCACTTTGCCGGATATGAACCTTGGCCATAAGCCACAGACTCACGGAGGTAACGAGTTGGAACAGGATCGTACGCCCACCGCGCATACACCCTCCGTAACTTCATCGGACGAAGTATATCCATCATCAAAACGGTCGCGCGAACTGAACGGCTCGAATACACTACATCAACCAGGCCCGGATGCAACCACTCAACTCCATCATTCTAGGCCGTCCATTCATTCATCCTCTAGTACCTCGAGGTCGTCTCATCCAACATCCGCGTTTCTGGGGCAGAGTCTCAGCAAGAGTTTGAGTGACGGTGTCTCCGGGGAGCAACCAGAGAATCCGCCGCAGAAAGCTAAAGCGGGACTGTTTCTCAATCTCCCACATCTTTTATCTATGAATTCAAGCTCTAGTTTGTCACCTGGACTCGAGCCTTCCCCCGTTTCGCCATCACCGTATAATGTGGCGCTACAAAGTAACGCGTTACACTCTAATACGTACCATTTACCCACAGACGTCGACTATCAGAGTAAACACAGGCGAGTCTCTTCCTATTCTTTCAAAGGTTCATGCGCTGATTTCTGTTTACAGCAAGGTACATCCGATATCGTCAGTTACAGACTCGCATCATCTCGCAGGTCTCTCCACACCTCCTCTTTCCAAAATCTCTACATCCTCTCGCGCTCCCATCTCAGGTTATCCTTCAGTCGTTCCTGCTTCTGCAACCGCTGCTCATTTCACTCCCTTACAATTACCCGGTCCATTACACTCTGGCTCTTTGCATGCATCCTCATCTCGTCCTCATGATTTCCCCAATGCTCCCACTCTCAACGCGGCAACCCTTCGTTTAGCCGGAACGCATGTAAACATATCCCCGCTAGCTTTGCCAAGTCCCGAGCATGAGTTGACGGACCCGATGAGAACGGCAGGAGCATTGGGGAGGAATGTCATGGTCACAGTGCCAGGTACGGTGCCCGAACATGATATAAATTTTGCGCTCGGTTCAGGCGAGGACGAAAATCCATTAGATCGTGTGAACGTCGAAGGCGATACTTGTGGGACGAATGGTGCGGGGTCTCTATCCAGAATGCATTCTCGAAACTCTAGCATGGATATGAAGAAACTGGCAGAGATTGGGGAAGGAAACAGATGTCTGGAAGGTTCAGATTCAACAAACAGCCTTGTGACCACACCCGGTGGGACCACCAGACGCATAAGAATATCGCAGGAGCTGAAGAAATTCTGGAAGGGCACACGAGATGTGGACGGACCATCGGGAACCTATGACCAGGTTGACGATTATCTCTCTGCAAGCGATTCATACACCAACGGTTCACCCATCCCGAAATCCAAAACGAAATCTGTCAAGTTACAGTCACCAGGGCTCAATAATAGTACAGGTCATGATGACTATTTCACTCGTGGGAGAGAGTTCTCATCTATCTCGTCGCATGAGAGCGGTCGGCGTACTCCCGCGATTAATGTCCCTCCCTCGGCCGACGCCTCTTCGTCAAGCCAAAGCACTCTAGTGGATTCATCGGACGACCTCTCAGATACACTCCATGGAGTCACATTCTCTGACCACGGACGATCTTCCTCCTCTCCACAACTAAGCTCGAGCACCTCACCATCTCAATCCGCATCCAGTGATTCCAATCCCGCACCACATTCCATATCTATCCCTGCCCCGTCACTCTCTTCGCTTTCCCTTCCCTATCCATATGATCGCGCACAGATGGTAACCCACTCGACGGGCGCAATGTCTGTCCCTGTGCCAGCCACGCCTAATGCACCGTCGTCTATCTTCGACTCGAATCCGTCAGAGACCGATGCCGGCGATAGTCCCCCTGCCCGAAGGATGGCTCTTGTGCGGCAAAGCAGTGCTCCTCTTCCCGTTGGCAGTGGGAGTAACTCTATGCTCAGAGGTCATATGGCGGTCGGAATGCCCATGCCTCCCCGAACACTGCCGTCTCTGGGTGAATCCGAGAAGAGCGATATGATGTCAGGGGTTGAGGATACGCTTCGTCTCCCTGAATCAACTTCCGAGGCAACTCATCATAGTCAGTCAGTCCCTTTAGAGAAGATTAAAAGCAACAATGCTGCTGGGCCGCATGGAACCCTTTCCGCGAGTGCTTCCATTGAGTCACTTTTCAATGCAGGACAAAGCTCTTCGGTGCGAGCCGCGAAGGAGGAACAGATGTTTCGAGAACTGGGCTATCTATCTGCACCAAACCCGCCTGATGAGATGGAAAGACGACGGGCATTGTATAAGTCAGTTTGACTTTTCTGTCATTGTGCATTGAGCTCATAATCTAACATCTATGGCTCTTTCTAGGTTCAATATCTGGAACACTGGATCCGACTTGAATTTCGATCGTATAGCCCATCTAGCCAAACTTGTCTTCAACACGAAGGGTGTCTTCATCAGCTTGGTGGATGGAACTGAACAGTGGTTCAAATCAGAATGTATGTGAATGTGCATGTATCCGGACGCAGCATGGCACGTTCTTTTTCCCTGGTTGGCAGTTTTACTGACTGCTATGTTTGTAACTTTCTTTTCTTCATTTACGGTGGTGTATTCATCTTGCATAGGGGGTCTCAAGATGAACTCCTCAACTCGGGTACAGTCATTCTGTGCTCATGCTATTCTACAACGGTGAATCCATTTGCTTGGCGTTTTCTCTTCTCTGCCAGAACTGAATATGCCCAGTGACGATGAACCAATGGTCATCCTAGATACTCTGCAGGATTGGCGATTCGCAAATAATGTACGTCATCTCATTGTCCTTGAGACGCAATTCTCTTGACCTTCGGTCAGCCACATGTAACGAACGCACCACATGTACGGTTCTACGCTGGAGCTCCCCTTCGAACACAGGATGGCTACAACGTTGGAAGGTATGTGCTTCTGATATGTTCTGAGGAAGACATTATTCAGTAATGTCTGTAGTCTTGCCGTCATTGACGATGCTCCCCGAGAGGAATTCACCCCAAGGCATCGACATACTCTCAAGGAATTCGCGGCAATCGCCATGAGAGAGATGGAATTGTGGAGAGATAAGGTCGGATATGACTTTGGTTTTCCGTTGAACGTTGCTGATGCCCTCTCAAGATACAACTCCGTATCCGTGACCGCATCCAGAACTCGGTAATATCTGCTGTCATTGTGATTGGACCCATCTGATACCTGCATACAGATGGAGCAGTTCAGCCGTGAATGCTTGGAAATCGACATGGATCAACAGGAAACTCAAAGTCCGCAGAGTTCCTCAGAAAGCCTTTCCGAAGTCAACAAATCTCCCGGTCCTAGTTTGTCAATGTCCGGTTCTTCAATGGATAGGGTGTACGATCGAGCGGCGAAGCTGGTCCAGCGCACATTAGACGTCGAAGGTGTCATTGTCATGGACGTATCGCACTGCGAAGTCCTTGAAAATATGTCTGGAGAGAGCACGATCAATGTGGTCATGCATCATGGTGACCCTGACGTTGTTGAGACCACCACGAAAAGCTTGACCGCTGACGAATATGCCAAACTGACTGCCTTCTTCGCCAAGAATCCCGATGGCAAAGTGAGCGAGGGTATCGTCCCTCCTAGTTTCCGACTGTTTCTACCAACTACACGAATTCAATATGCGCTCAGTGAGTAGTGAACTCCAGTCTTATCTATCTGCTAAGACTTCGATTCCTTGTAGCTGTTCCCATCTACAACATCGACAAGAGACCTTTTGCTCTACTTTGTGCCTACAATGCTTCGGAGCACACTAAGAGATTTGTAAGCCGTGAACATACTCCTTGATGCACTGGCTAACTTTGTGGTAGTTGGAAGGACATGAGCTGTCATATCTTCGCGCTATCGGTGAGCATCACCGTCCTGTATAACACTTGGTTGCACTGAAAAAGTTACACAGGTGTTATTATCCTCTCTGCGGTTCTGAAACGGAGAATGCTTCTGGCGGACAAGGCCAAGGGCTTATTCATATCCAAGTAAGATTAATTCGATGAAAAGTGGGCCGCTCACTGACTCCTTCTGCAGCATATCTCATGAACTTCGGACGCCTTTACATGGGGTGAGCCCATTATGTTGGTCGCTCAAAGTTGTACTATGGCTCACGACCGGTTTTGCCTAGATCTTGGCGGCTGCGGAATTGCTCGGCGAGTCTGACCTCAACCACTCGCAACTGTCATTCCTGCAGACAGTTCAAGCGTGCGGAACATCCTTAGTCGAAACTGTCAACCATGTCCTCGATTTCACCAAACTGAGCGGTAACTCTAAAGCGGGTGGTGTGGAAAACGTCATTATACCGACAAAGTTGGTGGTCATGTTTTTGATATGCTCCGATAGATAGCTAATGATATGTTCCAGAGTCGACTTAATGCAACTCGTTGAAGAGGCGGTCGATGGATGTTGGATCGGACATTGTGCCCGTACGGCCATAATGGAAGATACTGGTACCGGAATTGGCAGTGTTTATTCTCCCCCGAAAGAAAACGAGAATCAATCGAGAAAGCATGTCGAGCCGGTCATCGATATCGGACAGCGTAGAGAGGTACGCTTTTCTATGTCATTGATATCGGTTTCCATCGTGAACGTCATCAACAGGGCTGGCTACTCAAATGCGAAAAGGGTGGTATCAGACGAGTCTTGATGAACATTTTTGGCAACAGTTTGAAGTTCACGTCGAATGGCTTTGTGCATGTCATGCTTCGTCAATTACCTCCAATAGAGGGTGACCCTCCCAATAAAATCAGAGTTGAGCTCGCCGTTCACGATACAGGCAAGGTAATGGTGCATATTGTTGTGAACAGAATTTGAAGCTCAAATCAGCTATCCATAGGGTATAAGCCAGAACTTTTTGAAGGTAGGTCGTGTCTGTATCGACTAATTCACATACTCATGATAGGTGCTAGAACCAACTTTTCCATCCATTCTCTCAAGAGAATCCGTTGCAAGCAGGAACCGGTCTAGGTCTTGCCATCGTCAACAGCATCGTTACTTCGGATAGTGTTGGCGGCAAAGTCGATGTCTGGAGCGAGGAGAATGTTGGGACAGAAATCAAGATCACGTTCCCTGCCGAGGTCGCTGAAGCTGATGAGGTAGTCGAAATGGGCTCACTAAGATTGGACGATTCCGATCCTCCTGCAAGCGTCTCGCTCGTTGGGTTCGAGAATCAGCATGTTGGCACTCAACTGTTACGTTCCGTTCTCAAGACGTATATCACAGCTTGGTGCCTAGAGGTGCGGGAAACAGATAACAACGAACTCGGAGATATTGTTATACTTAACGAGGACGTTGGCCCTGTTCTGGAGGCGACTAGCAGACATGATACTAGTCGACCTTTCATCATCCTCTCAGCATTACGAGGCAGCGCTACCATTATGTCTGTTGCCAGTGAACATGAGCGGATAGGTGGTTTCTGTCGTATCATTCATAAGCCAGGAGGTCCGTCACGGATACGAGCTGTACTTCGGCTTTGTCTACATGCTTTGAAGATTGGGTCCAAGGGCGGCCGTTCCCCATCCATAGAGGACCTGATCAGTCCTCAGTCATCTGCCGACAGTCTCGTCTCTCTCTCCGTGAACAGCATCGTCCCAAGGCGCAATTCCGAAGATTCTCATCATCTAATTCCTCGACCTTCCATGACGCCACGAAGTACAACTGCCCATCCCGATGGACCTTCTTCATGGAAAATGGATTCATCTCCGGTCCCAGAGGAAAAACCTGAAACGCCGGAAAGTGAGATCAGTGAACCCACTATCACATTAGACTCGGGTGGGACGTTATTGAGATCGTCAATTGGATCTATCGATACGAAGAGTACAAAGCTCAAAGTGCTGATCATCGAAGATAATCTTATCTTACGAGGATTGCTGTGCGTTTTACCTGGTCTTCATCTCCCCAGGAGTCTACTAATCACTGACCTCCGTGCAGCGTTAAATGGCTCATGAAGAAAGGGTTCGACTATCGAGATGCCGTCGATGGTCGAGATGGTGTGAATGCCTACGAGAAGGACGGTCCATTCGAGTATGTGACTGTGATTTTTTGCTTGTGAACGCGAGGTCTGGAACATTTCTTCTAGTGTCGTACTCTTGGATTTGTCGATGCCAGTCCTGGATGGTATCGGTGCTACGGCCGAAATTCGCAAACTGGAAAGTACCCTTCCGACAGGGCTAGCTAATCGACGTAGCCGAATACTCGCCTTGACTGGTATGTCCTCATTAGAAGACAAAAGAAAGGCGTTCGATGCAGGAGTTGATGGATAGTACGTTGTTCCGTCCCTTATACCTTTCCTGAACGAGCAACGAATTGACTTTGCTTGACCAGTCTAGTAAAACCTGTTCCGTTTAGCACTTTGAACGAAGTATTCACTAAGCTTGGGATATCGTGATATTCTATCTCTTCGATCTATCATTAGCGTTTTGTCCCCAACCATTCCTCCCCAGGTCGAACACAACCTAGGTAATTAAACGCACGATTCTGTAGCATCACCTTGCATTCGTACACTATCTGTATATCATACTGTATGATTGTGTTATTCCCCCGTGTTTTCCATCGCATCCTCACTGTTTCTTGCCTTCCACCATCTATCTAACGCATGCAATTTTCTTGTAACCTTGTCTTTTTATGTAGCTGCTTCTTGTACTCGATATCACTGTTCCAGAGATTCCCTAGCCCTACTCATACTCACCACTATACTATAGTCACTCAGCCATATCTGCCTATTGCAATCGAGGTGTTTTGTTTTGCCAGCGCTTATATTTTAGCGCCCGAATTCTGCTCCTAACCCTAGCAACGTCACTTTTTTTTCATCTTCCGTTCGACCAAGTACAGAATACCTCAAAATGTCGCGTCCAACACTGTGGTCGACCGCTGATATGGATGAAGATCTAGCAGATGCTGTAGATGCTGAACTCTCGATGTATGCTCAGCAAGGCCAAAACCCGACGATATACGACCAGCTCGGGGCCCAAATTGAACAACTGGAACCGTTTCTAGCAATGCAACAGCATATGGCCGCCTTGGCTGCTGTTCCAGATGTAGTCAAAAGTGTAAAGGCTACTGTTATCTCCTATGACTTCTTCTGACGCTTTTCCATTTTGTAGTTTATCGTATCTTTCCACCAGGCCATCCTGAACAGAGACCTCCCTTCAATCACTATGTTCTACACAACAACCTTCCCAAAACTCACGGATCGATTCTACTCGCGAGTGGAATGGCCAGAGCCAGAGATTATTGCGCCACTTCTATCTTCAAGCGAAGCAACGGAGGATCAAATTCATATCTTCCTTGTACTCTATCGCGACCTGTATTACCGCCACGTTTATTCTCGTCTTCAGCCCAATATCGATGATCGTTTCCATTCCTATGAAAACTCATGCGAGCTGTTCAATTACTTGCTCAACTCTCCCAGTTCAGCCGACGATGAATCGGATGAACCTGCGCCAGTAGATCTGGTTCTCCCGGAACAGTGGTTATGGGACATCATCGACGAGTTCATCTATCAATTCCAGGTATTTTGCTCCTGGCGCTCAAAGGTCAAATCCAAAACAGAGGACCAGCTCGTAATGCTTGCGGACGGAACAGGCGTCTGGTCCTCATACTCGGTTCTCAATGTACTCTATTCGCTCATACAAAAATCGAAAATCAACGAGTACATCATTGCTTTGAAGGAAGAGCAAGGCAAGGATGATGCTAGGTCTGCAGAAGAAATTGCGGAATCCATCTCCCCTTATACAGCTCTTCCACTCTACCGTACCCTTGGCTACTTCTCTGTCCTTGGGCTTCTCCGTGTGCATGTACTCCTCGGTGACTTTACACTTGCTCTCAAGGTTATGGACCAAGTTGGGGAATTTCTACTAGGTGGTTCCGGTTTCGGTGCCAAAGCCAACAAATCCTCTCTCACTGCCCTCCCAGCCCTTCCAGCGACCCATATCTCAACTCACTACTACGTCGGCTTCTGCTATATGATGCTACGCCGATATCCAGACGCCATCCGTATCTTTGTCACCGTCCTCAATTTCTTCCAACGTATGCAACGCATGCGTAGCTACTCTGGCTATGAGCGAAAGGATCAGTACGACCAGATTGCCAAAACTGCCGATAGAACCTTGGCATTGTATGCTATGTGTCATTCTCTGGTTCTTCCAGGATCGCCGTTCACTAGGTTGGATGATAATATCACAAACACCGCGAAAGAGAGGTATGGAGACCAGATGAGTAGGATGAGTAAAGGAGGAAGTGACGCGCTTGTGGCTTTCGAGGAGTTGTTCCTGTATGCTTGTCCAAAGTTCATCAATGCCAATTCTCCCCCGTACGATGACGCAGAGGCAATCGCGTCGTTGTTAAACGCTGATCCTCCAGAGTCCACAGAAGGTTCGTCCCGCCATTATGACCCCGTTTCTACTGCTGGCTGAAGTTTTGCTGCCATAAGGTGCTTCCCCTATCCCAACAGACCCCACACAACGTCACCTTCGTCTGTTCCTTGCTTCTGCGGGGGCACTTTCACCCCTACCTACCTTGCGTTCTTTCCTCCACCTCTACACTTCTCTTACCACCGAGAAGCTTTCTTCGTTCTTGGAGTCGGTCAAGGTCAGCGAACCAGATCAGGAAGCTGCTGAGGGTGCAGAGGCAGAAGAAGAAGCGATCCAGGAAATGATGGTGCTCAAGCAAAATAGCAGGAGTTTGAGTCGAGTAGTGCCCGTATGTCTTGCGTTCTCGTTCGAGCCTCATACATTGGCATGACATTTTTTCTGTTCTTCCAGGTTCAAGGCAAAGGGAACGATTCTTCTTCATCCGGTTTCAGCGCTACAGGTAGTCTATTGGATGGAGAAATGATCTCTACCAGTGATTTGAACTTTGTCATTGACGATGTATGTTCACAAATTTCTGCTTCATGACACTCTATCCATTTAACCTAATTGACGCCCACAGAAAACAATCCACATTGCTGAGAGCACGGTCGGGCGTCGTTATGCTGGATGGTTTATCAAGAACACCGAACGCTCTCAGAGGGTGTTGGACGAGATCCGGGGGTCGCCTCTGCCTGTTCCCAAAGTGAAAATTGCCAGTGGACAGAAACCAGGTGGACCTAATGCTGAAACAGCTAACGGGTCAGCAGCAGAGCCAACGCAAAAGAAGGCACCGACAAAAACCGTTGCCTGGGGTGGCGCTGGGATGAGAACGGCCGTTGATGGCCAATGATAGTTTCGTGTCTGCTATGATCTGGATGTGCAAAATACTATTGTCTATATTTGACGAACGAGATTATAATGAGTGACTCTATTTCCAGTACTTATGGAGTGGGATAGCTCCTCGGTCTACTATCATTTGGTATGTACATACAGCAATCATGAAAACGAAACTAGCAAGCAAGGGACAGGCAATAGCACAGTGAGTGTTCATGAGTCTAGATTCGAGAATTGTCTTGGATCGGTAGCTGTCCATTAGAGAACCGTACGGCAGTGGCTCTGTGAGTGGTAGTGGTTGAGAGCAATGGAAATGAATACGTAGTGCAAATAAGCTGCAACGACGACGCAACCGTGAAAAATCTGATGCGAAGAGAAAAAATAGTCAAAAGTCCCAGGTGAGAATCGCTCAGGAATGCGATTTGCGCTGAGCCAAATTTGTCAGAATTTGGGGCAAGTTCAGCATGAAAGGCTATGGAAAGACATACTAGAGTACGGCTCCAAAAACATAGAGCGATCCTGAGAGGATAAACCATTGGAACCCTATATCTCTGAGTGTCACCGAAATGCCATGAACGAATGACAAGTGGATGATGGCAATAGTCGAGAAAAAACCCAGAGCGATGAAAATCGTAGTACGGATACCGATGTGGGTTGGTTTCGCGTATTCTGGGTCGAGCACTACGAAAGCGGCGGCTATGTTCGATTCGTCAATTCATCCACATCGATCAGTCCAACATAACTTAGCTCTAGAAGCACTGAGGGACTCACCCATGTTCAACGCCGTGATGGTTAAAATATAAATCAGTTGATAGAGGGGTTCGCAGAAGAAGCCATAATAGAGTAGAGGGTAATGCGATCCCAGGTTGAGAACAATGATTCCTGTATAATCGAAAGCATGACAGCGGGATTCCACCTATGCTCATTCAGTCTTGCTATATGATATACAATTCAAACAACGACTCACCTTTTGAGAGTGACAAAGCGAGGTATGATACAAGGCACTGGATATATGACAGAACATCGCAGAGAAAAAGAACAATCCGAACAGTATTGAATCCAACCAAGTGGTTTCATGCACTGTCAGCTGTGTGGTTCGCACTGTTCCGAGAAGGTAGAGGAAATATACACCTCCCCATAAATGGCTGTGTATATTCACTGAGGAAGAAGTAGAATAACGAGAGATACGACTGGTAACACATTGCTAGGCACCTGTTTCATTATGCAAATCTATAGAAGAGCGGTGAGGAGTGGATAGGATGGGTGATCCAGCATCAGTGAGAGCCTACATGCAAACACAGAGTGTATACAGCCTCGCCAATTATACTGAGTTCTGCGTAAGTACAAGTTAGAAGAGCCTAGATGTACTACCAAAACTGTGAGCGACTCAAAGGAAGCACCTTCGATATCCAGAGAGTATAAATTGGTTGTACTTTTGCCATTCCGGAATCTCATTCCAGGTGATGGTCATTGAGTGTTTCCCTGTGAGGTTGCCCTTAGCATCTGTGAGGGTTCCTGCGACGGTTAAATTTTTGTGGCGAAGCGACATGATGATGGCAGAAAGCAACAGCGTCAGCGTCCGATCTCGGATGCGTAAACAGAGTGTGCTTTGTTTGGGCTTGCTTATTAGTTTACGTCCATCATGATCTCGCCAGGCCAGGCCACTATGTAGTGGCAGCAATGAGGCAATACTCTTCAACTTCAAGCACAGTGTATCATGAGGTATCATGCCAGCGGCGATAGCAGGATTCTACAGAGTCAAGTTGGATCGGCTGCGATTTCTCCGCCTAGTCTACGCCTTCAGAGTAAGTTTAATCAGACAGCCCATTGATAACGTATTGAACATAACCACAACGAGGAACATCTCCATGAACTTCGATAAGTTGTGACAGATCCAAAAACAAGTTTTCGGAACCGCTTCTTCAAACTTTCCGGAGACCCTAATTTTGGTAGCAGCCGCCAGACTGTGTTTAAAAACGACAGAGATGATGTCCTACTTTTCCACAGTTCCCCTTCGTACGACTACCTACTCTACTCATAGTCCATAATTCTGTTTGTCTCATGTCTTTGATCAACGAGTCGGATACCGTTCGCATTGCTAGCAATGGGTAAGTTCGTGGCTGCTTGTGGCTAAGCTGACTCGGAGGATGGCACTGGACCTGTTGATATATCTCGAGTCCTCTGATCTACTAGGCGTCAATGCAACTACTGGCATATCGCTGCCATCAGTGAGCGAATATCTTTCCAGACACGAAATCCTCACTGATGAGAAATAGCACTCCTGTTTTGGGATCACCTACTTACTCTAAGTATGCATTTGGAGATTCCTCTTTGCACATCCAGGGTTCTGTTGAACTGACGACTGAGCTAACTGTCTTCCTCTTATAATGTCACCTTCAGAAACCGAGCTCACATATATATGGAAGAAGTCGTTCAATCTCAGTGGATATTTGTTCCTTATTCAGCGATACTTCAACCCGGTTGCAATGATTTTTACTCTCACTACAGTTTTTGACAATCTACCTGTGAGGTGAGGATGTTCAGTGATTCTTGGAGCATAGAAAATAGAGGGACTTATAGAGCTCATTTGTTTAGCTGTACTGTGTTAAGCAATATCAGACAAGGCATATTGATCATTGCCCAGCTCATTGTCACTTGTGAGTTATATTGACTGTCATGGAAATCAGTAGTGACAGAAGGCCTCAGTGATCATGACCTTACGCATACATGCTCTCTATGGATGCAACAAACGAATTCTCTACTCCCTTTTGACCACGATTGCAATTTTACTATCGATTGTTTTTGTGATTGACTTCCATCTGGCATCTTTGATAAATTACTCACCAAACTCAATCTCTTCCAGGTTGTCACTTACACGGTGCACCTCAGTTCGCAGAAATCGCTATCATCCAGCGGTTGTTCCACTCAGTTTGATTCCAGTAAGTATGTATCAAATCATGATCCACAACGTTTCAACAATATATCTTACTTTGAAAAATGTTCAAAATACAGTGCCTCTCATAAGTCCTATCATTCTCCATGTCAATGACTGCTACTTACATCCATTGTTTCAGAAGCAGCTATTGCTTGGTGGATGATCTTCATTTATGATGTTCTCCTGTTTGGTTTAGCAGTCCGTAATGCTTTTACAACAAGGCAGGAGTTGCATATGATTCGTCATCTGAAATTTCATGCATCTCTCCGAGTTATCCTCCTTCGTGATGGTCTGTCTATTCTTGAATTATTGACCAAACCATAATTGATAATTTCTCGACTACAGGGGCTATGTACTTCGGGTGCGAGCATTCAATTGAGTTGAATCGAATCGAAGTTGAACCAAATTTTCTATCGCCTGCCCTCAGAGTGATGACATTGGTCAATCTTGCAAATATCTTGACCTACTATGTACGTTCTGCATATCTCTTGGAATTATACCAAGCTGATGATGAATATGGCAGCTCCTTGAGGTACTTAGATTATGATGTTCATACTTGAAACTACTAACTACACATCTAATGTATTCTAGGATTGTATGAGAGGCGGTCTTGCACCTTTCACAAGCAGGTAATAGTTACAAAGTTCCATATTCTGGAGACCAGAAACTCAATGACCTTTGTAGTTTATCTGTGACATTGGTGTCCAGAATGATGCTCAACCTCCATCAAGTGATGGGCTCTGGAATTTATCTCAGCGGTGGTCAGGCAGTCACGGAGACTGACAAAGCTGTATCCCACATTGTGTTTCATGAACCGGCAGAGAGTAGCTTGTCTTCAGAATAGCCCGGATATGTATCAAATTCGATATGTAGCTTTTGGAATGGCGGTTGTTGATTCTTGAAGCATTATTTATCTATGTACATAGATCTCCCAAGGCTGGGCTCGCTCGATCATGTACTTGAGTATATCGGTCTGATAGATTGGTGATGGGGCATCGGAAAGATTTTGGGCACCAGTAACCGGCGGTAAGTACTACATATAATCCAGAAAAGTTAAAACCTGAGTAAAGTTGAGCACACTTCAAGCTTGGCACAGACATCATATTATTTGCTTTGATTGCCTCGGCCGAGGGTCGCAACTTGAGGAAGCCTGGACATATGAGGGTCTATTACACAAGTTAAAACTAGAAGCTGTAGAACATTGCATCGCATCTTTTTGAACTGCGAACGTACGCCGCAGTTGCAAGCCGTGCGCGTGAAGGTCAAAGCCAAGACTATCAGAGGCTGTGCATGAGAATATACTTCTAGATATGGTAGGTACATCATCTTCGCGCAGCTCCGAACTTTCGCTTGACAACGGCGATAGTGCTGTGCCAGAAAGTCTTGTGTTAATAACAACCGAGTTTTTAGCATGTTATTAACACTGTAAATAACATTTTTAACACAGACCTCTAAAAGTTCCTGCTAGAAAGTGCTAGAAACTCTAAGTCAGTCAGAGTGAGTACTAGGTGTTGGCAGAGTTTATCTCACCTCCCAATGAGAGCTATCTTACTATTAGACGGTGATGTGCTGACTTGGTCCAAAAACCCTGGGCAAGGCAAAGTCAAGCCGTGATGCCAGATTGGTTGGCCCTGCCCGGCTTCAATTCCCGCTACCCTTTAGGGTTAGGGTTTTATAGGGCATCCTTTGTCGTTTCTTGAGTGGATCTACAAAATGTTGCTCGATCTCGGGCCGTGGGACCGGTTAGGACCGTTGAGGGCTGTGCATGCTTTGTAACGTAGTTTCCTATTCTCGTTCGATTCTTCAACTCTACCAACATGAATGTGCATATTGGTTCTAAAGCTGTTCAGGCCTATCAATTCAACTTCAGCTTAGAAACCTCGCTGCTTTCCAGCGAGTTCTTATCGCAACAATCTGTTGTCCCCTTTCATGGTTCGACAACCTCTGCGCTCGTCACTGTCTGCCACAGTGATTATTCGTCTTTTTCCACACCTATGTTGTTCAATATCTCTTCTCATGTTTGTGCCGGAGTAGACGCGATATTTGGCATTGATTTTTGACTGATGACTCTTTCATTCCTCTCATGGTCACTGGTTATAGCACCGCTGAAAGTGTTCTGATGGGGTCGGAATCATTCACATTGCTATATCCTACACTTGTCAACAAAGGCGTAGTGCTGCCAATGAGCGGCTACGGGGTCGGGATGCCGAGAAACCTTGATCACATCTTGTTGAGTCGTTTTCATTGCCTGGGTTCTACACATTTTTTGGACATACCATGTGCTGAAGCATGCCCGAGGTTGTGGAGACGCTCACAAGGTGGACGATGGACCGCTACATGGAATTGGGGAGGTTTGGCAGATAACGACGAAGAAGAAGACTACGACGAAGAAAAAGAGCTAGATTGGGGTTCTTTCGAGTGGAAGATCGGCCACGACTGCGTAAACCCTTGTTGCGGATGGAAAAATCGAATCCCTCTGGAATTGTGTCGTTACAAAAGCTGGCACAAATAGATACTGCTATGTATAAAAGAATCATTCTACTTGGTAATGTATTCCTTTGGTCTCAACGGGGGTAGCGGGCTCTGCCGCTATGAGTCGGCGCTACATCGATTATTTTCTAAAACTATTGGCCGGGATTATTATTGATGTACCTTCGGCGATACTTGAGCTTGATAGTATGCCAGCCAACCTTTAGGGACTCAAAGTTGAAACACTTGCTGGTCCTGTCAGTGGCAGCACAGTTGAAGCTAATGACATGGAGGAAGATGATGATTGAGATGTTGATATTCCTGGCATCTTACTTTGTAGTTTTAGCACTTCTTAGCATTTATAACATGTCATTTACTGTTTCTGACAAGTTTTTAGCAGCTAATAACAATTTTGTTAAAAACATGTTAATAACCTATGCTAAAAATGGTCCAAACTTGTCCGAATTTCTAGCAGTTAATAACAAACCCAAAATAGTTTCTGGCACAGCGCTAAACGGCGAGGCAGTGACCAGCCACAAACTTCTAGCGTGCTCTTAGCTCTCATTATAAAAGGCATGCAGCGGTGAGATAACTCTCATCTTTCTCTTCCTCTCTCTCTTGTTCGCCATGTCATCGAAAGTATCGATAATCAACGAGCCTGTTGCTGTGAACACGATGGACCTCTACCGAGATTTCCATCTTCAATTCCCAAATACCGAGAAGCATCCCTCTTTCCATGCCCCTCCTCCTTATACTCAAGTCCACGCACATCCTCATTTTGATCAAACATCCGATGATTCATCTCCTCACCAATGCTCGGACACTCAAAGATGCCATGCCTCGCGCCTACGACGTGTAATTCTACCCGCCATTGTCGCAATGGTTTCGCTGGGAGGTCTCTTGGTGCTCTCCTGCATATCTGCCGGTCTGAGTGGAGTTGAAGGCGCTGATGGTCTTTTGAAACGGGCTACTGATGACAACGGGACTTTCGTGAACAACAAGCGTAAGTTACCTCGTGCACTTATCCAAGAACGCCACACTTACCAGTTTCATTCGTCAAATAGTATACCTCATCATCGTATTCGTTGGTCTGTTTCTAGTGGTGATACTTGGTATCTGTCTCAGTGCATGGTGTTGTCGAGGTACGTAAACGTTCAACTTACTCATTCTCGTCCTCACGAAATTCTCGTTACTAGGTTCATTTGAGAATCCACTGTGCTGTCCGTGCTATTTGTGCGCTTGTTGTGGTGGTTTGGGTAAGTCTATCTTCCTGTGTTAATGGACCTCAGAAACTGACTACTGGTGCTAGCGTGTCTTGAATGTATAGGTTGCGGACTTTGCGCTGAAGGGATCGAGAATGCATGATCATCATTATGACAAGGAGCATTATAAGTACCCTAACGAACATTATTTCTTGTACGCTTATGACACCTTGGACCTTTCAGTACCTTCTCCTTCTCCTTCTCACATAACACTTGCGATATTCGTGTTGAATCCACTGCCCATGGCCCATGGTGTCGGGATGTTATCCTAGAATCGACCTGTGCCGCTTTTTTCATTCCTGAGTCCTGAGATCAACTGTGCGTGCACTTTAGAGATGATCAAGATAGAGAGAATTGACCAATACTGTGCGGCGACAGACGGCGACTAGGCTGCAGAATGTGCATGAAAATCAGTTAACTGCCTCGGTCGTTAAAGCTGTAAAACACCACATTCTTGAATGGCGAAGTTGTACTCCGCAGCGAAGGGAAGATCAAAGCCAAGACCAGCAAAGGCTGTACATGAGAATAAACTGCTGAAGATGGTATGTTGCTGTATGTAGCTTCCTTGTTCACCACAGAGTCTCCGAACCTTCGCTTGACAACGCAGTGGCCAGCCATAAACTTCTAGCGTGTCCATAAATAAAGCTCCATGCAGCGATGACATATCTCGCATCTTCCTCTTCCTCTCTTCCTCTCTTTCTATAGGAGTTTGCCATGTCTTCAAAAGTCTTGACAATCAACGAGCCTCTTGCTGTCAACATCATGTCGAATCTCTACCGAGGTTCCCATTCTCATATACCAAATACCGAGAAAATTCCCTCTTTGCGTGCCCCTCCTCCTTATACCAAAGTGCACGCACATCCTCACTTTGATCAAATGTCGGATAATTCATCTCCTAATCAACATACGGTCCAGGACACTCAAAGACGCCATGCCTCGCGCCTACGACGTGTAGTTCTTCCCGTCGTCGTCGCAATCATTTCCCTGGGAGGTCTGATTGTGCTCTCCTGCATATTGATCAGTCTGAGTGGAGTTGAGAGTTCTGGTGGCCTTTCAATACGCGCTGACGATGACAATGCTTTGAGGAGAGACAGACGTAAGTGACCAACTCGCGCGATTGTTTTAAAACTTCATACTCACCAGTTTCGTTTGTCGATTAGTCTACCTCATCATCGTCTTTGTTGGTCTATTTCTAGTGGTGATACTTGGTATCTGTCTCAGCGCATGGTGTTGTCGAGGTATGCCAATATTCCTAACTTATTTCAAGTTCTGGTCAAATTTACGAGAACTTTGTCATTAGGTTCGTTTGAGAATCCACTTTGCTGTCCGTGCTACCTATGCGCTTGTTGTGGTGGTCTGGGTAAGTCTTACTTTTGATTCTTGGTCACGTAGACCTGTGGGATTGACTACTTGTCGTAGCGTGTCTCGAATGCATGAGTTGTGGACTTTGCGCTGAAGGGATTGAGAATGCATGATCATCATCATGATGAGGAGCGTTATACCCTAATAGACATTATTATCGCTCATTACACTTATCATATCTTGGACCTTCTAGTATCGTCTCCTTCTCTCATAGTACTTGCAATCCACTGATCAGGTATCTTCACCACGCTACTGCAGCTGAAACCGGGCGAAATCAATCGGCGAACCTGAAGACCATTCCATCATGAAAACTTGAAGTGCCTCAAGCAGACCTCTGTAAGGAAAACTATATCAGGAAGGAATCGACTGGTGCCAGTACCACAGGTAACGTCCCAATTCTACCAACTTCTGACTCCTTTGACCGAAGGTTTTTCAGGGATTCTGGGGGGCATTCGTACCTTGTTCATTCGATCTATTGGGCTTGGAAGCTAGGCACCATAGATAGCAGTGGCTGCCAATAGTGGGTCAACGATTATAGTTCCGGGTGGGGCACCACAGGGCAACACACAAGCCATCGAAGGGTACGATCTAGTACGACTAATCCATGAAGCGAACCAGCAACTTTCTTTCCACTGGAGATGAATCTGAAGCTTGGAATATCTGGCTGTCGGAGCGTTCAACAATCTAGCACAAATGTCAGGCGGCCATCCTATTATCTGGTCAGGGCTCTGGAAGAAACGTCATTTTACCGTTTTTTTCGTCCAGCTGATAGGCCTTGCCCGCATTCGTACTTCATCCCGCGGCGCTGTCGCGATCACAAGGCACAACGAAAAACTCGGAGTGAGACATTTATTGACTATGCGGATGGACGTATCTATCTTGCATCAACAAAGTGGCCCCCCGCTATACCCCCTAAAAGCAGAAGGCTCAATGTACATCAATTTCACGTTTGGAGGAATCCGAAGATTTGCTGCTGTAGGTACAATGCGTACGCTCCCTACTATTGATGGAGTTGTGAGTCATTCCGTTGATCTTGTATCTTGTATCTGTCTGATTAACCGAAATCTTTTGTTTTTTCAGAAATCTGCATTGTCAGTGGAATAATACCAAAATCTGAGACTGGGTAAAATGGACCCAGTGACATTTGGTTTAGTGCTAAAGGAATTCCAGCGGGCTATCGAAAAGTAATCGAAAGTAATCGAGAGAATTGGAAAATGAACAAAGGACACCTTCTTTGAAGGTGGGGCGGGAAATTGCCTCCGCCCATCATCTGGACTGTTATAAGCTGGACGTATAGTTTGCGTAGCTGCGCTGATCAACATCTACCCGCACTTCCAACCTTCTCCTCTCTGCTCTCTACTACAAATCCATCTAGTAAGAGGAAACATCTGACGAGAAATCAGTAGCTAGATGCCTCGTCAATCATCTCCAGCTTCTTCGTCGCGTCTATCTCCTAGGTTAGTGGGGTCCCTTACTGACGTCAATCACCGAACTAACAGGAGTATATTTTATATTGCCAACAATTACCATTCCTCTATATCGTGCCGTGTGTTCTCTCAGTCTCAGCACGAGCTCTAGCAGCGACGACTATCTGGATAGCAGTGTCAGCGTCACGTCTACATCAACGAGTTCTTCCTCGTCTTCGTCCACGCGTGAGCGACAGGCTATGGCGCGAATCCATTCCCTAGGTTTCGCTCCCTCCTCCTCAAGGTCCAAGCATACTCACAACAAGACCGAAACCGTCCTCATCCGCGCCCGTAACGCCAACATCCCCATCGTCCTCCGTCCTCATCACAAGAAGACCACGGGGAATCACGCTGTCAGCCGCCGAAGACACACCTCAGACGACGATTCTGACTACGAGCAATCCTCGTATCTGCAGAGTCAGCAACGAAGCAAGAAGCAGAAGGTCAAGTCGCAAGAGCAGCTTGACGCGGAGGAACGTCGAATGCTTGAGCGTAAGGCTGAGCTCGCGGATGACCCTCTGTTGGACGCGAGTCGAATGCGTCCTGATAAAGTCTGGTGTCTCCCGTGCAACAAGTACATCCAGATCGATAGCAGGAGGCAATTTTACGCGACTTTGTGGTATAAGCATCGGAGTAAGAGACACAGTGATGTGCCATTGAAGGTATGGAATAATATCCCCCTTACTAGTGTTTCTTCCGACTTACCGGGAATATCTACAGCGTTCAGAAATGGAGAGCGCAGATATGGACGTAGATAGTGAAGAGTTCACCCCCAATCCATCGAATGAAACCCCGGCGGCAGGTCGAGTTTTGATCGAGCCCTCATTGTCCCTCGCCGTGCCTGTGATCGACGATGCACTTGCGAGCAATATCCTTGCGGAAATGTACTCAAAAGCAAAGGGCCTCCGGTTGTTATCTCTTGCTGCGGCGGCTTTGGCCTAGGACGCCTTGGACCAACTTCCCTCTACCATACACGCTCTTTCCCGGGGGTTTCAAGATATAAGTATATTAACCAAATTTCTTTGTGTAAATTACGTTGTACTTGTACTAAATACTACTGTGTACTCCTCTGGTTTCTCGCTCTATATCAAGTTCGTACAATGTACATTAATTTGTCTTTTCCCTCAATGAAGAACTCATCGTGCAGATAAAATTTCTGCAAAAAAAAAATGTCCCTGGGGAGATTCGAGCTCCCGGCTTCGCGGAATTGCAGTTCGAAACAACCACAACACGATGATTTAACCACTAATCGACAGGGACTTGCTAACAATACCGGTTGACAAGCACATATAGCGTTCATCCGACTCTCATCTTTGCTGAAACCTGTCATGCAGGAATTCATGGCTCTCTCTTCGTTCCTACTTGCATCTGGAAGCAAAAACGCTGCCATAGATACTGAACTTGATTCTTTGTTCCAGAAAGCGACTACTGAACCTGTGAGTCACATTTTCTGTCTTTGAATACGTCGACTCAACGGTCAATCAGCAAGTCAAAGCACCTCTTCCTTCGAGCTCTGGTAAACCGAAAAGAAAACACCAGGAACTTCTTCCACACACAGCCGAGAAGACGAATAAAAAACACAAGGCAAAAGATAGTCATGATTTGCTGGTACCGACGAAGAAACCATCGAAATCCTTTAAAGCACCGAAAGCCCTCGCGAAGAAGAATGGCAATGATGGATCAGAAGGAGAATCTGACGATGATTCCGAATTGGAACAAACATATCTTTCGAGGACGGTCAGGGTAAAAGGGAAAAAACTTTCCAAGTCAGACCACGACGACGGCAGCGAACGCGACTTGTCGGTAGAAGGAGAGAACTCTTCGAGTAACGAGGAAGACGAAGAAGACGAACCTCCTCAGCACGAAACTCTCACTAAGAAACAATCTTCGAAGAGCTCCTCGAAGGTTCCTCGAAAATACACTCCTCCTGACGAGACACCCGAGCAAAGAAACGCCCGAACACTCTTTGTTGGCAATCTCAGCGTCGAGGTTTCTCAAAAGAAGGTACATTTCATTTGCATCTCTTGTATTCTATTCTTCTCATTCAAAAACCTCCCCTAGTCATTACTCAAATCACTGCAACGACATATCCTTTCCCTCATTCCTACACCCTCCGACTCGTCCAACATACGGCCCAAAATCGAATCAACTAGGTTCCGTTCAGTCCCATTCGCCGTACCGACTTCTACACTCGAACAGGTTGAAGAGGAACCTTCGTCTAAGAAGAAAAAGTCTAAATCATCGTCCAAAGCTCGTCAGCACGATCTCGACCGTACCCAATCTTGGAAGAAATCCACTTCCTCCGGCGATCAGGGAGCAGGAGACGCAGCCGAAAGCGAGAAAAATTTCCTCACTCCCGCACAAAAGAAGAAAATCGCATTCATCAATCAGGAGATACACGCTTCCGGCTCGAGCGTTAATGCCTATCTCGTCTTTGCGCATCCTCTTCCTACGTCCGACGAGGTCACGAAGCGGAGACCGAACCTACCGCCGCTTCCGGAGGTGATGGATCCCTACAAAGCTGCTCGTCTGGCCCAAGAGGCTTGTGACGGGTCCGAGTTCATGGAGCGGACGTTGAGGGTCGACATCGTTTCTCAGAACCCGGACTCGGCTTTGGCAGAGACTCAGGGAAGGGTTCTTAGGACAGGTAGTGATGTTGATCCCAAGCGATGCATCTTCGTTGGGAATTTGGATTTTGAAAGTAAAGAGGAAGACGTGAGGGCATATTTCGAGTCTGTGGTCAGTGCCGAAAAGGGACCCAGGATTGATGGTACAAATCGGGATAGTGATGATCAGGATAGCGACAGCGATGAGGACGAAGATGAGGATGAAGGACATGATGAAAAGAAGAAAACTTCGAAAGAAGGGGGTCGATCAAAAGGCTGGGTGACGCGCGTTCGAATCATCCGCGATAAAGACACGCAGCTTGGCAAAGGCTTTGCCTATGTCCAATTCGCAGAACGCGACTGCGTGGACGAAATCCTCGCCGCTGCCCTCGAGCCTGGCAAGCTCAAATTCGCCAAACGCAAGCTCAGAGTAGAACGATGCAAAACCATCCCAGGAGGCTCGTTCAAAGTCAAGGTCAAATCGACCCCTTCATCATCGAGAACAAACGACCCTACTTCCAAAGCCTCAGCCTCAGCCCACCCCAAATACCCCACCTCAGTCTCAGTTCCAAAAGGTGACCCAAATCTGGGTGCTAAACTTGCGAACCTCTCGAAAGAGGAAAGGAAGAATGCTAAAGCGACTGATGCCGATCGTATAGCACGGAGGTTGGCGAAGAAAAAATCGAGGATGGCGATGGCTGTCGGTGCAGATGGAGTCAAGGTACAAGGCAAAGAACGTGGAAGAGAGAGGAAGCATCGAACGAACGGTGGTGGTGGTGGTGCGTCTGGCAAAGGACATGGCGTGGGGAGTGCTACGAAGAACAAGGGCAAAGCATTGAGTGAGAGGGCTTTGAAGAAGCGGAATACGAAAAAGTGAAGTCTTCTGTACTGTTTTCTCGCCTAGAAAGGAAGACATAGCACCAGCCTGCTCTCACTGTCGAGTACCGATAGTTTTCGCCAAGCCTTATCGATGTTATAATGGAAGAATTCATTCGTAAACTTCCAGAGGAAACCCCCTATGTACATGGTGTTCACATGTGTATTTGAGTGTGAGGCTCGACAATGAGTCGATGAGGTATATGTCAAGTCGCCCTGGTCGAGCTTGCTCTTAGTTCAATCCTCAGACAAAGCTCTCATCAGAGTATGTGGTAATAGTAAGAAGACTTAGATTATGATTAAGATTTTACATGTTCCACTGATCAAAGATGGCGAAGAATTAAGCAAAACAAGACCCTGCTCACTACAACCTGCTAGTCTATTGGCGCCCTCTATCTAACCAAACCGATTTGGAAATCGGTGGAGAGACCGTGTGATAACCATCCCCGTCTTTCGCTGCAAAGAGAAACGGATACCTCGGGGCGCACTGGTCTACAATCCTGGTCAACGTATATGGTAATGACCTTCTCTTCATATCACGGACCATCTCCTCGGCCTCAGCTCTGCGCTCTGGCGTGTCGTAATCGATGATTTCCAGCCTTCCATCACTGTGTTGTACGAGACGCTCGTAAGTTCGTCGAAGAGGGGCGGGTCTACGAGACTCAGTTGGTTGGCTTGACGTGCCAGCTGTTGATTGACTCGAGCCGGCGGCAGGTTGACTGGAACTACCAAGAGGGTCGGCGCTCGAGCTTGCTGTGGTTTGGTCCAAATTAGTTGTCGTTGGATTTTGGTCTGTTGACTTGCTCGAGCCAGCTGTCGGCTGACTGGTAGAAGTCGCTGTAGGAATACCATTCCCAGCCTCGGAGTTGATATTCGTAGAGTGATAATCGTTCTCGACTTCGTTGAATAGCTGCGAAGGTAATGCGAGGAGACCACTTGTACGAGTCATCCCAACAGGGTCTGACCTTGCCGCCCATAGCCTGAACATTTCTCCTATACTATCCGATGGTGCGTCGGCAGAGCCGGAAGCTTGAGTCTGACTCTGATTGGAAGGAATGGGATCCTTATGTGCCCGTTTCCAAAGATGACTCGGCGTGGGTCCCCATAAATCAAAAGGCTGTTGTACCTGCTTTTTAGACGAAGAAGATACGTTTGTGGAGCTGGGAGCGGCGTGGATATTGACAGGCGACGTAGATCTAGCTGTAGGAGGAGGAGGAGTCGGCGCGTTTTCATGTACAGATGGTTGTTGGACTTGCTGATTAGACGAAAAGGAAACCCTTGTGGAAGTAGAGGCGACGTTAGAGTCAACAGGCGATGTAGATTCACCTGGTATAAGAGAAGGCGCATCACCAGAGGGGCGGTCTTGGGTAACAGGATCAATGGCAATCGACGAGGAGGCCTTGCGACGTTTCGAGCGGAACGCTTGGAGGATGAGGGATTCGGATGAAGTTTCCATAGTGACTGGACGAGCACGTTTATTGCGATTACTCCTTCGTAAGAGTGGCTCAGAGCGTTCGCGTTCATCGTCCCTGCTTACCGTGGTGCGAGACACGGTATTACCAGATTCAGGTGCGGACGGGTGAGGCTCGGATGTGGAAGAGGTTTCTTGAGGCCCAGTAGACGCTTCAACGAATGGTGCGTTCGAGGAGGATACGCGGATGCGGGAATCTGAGAGCTGGGAAGGGCTACATTCCTGTGTAGATGGCATCTCACGAGGAAGAACAGTTGAACCATTGGACTTGCTGAAAATTTGTTTGTCTTTTGCGGAGACTTTGCTTCGACTAGGGAAAAACGACGTGTAAGATGCGAGTCAGGATCAGGATCTCGAGATCGCTATTACGCACATTTGGCCGCCGTTGTCACCATCAGCATTTGGCAAGACTGTATCTGAGGGTAGGCCGGTGGCAGCTTGCTTACGATTGAACTCGAACCTTGTCGTGGCGTGGACGTCCCGTAGAATCTTGTTCAGAAATTCGCTTCCGCATATTTCCTTGATGGTGTCGAGCAGTCGCCAAGTGTCTGCTTGTTCTTTCCGGATCTTGGACATGACGCGGACGGTCTCGTATGACACTTTCTCGACTTCTTCGACAAGTTTCTGCAAGTTTGCGGCGACCGTTTCGTGATTTTCCTGATACTCTTCGAACATTTGCTGGAGCCAGTCATCCGGGACTGGCGTATTGTCATGACCCATTGGCGGAAATACCAATGGTAAGCGCAAGGGACGTTCTCCAGCAGAGGCCGCAGATGACGGGGTTGGAGAGCGGGAATATGTGTCTTCTGGGGGCTCTGGGAACCCATCTCCTATCGAGGAATTGTTTGTCCGTGAAGCTTCGGAACGTTGCAACGAAGGAGGTTCCCTTCGCTCAGTGAGAGCGATACGATCACCTTCCAAAGCCCAGGTATGGTTGGGCAAGACAGGAATGAATTCCGGTCTCGTTTCGAATATTTTTGTAACAATCTCTTCGACTGCGAGAGACTTCGGGATATTGTAACGCTGTGTGCATGTCAGTGGTGGTTGTACACAAGAAGCTGAAAGGGGAAGCATACATTTGCATAATCTAATATGAACTTTGGGTCCTGCTGGACGAGTTCTTTCGCGTTGATTCGGCCGCGTTGGAAAAACTGGAAATTTGTGGTAGTGCTCATCATGAACTAGGTGTTTAGGGCAAGGAAGGGGGGAGGTAAGAAAGATCAATTTGGAGAACAAGCGCAACCTCTATAAGAAATAAAATAGCCGTGCGGCTCGACTTGTTTCGTGGCTTGCATTGTTGTTTCAATATGGAGAACAATAAGAAGCGGTCGGTTAAGGCAATAACGGGCGCTTTTCGAGAATACAAGGTAGTACATGATCATGCGGAACTAAATTGAATCGTGAAAACTTCGTCTTTGTAAATTGCGACGTTCTTTGAACTCAAACGAACTGCATCATCCTATTAATGGCTGTTCTGAAATGCCAGATGGCACAGATTTTCGTTCGGTATCCAGGTGCACAGACATACAGAACCAGGATGAAGTTGAGATTTGGTTCGAATAGCAATAACTGTCTCATATGTGAGAGACTCGTAGACGACGGTATTAGTAGTACTGGCGATCGTAGACTGGAGCAGTAACACCGAGAACAGCGAGTGACTTGGAACCTCGGCTATTCCACCGCTCACCCTGCTAATAACAAGTCACTGTCGTGCAGTTCAACCTTTCACTTGTTAGTCTGAGAGTGCAGATAGGAATGTGATGTTAGCGATATGACAGAGGTAGTATCTGGTGTCGAACTCACCTTATTGATTCAGAACGAGATTGAAATATGGACCCTCGGGCAGCCTTTTGACCGAGGATTCAGTGCTAGGAGAATGGTTGATACCATGATCTTCAACACGAGCTGCAGGTCGTTGATCCAAATTGGCCGGGACCTTAGGAGCCAAGGGCCTGACCTTTGAGTTATAGAGGGGAGATGGTCTGGAAGTCGAGGGCGGAGCTATGGCAACCTTCTTGGTGGGTCTGGTGCTAGCATCTTCCGGACCCGAGTCGAAGGGTCTCTTTTTGCTCTTTGCGTCGCCGTCCGCTGAAGGATCGATGAGAGCAATGCCTTTGATAAGGACTCTGAGAGATTGGCTTGGATTCGGTATCACCACTGGCCCGGGCTTCTTGCGGTCAAGGTGCTGGATCATCTCCCGCGACTTGGAGCCGAGAAACTTCAGCTGAGCACGAAGGTATGACGGTGCGGTCTCGATTGCGCTATTGGTAGCCTCCTCCAGCTTCGTTATGTTCCCCAAATCCGTCTTCAGTTGGACCAATGCCACATCTTCCAAATTCTTCCTTTGCACGATGCCTGTTAAGAGTTCCGATGTCTCATTGAGTCGAATAATCAAACTGGGATGAAAGTAAGAAGACATTCGGATGTCACCTAGAAAAGGCGAGGGGTGTGCAACTGAATATGCGGGATGGATCGGGGCAATTTGCTCGGATGGTGTATCAGAGTCAAAACCAAAGCAGCTGTCCAAGAGCGAGTAACAGAGGTAATTCGGTTCATCGTGTATTTTGTTTCCCCCGTAAATATTGAACATTCCCCACTGTCCGGTTCGGTCCCCGTTCCCGTAAGACGCCCTGCCTGTGTGGTATCCGTACGTTATCATCGACCATGCATGGAGTCCCTTATTTCTCTTTTCAGTCAAGTTATCCTCGATGCTCTTCTGTCCGTCATAGGTGCCCTTCAAAATCAGCGGAGTCGCATTGTCTTTCTGCACAAGTTGCATGAGTTGCATCATGGCACGAATCAACGAGTCCGGGTCCGAGATTTCCATCGAGTCGATGCCTTTATCTTTGAGCGCGGTTTGAAGCGTCGCGACGCTCGAAAATGCTTTGAACAGGTACTGTTTGTTGAGCTTGAACACGATCATGTCGATATCAGCACGCATTGTGCGATAAGAGCGTGATTGGATTCGCAATAGCTCAACTGTTTTGATAACCCCATTGTAATACCCAAAACAACGCGACACTGGGCAAAGCATCTTGGATGCCTTTGCTTTCTCGGGGTTCTCTTCCACGGATTCGAGTAATCTCCAGTTTTGGTTTTCATAGTTACGATAGACGATTTTGAATTGGCCAGATTGGGGATCTGTAGCGCTCGGCTGCGAAAGCTGTTCCGACATGGACAGAGGAGCATTGGACGGAGCGGGTAACGGAATGGAAGCGACAAGACTGAGATAAGTCATGGCCAATGATAGGAAAAACATCCGACGTGGGAGACTCGACTGAGACAGCGTTCGACAAAACATTGTTGGCGAAGGGCAGGAAAAACGTTCGCTAGCGTGGAGACGACGGCGAGGGCAAGACGGGGCAAAAATGACTCGGTACGACGTGCTTTTGAAAGCAGCAGAGAGCAGAAGGAGATGATCGGGGTACACGACCAGAAGCGATAGAAAGCACAATGTTGATTGAAGATGGATGGCTGATAAGGCCGCGAGTGAAGTTTGCTGAAGAATGAAAGAAACTTTCTTGAACCCTCGGCAAGAGTGTTTTACTGGAATGAAAGGGAAGACATACATGGAATAGACTAATTTTTGCCAGCAAAAACTGTCTATCATAAAAGGTGTAAGATTACTGAAGGGATGGTGAGACAAAAGTACAGGATAACAGCCCGAGTTGGACGATAGCATACCGGACCAGCGTTGAACGACGTGAGAACTTGAAAGTGAGTAGCGAAGAAAAAAACCCATCGATGATTGCAGGGTTGCATATTTATGATGAAATAGCCAAGCCACACTGCCCCAGACTGCCCCACATTGGCAGTGCCCCCTGCCGCAGCCTTATCTCGTCAATCAAGAAGTAGCCTGGCTAGCCGCAATAGTTCAAGAAGAAAAGTCGTTCTTGAATAATATCAAGAAGCATTTCAACATCACTGATCAGGTTGTGCTTGCGACTCAGCCGGCGGCGCCTCATCACAGCTGAAAGCCTGCATTCCTCAAGTTGCGAAATTGTCTAGCTCTTCTGCCAAACGAATTGTGAGTCGTGACAGTCATTTCATCTGCTTGTGATTCTGTCTTACTACTCACAGTATTTACAAGTCTCGAGCCCTGCAACAGGTTTCCAGTAGTATCGAGGAATATCGTGCGACGTGCACTCCGTCAAAATCTGTATAGACTACAGCTTGGCTTCCGTGTCCTGCTGGTTGTCTCCCACCTCAATTACGATCTTTCCAAAGCGGGCTCCTGCTGCGACCGATCCAAACCCTTCCTCCACATTTTCCAAACCATGTATCACCTGCGACACAACAGGAACAATTCTGTGTTTCGCTAAAAAGTCTGTAGCGTGCCGAAGGTCCTGGGTTGATCCCATTGTGGACCCTACAGTAGAGACGATATGTCGACAATTTTCTTAGCGAGTTGCATTCCAAAATGACACGTACCTATGAGTTTCTGGTTTCGCAATACTTCCCGCATCGTAAAAGTGATCTTTGGTTGAGCGGTCCTACTCTCTATGCGTCAGTGCTGCCATTGCAAAGAAGATTGTGCTTGTCGAACTCACATCCCATAACATACCACTTTCCCTCCACTCTTCAGAATTGACCCAATGGATGTCATGATATCTCCACCGCCAGAGTCGATGACTGCGTCAAGGACACTAGGGAACCCAGCTGGACTATTCTTGATAATGATCTTGTGAAGTTCTTTAGGCCAGTTCGCTGGATGATCGAAAGGATTGAAGGATATAATGAACCCATACCTGTGAAGCTTGAAAGAAAGCGTTACTCACAATCCTTGTAATTCACTCCGCCCTTGGCTCCCAGCTCGATTGCTTTGTTGATTTTCTCTTGACTGCCGCTGGTGACATAGACGGATGCCCCTTGGGCGACTGCCAGTTGGAGACAGGTCAAAGCAACGCCTCCCCCAATACCAGTAATCAGGATATTCTGGCCAGGCTGTACAGCAGCATTGATCATCGTCGCTCTACAGAAAAAAACAGAAAGACGAATGAACTTTTACGGTTACAATCCGACTGTTCATGTTTCGACCGACCTCCATGCAGTGACACCAGCCACGGGCCATGCTGCCATATGGACGTCGCTGAGATGTGAAGCAGAAGGTAGAACCTTGTCCTTCTCGATGATGACATATTCAGCAAAGGTACCCACGGCGGGCCAACGAACACCACCGATGACACCGAATCTCGAGAACCACAAATAACATTAGTTAAATGTTCATGCTATGGAAGGATCGAACTAGAAGGGACGGACGGGAAGGGAATAGAGCATAGGAGATACACACTGAGACTGAGGAGCATCAGGATGGTCATCCCATCCATGCGAGGGCAGGAGGAATACTCTTTGATTTATCATCCCATTGTCCTGAGAATCACCGGCAGCGACGACAACACCTGCTCCGTCCGCTCCGAAGACTGCCCCGTCCTGTATGGCGGGGTAAAGACCTCTTCTAATCCATACCTGTATTGTAATTTGTAGCGTTTCAGTCATTCAAATGACAGTTATCATTCCATATGAACCGCCACACGCACATCTCGATGATTGAAAGCCACCGCATGCATTTTGACAAGAATTTCTCCTGGTTTGAGTTGGCGGAGAGGTATTTCTTCGAGACTAGCATCGTTGACGTATCCTTGAGTGGATTTTGCAGTTGATGTGCGGACAACTATTGCCTTGGTGGTAGAAGGAACATGACTTCCAGGCGCCATTTTCTACGACCAGATTCGAATATGGACGACGTTGAGGAAGTGAGGCAGAATTCACATGGAAGACCGGTTCAAAGTTGTAAGTTGCCGGCAACCGTCACCAGTCGTTCTTACCAGCGTAACTTTCACTTGGGCCCAGGCATAGGCATCCAACATCACAAAACTTTTTTTCGATATGTAAACCGCTCCAATCACAAAGCGAACTATGTATGTATATGTCTAAAAGTAGGGAGAAGAAGAGAGAGAAGAGACGAATGCAGAAGTACATACAAGTTACTCTTTTTAAAAACCAAAAACACCCAAAGCCCCATGAAACAAGTCCAAGAGCGTATAATAACCTTACGTGTAAACTTGGAAGAAATCTATGATGATAACATACTGGAATGGCTTTAAAAGCCGATAAAAAATCGTGAACATGATGAAGACGATGATAGCACACACAAAAAGTCCCATCGAAGTCTACACTATGTGGGTCCCAAATCACCCACATGAAACCCAAAACCCAGAGAGAGAGAACGAAAGCGAAGGAGTTGTGTACGCCGAAATGAAACCAAGGGAATAGAGAAAAGCGTCCAAAAGCTCGAACGAACCCAAAAGACACAGATTACCCCGGATGAGAATCGTAGAATAGTATACCTTTTATAACCTGAATTTCCTTCTCTAATTTCAATAAATAGCTTTGCTGCTTTTTTGTGCACCGCGTCTACGCTCCCGCGACGCTGACACCGTCATGGACATCTTCCCAGAACGGATCATCTAACAGTTCTTCAGCGGAAGCCCGGTTTCGGGGATCTAGACGGAGACAGCGGTGAAGGAAGGATGCGGTGGTAGAGAGTTGCTCGGAGTCTAAGATGTTGAAGTTTGCCAGGATTTTGGACACGGTGTGGGAGAATAGAGGTGGTCGGGATTTGAGTTGGCCTGGATAGGAGAGGTGAAAAGAGTCCGCGATGTGAGAAGAGAATCGAGATGTTTTGAGGACAAAGGGAGGGAAGGGGGAGAAAAACGAGATGACATGGGAATGTTAGGGAAGGATGCGCAAGAAGGGTGATGGAGGAAGAGACAGAGGAAGAGAGAACGGGATTAGCCGGTTGCGATAATCTGAAAGATATAGAAAAACGTACAGGAAGAATCAAAATAGGTGTAAGCTAACTCGCTGTTCTTCAGTTGTTCAGCATCAAATTTCTCATCGGTGAAACACTGCATGCGCCAGAGGTGTCCACCAACAGTGTCAAGTAAATGCTCGGAGTAAGAGCGTTTCTTGAACAATTGACGGCCGCAGATGAATTCAAATGCCTGGATGTGGGGTAAATTCAATGAGTACGGGGTAAAGATAGATTCATGGGATTGGGAAAATGAGAAGCGCAGTAGTAGATCGACATACCAAACACCCGAAAGTCCAGATATCAACTTTCTCGTCCCATGGGCCTCGTAGCAACGTTTCCGGTGCTCGAAGTGCCTCGGCCGTGATCTCGTCGAACGTGGGTTTGCCAACAAATTGGGCTAAAACGGTTATCAATGAGCGGCAGGACTCAATGATAGCTGATTAAATGCAGAACCACGAAATATATACTGACCATTGCCAAAGTCCGCTATCACGAAGGTCCGATCTAGGGCCTCGTTCACAGAGGGAACGGGAAGAGGATCTACAGAACCAAAATCTGCATTCCCTCCATCAAACAAGATATTATCGTGTTTGAGATCGGTGTGAACGATTCCTTCTTGATGCATCGTCGCGAGGCCCATCAACGTATGGTGCAAGATACGTTTGGCGAGACTGAGAGGAAACCCGTTGCGGGCGTAGATCCGCTTGAGATGCTCTACATCACCGCCAAAGACATCGGTAACGAGGCATAGGTGAGGACCTGTGTCGGCTCGGCCGGGATGAATGAAATTGTCATGGAGAGAGAGGCAGTGGCCTTCCTTGGGCTCTGATCCATGAGGACTGGAAGAAAGCTTACGAAGGACGTCCAACTCAGGGGTAAGTCCTTCGTGTGCGAGTCGGGTTGCGAAACCTGTAAGAACCTTGACTGCTACATGTTTCTCATCTCTGCAAAGGAGCTCAGACGTTGTATTTGGGTGGTTAGGAGAGAAAGTCGACACTTACTGATGGTCTTTTGCCAACCAAGTACTCGAGTACATCCCCCATCCCAGTCGACGAACGATAGAGAACCTATCGTGTTGACCGAGAGTATCACCTGCGTTGATTCGAGCGAAACCGTAGCCATCGTCAACGCCGAGGTGCAAAGGCTCCTCGGCGGGTTTGAGGCCATTGACGAGTGCAGCCAGAGATCGACTCGAAGTCCTGGAAAACGAACGTCTAGAAAGAACGGACGCGCCTAAGAAGGCGCTGGTAGAAGGATAACGGATTGTGAACATGGTTAAGGAGTATTGAGGAGGAGGGGGATGCCTGGAAAAGCAAAAGCCCGTCTGGGGCTGAACTATAAGCAGTCAGGGAGTGGGAATAGGCGTTTTCCGGGGTATTTTCTTATCGAAAAGTCATGTGAGAACTCCAAAGCGGGACGTAATGAAACAACTTGGAAAAACAAGTTCGCTTGGATGTTTTGAATTCTCTTGCGAGGGGGAACTTGGAAGTTCAAAGATAAGTAAGAACCATGGCTGCAAATAAAATGTCAAGGAGCATCAATGAAAGGCACACAAAGTTCGTCGAAGTCGAGAACTTCTGAAAAACGTGCCGCGGGCCGTAGATACCCGTAAGCTTACGTAAGCCTTGGCTCCACGACTGCCAGTGCAGTGCAAGTCTGAGTCCTGACACTTGTGTTTGGCCTCAGCTCGGTTCAAAACCTCACTTGCGACCTCTTAGAAAGTTCGAGGCGTGCAACGCCTTCTGTATCTCTCTCAAGTCCAATTGGCGTATTCTTTCATGATATCAATCTCCGCTGACCGCCAGAGCTCAAGCATCTGCAAGTTCGGCGAATGATAGCAGTCACTCAAGTGGCACCATCTCTCTACTCGTTCAAGGCATTCTGGTTCAACCTTGGCCTAGAAATCGGTGGCATTTTTGCCCTCGTATTCTGATTGCCTGTCACTCAATTATATCGTGTCCGATGGAGCAATCATGAGGCATAAAGCCTCATAAAGCTAGCCCATTGAATGGCTACGTGTTCGATGAAGTGGTGTTCGATGAAGTGCACAAAGCCACTCTCGTTCGTTGCCGCTCATGCTCCTCACAAAAACGTCTTTCTTTTCCTTTCGGTTCTCGCCATGGACTGAATCAAGGAACATATCAACTCCTTCCACAATTCCATGCTGATGCTTACCGTGCAACATCAGGCAACATCACTCTGCTAAAGCCTCTTTCGTCTCTCTATCTAGGAACCAAAGCATGACGAATTGCGATGTCAACTTATCTCAGAAAACCACTCTATCTCAAGCCGTCAACTTGTCGATATCTGTATAGCACATACAGCTCGTTTCTTCTTGGTATAATTAATTATCTCTGAACAGCCTTATGGAAATATATTTGACGCTTTTCGTCTCTGTAATACGACAACAACATATAAAACACCCTCCAACTATTCCTGGATCAGATCTTTGATTCTCCCCACTCCCAACGCTTCTTCTCCTTCAGTTGCTGCTGTCCCCTCACTACCGAAGCCAGCACAGCCCAAGCGCAAGAATATCGTGATAGTATAAATACCGCAGTCTCCCATCGTTAGGACACGTTGGTTGGCTGGCCTTTCCTTTCCTCTCATTTCTCCCGCCCTTTCGTTTTTACATGTCGTTCTGACCCTACTGTGCAACCTTCTCAAACATATCCGTGCCAGAAACCTTTTTCGAGTTCAACCTCAATTCTTATCACCAAAATGGTTGCAGTTAATACGGACACTCTTTTCTTCGGACTTTCTCTCTCTGCTTTCGTTTTAGTATTTATCCCTTTTTATTGGCATTTAAAAGGTGAGCTCTTCGTACTGGAAGGAAGGATAGATGGAGGATAGATGGAATTGTGTTATACACGGCCAGTCTAAGAAAGAGTATCTGACACGGTATCAGCTACGAGCACTGGTCCTCGTTTTCGCCGAGTTATTTCTGCCCGGGATGATGGATTGAACCGAATTCATGGATTGACACGTACTCAATGTCTCCTCGCTTTCCTCATTCTGCTTCATCTCATCTTTTTTGGCTGACCTCCTCTTTCTCTACTCCACAGCGAGGAACACGGGAACTTGCCTATTCATGGCTTGGATAGGCCTCGCATGCATTATTCTTTCTATTAACTCGTTTTTATGGAAGGACACCATCTCTAACCTTGCGCCGGTTTGGTGTGATATCTGTGAGTAGCAGACACTTCTACTCTTTCGGCAATCTCATTCTCTATATTAGCTTCGAAGTTATTAGTCGGATCGAACGCTGCTATCGCGTCAGTTGCGTCATGCATCAATATCCGTCTTTGGCTGGTCGCTTCGGATCGTGTCAGAACTCTGGAGGTATGTGCTGTTTGTTCAAGAGTTCAGTTTGAGGATTCTGAGTTATTGGTAGAGGAAAAATGTATTCCGAATCGAGCTACTATTGGGTTTAGGTTTCCCAATTTTGGAGATGATTTTTCGTGAGTTTCTGTATCATTCGTACCGGCATGAAAGTTCATCCGTCTATATCAGAGTATCTTGTTCAAAGTGAGTCTTGCTACCCAGACGACATTCCATGTAAACTAAATCATTGCCCTAGATCGACGTTTCGACATCTACGAAGGTTTTGGTTGTCGTGCAGTGTCTGATAATGTACTTCTAATGTATCTCCTCCTCCTGGCACCGCAATTTCTTCTTGGCATAGCGTCTACGACTTTCTTTGGTGCGCACGTTCTTGGCTACATTCATACTCTCCTAACTGTTCACCAGTTTTGGCTTCAGCTAACTATCGCCGCGTTTACAAGTACATGCTGGAAACACAATATTCCCCAGCATTTCATCAAAGGACAACACTCTCCGCGTCCTTTCTAGGGTTTCTCATCCTCGGAGGTTTATCTATTGTGTGCAGCGTTGCTTATACCACATTCGTTGTATACTTTAGCGCAACTGCCGACGGCTCTCTTGGCTCTTTCACCCTCTGGCAATCCTGGGATCTGACTCACCGTAACATCAGCGCAGTCAACGTATACACCGAAGAAGAATGGCGCGGAGATACAATGACGGAAGTTCTATTGGAGGCCAATCGATGGATTTTCGTGGGGCTGGCGTACTTGTTCTTCTTGGTCTTTGGCCTCACGAGTGAAGTTAGGAGGAGGTATAGGAGGCTCATAGGGTGCGGCGGAAGAGGAGAATCCTGGTTTGAAGCGGAGAAGACGGTAGTCGACAGGGGGATTGTTCATTATGCCGACAGAGATGCTGAAAATGCTGAAATGTACGTTGTCATTCCTATTATGTGCACGATATAGTCCTAATGCTGGGTTTTCGTCAGGCTTACCAACAAGTCCGAAAGTACCTTGATTGCAGCGGCTATCTTGAACGCTCCCTTAGCGAAACCCCTAGTTGTCGACGAACCAACTGTCAATGAAATCCCTAAAGACCCATTCACGCTTGATAACCCCTACCCCAGACATACGCACGACAAAAAGCCCGATAACAAATCGGCAGAGATGCTCACGACATCTGCCGCGAACGCTGACATTCAGGCAGAAGATGATGACGATGCTGTCATCACCGTTTCAAGAACACGACTCGAATCAATGTCGTTACTTCCCAATGATCCTTTCGCTGCTACACCACTGACTTCTCTTCCCATTGCCCCTAATGCCTCTACCACTTCGCTTCGTCTTCACCAACCTGCGCCAGAACCGACTTATGATTTCCCTTCACAAGCTCCGTCATCTTCTCATGACCCATATCGTCATCCTTCTGCACACGGACCAGCCCACTTTGTATCTGCGAACGAAGAAAACCGTAACTCCTTTACGACGTCCCCTCCTGCTTCGCTGACACGAGGAAGAAGCAACAGTCTAGGATCGTATACTGTTCAAGCGAAAAGGTCTTCCCGCAGACGCTCCCTATCGCGCAGTTTATCCGCCTCTGCGACATCTCCGCCTACAGGTCCCCTTCCTGATATTCCTCCAGACCTCCCGTATACCCCTCACAACTTCAGGAACTTCCCACTCGACCACACCATCTATCCAAATCAAAGGTTTAGCGGTTCCATGAGCACTCCTTCTCTTATCTCGAGCTATGCCGCTTCGTCTGTGATAGCTCCCAGTGAGGCTCTCAGCTATCAACTCAGTAGGAGACGTACAGAGAGACGCTCGATAGCCGGTGATCATTTGTCGGATGGAAGGGCGTTCTAGATAGATTTTCGTATGTACTACACAAGAGCATAATCTATTGCAACTCGTTGCTAAAATGAAAGAGTGCAGGGTTACACCCCAACTGTCTCAAGTTCCTAGTTTTGGTGTAATTTCATGAGTTGAATCGCTGACGCTAAAAGGCTCTCCGAGGAAGTGTCGAAGTGTACGATATGAGCTGATATAGCTTTAGAGTGACAGACCAAAATAGTTTCCCCAATCATCTACTAAAAAGTCCAACCCATCAATGATTCGACCCAGGCTCGAACTGAGGACCTTCTGTGTGTTAGACAGATGCGATAACCAACTACGCCATCGAACCATACATTCTGTATTGTATGTTAAGCAATTCTCCGCTTGTCTTTATTGGTGCCTTGCAAGGTCAAAATTCAATTTACATCGCCAAACCCCTACCCAATCCTGTCCTACATAGCATACACATGTACTCTATTTGTGGCGCCTCCTGTCATCCTCTGCTCACTCTGCAGTTTACAATCTCCTTGTGTGATGAGCTCGACCAACTTGTGTTGACAATTGGGCCCAGCTGTTCCCCAGTGGGACCCCATCTTCAGGTGGAGCTGTGTACTTTCCTTCTTTCTTTCCTGTCTTTTCAATGTTAGCAATCACAAGGTATTTGCTCATTGCACTACAAAGTTAGCGATGACTTACTATCTGCATTCACTGTGGTTGTGATGGTGTCTGGATCTGTTGACGGCTGAATGAACAAATCTCAGTTTGTTCAGTGGCATGTTCGAGTAGGCGTTGTGGTGAACGATTCAGTGGTAAAGAACTCATAAACAATACCCACAAGCCATTGATATTTCTCCCTGATGCTCGCATGAAAATCAAATCAAATTCCAACTCGACTTTCTTCAAATGTGAACTTGAAGTACTAGGAAGTATTACTCCTACTTTGATGGAAACGATCCAGGCTTCCCGCTTCCAATATACCAGAGTAGAAGTACATTCGATAGGCTGCAAGTCGAGTACTCTGGGTCCTGATTAATTGCGCATACAAACCGTATAAAAAGAGTGCAAACTGGCGAAGCAAACGCATCTCTGGTAGAACCCCTCCATAGTAACGCTGGTTCGGTATGTGCTCATTTAAATGATCGCTGCTTCAGCCTTGATTTTATATTTTTCCTCACCTTGATTTCTCATTCTCGAGTCTCAATGCCTGACCACTTTGTCTTCTGCACAGTTACTGAAGAAGAACAAGATCTAGTGCACATTCTGGGGAACAATACTATATATCTGCTGGTCAGGCATATTGTTTACACTCAGTGGTGCAAATCTACTTATACCGTCAATGATGAAAGCCTGGCTGACGTGAAATTTTCAGTTATCTTCGAAATAGACATATATATATCCACTGCTATCACATATCCTCATGATCCTGTACTGCCCCTCACGCGCATTTGCCGTGTGCATTACTCTCTCTGCGGTATTCCTTGGAGTAGAATCTTCTCCCTTGGCTATAAGTCCCCTCAGCTACAACTCTTCAAGTACACAGCTGGAGCAACGAGGCGAATGGGATCGTGAGTACTGATTCTTGACGATCGATATCGTTGTCACTACTACTATCTCAACACCATATTTAGGCCGAGTCTACAATCTCCCAATCAGGCTTATGCGGAAGGGTGAAAGTGGAGACATACTTGAGAAAGCCAAGGTCACTGCCAATGAGGACTGGGCCATATTCATCGGAACCGATGGATTTCAGGCTCATCCTGGACCATCCGGCACGCTAGCGGCTTCCCGAGTACAAGCACCGAGGTCAACAGGAGGAACGCTCATCAAGCTTCAAGACCTTGGCGAGAAAGCCTCATTCGGCTCACCAGAGGCAAAAGCCAAGGCCTTGCAAGGGCTCCTCACTGATATTCCAGCATTGCACAAGGGGAATGGGGTACCACAAACAAATCTGGCGTACCTGAACGGAATATTTGCGTATCTAGCATCCTCTAAAATCAGGGTGGTGACATCTTCACAGCCGCCGGAGGAATGGATGAAATTGTACAATGAGATGCATGCGTTGAAGGGAGACGCAAGTTGATGACAGATTGTCTTTGTGGGTCCTTGTATCTAATGCATACTTATTTTCCGTGCTGTCGACGGTCGTCTCCTGGTCGTCTCCCATGATCACGGGGCAATCAGTAAACACTTTCTTAAACCGGAAAATAGACGCCGTAGTAAGTTTCGCCGCGAACCACAATCCGACAGACTTCGGAGCAGGCGGTAAGATAGATTGATATCTGCCAGTTGATTTTGGTAAGACACCATTCAGCTTGTAGTTGCAGTAGCTATATGTGGCATACCACTGGCATCTCTGACAGTGTTTATGGATTACCGCGATATGGCTTCGGCAGCCCAATTCCACCGGCGGCTCGAAGCCGCATTATAATAGTCTATTAATGAATTCGATCCTGTACCTGGTGCTTGAATGAAAGTAAATCGTCGAGCTGAAGGAACAGACTGCCGGGCGTGCATTGACTGCCGCCCCGTACAGCCTCAGCTCATATTGGATTACTCCTCAAGTGGTAATAATAGTACTGCTAGTTGTTATATTCAAGACTCTCCGCTGGTTTCAGTATATCACGGGTTCCGTACCTTCAAGCTAGAAAGCATTGCTTATCGAAAATTCAATATTCTCTCTCTCTCTCAGTATAGGATTGAACCTACGCCAGGTTTCAAGGATTCCCTGTGGTTACTGTATCGAGGCTGTGAAACAGTACAGAACTACTGACAGACGGCTTTAGATGGCAAGTCTGGCATGGCGCACAGTAAGAGGCGACCCAGACTGCCGAATACTGAGGATTGTTTCATCTACTATTGGTGGCTTGTCGTATGGAAGAAAGACATGGCATGGTGCCTTGCACCTACTACAGGCAACATCAATAGTTGAGGTATCAAAATCGTCAAAATCCACACTGTCATCACGAAAACATATTGCCACCGATTGGTTCCTCACTGAATTAACCAGCGTACGCCGTACGGCCAGAATCAGAGTACTAGCCCTCAATAGCTGCCCATTGATGCAACGAAGAGGTAACTCCGAGTCCGGACGGCTCAGGGGCAAAGCTTCCCAGTGTACATAAAGCGAATGAAAGTTCCTTCTTAATCCCGACATCCTCTAGCACAGAGATGCTTGGACTCGCCGAATCTCTCAACTTTCTCCTGGGCACTCTGCTCACTTGGCATGTTTCGCGAAGTGCAGCCGCTTCTGCTAGGACTAGCGAAGACCGTATCTTGTCACGAGAGACAGCACCTCATGGAGGTATTGCGACTGAAGCTGGTGGGTTCGAGCTGGCTGTCACTAAAAATAACCTGCCCCTTATCTGATATCAACGGGTCCGAGCAGCACCATGTACAGAAATCGGGATCGATATTCTTCAGCAAGGAGGGAACGCAGCTGACGCAGTTCGTCGTTGGACCAGCCTTGCGAGGTTCTTCAAAGCTAATGTGCTGTAGATCATTGCTTCAGGTCTTTGTGTTGGGGTGATATCGGCTTACCATTCCGTACGTGTTTTTCAGACATCATGAATCATGATCATCATTGTTGCTTGACCTGAACTTCCATAGGGTATCGGAGGTGGCGGGTTCATGCTCGTCCGGTTCAACAACGATGATGGCAGCCATGACTATGAGATGATCGACTTCAGAGAAACTATGCCAGCTGCTGGTACGGAATACATGTATGTCAACAACAGTGACCCAGACGCTTCATTCTTGGGCGGCCTTTCGGTTGGAGTTCCAGGGGATCTACGTGGCTGGGAGATGCTTCATCAGAGGTGAGCAGTTTTAAGAACGTAATACAGATTGATGCTGAAAGTAAAGTTTTGGTTGATAATTTAGGCACGGATCCTTGCCCTGGGAAAATCTGTTCGCGCCAGCTATCAATCTCGCACGCAATGGATTTGAAGTCAACGTCGACCTTGCTGCTGCTTTGCAAGGCCTAGATTTCATCACCCAAAACGCTATTTGGGCAGAATCTTACGCTCCAAATGGCACTGTTCTCGTGGAAGGAGATATCTGTTATCGCAAGGTAACGTCATTCAATATCTCGTTTGTCTAGAGAGCCTCAGAGTCGAACACGAATGTAGAGATACGCAGATACTTTGGAGAAAATTGCAAAAGAGGGTGCAGACGCATTCTATACGGGTGAAATCGCAATTAACACTGCTTCAACTGCATATCAAAGCAACGGAATCATGACTACCAATGATTTGGCTGGCTACAAGGCAATCGTTCGTCAACCTCGAAATATAACCTATCGGAACACAAGAATCTTCTCTACTGTGGCACCATCCAGTGGTACAGTGGTGCTTAGCGCGCTCAAGATATTCGAAGGATTTAATGGGAACGCCTCTGACAGGTGGGTGTGTTTCACGAGGGTTTGTCTTCATTTCAACCTTGACGCTGTCAGTTTATAGTGACTCTGCTATTAATCTAACCACTCATCGACTAGTTGAAGCCACCCGCTTTGCCTACGGACAGAGAACTGAATACGGTGATCCCGCTTTCACCCCGAACGTCACCGAACTTGAAGCGTATTTCCTCACTGAAGCCGTCGTGAATGAAACACGAAACAAGATTTCGGACAACCAGACATTCCCTGTGACATACTACAACCCGGAGAACTATCAGGTACTCATTGATAATGGCACGTCACATATGGCAGTGATAGATAAGGATGGGATGGCCATCTCGCTGACAACCACTGTGTATGTCTTTCAGCCTCCATCTTCGGGAACTAGTTGCTTACCACAAATATCTACAGCAATAACTTTTGGGGTTCTTATCTGATGACACCGAATGGAGTCATCCTCAACGATGAAATGGGGGACTTCTCATCTCCGGGACAAATCAATGATTTTGGATTCAGTGCTTCGCCCGCTAATTATATCGTGCGTACCCTTGACAAGTAGTTGATCGAGTCGTTCATCCTATCTTCTGTGCGGCTGTGTTCTGAAATCAGGCTGGCGGAAAACGACCACAATCCTCTATCTCTTCCTCCATTGCAGAGGATCTGGAAACCGGAGACATCATCATCGCAACAGGAAGTGCAGGTGGAAGTCGAAGTACGCTCTTTTTCAATCCTCTTTTTCCTGATGTTCTCGCCCAGTCATGTAAACAACCTAACTTTCCTCTTGAATTTACTTTTTGAAGTCATTACTGCCACTCTCCAACACCTCTACCACCACATCGATCAAGGACTCAACTCGACTCTATGTGTTCATCATTCTCGTTGGCACGACCAGCTCGATGGCAATACCTACTTCGAAATCAAGTCGGAAAATGTTGGTATCCCTGGGTATGATAATTCCACGGTAGCATATTTCAGGCAGATGGGATATAACATCACCTACGAGGATACTTCGGGTTCAACGGCGCATGGTACGCGACTTCAACTTTAAGAACTGCTTTCGAATACTGACATGTTTCTCTCCCAATCTGCAGTTGTTATTCGCCAACCGAATGGTACAATCGAAGCTGCTAATGACCCTCGAAAGGCCGCTGGCGCTGGTTTGGCTTATTAGGTATCGATATTGTAGTACTACAAGTACTACGAAAATCACTATTTCCAGTCTACTATTATATCAGACGACCATACTAATAGTCATAGCATCTTGTCCCATGAGAAGTTGCGCTCTGCCCTCTCTAATATGGCACACAAGACTGAAGCTGCGTTTCCTTGCCCAAGCCTCATACCAAATCCTGACATGAAAACCTCTTCCCATCCGCAACTCCCTCAAACTCCACCCCTTGAATCCAAACCCTCTCGATATTTCTTGCATTCCGTATATCCACCAACGGATTTCCATTGAGCAACACCAAATCAGCTCTCATACCCGGAACTATCATCCCCCGGTCCTCCAACCTATGCGACACGGCAGGTACCACAGTCGCCGACCGAAGAGCCTCGGCAGGTGACAATCCTACCCCAACGAGATTTTCTAGCTCACAATGTAGACTCGCACCGAAAGGCATAGAGGCGCCGGTAAGCGTACGAAGGGCGTTACCGATAGCGTCAGTTCCTGCAAGAAGAGGGATACCGGCCGCGTGCAACCTTCGAACGTTTTCCTGGACATTGTTATACTGGGAACGTGATTCGAATAGTCCGCTGAAGCCTCGAAGGAGGAAGATCAGACGCCAGTGGGAGTAGGTGATTCGGTACATCTCCATTGTCGGCGTGACGAACATGTTTTTGTTCTCTTTGATCTTCTCGACGGTGGATTCTTCGATGAAGTTATCAGCGAAGACATGTTGGATTCCGTCTGTACCAGATTCGATAGCTTCGAGGTAATGTTCGGGATGTGAAGCATGCGTCATTGTCTGTTTACCGAGCTTGTGGACCTCCCTTACGATCTCCTTCTGTCGTTCGACACTCGGCCCATTCTCCTCCGCGACGATTTTGTAGAAATCTGCTCCGTTTCGAAAGGCGGTCTGGACTAGAGTCGGAATATCGGAATCAGGTTGTAGAAGGAGTTCTTTGGAGCCACTTGTCAGGAAGCTAGCCAACCTCGCATGGGCCGTCTTTGGACTGATTGCGGGGATCCCTGAGCTCAACAAGTCAGTCGTGAGCCCGCCCTGGTCCTTCATCCCTCCGCATTTCTCTTGATCGTAACAAGCCATTAGCATCGCCGTTGTCACCCCGTAAGAGGCCAGAGCGTCCAGGTCCTCGCATGTCTCGGGGTGGACGTGGCTGTCCATGAGGCCTGGAATAAGGTACTTGTCGGTTCCGTCAATGATGGAGTCAATAGCGAAGGGGAATGCGAATGGGACAATGTGTGAGCCTTGGATCAGGATAGTTTGGGAGGGCTGGAAGGCATATCCATCAAATACGTTCACGTTGGTAATGGCGATCGTTTTGGGTTGTGGAGAGAGAACACGGGAAGTACATGAGTTGTTGTAGTGGGGGAGTCTGGTTTGAGCTAGGGGAATTTGTGAATGATCACCGGTGCATGAGTAGGAGGTGGTGATCAACGATGCAAGAATTAGAGTCTTTCTCATTGTTCCTACAGTCCGAACTCTAGTCTGGGGAAATGCGATTTGTCTCTTCCTTCATGTGGGCTCCTCGCTATTATAACTTCGACAACGTTGAAGATTAACCTATTTGCCGGCCATTTTAGGAGCTATTCCGATGAATTCTGACGTGAAAAATTTTGACATATTCTACCGGGTGGTTGGCAGAGAGCATACTTGGCGCTCCAAGAATCCTGCGCATAGTGAGTGGACTGACCACCGTAAGGCCTTGGTGACTTACTGATCTTGAGGACAAGGGCTGGCAAGGATCCCCGGGTACCGTTTTATAAGCAAAGAGCGCGTCTACTGCCGCCTCATGATAAAAGAGAATTTGTTGTTTTACTTGACTTTGAGGCCTTTTGAGGCTCGTACTTCTTCTTTGCTCGTACCATCGGTAAATCGGAGATCGACGTCGAAGGGGTTACGGGGTAAGAGCGCTTAAGCGCCCACGCTGCCGCGTTCACAACGATAACTTTGTTTCTCACACCCACCTTGAACGCGATCCCTCATGACTCTGATGATAAGATTCAAAACTCGTGCAAGACTCATGCAGCTCCACTCAGTACGCGTTGTAGACAGTTAAGTCGCGGACAAAACTTCATTCAAGTCGGCTCGGAGTTTGCGTTTCTCGTTGCTCGAAAGGAGATATACACAGATACTACTCATACCGTATTCACTGCCAACGCGGTGGACCATGGTGGATCCAAACGTAAGCAAGGTGCTACACCCTCCTCTGTCACGGTCCTTCTGGCGACGATTTCGAGCTAGGCTCAAGACAAGGGAAGGTATGAAACCATCAGATCCTTAAAGTAGATCCGCTACTTTGTACCTAGGCAAATTCCTTGTCCCGCACGAATCCATTTCGCATCTAATCAAGGTTGAACATTCAACAAGAAGCGCTGCCAGGTATCCTGCATGCTTACATTGACCACAGCGAGGAAATCAGTTACGGTCTCTACTGCGACATCCTTCGAGACGCTAATGATGGAAGTATTTGGCACAGCATCTTGCACCCTAGAGCACCCCGAATTCTTGCAAATCAGAAGGCTGAGACTAGCTTCCGATATCAAACGACGACGTTCACTCATGGCAACCGGGCAGAGTGAAAGATCCCGTATTTCCTCAATGAAACGACCATCGCGAGCTTTCCCACCGCCTCATGAGACGCACTCAAGTGATACACTCTAAATTTCCGGTGAATGAGAGATGCATATGGCATTCGAAACTTTGTGTTCCGGACCGCTTGGTTGGAGACCCTTCCGATTCAGCAACCGAGGAATATCCTCCTCTGGCTCGCAATGAATTGCCCTACATAGTATGTGGATTCATGCTCTCCGCATTCGGAGAGGATTTCCTGTATCATTTCTCTCCCCGGACCGGCCTATAGGTCCAATGGCACTGGGTAAGGGCGTCAGCAGCATGGTTAACCATGCTTAGTTGGGAGATGGTCAAGACGTCATGATTGGAAGTGGGATATATAAAAATCCTTTCATTCAAAGGTAACATCGAGGCCAAAACCCCTTTCGTCTCAAATTTACAACGGTATGGCTGCTCATCGCCCGTCCTTCATCCTCATCCTCGCGGTGCTCTTCGCCTGTGGAGCTCTCCTGACCTCTCACTCCGTTCAAGCAAAACCAGTCCAGCCCAAGACTGCTTTGCGTAAACGCACGGCTCGTAATACTGCCCCCGCCGGAGCGTTGGTAGTCAGCAAATCGCCTTCCAGCGGCCAGTTTAGCACTGTTCAAGCAGCTGTTAATGCTCTTCCTAACGATGGATCCGAACAGACCATCTTCATCGAATCAGGTGGGTTTTGTTCACCGTTCTTCCAAGATAGAGTCGTAACACGGTGGCTTGAACACAGGAACGTACGATGAACAAGTGTATATCGATAGAAGTGGAATGTTGACCGTAAGCCGCGTCTGAGGCTTACTATGGGCAAGGCCGCATCTAATCGTTTGTCCCCCACTTGGCAGATCATGGGAGAGACCGCGGATACCTCGAACTATGAATCCAACGTTGTCACCATCAGTAACTCGCTCTCGGCCACTGCTGCTGGATCTGACGATCTTAGTGGAACCCTTCGGGTGCATAAGGACGACTTTGCGTTGTACAACGTGAACGTGAAGAATACTGTAAGGAAAATAGACATCATAAGGCTTTTTGGGTGTTTCTCATGATATCTCATCCAATGCAGTTTGGACAAGGCTCGCAAGCCCTAGCTCTCAGTGCATATGGAACGAACCACGGTTACTATGGTTCAGGATTTTATAGGTGATTCTCCTCGAGCTCGCCCTCCTATAATTTTCATCAGTTGCTCACGAAAGGCTCGCCGTATACTAGCTATCAGGACACTGTTCTCGCCGAACAAGGGGCCCAATTCTATGGCTACTGTTACATCGAAGGCGCCGTAGATTTCATCTTCGGTCAACATGGTTTTGCCTTTTTCCAAAGAACCACGATCGCATCGATAGGTCCTGGAGCCATCACCGCTGACGGTCCTGCTAGCAAGACAGATGGACTTTGTAAGTGAATAATCTTCTGGAGTCTGCATGGTTGAACATTGGCTGATTGATTGATAATCCGTTATAGTCGTTATCAACGAGTCTACAATCGAGCAGAGTTCCGCTGCGACTGAAGATTTGACTGGTCTCGTCTTTCTGGGTCGTCCGTGGACGGAATTTGCAACGTATGTTTTTTCATCATCAATACTAGAGCAAGCCCGAGCTCAGTCTTCACTCCATGTAGCGTCGCTTATACCTCCTGCACTCTGGGTTCAGTCATCAACAGTGCAGGTTGGGAAGAGTGGTCCAGCACCGAACCCAACACTGAAGACGTCACATTCGCGGAATATGACAACGGTGGTAGATCGCAGTTTTCCAGCTGTCGCAGTCTCTCCGTATTGTGTCTGAATCTTGTTTTTCTCTCGTAGGTCCAGGATCAGAAGGGACTCGTGCTTCGTTCGCCACGAAGATCACTTCCAATGCGGATTATACCGCTGCAGCAGTTTTGGGTAGTGACTGGACTTCTTGGGTGGACCAAGGATACGTCGACCAGTGAAGTCATTCAGTACCAATGTACATGGCTATATGTATACCATTTCTACAACTTGAATCGAAGTCAAAAATATCAACGAGGAGCAACCTATTGGACGTACGGGAATTGTTCATTGGGAATAAAAGGAACAATTGATTATTTGTATGAGTAACCTCCTAATCTACATCGCCGGAGGATAACCTGGAGTGTAAAAATACATGGATACAAGATGTTTGATACAGCGAGGAGAGTAAGTGATTGTTCGTGTCCCAGACATCATTCAATTACGAAGCCTAGAGGCCTAGAGGGAGATATCTAAGCGCGAATACGGCGCCAGTTGGGGGATTCCGGACCCAACAATACTGTGCCGCTACGTTTGCGTGTGTCTTTTCTGTTGGTCGTACGGAGGCCAGAGGATGTACCAGTCGGAGCTGGTTTGTCGGCATGAGAAGTTTTAAGAGACGATTTTCCTAGCATGACACCACCAGTCATGACACCCGTTTGTCCACCCTGGTAAATATACTGGCAAACAGACTTCTTGCTCTTGTCGACCGTAACACGAGCGAGACGACGCTGAGATCGAGAGAGAAGACGATGGGAGGGGATAGACTCGGAGTCGGAATCCACCGCGGACGAAGTTGCGGTGAGCTTGTGGGGTGGAATATAAACCGAACTCTTTTTAATAACGGCCGATGCCACGTAGGGCAAGTCAGAAGCAGGAGTCATAGGTGAAGAAGAAGATGACACGGAAGTCATGGATTCAGCAGAGGACACCTCTGAGAAGCAGGAGGAGTTGATTGACTCGCTATCAGAGTCAGCATCAGACGAGGATTCATCAACATCCATCGTCGAGCTCGAAAGCGGAAAGAGAGTAGGAAGAGAGATAGGATGTGCCTCCAAGCTCGCAGTAGTGTTTCTAGGCACGTTTCGTCGTTTCCAAAGCAGAGGAAGATCGATTCCTTGGGCTGTCTTTGAGATAGCAGGGATTTGGATAGGATCTTCTGACCAAACAGTCGTAGGTTTCCCAGATTCACCAATGCGGACTGTAAGAGAACCGTCCATGACAAGGATATATATCACTTGGTTGCCCAATGCACGAATCCACTCGGGCCACTCGACGCCCGATTGAAGGCAGGCCGCGTAAATGGGTGTCGGAGGAAGACTCGTAGGAGACAAAAGGATCGTGAAAGGGGAGATAGATTGTTGGGCTGAAACCATGGCAGTGAAATTGACATGTAAGAATGTTTGAAGCTGGGAGACAGCCTCAGCAGAGTAAAGCATAGCCAGCGGACGCGTCAATATAGCGACAAGCTGAGAGAAGGTGGCAGAAGAAGAGCTGTTCGATATAGGAGAGACAGGCATTGTGTGGTTGACGTTCTGATATAGCGATGAAAGACGTATGAAATCGCTCTGCGATGGAGAATGCAAGGTCGTGAAGAAACTCTGGAAAAGGAGAATCAGCAGGAGCTTTATACAGGTTTCGGAGAAAGAGACTGACCGAAAGGAAGTCAGAAAAGGTTCGTAGATATGGATACAGACGGCGATGGTGATGAAGAAAGAGAGATGGTCGTACAGAACAAAGAAGATTGGAGCGTTGCAACTGCGAACAGTAGACGGAACTGGGCTGATGAGCGAAGGCATCTTCTACGAGGCCTTTATAATTATACGGGGAACAATACCAGGAATTACAATGGCAGAACATAAATCGTTCATTGTTCAAAGATAATCTCGTACCCAGATGTTCTAGGGAACTCCGGCATCCCAGTGCCGCGAAAATACAAATGTAAATAATCGAACAAACAAAAAAACAAACATCGGGTCGTTCCCTAGAACATCTGGTGCATTTCGTAACCAGGGGGGCGCCTCGATACACAGCCACCGCCAGCGTGACATCCAGGCGCCCAACAGACGCCTGCTTCTTGAGTTATTTCGACCTCTATCACACAAAATCCAGCTATTGAGCCTGGCTATTCATGGTCTCTAGGTGGCTACTAGATAGTACAAGCTGTAAGGACATGAGAGGGACTATGAATTATCATAGAAAAGCTAGACAACACTGTACTTGGAGTTTAAACAGAGATTATTGACATTTCAGACTCAATGCATGCCATATATTGCACTCAGTTTTTTCTTGGGCTACTGTACACTTGAAAAACATGACAGAGAGCCTTTTTGAATATGTATGAACTTCAGTAAGTATGCAACTTGGTGTTTTTATCACTACATATTGGATGGGAAAACCAGGGAAAACTGTCGAGTAACGCGAATGTCACAGTGGCTGTGTATCGAGGCGCCCCCTTGGTTACGAAATGCACCAGATGTTTTACAACGCAACACGGTGTTTGTTTTTTTGTTTGTTCGAATGTTTACATTTGTATTTTTTTTCTGTACCGTGGTGTAGTACGCGTTGTAAAACATCTGGGAACGAGATTAGTTCAAAGAGCAATTCAAGAATCAAAGCACAATGGCAGGTTTGTTTGGCCACTACTTCAATGTACAAATAGATTGGTCATCAATTCAACGTAGTCCTGCCGAGTCCTGCCGACTCTGTCTCCCAGTGTTCACCTTCCAAAGTCTCCTGGTCCTGCAGGGTGTTTTCAATGGTAATCAAGTCGTTCTGGCGTTGTAAAGCTATACACTATACTAACTACGAAGATATCTTACTCAAGAACTCGCGTAACATCCTCCCTTGCGCATCGTCCTCAGTTCCAATCGAACAAACATGCGAAATATGGTTGTGACCGGCTAGAACCATGACTTCTGGTAAAACTCCTTGAGGGCTCCTTCTGCGATATTCGTCTATGAAGGAGAATGTAGAGTCCTGCACCACTTGCCTAGCATTCAGGAACCAATTTGAACACATTCACAAGCACAAAAATGAAATTCATCCACGTACGGGTCATACTGCGCCAGAATTATCAAGCAAGGAATTCTCCTGGGATCGAAGATGGCCAAGTTCTTGGGCAATGTTTCCACTAATCCGAGCGGTGAACTGTCGTGTATTGCGTCGCCGTCATTGGTCTCATAGTATGCCCGCAGAGCCGTTTGAGCATGGTTATGTTCTGGTATCGTGTCGAAGGAGAATGGCGTGGATATGTATACTACCCCAGCAAGAGGAGGGGAAGGCACCGCGTCGTTTTTGAGATTCGGTGATCGATAGAGGTTGGTCGCGATATGCAAACCTCCCGCGCTCTGGCCTATCAACACCACCTTCCTGGGATCTCCGTTTCCGAACTCCGTCTTCGAAATGTTGTGGTAAACCCATTCCCTGGCCATCTGAACGTCGTCCCCTCCTCCCGGATAAGTGACGTTGGGAACTAAACGGTAATTCATGATGACCGTGATGATTCCGTAGGAAGCGAAGTAGTCACCTATAGTAGGTTCAGTGGTTGCCAGTAATCCATTTTCTGTCTTGCTATGATGTGAATGCAATACTTACCAATGTTGGCATATAGGGATCCTTTGTACCACAATTTATCTCCTGCAACAAGTCCTCCTCCATGTACATATATTATAACAGGACTCGGTGAGATGGATTGATTTACAGGCATATAGACGTCCAGGATGTTCCTGTCGTGAGGTCCGTATGAGATATTGTTTTTGACAAGGCCATGATACTTGGTCGCATTCAGCTCCTGGTGTTTCCTGCCGTAAATCTGGCGGAACGCCTTCGCAGGTGAACGAAGGTGAGTCAATGGCGGGTCGTTCGTTACAGCCAATGCTCACTTACCTCCGCTGCTGCAGGAGACCAGCTAGTGCCATTGCGCTGAACAGCCTCGAGAATTTCGCTTTCCATCCCTTGTTTCTGGTATTCTCGTAGGATCAGGGGCGTTAAACAACAAGAGGATCCTAACAAGGGTCTCATTAAGTACATAATCCCTTGCAATGGAAACACGCACCGCAAAACGCACTCTCGTGTGACCAGGCTGGAAAGGGAGCCCAGTGACAAGTTAGAAAAGACTTCAAGGACACATGATGAGAAACTAATTTTCCAGTGGTTCATTCGGAAAATATCTGGGCAAGTACAACCGAAAGGAGGAACGGTCTGGGAACGGAGTCGGGGCGGGGCTGTTGAATTGCTTTCCATTGTTCAATACTCTTGAAGAAACCGATGTCAAGGATTTTTGGGGATTATCATTCTTTGGGCAGAAGGCTCTCGGTCGACGGTCAGTCGTTTGAATGTCTGTTTTGATATAGTACGCAGATAAACAGCCTTTGGACCAGGGACTCAATGCAACCAAGTTATCTGAGGGTGGACCCATCGTGGACCCTTTCCGCTTTGTTATAACAAGATACCTAGACATTCTGAGGACTCACGAAGCGCAAGGAACATAATTTCAATCTATGGAATCTTCGGGTTGTGGATTGGGACCTTAATTAGAACTGAGAGAGTAGGTAAAGGGAAAACATCGAGAGTGGGTAATTCAGCAAAGCTGCCGCATACGAGTTATGTTGAAACCTTAATTGTGGCTATAGAGCAAATTTCAATGGCTCAAGCCTCAACGGATTCTTCTCGACATTCATGAATGTCTTTCGGTAGGTCCATCCGATTCTTCAAGTTGTTGGCTTAACGGCATCTCTCTGATTTTCTGTGGACCGAATGGCTTCCACTATTTAGATTCTCGGAAACGATCGCGATACATAGTATGCAAGGCTTCCGAATACTCAAACGTCGCCCACAAGCCAAATTCCCGGAACCAAAAGAAACACAGGTATATTCTCGTTTCACAAACGTGTGACGGTCCACCAGATAGTTTCTCTCCTCTCACTGTCCCGTGAAATACCTGCCTCGACCCGAATCATGTTGGCCTTCCCACCGAACACCTCCTTCTCCCACATCTCTTTCCACGAATCCGGACTGTGACGATAAAATAGAGTTCCCGAACCGTTCCTTACTCCTTCCATAGGTACATCCGCTCCGATCTGGGAGCCAAAGATGATTGATCCCGGAAGAGGAGAGAGAATAGAGGCAAGTTTCTTGGCTATCAAGATCTGTTCAGCTTGGTCGAAGAGGTGAAAAAAGGCAGAAGTATGGATCGCGGAGAGGTAGCCTCTAAGAGGATTTAGAGACTGGGGCTCGGGATAGGAATTTGAAGTGAGTGAGAGAAGTGATTGGAGAGAGAGGGAGGATAGATCCGAATCTGTCGATGCATTTGACAAGTCATGCACTGAATTCAGTGGAGACTGGATGGTTATGAAGGAGTCGTCGAGAACGTTTCCCTGGACGAATGTAACTGGGAATGTGGATGGGTCCGAGTTGAATAGCTCGTGCCCGAAGTTCCAAAAGTCTAGAAATCGTTGTTCGATGCTATGGTTTGAGTGATCGTACGACCTTGGTGATAGCGAGATGCACACACCTGCTCGAAGATCGGATGCGATAATGTTCTGAGGCGGGAAGCCATCCTCGATAGCCTTGCGTAGATCGTTTCCGACTGAGTACTAGTAAGTATTCATTCACTCGAAGAAACGGCTCTGAACTCGAAGACCTACAGCAACAACCCAAGTCAAGGAAGAAAGCACGAGGCCGCGTTGATCCTAGCGTCAGGAGCTGCTTGTACCCAGATTGAGCGCGGAGGATACGGAAACTGCACCTATGATGAGAACATAGGGGTAGCGTTCAGTTTAGACTCACCGTAGAAATCCGAAAGTGCGAATGCAGTGGTAAGAGTAAATCTGGAACATTCGTTAAGCTTTTAGACATAAAAGCCTCTTAAACCCAAAAGTAACCTCGAGAGCTTTCTGCGCAATTTCTATGATATGCTCCTTCAGTTTGATTTCATCTTGGATGCCTGTTTGCCTCTGATAGAATGCTAATTCGTCCTTGTTCAGAGCGAGTTGGTCGATTGAGATAGTTTTGTTCTGTAGTGCCATGGGGACAGTCGAGGGAAGTCAATCCGAGTGAGATGAGACCTAGATGAGACCTGATAAGACGAAACAAAAATAGCCCAGTGTCCCTCTCGGAGAATTTTGATCATGATCCAGTATGGGTCATCGGTTGCTTTCGCTATTGGTTCTAAAGGAATTATTCAGCAAGATAAAAAGTGAATGGTTTCTATATGATCAAGGTGACATGACTATGGTACAAATTCAGTAGCACATCTCTAAGTAACTTCAGCTGTAAATGTAATCCACCCGAAGGATGTGCAAAACTCCTTCAGTTAGCTCGCGTCGGTGAACCAGTTCCATCCTGTCCAATCAGACTTTTTCCGAAACGATTCAAGAAAGCGAACTGGAGGGAGATTGATTCGTCAGGACTCTTGTCAATTGACTCCCCTTCATCCTCAATGTCGGATGAAGGTTGCTCTTCCGGATCCGCTCTTTCCAGCCAGAAGCCACATCAACATAACAGGAAACGAACTCACCCGGCGTACAGGCAGCATACGCTTGCCATTTTTGTGCAAGTGAGATTGGAAACTCCATGACAGGTATGTTCTTTGTCTTGCTGACAATGACAGGGATGTTCTGTGTCCCGCTGACCGTAGTAGGCGTGTTCTCGTTCTTGGTGATCATTGATTTCAGTTTCGAGAATCGAGATGTCTTCTCCGTCTTCGTCGTGGTCTTCTCCGTCGCCGTCATTGTCTGCTCCGTCGCTGTCGTTGCCTGCTCCGCCTCCGTCGTTGTCTTTGCGGGTTGGCGATAGAAGAAGGTAACAAGATTTCGATTTTTGATATCAGCTGAACGATGAGGTTGGTAGTTCAAGTCTGGATTGAAGACCTGACAACACCGATGTAACCGCAATGCAACACAATGTGGTCCCAAGAATCAGTACCACTCGTATGACCAAGTTTGAGAGTAGAACTCACCAGACCGGGACTGCTGCCCTCTATCCGACCAAACACGGCACACTTTTAATCAATTGCATGAGTACATGATAATACCTTGAATGTGGAGAAAAACAGGTACGAAATGGGTAGGGCTTATTTTCTACCAGTCTGAGACTTGAGTATAGATCTTGGAGGAAAGAACAGAAAGGGAAGAGACGTACATGAGCATCATGAGGCATTCCTCTTTCATTGCCATTGGCAATTTCCCACATCTCCAAGGCCCATTCGGGCTTTGGGCGCTCTTTGAGAAGATACAAAAAAGTATTTGCAAATGGGTATAGAGACAATCCAGGGATCTTTAGGTAATTCAGAAAGCTAGGCTCTACATCCTTGGGCTTTCCATCCTCGGGCTTTTTATCTTGTATGTAGATGGAAATATGTTCACTCTGTGATGGAAAGAAAAACAGAGTAGACGAAAGTGCATGTAAGTCATAGAAGGGATTTTCAATTTGTGGCAACTTACTGGAGGATGAACGGAACCATACGCAAAGCCCAACAGCACATCACCCTCCTGTTTTGGCTCCTGGCGAGGCATTAGGTGAATCAGATGGTCTGAATGATTCGTAAAGTTGAGCTCGGGGTGAAGACTATCAGTGGAAGAAAGACTGTCGAGGACTCGACCGTGAGCATGGGCACCGGCGTCGTATTCGGTTCGGGGAGGAAAACTCGAGCCACCGTCATCTTCGCGCAAGGGGTCATCAAGACTAAGTTCGATCTGGGTACTGGTATCGATGTCGTCAACGTCGATACGATCTTGACCAGTGGGTACGGAATCGGTCTGGCCATGATCATGAGGAACCTGAACTGTTGCTGAAGGCAGAATTGGTGCGAGTGAAGAGAAAGAGGGCTCGAACAGACTCGGACTCGAAGTGTCCAAAGACGTTGGTGCAGAAGTCTGAGGAATAGGAGACGCAGCGACGGAATATCCAAGAGTTGTGGTCATGGCTCCCAGTAGAGCAAAACTCGTGGCAAGTACAACCACAACTCCAACTACAGATAATTGGGATCTGCCAAACGGACGACGACGACGACGGGGAGAGGTCAGGTCTTGAGCTTGAGCTGTGGTCGGCCAAACGCGACTCGGAGTTTTTGAGGAAATAAATTCGGCAAGAGGGTCATAGAATGAAGAGCGAGATTGGGAAGACATTGCGAAGGATGTATTGAATTTTCAGAGACCAGCTCTGAATCCAATGAAAGCGAGCAAGTACAATAGACGGTGAAAGGAAGAAAGAAAGATCAGACGGGTGGGAAAAGATCGAAATCTGTTCAACGATGCTCAGCTGCAATGCGCGAATATTGCACGGGGACTCGCCCGAAATTCGGCGCTCGAAGATCGAAAGTGGGTCGAAGCAGCTTGGAGCCTCATATATCATAGGTCAGTGGATTATTGAGGCCCTTTGAGGCCTCAGGATATCAGTTACTTACTCGTAGTTCACATAAGTATCGCGATTAGCGTTTACTCCAAGACGCGTCCAGTGTGCCGGTGCATGGAATTTCTGGTTCATGAATGTCACTCGGTGGGCCATGCTGCTCGGAAAACCATGAGTGAGAGCTATGTACATCGTCAGATCTGAGTTTCGACAGAAGGTGGCAGGGGAAAGTTCAACTTGGGATGCCACTGCCAGTAACCAACGCCGGGTCCAACGAGAACGAATGTACAAGACCCTGTTCGATGAGCCGTTGATATCTGCGCGAAAGTTGAATGGTTACAAACCCAGCTTCATCTGGCTGAGGATCAGACTGAGCGATGGCAAATTGCAATGAGTCTGTCCATCAATTGCAGCCCAGTGAATTTATTCAGTGCCACCGTTGAATCGTTCACGTTATGTAGTGCCAAACTCCGAAGGTCAAACTTGAACAACCTGATATCAATGGGCGAAGATTGTGCCAAACCAGCTCTCGATCATGAGTATGAGATTGGTATAGATCATTCTATAGTCATCCGAAAAAGAAAATCCACATATCCTCCGATTCCTGAGTCTCTGCTTCAATCCACCCGGAGTAGCCCGGAGTATACATATGCATAATCTCAAAATGAAGTCCGTTAAGTCATTTGAGCCAACCAATCCCATCCCTTCCAATTAGCCTTTTTCGGGAGTTTCGCAGGCGACGCAACTAGAGATTTATTCATCAGCACTTTTGTCGACTGCCTTACCTTCATCCTTCATCCTCAATGATGGACGAAGGTTGTTCAACGTCTGCTTTTTCCAGCCCAAAAGCCACGTCGAACTTATGACAGGAAACACAAAAACTCACGCGGCTTACAATAAGCATATGCTTCCCATCTACCTGCAAGTCTCTGTGGAAATTCCACGACAGGTATCTTGGTGTTGGTGAACTTTGATATCAGTTTCGAGAGTACGTCCGTCTTCGTCTTCGTTTCTGCCTTTGGGGGTTGGCGATAGAAGAAGGTAACAAAGTTGGAATACTGGATACTAGCCGAAGTATCGGGGTGATAGTTCAAGTCTCGATTGATAGCCTGATATCACCAATGTGATCAGTACAACTCGTATGACGGTTGACCAAGGCCGAGAGTAAAACTCACAAGACTGGGACTCTGGGAGTCCTCTGGGATCTTGGCATACACTCCACACTGTTATTAATTGCATAAGTACATAGTGTGAATACCTTGCATGTGGAGGAAAACAGCCACTTACAATATGGCAAGGGGTTCTTTTCTGCAGGTAGGTATAAGACTAAGTCTAGATCTTCAACAAAAGAACGAAGATAGAAGAGACATACATGAGCCTCTTGAGGCATTCCTGCCTCATTCTCATCACGATCCCACATCCCCAAGTCCGAGTTGGGCTCCGGTTGCATTTTCAGAAGATACAAAAAAGTATCCGCGAATGGCTCTAGAGACAATCCAGGGATCTTGAGATCCCTCAAACCAGGATGGATATCATTCGGTCCCAGTTCCTTCCTGCTAGATCCTACGTAGCCGGGTTTCTCCAAATCCTACAAACAGACGAACGAACGAACGAACGAATGAAAGAGGGATGTATATAAGTCATGGAGGGAATATGTTCTCGTTTGTTGGGCAACTTACTTTTTTTGCAACAGAAGTATGGTACGCAAAACCCAACAGCACATCACCCTCCTGCAATGGCTCCTGGCGAGGGTTGAGGTGAATCAGATGGTCCGAATGATTCAAATTGAGCTCAAGGTGAAGACCGTGAGCACGGTCACTGGCGTCGTATTCGGTTCGGGGAGGAAAACCATCATCTTCGTGGAACGGGTCGTCGTGAGTTTTGATCTGGGTAAGAGAAGCGGTATCGATGTCGTCAACGTCGATACGATCTTGACCAGTGGGTACGGAGTCAGTCTGGTCATGAGGAGCCCGAACTGCTGCTGAAGGCAGAATTGGTGCGAGTGAAGAGAAAGAGGGATCAAGCAGACCCGAACTCGAAGTGTCCAAAGACGTCGGTGCAGACGTCTGAGGAATAGGAGACGCAGCGACGGAGTATCCCAGAGTTGTGGTCATGGCTCCCAGTAGAGCAGAACTCGTGGCTAGTACAACCATAGCTCGAACTACCGAGAATTGGGATCTCATGCCAAACGGACGACGACGACGACGGGGAGAGGTCAGGTCTTGAGCTTGAGCTTGAGCTGTGGTCGGCCAGACGCGACTCGGAGTTTTTGAGGAAATGAATCCGACATCAGGGTCATAGAATGAAGAGCGAGATTGGGAAGACATATTGAAATTTTAGAAAGATGGTTTGGACTCGAGAGACCAGCTCTGAAACCAATGGAAGTGAACAAGTATCGATAGATGTTGACGTGGAAGAAAGAAAGAAAGAAAGGGTAGGTAGGTGGGAAAAGACCGAATTTGTTCGACGAGGCCCTGCAATGCGCGAATATTGCGCGGGGAGGTCCGAAATACGGCGCTCGAGGGTCGAGAGTGGGTTGAAACAGCTTGGAGCCTGATGAGAAGCCACAAACAGGTCAGTGGATTATTGCGGCCTCTGGATATCAGTTACTCACTCGTACTAGCTCACATATCGCGATCGGGGTCTACTCCAAGACTATGTAGTCTAGTTCTGAGTTCAGGGTCTGAACGTTAACCGTAGCTCGGCCATTTCCTTATTTGGTTTCACGTGCTTATCACGTTTACCGTGTTGACGTATGACGTAGCTCTCCGACTGCCAATGAAAATGAATTTCTATGCGTCTCATTCACCTACGTTACCCTCATACGCGTGAAGAATCAGGAAGAATCGATGCCGACGTCAACTCATAAAGCAGTGCAAATGTTTTCATTCAATCCAAAAGTGACCGAGCATTACTATCTCAAATCATTCAGTTATATGTGCCGTTTCGACCTCCCGACTACGTGCTTGAAGGAATTGTGGTTGTGCTAGATGGACAAGACCTGGTCGCAATTAACCCACAGGATCAGGCAAGACTGGTCATATTGCTTATACAGCACTCGTGGTCCGTGAATTGAGCGTACACCCCGAAAAATACCTCGAAGTTGGAAACACAGCACAGAAGTTTCTGCAGAATCCACTCATGATAGCGATATGTCCAACAAACTACCTTGAGTATCAGCTGGTAAGCCATCTTGCAGGACCTCGGAAGCTCCTGCAGAACCTCGGAAGCTCCTGCAGAACCCCGCCCAGCTGAAAGGTCTGAAGTACGCTACGTTTTCGCCCCAAAGTACGCTAATTCGGAGAGGGATAGTCACGTGGAAGCCAAAAATCGCTCCAAAATGGTCAAAAATTCGTAAAAAATCGCTGACAGCATTTTTGATGTGAATTCTAGCGCAAGAACTTGATTGGAGAATCGCTGGCCGGCTTGTCATCGGAGAACCCACATCCACATCTGGTATAGACAGGCCTAGATTTGAGAAATTTTGGCCTTGAAGTATGCTAAATCGGACAAGGCCTGTCTCAAGTACGCTAATTTTTCCCATTTCCGGACAAGGAAAATGCCAAAATCGGGTCCTGAAGTACGCTAATTTGGGCGGGGTTCTGCAGGAGCTTCCGAGGTCCTCATCTTGCATCAGAAAGTAAATAAAACTCACCATTCCTATCATCAGGAAGAAAAGATGACAGCTATTGGTCTGACGATACTTGTAATCAATGATATTCAAAGCCGAAGCTCAACAGGCACAGGCTTCTCTCGGATAAACATACAATTCCACATGATCTCCTCGGAATGTCTGCTGTGATCCACCTGGAGTAGCCTGGAGTGTATCCACATAATCTCAACATCAAGTCCGTCACCAAGCCAAATAACCCCATTCCTTCCAATTAGCCTTTTTCGGGAATTCTTGAAGCAAGTGGACTACATAGAGATAAAGTTTATTCATCAGCACTTTTTGTCGATTGCCTCACTTTTATGCTCAATGATAGATGAAGACCATTCTTCTGCTCTTTCCAGCTCCAGAAGGCACATCGAACTTATGAGAGGAAACACGAAGAAAAAAAAACTCACGCGGCTTACAAACAGCATATGCTTCCCATTCACCTGCAAGTATCTCTGGAAATTCCACGACAGGTATCTTTGTGTTGGTGAACTTTGAGATCAGTTTCGAGAATACGTTTGTCTTCGTCTCTCTCTTTGGGGGTCGGCGATAGAAGAATTTGACGCGACCTCGATCCTCGATCCTACTAGGTGGACTATCGCGGTGATAGTTCATGTCCGATCGGTGATCGACGATCTGATATCACCAATGTAATCAGTACTACTCGTATGACCAAGGCTGAGAGTGGAACTTACAAAACCGCCGAGACTGAAGCCCTTTGGGATCTTGGCATACACTCCGCACTGTTATTGATGGCATGAGTACATAGAGTCAATACCTTGCATGTGGAGAAAGACAGTTACTTACAAGATGGCTAGGGTTTGTCTTCTGCCGGTATATAAGACTAAGTCCAGATCTTCAACAGACGAACAGATATAGAAAAAGACATACATGAGCCTCATGAGGCATTCCTGCCTCATTCTCATCACGATCCCACATCCCCAAAGCCGAATTGGGCTCCGGTCGGTTTTCCAGAAGATACAAAAAAGTATCCTCGAATGGCTCTAAAGATAATCCAGGGATCTTGAGATCCCTCAAACCAGGATGCATATCGTCCGGCCCCAGTCCCTCCCTGCTACGAAATCCTATGGTGCCGGATCTTTCTAAATCCTGCGAATGGACGGACGAACGAACGAACGAAAGAGGGATGCACATAAGTCATGGAGGGGAATTGGTATCGTTTAATGGTTGGAAACTTACTGCCTCTGGAAGGGAAGTATGGTACGCAAAACCCAACAGCACAAGATACTTCTGCAATGGCTCCTGGCGAGGTTTGAGGTGAATCAGATGGTTCGAATGATTCAAATTGAGCTCGAGGTGACGACTGTCAGTGGAAAAAAGATCGCCAAGGACTTGACCGTGAGCACGGTCACCGGCGTCGTATTTAGTTGTGGGAGGAAGGCTCGAGCCACCGTCATCTTCGCGGAACGGGTCATCACGACTAAGTCCAATCTGGATACTGGTATCGATGTCGTCAACGTCGATACGGTCTTCAAGACCAGTGGGTACGGAGTCAGTCTGGTCATGAGGAACTCGAACTGTTGCTGAAGGCAGAATTGGAGCGAGTGAAGAGAAAGAGGGATCAGGCAGACCCAAACTCGAAGTGTCCAAAGACGTCGGTGCAGAAGTCTGAGGAATAGGAGACGCAGCAACAGTATATCCCGTTGTGGTCATGGCTCCCAGTAGAGCAGAACTTGTGGCTAGTACAACCACAGCTCGAACGACCGAGAATTGGGATCTGCCAAACGGACGACGACAACGACGGGGAAAGGTCAGGTCTGTGATCGACCAGACGCGACTTTTTTTCAAGGAAATGAAATCTGACTCGGCAAGAGGGTCATAGAATGAAGAGCGAGACTGGGAAGACATTGAGAAAGACGAATTGGATCTGGGAGACCAGCTCTGGATCCAATGAGTACAACAGATGGTGGAAGGAAGGAAGAAAGAACAGATGGGTGGGAAAAGGTTGAAATCTGTTCGACGAGTTTCTGCGATGCGCGAGTATTGCGCGGGGAGCCCCGAAATTCAGGGCTGGAAGGTCGACTCAGCAGCTGGGAGCCTGATAAGAAAAGGTAGGTCAGTAGATTATTGAGGCCTTTGAGGCCTTAGGATATCAATTACTTTACTCGTAGTTCACATATCGCGATGGTCTATTCCAAGACGCGTCTGGCGTGTTTACATAATTTGTCAACTCACATATTCACGTTTTCGGTTTTCGGAGCCGAATCGCCAATGACGAACAGAATCTGATCTTGCAGTGCAACGATGACAGTCCATTCCATCGCCCAACGAGGATTTGGTGAAGGAACTAACGAAGTCTACGACCGGTCAGTGGATCAGATAAGCATTTATCGATATCCTTTGTCTACTTGACAGCTTCTACAGCGCGCGCCCGTCGTACCAGCCTGCTGTGTTATCGTACATCGCCCAAAACATTCCAGCAACCAAAGATGCTAGACTGAACGTCGTCGAACTGGGCGCAGGCACAGGGATATTCACCCGAGCCCTGCTCACCTATTCTCAGCTCTCTTCGTCTGTTGCAGAAATCCGTGCGGTAGAACCCAGCAAGGGTATGAGGGATCAGTTCACGAAGACGGTCATTGAACCTCAAGGGAATGATGATAGTGAGTTCAAGGCCAACGTTTCCAAAATGAGTCATCACTCACTATCAGGCTGTAGTCAAGATCACCATCCAAGACGGTTCGTTCACCTCGACCAACATCCCATCTGGATGGGCAGACGTCGTGTTCATCGCTCAAGCGTATCACTGGGCCCACCCATCTTACGACGCGGCGTCTGTTGAATTCGCCCGAATCCTCAAACCGTCTGGTGTCGTCGTGTACGTCTGGAATCTTGAGAACTCGGATATCTCGACAAACGGTGCCAAATGGGTCGGTTCTCTGCGTTCTTTATACGAGAAATACGAAGGAGAGTCGCCTCAGTTCCGGCTGGGCTTGTGGCGCGCGACGTTCGATCCCGAACAATGTCCAGAGTATTCAAAGTTGTTCAAGGGTCCGATTGAGGAGACGTTCACGTGGTGGATACCGACGACGGTGGAAGGTGTAGTGCAGAGGGTGAGGAGTAAGAGTTATATTGCGATTCTGGAACGAGAGAGGAAGGAGGAGTATGAGGAGTTGGAGAGGAAAGTGAGGGAGATGTTGGGCAAAGAGGAAGTAGAGAAGAAGTGGATTGATATGGAGAAAGGTGTTTTTGAGTATCCGTATAAGACTACAGTGGTCATTGCGAGGAAGAAGGAGTAGATGCTTGCTATGAACTAGAAGAAAGCACAGTGCAGCTATGTACAAGGTACGTACTCGTATGATTCAAACCGAGAATGAGACGTATTTACTCCTTCGACGCGAATAGTACCAAGTGGTCCATTGAATGAAACTTGTCATCATAGAACCACTCTCAGCGGATGCATGATTTGGAGACTGAGAGGTTTCTCGCACCACAGCCTCCTACAACGTACCACATGAGCACTAAATCTGGTCCTATCCATACGGTATGCCCTGCGGACTCCTATCGACTCAGTGATTGATCTATGAATACCACCCGAGAGGTTTTCTCAATCTTCTGCAGTGCACACGAACAACGAGCGCTGATTTGAGTTGGCTATCACTCGCTATCACACCTTATCTCACCCAACTCTCAGCATTTCGAGCGTTCTATCAGGCTTTTCCGTGCGGGCCAAGATATCCATATCAAGTCCATCAATCGATGGAAGACTATTGAACGTTGAACGCCAACTGAGAGGTTTACCGTTTTTCTGTTTTTTATTTTTGCTGTGCCATGATCCTGTGCCATCCCATGTTCCTACTAACCCGCTACCCTACGGCGTAACGGTATCATAGGGTATCATGCGGACTCGTATCAGCCTGATCAACTTGTGAATACAAACTGAGCGATTTTTTGCTTGCACAGTATGCTACAGTATGCCATCAGTGGCGAGTGGCGCGCTCTGATTGGAGGCCACCATCCTCCGCCAGCCTCCGCCGTCTGATCCAACTCTCAAAAGCCCTCAAAGCTCCAAGGAATTCTATCCAGATCAGTCAATCGATTGATGTCTATGGATTCGGGGTGAGTGAATTCTGTGTTTTTGCAGTGCTTGAATGCGCCTTGACGACTGCTAATCTACTAATCCGCTTCCAGTGTTCTTATATCCTATCGAATCGTAGCAGATCGTAGCTCTCCTACCCAAAGCCTATCCATCTTTGCTCTCTCAACATCTGCATCAACAGTACGCTCTCTTTCGTCTTCGACGTCTTGCCATTTATTGATGATGATTCTGCGTTTCTTACAGGACAGTAGACACAAGTTAACCGGCGGAAACATTTTTCCAACTATCCTTTTGCTGCCTCGCCTCGTCATCACGTCGAATCGTAACACCCTCCGTTATCATTAGTGAAGATATTGCTGGTCAAATCTGTGCGTATCTTCTTTCTTTTCTCCAGTGCCCCAGAAACCACATCCTGAACGAATCTCAGACCACTATGTTTATCAACTCATTCAACTTCTCGACTCGACTACTTCTTCCTGTGCTTCTCTCCACTCTCTTAATCATGATGCGCCTTTCCGTGGTGACGGGTATACCGCTGCCCGCTGTAAACAATGGAAAGGCAAAGATTGCTGCCCGTACGTATGGTATTGTTTCGTCTGGGGTTGTACTAATCACATAGAATTTCTGCTCCCAAGACCTTGATCATGACCGATATGATAGTACGTTTGTTATCGATTGAGGTTCTTCGTACGATTCGATCTAACATTGCCCAAAATTCAACCACAGCCTACGGGCCTTCTTCCGAAACGGAGCATGATGATGGTAGGTGTACTATTGATGGAGGTTTTTCGTACGATTCGATCTAACATTGCCCAAGGTTCAACCACAGCCTACGGGCCTTCTTCCGAAACGGAGCAAGATGATGGTAGGTGTACTATTGATGGAGGTTTTTCGTACGATTTGATTCAAGATTTGCTCAACGTCCGTCTCCAGTTTACCTGCTTCCTATCATCAACGAAGAGAATGATAGTACGTTCCAGTCACTTCGATTGAACGAGTCAATCTAACATCGCTCAAGTTCCAGCTCTAGCTTACGCGCCTCCTACCACTGAACACAAACAAAATGATGGTACGTTGGGTATTCATTCGTTTGAGGTCCTTCGAACGATTGAATCTGATTTTGTACAAGGTCAAACTCCAGCTCAGCCGCCTTCCCACCACACCAAAGGCGGTACGTTTATAGTTGACTCGGCCGAGTTCTTGAATCTCATAATTGGGTCTCTACTATTTAAAATCCAGCTGTGTTCAGCAAAGATCGTTTATTCATACTGCGGATACAGGAGAAGGCGGAAGGGGTAGAAGGGCCCGTTCTCTACTACTCGGATACGCAAGGATTACGACCGTGCATCAACGAAAATTCAGAATGGAAGTGGCCTGTCAACTGGCCTTGGGTCATCGAGGATGTAACGTCGCCTCGAGAGACGGTTCTACAGCTGAAAATAGTCGCTGTCTTCGGTATCCGAGCTGGGAAGAACGTGGAAGAAGGAAGAGAGGCCCTAATCAACCAGCTGAAACTCACCATGTTTCAGGCCGAACATCATTTTGTCCAGGCTGCGATCCAAAAGCTCTTGACCTATAACCAAAAAAGATTCCAGCTACTGTACCTAGACAGAAAATGGGAGAAGGAACTGGAGTCGCTGGTCATGAAAGATAGATTTAGGTGGAGAGACGGAGAGTACAAGAAGTTGTTGAAGAAGTATGTGGAAGATGCGGAGAGGAAGGTGAAAGCGCAGGAGCTAAACGACCCAGAGGAGGATGAAATCTGGTGGAAATTGGAAAAGTTGATATGGAACAATTGCATGCAGGGTCATGGAATGCGCCCAAATATAGCCGGGCTGGCGAGGAAGGGAAGAGAATGTCTGTCGCTCCCGATCAGAGTCAGAATCCAGAGATGGTAGACCTTGGTAGACTCTGGTAGACTTCGAAGGAATTATATCTTAGATTGCCTCAATGTATGTCAGCGTGTTTCTTGCATCACTTCTCAAGTAATCTCTTGCCAACCACGGTGATATCCCGGATCATACAGGTGCATCTTCGTTGCGAGTTGTCTTCCTGCAGAACGATTGCGGCTACTAGCAGGTTTCACCCTTCGCGAGAAGCAAAGTGATGATTGACGAGGAACTTCAGCATCTAGCATTTGGAGACGAGTTTGTTTGGCCAGACGTACTACAATTTACCGTACATATTCCTCAACCGACTCAATCTCGCCGTCCACTCGTCCTTGCCAACATACGCACCGCACATTCTCCTCCTTCCTTCAAAAGCAGTCCGACCGTGAAGCACACGGTGATTGTCAATGATGAGGACAGTGCCTGGCTGGAGCTGGAGAGTATACTGTAAGCGAGGAGAAGAAAGTAGGGAGTGAAATTCAGCAAGGGATTGATAAAGGGCGGGAACTGTGGGCAAAACGCCTCTGTCGTAGTTGTTCCATCTGACTTGGACCAGATCGGATAGGGAGTGGGTGAGGATTGGGAAAGAGGATTGGAAGATATACGTCGAGTCACCTGAGGCGTGAAACGGGATAGGAACTTGGGAAAGGAGGGAGTAGGAGGATGGCTCGAGTTTCGATGCAGCGTTAAAGCCATCGACGAGAATCGTTTGACCACCAATGCCAGTCTCTAACAAATGAAAGATCTGGAGCCCAGATGGATCAGTGAAATACGTGTTATCTGTGTGCACGTCCAGTCCCAAATTACTATATGCCGTGTCTCCCTTTTCCATGTCAGATGTGAACTCCCAGAAGGCGCCGTACTGTGTTTGGCGGATGTAGCCAATTCGACGGATGAGGGATTCGGTTGAGGTTGTGTTCACCGGTACACCATCTACAAACGAAAATCCGTAGGTCTCTACGTCGCTCAGAAGCCTAAGCAGTCCTTGTTCTCCATCGACTCCGTCTATGATCTTTCCATATGTATGCCTTGGAGCAGATTGCCCGATACTCGAGTCCCACAAAACCCGTTCCACTTTCCTACTCGTCTGTCCTTTGAGCCAATTCCATCCGTAAACCGACACATGTTCTTCACCAGATTCTTCAGGCCAAACAACCATCACTCCTTCCTTCTCCCTTTCCTCTATCCGTACTGGTTTGATTCCCGTCGGTATCCTGGACGTGTCCACCATCCGTTGCTTCGTCACCGGATGAACACATCTCTCGCATTCGCAGTGATCTCGAAGCCAGATATACTCCAGTCCCGGTTGGTCGTCGTCTATGCTCAACCTCGAACGACCATCATCCCTGCGTGTTCGGCCTGATAATGCTGTCAATCCCCTCGTAAGGATTGTTCCCGTGAGCGTTCGGCGGATAGGCCGTAACTGTGATCGTAGGCTGAGCATAAGGACGAGAGCGTGTGAATTTGGTGATTCCCACTGCCCAGTAATCACCAAAAAACATTTCATAACAATCAACTATGCATTAAGGGGGAATCGAACCCCCGGCGGGTCGAAAAGCATCACTGCAGTGGCAACGACCCAGGTTACCACACCCCATTAATGCATCAACAACTTATGGCTATGATCTATCTAGCACCAGAATATGTATCTTTCCAGCGGCACTGACACTACATCCACAATCGGTCTATCCCCGACTTTACCGCTCAGGCAACCGCCGCGATGTGGGGTCCAGTGGCAGTTTTTCAACTGGATTTTTTTCTGCAAAGGACGACTCAGCAATGGACGGTGCCAGCCTGACAGGTGAGACGGCGGTCGCCGTTAAATATCATACATATTTAGCACACATACTAGACAGCTACTCCGTAATACCACAGCTAGTCCTTCCGAGGTCTGACTTTCATTGGAAGGTCTTTGCATCGTTGCGCCGTTTCCACCAGATGGCGCACACTATTGCCGCCTTGGGTTGTCCCTTCGCAATTGTTCCACAACAACAACTCCAACCCCGACCAAAAGTTCGCTAACGGCGCTCTCCTAATGTGCGGGTGGTCCAAGTTCAGCATTGACGCAAATTCCAACATCCTCGTCAACCTCTCCTTGTACTGGATCTCCCAGCTCTCCAAACTCTCTTGTACACGGGGCTCCAATCCCGCGTACCAGTCTGGGTCTATTTTCTCCAAACCCTTAATCAGGCGTGAGTCGGACTGCAGGTACTCTATTACAAGCTGGACAAATGGCCATTGCCCCTGGAAGCCCTGGGAATAGAAGCGCAATATCAGCGAGAAAGGCAGCTCATTGATGAACGCTTGAGCACCGTGCTCGGTCGTAGCTCTGGTAACAAAAACGGCAACCGTCTGCAATTTGGAAACTATTTCTGCATCCGATCTGACTTCTTCCACTCCCCAAGGCCTGGTACATGCAGAAAAGGTGATCTCCGTGTCGAGTACTGGTTTATATCCTTTCGTGTTTGTATAGTAGAGCACTGGGTCCATCCCATCGCTCCCTTCCTGTATCCGGATCCGAATCACACGAAACTCGTCAACTTTTTCTATACGTATTTGGTTTTGAAAAAAATATCAGATAAAATCATGACATGAGAACTGCAAACGTACTTTTGGTTTTTGGATCTATCACATCCCCGCCAAGTGGTCCTGTAGTTTAAACAACATTAGATCAAGGCCCTCAGAGCAACTGTACACAAACGTACCAGCGTCAATAGGAGGCAATGATTCAGCCTTGATAAGAGGCGACGGTGATTCAGCGTTGATGCGAGACGATGGGGATTCAGCCTTGATGTGAGACGATGGGGATTCAGCCTCGACATGAGACGAAGGGGATTCAGCCTTGACGTGAAGCGGTGATTCGGCCTCAACGGGAGGCGACGGTGAACGGGCCAGGATGTGCGGCGATGGTGTACCAGCCTCAACAAGAGGTACTGGTAATGGTTTACTCGTCACCATCACACCCGGGTTATCAGAGAAGACAGTCGAGAGGAGGAGCACAATGAACAGTAGTCGAGTAGAGAATAATGAATAAAGAATCATGGTGGTGTCTGAGTTCGACTCTGCTTTCAGGATGACCGGTGCGGGCAGAGTCAGAAAAAACACCCACCGATTTGACCAGCAAAATCTTGACCAAGAATGTCGGGGTGTGAGTAGTCGTGAGTTTCGTAAAAAAAAACGGAGGGCGAGACACAAAAGCTAGTAGGCTGATGTTTTTTTTTGTTACAGATAGTATATCCTGGACGAGTCAAAAATCACATTCAGTAAGCAAAGCCTCTTGAAGACGAGGAAGGGCAAGCATACCTTTGAAGCAGATAGTGGTAAGAGAGCAAGGGCTTGGGGTAGGAGGGCTGTTAGTTGAATGGATATAAAAACACCAATCTCGGAGTCACATAGATCAAGGCTCATCAGGGCTCATCATGGTACATGAGGGTGCATAGCACAGCAAAACAGTATCCACTGTATTCATACGCATCAATCGAATGACTCTTTGATACGAGATATTCTTGGACCACACGACGGGACCCTTGAAACTGTAAGGGCTTGTAATGGTTGGGCAAAGGGTTGACTGGCGGTCCCCCAAACAGCGCGCGCCACCCGTGTGTCGTGCACACTGCCAAAGCAGAAAACCGCTCAGTTTGCATTCAGTGGATTGATACGAGTCCGTAGGACAAGGTAGAACACCGTTACGCCGCAGGACAGGATCTTTGGTTCGCTCGGGTCATATCGAAACATAGGATTGCACTGCGAAAGACAGCAAAAACTCTCAGTCAATACATCGATGGAACTAGAAGAGAGTCAATTCAGCCCTCGTGCACATTGTAGAATAAATCCTCTCACTTGGCATTTAGATGTAGATTGATTAGTTGAATTCATACGAGTTTTTCATTGGCTGTGAGGTAGGATCCGGAGGCTGGTCTGTAGCTGGAACCATCAGCAATCGTATGCTGAAAAGTTCAACCTCCAATGCAATGCTGTGATAGCAAGTTTCCCTGGACTGTTTAGTTCTTTTCAGCATTGGCGAGATATCGTAGATCATCTATCATCCGACAACGTCACCAGTACTTCCCATTGCCCGCTTTGAATCATGCTAGTAGATATCTTCATGCTAGTTCATAACACACTAGATGAATAGTGCGGTAGCCAAAACTTGTGTCGCATACAGAAAGCGAAGCACATTATTTCGATCCAGGTAATAGGAATCCTGAATCGCAGTGAGAATGTCAGTGATACATGCGACAAAACCTGTAAACGCTAGTTACTTGCTGGAATTAACAGGAGCCACTGCATATTGGACCGGTGAAGAGACTTGAACAGGCAAGTCGCGACTGGTGAACTGGTGGTCCAGTAACAATTGGCCGAGGAGGTGGACAGCAGCAAAGTTCAGGCGAGGGCACATAGCGTCAGGAGAAGTGAGGGTCGAATAATACAGAAAGATTCAAACGAAGAACGTTGACAGAAATACGCAGAGAGCGCGCGTTATCTAAGAGTTGAGGCCATCGATTGAACAGGGGTACTTTGCATGGGCGTCAACGCTGTGGTGGTCGTACCGTAAGGTAGTGCTGGTGCTGTGTATGGTGGTAATGCATTAAAAATATATGCGGATCACAGAATGCGTAGCTGTTCATGACGCGTCAACAATTATATCTTGATATCTTCCCAAGCTTGACCGTTCTCCTTCTCCGATGCCACCCCCGAATCTAGGAAAGACCAAAAAACGCATGAGCGAGCCATATTGTAGGAAAAGTGCATAATTCAAAACGAGCAAATTGCACATACCAAGATCAGAAACGGCATCTTCCTCATTGACTATTCGTATACTATCGATGTTAAGCTCATACTTGCCCGACACACCAGAATTTCCACCAAGCAGGGATATACCTACACTCCGGAGTTTGTCGCTCATCTCCAGCTGTATTTCAGACATCTCGCCGTTGTTAGTCCGTACGAAATTGCGAAATGGGATCTAAGAAGCCGCCAAGATTGACAAGTTCAGAAGACTAGTTGACTACCCAACGGTCAAACGCACGAAAATATCCTCCCAGTCGTTCTTCTTCTGGAAGTATAACCGATGTTGCCAGACATCGGTTGTTATTGGCCCGTTCGTTTGAAGGTTGACAAAATATGAGTTGTGTGTTATAGGATCTCCTGCGACTCTGAGTCGAAGGGCGAGATATTCGTGAAACTCGATATTGTCAAGAACGTCACCGAACAAACTTGGTCGCGGCTATGAGAACGAGAAACAACCAGTCAACAACAACAACTTCAAGTTGCAAAGAGCTTACCTTATTCCGAAATGCAGCATAACCACCTCGTACTCTTCCCTGATACTGTGGCCGTACATCCAACCGCATGTCTCCCCAGAACTTCGTAGTCGCAGGTTTATTGATTTTTGCATTTGTCGTGCTTGACTCGTCCAGTTCCAGATTCACAGTCGAGTTGCCACCTATGTCCCCATCACAACCAGTAGCATACATCCGTAGATCGTCTTTAGAATTGAACGTGAAGAGGGTGTGAGGTGCTCTGGACGGTGGGTCTGCTCCGCTCATTTTGACGACTGACACGAAGATTTAAGTGCTGCTTGAGGAAGTAAGGACTTTGTCGGTTCTCACTGTCAGCTAAGCCATCGAAAAGCTGTTTTCTGGTTCTGTTCCAGTAGATTTGTCGCCAGGATTGCATGTTGGAAGAGAGTGGTAAAGAAAGAGACCGCGGAGGTTTGCTCAGTCAGCTGTGATAGGCTGTGAATCGTGATATCACCCTTGCACATGGTCAAACTTCGAGCGCTTCAATCAGATTCAAGATATCGTGTTATTTATTTCTTTCCGTCCCATCTGGGGCGAAGGCTTGTGAGGGCGAGTACGAGTATTCTAAAGCCTATAACAAGGAAAAAGAGGTACGCCGCACTTTAGAGGAGGCTCGGAGACAGGTACGAGCTAAGCTAGTGGATAAAAGAACAGGAGTCGATAACAAAACAAAACAGGACATGAAAACAGAGAAAGGCATGAACATGACACAACGAAGAGAATGATAGTAGTAGTGAGAACGGGGAATAAAATCAAAACACGGGAGGATGTATTGGATTGGATGTGTGATACTGGACCTGGCAAGAGACATCTGATGAAACAGCAGCATGAAGGGAAACAGACGTGGTGATGAAAGATGCCTTAGTCAAGCGCGTTGTGAAGGATCGAAAGGGAAAGCATAGATCAGAGGACTACACAACCGCCACAGCACCCGCCAGCACCTTCATCGTTGGGATCTTTGCCTGCGTAGGCTCCTGGTGGTCCTCCTCCGCCTCCGCCTGTCATCATTCGACCAGAGGTTTGTTGTTCCTGGACATCCCAAATCATTAGTGAATAGATGGATCCGCGAGGAATGATGATCAAGCAAACCTTGTTATATTTCCGAATCTCACGAACAAGGTCCTGGAAAGCCTGGTCTACGTTGATCCTGACCTTTGCAGAAGTCTCGATGAACTTGCAGTTGAACAGTTTAGCGAGATCGCGTCCCTCTGGAGAGTTGGTATGAAATGAGCGACGAACGCACAAAAGCAGAGAAAGACGAAACGCGCACCATTCGGCCCAACTTGTCGCTCATATTCTAGATCGCACTTATTTGCCACCACGACAACCGGGAATGTATCCTGATCCTTCACTCTTAGAATTTGTTGATGGAACGTGCTGATTTCCTCGAACGAGTTACGCGAGGTGATAGAATAGACAAGAAGGAACCCTTCGCCTGTACGCATATACTGTTCACGCATGGCACTGTGAAACAAGATAAGCAAAAGCGTGACGTGCTGGTCGAGAACGCAGAGTGATGATCGTAGAACGTGCACTCGCCAAGAAACTCACCCATATTCTTCCTGGCCTGCAGTATCAAGGACGTCAAGTAAAGCCACCTCGTCGTCGATCACACATTGTTTCCGGTATGAATCTGTTACACGAGCAAAGATGAATATCGTTGGAGGAGTTGTCTCGGTGTGGCTGACCTTCAATGGTAGGGTCATATTCGTCCACGAAATGACTTTGGATAAATTGGATAGTCAATGCTGACTTTCCAACACCTGTGGTGGGCGAGACCGTTAACTCTATCGTCTTCAAGACACAGCGACCTATACTTACCACCACCTCCGACTACGACGAGCTTGTACTCCCTCAAGAAAGTTGTCTGCGAATGTCCGAGGAAGATACCGCAGAATGTGAGAGACGTGCATTGTGTAGTGTGGTAAATATACGAACCCTTCCAGCCATTTCTTTTGAAACCTCCTACTTCTTTCGTGCACAGTTGAAGAAAAGGGTGTAATAGAGTAGCAAAGGAGAATAACGGTGGTTTCCCTGAAGTCTCCTGGGGAAAAAAGGGACTAAGCAAGGAATAGGGAGAGAAAAGATGGTGAAGCGGGTGAAACCCTAAAAGGGCGTTGAAATCCGAAATCTATTGCCGAAAACGGGTTCGCCTCACGTGCCCTACACGAGGACCACGGAAAACAAATCAGAAGTCATTTTTCCACCTATTTTCTCTTCAAGCACTGCTCAAGATCAATAATCCAGGCTATGCGCTTTTCCAGCAGAGGTTGCCTCACAGGTTCTGATTCCTGAAAGCTGTTCAAGTGATTTCCCTCAAATCGCGCCAGACTAGGCCAGACTCAGTTCGGCTGGTATACATCTCCAATTGTTCTTCCGCGGCCTGCCGTTCAAGTTCATGATGATTTGGAAATTCAACGTCCTGTCGCTCATCGAGACCAATCTGGGGTACATAGGCAGGACAAGAGTCGACACTCTTGAAAGTATGCAAGGCATGTAAGTATCAACGAATACTGAACACTACATATCTTGACGGGGAAGAGGATCTCATCCGACTGATCATTGAATGCCATTCACAGCAGCTGGATAAACCCTGATTTTTCGTTTGGCTAGTGATATTAGTACTCTTGATCAGAACGACAGCATGATATTCATAATACCTCAGGCTAGCTAGCCTCAATAGTTCAAGAAGAAGACAGCGTATATCAAGCGTTCAACAGCTTCTGATATGAATTGAAAAGGTGTATTTTTCGACGCTCATCTTGTAACATACTGATATGATTTCCATGCAGATAGACCCCAGTTCGTCTGAGAAATCTGAAAAAGATCCAGTGTCATCTGTGTGTTCTGATGAGTAACAGCGTTTTGAGCTGTGAGATCGACAATGAGGCTCTGTTCATGCACCGCGCATGGACGTCGTTGGATTTTGGCATGTATCGATGGTATTTGTCGAACAAGAAGTCCTATTTTTCATTTTCAAACGAGACTCGAAGCCCTCGACGCATTCCGCAGTGAGTTCCTGGAACTCGGGAGCACCGAGTCAGTTGCATAGTTCTGGCAGATCTTTGGTGTGTGTCTTCCCCGGACGCTGGCATGAGAGTTGACGCCGCACAGTTGTCCCTATCACTGACGGAATAATCAGCAGATGGGTCTTCGAGTTTGAAGGCAACTTAGACTTCAAATTCACTTCAAAAAGGGTATGTGTCCGGCCGAATACTTACCGTTGGTCTAGTATATATACGTATGAAGTTCTCGTCCTTGAATGAGAGTTCGTTGAGGGACATAGAGGCGCTTCAAGCGTTGACAAAGAACTGGAGAAAGCCACTTGAGTACTTGGTCGATACTTTTGTCCAGGATGAGTACCGACTCATGTCCACTACTACTTTCGAGAAATCCGGAGAAGAGCAGGCTGAGCAGCTGCCGAGATCGGAACCACTGACTCTCGCGGAGATGTTGAATCTGGTTTAGATCTAGAGCTGGGTGAGTTAGCCTCTCTCAAGCTCTGTTAGCCTTAGATCCCATTGCACTTCACTGATTCTGCTCTGACCCGCAGGGTACAAGGCCCCGCGCCTTTAGTAACGAATCAAATTTGCCAGAAGTCGCTGCCTACACAGGTCTCTGTCGGAGGGCGAGATTGGCAGTTGCTCAAAAATGCCACATTCGTCGCTGTTTCTGGCGTGTATGGCGTGTATTAATCACTGTATGGTATTCCATTATGCATAGAGCCCACTCATAGAAGTCTACAAGAGTTTTCTCGTGATTCATCAATGAGACGAGGAGGAGGCACTGAGGAGAAGTACTACTCCGTATTATATATGAATGACAGAACCCTAATTTAAGGGCTCTCGCAGCTTCGAGCCTTATACCACCTTTACCCACGCGCTCACAACGTTGACCATTCTACTTGAACGGTAGCCTTCAATATTCAATATTCAATCCTTGTAGACCAGGTTGATTTGATTCGGTGAGCTCGATCCACAATGTATCATATGTGCTACTCACACCATTACAGAATAACTGACCCAGTCCATCGTTCCAGGCAAGAGAGTTAGCTCCACTGGGAACCGTCACCGATCCCCTCCTCTACAGCTGGGTCGAATCTTCGTAGTCGTAATCCGCATATAATCACAGAACGTTCAAAGCATTGACAATATGGATACTCCGACTTCCCTCTCAGAATCACCTTTTGCATATCCTCTTTCCCTCTGCCTTTTCTCCACCCTTGCGACGTACATCGCGTCCGTCCTAACATCCAACGTATCGCAGGTCGACCGACTCTGGACTTTCCTGCCCACGGTTTATACTACTTATTTCGCCTTGACACCTCTTTGGCCAAAGACTCCTACAACAATCGGCGGTATTTGGATTCCCATCGTTCCTTTTGTCCCAGCAAACCTCGAAGCACAACTCCCGCGTGATGCTGCGGGTTCCATAACTTTTTCGCATCGTGCACTTCTCCTTCTCACACTCATAACTTTATGGATGTGCCGTCTGTCGTACAACACCTTCCGTCGAGGTCTCTTCTCGCTCGCAGACGAAGATTACCGCTGGGCTGTCCTCCGTCGCCAGTTCGATGAGCGGTTTGGCCCGAGTGGAGGGAAGGTTGTATTCCAAATCGTCAACTTGACCTTCATCGCCGCTACCCAGAATGTGTTGCTGATGGCGCTAGGTTGGCCTGCCTATCTTGCCGTGACGCAAAGCAAGATGGACGGTAACAATTTGATCCAGACGGACTACCTTCTTGCAACATGGGCTCTCGGTATTCTCTTCATCGAGTTCACATCGGACAACCAACAATTCGTGTATCAGACGTACAAGCACACGTTTCTCGCACGAGTGAAAGAGAATCCTGAGTCCGAAGCACACGCTTATGCTCTCCGCACTGCGTCTGCTGTGGCTTGGTCTTTTGCATCTCCCATCGATTACCTGAAGCTCAGTCCAGCAGATGCTCGCCGCGGTTTCGTTACTTCTGGTCTCTGGGGATTTTCTCGTCATCCAAACTTTGCTTGCGAGCAGACGTTTTGGTGGCTTATGTGTGCTGTGCCGGTGTATGCAGGAAGCTTGGGCACCGTAAAGGCGGCGGTTATTGGGACGCCCGACAATAAGGCCTTCTCGTGGGATGGTATAACCACTGCTGTTGCCGGATTCATCGAGTGGCTATTCAATGTTATTAGAGCGTCTTCCCCCTCTCATGAACATACTTTCGCCTCCTCGGCCGACAGATTGGTCCATTTCATGCCTGCAATAGCCCTTTCCATTCTGTTCGTCTCTTCTACCGCATACACCGAAGCCATCTCGTCCTCCAAATACCCTGTACCTTACACTGCATATCAGAAACGCGTGGCGATGTTTGGCTCAGTCCCCCTCCTGGGTCTATTCCCGATGTTGTTACCAGTGATGACATTCTTCGGATGGAGGCGCAGTTTGGAGATAGTTGATGAACCGGTGAAAGTCTTGTTGGAGTATTCGTCAATGAAGGGATTGTGGTGGAGATTTACGACGAACGATGTAGAAAAGAAACGAGTGGAGGGTTTGGTCTGGGGAGATCCAGTTGCGCCTGAAATGAAGGATGTTAATGGACAGTAGGGCGTGCAAACAAGATGTGGCGGGACGTATTGTGTCGAGTTAGCTCAGCCTTGTCACGATTGGATTTCTTGAAGTTAAAGCTCGTGTTCAGATAGTATTGTACAAACATATGTGGCGGTAAAGTTACCAAGAATCGAAGTTGTTGATCATTGTTGATTCAAAGCGTCTTGTGTGGCGACCACCAACATCTACCTTAGACTAGCACCATGTCTACACTTTATCGCTCTGCTCTAAATGCTCGTTTCTCGAAAACATTACCAGAATTACCCCCAGGCGACAATGATCACGACGACGAAGAAGAAGAATCCGGAGACTCATTAGGTTCGCTACCAGGCAGTGGCCTCGGTCCTCCTGCAATGCAAGTCTACGATCCATATCGATCCATCGCTCGATCCTCCTCTTATATCCCTCCGACTTTAAAGGCCCTCAACGCGCAGGCACACCACCAAAGTCAAGAAAGAACCAAATCCAGCGTTCGCACCGATATCAGCTAAGAACTTCTTCGTTCAAGCCGTGCAAGTGTCTTTGCCAGAGAGGAATCTGGATTGTAGGGTGTATTATTCACCTCCGTTGGAGGCCAATGGGACTGTTATGGTGTGCCAACATGGAGCGGGGTACTCGGCGTTGAGTTTTGCGTGCATGGCTAAGGAAATTGGGCACATAACCAACGGAGAATGTGGGATATTGGCTATAGATGCTCGTCGACATGGTAAGCTACTTTTGTTGGTCATCTCATTGGACTGGACTGATGCCCATGCTCGTGTTTATTCAAGGAAAGACCATGCCTACGTCGAACCAAACGGATGAGGATTTATCTATAGACGTACTGGTAGCGGATTTCGTGGCAGTGATACAGACGGTTTATCCAGATCCCGTAACGTCGCCGACACTGATCGTGTGTAGTATTGTCTCTACCTTTCTGTCGCCTCCTGCTAACGTATCCAAAGCTCATTGGTCATAGTATGGGAGGTTCCATCGTCACTCGAGGCTGCCCCATTTTACTCGATGAGAAGTATAAGGTTGGTGGCGTGGCTGTTCTAGACGTCGTCGAAGGTATGCCTCCCAAGTCACTTGCTTCCTTAGCTCTCTTGTTAACCTGTGTTGCGAATCCAGGCTCCGCGATAGAAGCCCTCCCTCATATGAACAGCCTGCTTAACGCACGCCCGGACGGATTTGATAGCGTAGAGGAAGCTGTAGAATGGCAGTGAGTATATCATCGGTTCAATTCCTCACATGTGTGTTGATCATCTCTAGTGTAACGACGAAGACCATCCGAAATCCAACTTCAGCTAGGATATCTATCCCCGCGGTCATCACGCCCTCCGAAAGTTCTTCTCCGAACGTACCACCGTTCATATGGCGAACACCTCTTCGTTCTACGGCTCCCTACTGGCAAAGTACGTATGATCAGCACCTTGCTCTCCTTATGATTGCCTAAATGTCCGACTATCGATCGTGCTACAGGCTGGTTCGTAGGACTGTCTAATAAATTCCTCAACGTGCGCACAGCAAGATTGCTCGTCCTTGCTGGAACGGATCGGCTTGACAAGGAGCTGATGATTGGACAAATGCAAGGTAAATTCCAGATGATAGTTGTACCAGGGACTGGGCATATGTTACATGAAGTGCGTTCTCTTCTTCCTAACTTGATCTGTTCACCTGAGTCCTTTGTATCCACACTATCATACAGGACGACCCCACACGACTGGCACAGATTATGGTTGATTTCTGGAGAAGGAATGAACGATTAGTGGTTGGTATCAAGAAGGTTGGAGAGGTTTGACTCTTCTGTTTGTCTACTTGCCTCCGTGTATTTTTTACCCCTGATTTGTTCGTCGAACAACGTCTTCTTGCTGTCTTCACGAGCCCTTCGAAGTCTCGCCGCCAGATTGACAAGCCTGACATATGCACGGAAGGGGAAGAATGAAACCAGATGTTGATCCTTCTTGTTTACAGACTCAGTGTCCCGGCCCAAAATCTAGTCACAAGGAGTATTACTGGGTAATATCCAGTCCGAACGACAACATGACCATCATGTCCAGGTTCTGCAGAGTACAGACTCGGTGTATTCGTCAATCGGCAGTCGATCATCCGCGGCGCTGTTGCCAATCTTATTAGCTGCGGGGGCCATTCAGTAGGCGCCACTGGGCTGTATCAGGGTGTACCTCAACTACTTGATTTGCGGGTAACAAAGGTAAAGGAGAGTAGAATGGAGGACTCAAGGAGGCTAGCTGCTCGGATATCCCGTCGGGATCATTCATCGTATTCGTGCAGATTCGTGCTTGCTACGAGGAACCGGGTGTCGGGATGTGCCCAGAGTCGGGAATCTGACAGGTTCGTGGCATGCCTCGAGCGAGATGTAGACTGATGTGGAGTAAAGGCTGGTTAGATGGTTCGAGCCCGAGAATGTTCAACGGAGCGCGCTAAATACCAGAGAGGTCTACAACATTGTCAGCCATTCTGTCACTTATCCAGTTACCTCGTTTCGAAGACCTACGTATAAGTACTGGCAGTTCAACGATTGAAGATTGTACTTAACATAGATGATTATTGCAAAACGACATGATGTTCAGGATTCGTCTTGCTTTGTTGACTGAAACTTTCATGGTGATGTTCAGGTACATACCCAAAATTCAGAACAAGTTAATTCCTGTTGATTCAGCAAAGGCTTGAGATGAAATTCGGGAGCCCAGCTCCATATACGCTGGGGGAACTCCAGAATTGAATGCGAGGCTCTGCAGTTCATTGAAGTGGTTTGTTTTATCCCAGGCGGCACATTTGGCGCGCAAGCACGCCATCCCCGAGCACTTATAACAAAATCAAGTCATGCCTCTTACCCCGAATTTTTTCTCTGTCCTACTCAGTACATACTCCTTGGTTTCTGCTTTTCTGTTCTTCCTATCACTACCAGGGCGTGTCCGTCCCATATTCTGCTCATCCACAGATCCAAAATGGCCCCAATAATCGATACAAAGGCCGCCGCCGTTCACCATGATTTACCCACCCCAGATCCAGAGACACCTATAAGGCCTCGTCAACCATACAAGCTGTCAACACTGTGTGTTGCAGTTGAGAATCCGTCGATGAAGGACCAATATGGCAGTAGCTCTGTGCCAATTTACCAGAGTGCAACGTTCAAAGGCGTTGGGAACGAGTACGATTATTCTAGAAGTGGTAATCCCACACGAAGCCATCTAGGTGTGTATCTTTTCGTCCAGTTATGTCTTCAGCCTTTGACATGGTATACTCAATAGAACATCATATCGCAAAGATATCATCTGCTTCGCGCGCATTCGCCGTTTCCTCGGGAATGGCCGCTTTAGATGTCATCCTACGCTTGCTCAAACCCGGAGATGAAGTGATTGCTGGCGACGATCTCTACGGTGGAACCAATCGACTACTCACCTTCATCCGCACCCATGTCGGTGTCACGGTCCATCATGTAGATACCACCGACCCCAACGCTGTCATTCCCTTCATTCATCCGACCAAGACTGCCATGGTTCTCCTAGAGTCACCTACGAATCCGTTACTCAAGATCGCCGATCTCGCACTCATCAGTAAAGAGGTCAAGGAACGTGCACCGAATGCTATTGTCGTTGTTGACAACACGATGATGAGCCCGTATCTACAAAGACCTTTAGAACATGGAGCCGATATTGTATACGACAGTGCGACAAAATATCTGAGCGGACACCACGATCTCATGGCGGGTATGATTACCTGTAACAGAGACGATCTGGCCAAGGTTCGTTGCTCTTGATTGAGGCCTTTCAGTCTATCCTCCTTACATGCCTTCTGTTTACAGCAAATAGCTTTCACCATCAACAGCGTTGGAAACGCGCTAACTCCAATTGACTGTTTCTTACTCCTCCGAGGGGTCAAAACGATGGCCGTGCGTATGGATCGCCAACAGACCACTTCCCAGCTCGTCGCCACCTACTTGTATTCTCTCGGGTTCAAAGTTCACTACCCCGGTCTTGCTGACCACCCTGGTCGTGAAATTCACCAGCGTATCTCAGACGGTAACGGTGCTGTGTTGAGCTTCGAAACAGGCGACAAAGAACTCAGTGAGAAAATCGTTGGTAGTACGAGACTCTGGGGAATCAGTGTGAGCTTTGGCTGCGTGAACAGCTTGATCAGTATGCCTTGTGTCATGTCGTACGTTGCCAGAATTTTCACCCGTTGGAAACGTGATACTAAGTGAGGCTTTTGTGTTCAGACACGCTTCCATTGATCCTGCTATTCGAGCTGCTCGTGGTCTGCCGGAGGATCTTATTCGTCTGTGTGTCGGAATAGAGGATCCATCGGACCTTCTAGATGATCTCGAACGCGCTCTCATCGATGCTGGAGCCATCGCGCTGAGTGCACAGCAAAACAAGTATGTCCGAGTCCCACCTGCTCATGCGGTCTTGAACAAGGCCGTGGAACAACTTGCTATCGGAAGCAGTAGTAGCAAGGGAGTAGTAGATCAGGAGTGGTTTGTTAGTGCACCTGGCAAGGTTATCTTGTTTGGTGAACATGCCGTTGTCCATGGCGTAGTAAGTCCCTTCAACCTAATTTTATCCTTGTTTATTTCACCGCCCCATTCTGACTCTTCCTTCAACCTTTTGTGTTTGTAGACCGCAATCGCAGCTTCGGTTGATCTTCGATGTTATGGCTTGGCCACACCAAGAAACGATGGAAAGCTGTCTACACGTTTCATCGATATAGACAATTTCGAAGCTGAATGGGATATTGACTCGCTGCCCTGGAGTGCGTCCGCACCACTGGGTCATAATGAGAGGCACCCAGAAGACCTGGATTCACACTTGATTGAGGCTATCCAAACTGGCCCACTCGGCAATCTAGATACGGATAAGAGCCAAGCACGCAACGCTGCACTGGCCTTCCTTTACATGTACATCAAACTGGCGAATGTTCATAGGTATGTAGATTGAGATATCCTACTGACTCCGACCCTCGTTCACCATTCTCAACTGACCTTATCTTCTTTCCACGATCAGACCCTCGGTGCATTTTGCTGTACGCGCGACACTTCCTGTAGGTGCAGGCCTCGGATCTTCAGCATCCTTTTCTACCTGTGCGGCTACCTCGCTCCTATTGCTCTCCCAGCGTATTACCCTTCCTTCGATACCTCCACCCATATCCGCGGACCATCCTCATCTTCACCATCACGGCCGACACGCGCTCGAAAAGCACAGTGCTGAAGAGGCGAACCGATGGGCGTTCATCGCTGAGAAAATCTTGCACGGCAATCCGAGTGGGGTCGACAATAGTGTCGCCGTATTTGGCGGTGCGTTAACGTATAATAGACCTGGATTTGGGAAGCCAAGTGGGATGGAGAGTATTCAAGGGTGTGTTCATTTGTCTCATCGCGAAACTGGTTTGGAGGCCGAGTTTTCACATTTGGCTATTTCTAGATTTGGCTCATTGCGCTTCCTCTTAACCAACTCTAAGATTCCTCGAAACACCAAGAAACTCGTGGCAGGCGTGGGCTTGATGAAGCAAGAGGTAATCCCTGGTCTTCCTCGTCGAATTTAGGAATAAATATTGATCACATTTGTGCAGCAACCAGAATATGTCGGTTCCATCCTTGACGCGATTGAGAATATCAGTGCTCAAGCCAAGCGTTCATTGGCCGACTCATCCGAGTTTGGACGCGATAATTTGCTACGTGATTTATCGGTTAGTTTATCGAGTCCTGAGATCCCGGTGTATTTGGTCCTAATACCTCTATTGACACCTTATGCTTCCAGGTCATGATCAATGAGAACCATAAACACCTTGTTTCCCTCGGCGTTTCGCATCCTTCGTTGGAGACCATCAGAGAAAAGACGGCAGCTCCTCCGTATAACCTGAGCACGAAACTCACAGGTGCTGGAGGTGGTGGTTGTGCTGTCACTTTGATTCCTGATGGTAAGTATCCACATCTTAGTTTAGCACCCGGTGTTTGTCCTTTGCCCTTTCAACGTTTGAGTTACCCTTTGGTTGTGAAATTGACTATTCGGTTTCTGTTTTTAGATTTTAGCGAGGCCTTGATGACCGACTTACTCTCCGAACTCGTCGAATGTGGCTTTGATCCTTACTTGACGTCAGTTGGAGGAAGCGGGCTGGGTATCTTGTCTCCATACCCAGAGCACAGGAACACGAATGTAACCGTGAATGCGCCCGGACAAGTGACACCTCCGGAAACACCAGATGAGACAGCGGATCGTATAGACGGAGGCTCGTTCCAGTCGTTGTTCGAAACCAAATCGTTGTCGGAGCTCACAGGCTGGGCCAATGACTTGGGCAAATGGCTCTATGTCTAAAGAAGATCTAATGCTCTGTAAAATATACTCGGAAGTAATGCTATCTTCATAATTAAATCACCATCAAATATTTCTTTTGCCCGTCCGCGAGGTGTAGGTTAAGTCTTATACTGTAAGATTTCTAGGACCAATCTCCTACACACGGTAGGTCAAAAAACAATAGGCTTCCTAAATTCTAGTTCGTTGAAAGTAAGTAGTTATCTTACTGGATAGTAGAACTTGGATGGCAAGTTACATGATGTATGTATTCTGGTTATCGAAGGTATATAGGCAGTATCGAACAGGCTTTCGAATTTCATTGACTATATCAATCGCTTTCGGACCCAGTGTCCTTTATTGATTCTTTTGGCAAATAAGGACTGAGATGAACAACTCTTGTCTCTTTGACTTCCAGGAATTTAGCACCGAAATATCGCTGCGATTCAAAGCTCCAGCTGCAGTTGCATTCTCAATATGTATGTCGCATTGGGTTCATGGAATGCATGCCACTCACTCGAGATTACCCCGTACCCAACGAATTGTGGCGGCCAGCCAACGAGAAACGTCGACGTCGATTTCAGGGCCCCATGATGGAAGACGTTCTCGAGCCTCCACATAACGATCCATGAGCTGCTTGAAGTGAGCACCAACATTATCGGAGGCAGCTTGTAGATTGATATTCTTCTCTTTCATGAGCACAGTAAGGATGTTGTTGCCGTCTAATCCTCTACTTTGCTCCATATCATATGAATATAGATCCTGGAAGGGTGGGAATAAGCATCATTAGGACATGTGAGAACACAGGACCTAGTACATTTGGCAACCAGACCATGTCAAGAGCGGCCCAGTACGCCTCCATGAAAGTTGAGTCATCGACAACTTCCTGTGGCAAATCGATGCCAAGTGCTTGTTCAATAAGCCCAAAGCACAATCGTACAGCGCTATTCCCTCGACGAACGATAATGTAGGAGGCGAGATCAAGAATTTCGTCTTGTTCGCGGAGCTCCGCTTCCTTCGAAACACATTCGATATAATCAGCAAAGTAGAGCAGAAACCTGCGTGCCGCATTAGGACCCATGGAGTTCATATGTCGTTCTCTGAAGCTACAAAACACCGCGTTAGAATGCGAGATGAATTATGAGTCTGTTCACATACTCTTTGGTAATCTTGCAAAGGGTCGATCCGTCGTCGAAATCTGGGTCCCGCATTGCATTGAGAGCTAGACAGATTTTCGATCCGTGTGGTCACATTGTTGAGAGCAACTCTACGCACAGATCTGCCCAGTGGTGCGAGCATCCTTGCCGTTCTGCGTGTCACTGATTTCATCAATAACAAACAGAACATTAATGAAATCACAACAAGTTCTGAATTGCTTGTACCTGAAAGACAGTATTGAGGAGGTAGGGTGATACGTCCAGAGATTATCTTACCCAGCATAGGGATATACATGAGCCACTAACAGCTCGTTGCAACTTTGCTTGAAGAATGCCTTTTGGCGGTCGACGAAGACATCATAGCTGTTAATCCATTCTGCGGATTCTGCACCAGCTTCTTTATAGTGAGGATTTATATCCCCCTCCAAAGGGCATACAGCAAAAAGGTCGGGAAGTGAGAATTGTCGGGTTTGAGACATTAATATTTAGGAATAGGTTGAAGGAAACCGCGAGTTCGCCAGTGATATCTCAGCTGGATCGACATACCTTTTATACGGTCTCAGCTGAGGCACTGGGATCAGTTCAAAACCAAACTCCCATCCACACATATTGGCCAGTACTAACGCTGGTATGAAGATGCTCCTGACTGCATAGGGAGCTCAAAGAATTGACGATAAGATTCGAGATGAATTATAGATGTGCAGTTAGTACTGTAACACGAAGTTGGTAAATTTACCAAAAGACCTTTTGATTGCCTAGCTAGGCTAGCCGCGACAATCCAGATATGAACCTACCTTGTGGTGGTAGGGTGTTGAAAGAGGGCCCCTTACTAGTGTAAGCGCCGGGGTTGACCAAGTTTCCAGATTCCCAGGCTGCCCGTTCAAGCTCAAGCTCAAGACTAAGTGCACGAATGGCTCCAATTGGCATTATTGAATCAATCTTTCTTTGAGATATATTCGAATGAACTAGTAGGCTTGAAGATTTCTCTTGCATTCCTACTACTAGGCCACTTCCGACTAGTAGCAAAGCCCCTCACGCAAGGAGCTACAGGATTTTGAAGACAACTTTTGATAATACTTATCGAAACAAATCGTTATCGGTATGAGACTTTCCGCCACAGTAATTTACATGTGCATGAGAAGGACATCGGCAGTAACACACACACCACGTCGTAAGCTCATTCGTTTCTTGATAAGTTCATTGACAGAATGAATCAGTGCCAAACTCTCCAATATACCACCTGCTATTACACTCCGAGTCCATCGTCATCGAAGTTTCTGGTAGCGGGGAATCACTCAGCAGTGAGCGCAGATAGATGGTAGTCCCCGTCTCTTTCGGCTCTGGGTGTCATACCAGAAGATTGTAGATTGGTGCATCTCCAAGCTCCAATCATTGTGGCCGATATGGCATTACATTCTAGTCCATCGAGTTCAAATGAAGGCCACTTACTCAAGTTTGCATGGATTGTAGTGTAGTGTTCAACGTCATAATGTAATGAGCAATGCCATCCTCAAGTTCAGAGTGCGGGCCCATGATGGAAGACGTTCTCGAGCGTCCGATGGATGATGACTCATGGATTCAGAATGTTTGAAAACTTTGAATGGCAGGACTCACTCATGTAGTCGGATGCAGCCCGATACAGCTTGTTGATTTCCTGTTGTACATACTCAGTTTCCATTTTTTGGAAGCAGTGTGACAATGTTGCTGCCATCATCTAGAGACTTTTCAGTTTTGCTCCATATCGGAGTATCATACATCCTGGAAGGTGAGGGAAAATAAGAATTAAGATATGAGACCCACACCTTCTCAAAACACCGAGGACTCAGTCAATGGCAGCCCAGTAGTATTAGCATACCGAGGCTCAGAGCGTATTCAGACTGAGAATGTCATGAAGCAAAGTCGTCCAGAGCTACTCGACGAGACTCATGAAGACGATAGTCACAATTTCCTTCAGCCCTCAAAGCACAATTGTTATATCGTGAACAACAAATTTTGAAATAGTACAATTTGAACCTGCCCGAAAGTGGAAACGGTCGAACTTGTTATCGTTTTCTGAAACTAGTACAAAATGCCAGGAGTTATAATGCATATGATATCTACATAGTACTTACTCTGAGAATTTTTCGAAGTGTCAAACCAACTGGATCTTTTACATTGAGATCCAATCAGGTTGTCCATTGAGTCTGTAATCGAATCATCAGAAGCAAATTTACAGTAGCCTGCTAGCAAGGGACTGAGGGACCCCCATGCTCGGATTTTTCAAAGTCCGCCTGGTGTGCCGGTTGCAGCCGGTTATCATGGATAGATAAGATTAGGTGCTATATATCAGTTTGTATTGGAAACGACGAGGTCCGATAACACCAGCATGAGCGACTCTGATTCTGAAGGCTCCGATCTCCACTACAGAGATGACACAATAGCCTTCTGAAGCTTTACAGTCTACAGATCCCCTGCAACACATAATTATGGATATTGTGGGGTAAACAAGGGCGAATTGAGGTCCAGATTAGATCTTGGAGTTAAGTATTGAAAGAGAGACTAAGTAGGAGGAGAGCCAGAGTGAAGGCTGTCCCCCATTCACATATCATAAGGCATGAAGTTGAACGAAGGTAGACAATGATTTTGAAAGAAATTGACCACGCGAAAACATGCGATTGACATTTCACGTGAGGATATCCATGACTCATACATATGCTCGGAATCCTTCCGGCATCACGTCGGAGTTTCAAAAATCCGAACATGGGGGTCCCTCAGTCCCTTGCAACCAGGCTGTTATTCAATGAACGCGTTTACTCTTCGTTGAACTATCTGACTGGCTAGCGAGGCTAAATTTAGGCTCGATAGCGATGTTGGTGGGGTAAATTAAAATAATTAATTATTTCCTAAAAAGGAAAGAGAAAAAAGAAAGAAAGAGAAAAGCAGGAGCTGTACCCTACTTGTTACCATAATTTCTACATTACGAGCTCACCGCTACCATAAGGCATCACAATGACCAGTAGTTCATTCCTGAACTGATGTGAGATGCCCATAACAGTTGATGTGAAGAATTCATCTCAAAAAACCATATTTGGAACGCTATATCTCGGATACCGATGTATCCGGTTTGCCGTTTTCTGCCGGGTCTGGATAGCGCTCCTAAAACGGAATAAATCCAGATTTTCTGAGCCGCGCCGCTGGGCATTCTCACAACAAGGATGAACTTCATAAAGAAGAAATGCTACATATTTTTGAGTTGGATTGATGTCACCCTCATCTGGGTCTGTAAGCATCTGCAGAACTGTGTTGAGAGAGAGTTGGCAGGTGAGTAGATCCACTGAGAAACAGTTTTGAGGCCCTGAATAGTAGGGATTGAGGTGGATGTAGCAGTCACTTTCAAGGTTTACAAGGAAAGAGGAATTGTTCTAAATATATTATTGGTAACACTACAGCAAGAGGATGATAAGAGAGAACAGGCAAAAGTTTAGTATCCTGTAGCATACTTCTGCCCATTGTAACTTAGAATGGTCGAGCGTCGAGCGCCAAGATGTGAGAGATTAGTCGTGAGAATGTTTTCCTCAATTAGTGTATTACCTAATATTTTGCTATTCGCTATTCGCTATTCTCCACCAGCATCAGTATCGAGCCCAATTTACAGTGGCGTACGCACCAACCAGACCTTCTGGTCATCGCTGATTCCATTGACAATGAAGGAAAATTGAGATGAAGTTGTGAGAAGATCGGCACAGCAATTCTGAGGAATGCACAAAGGTCAAACAAGTAGAATGTCAAGTCAAGTCAATATCTTACCCAGCATAGAATAGCACTAATGAAAGTTTGTTGCGAATCGCGACTTCTATGACAGCTATTCTGGGACTTTATTTGACTTCGACCGGTTCTCACACTTCTGGATTTGACTTCGACTGAATTTTAGCGGATGCAACTGATGACTTTTGACTGAAATAACCAACACAGACTCCTGAGTTTTGACTGTTACTGGGATTGACATTGATGCTTGACTTTTGACTGAGATATAACTGGTACTCACACAGCATGAGTGGCACAAGACTGCCCAGATCTTGGCTAAACATATTCACTCCTTGCAATACTTGATTCACTTTGAGTTCTGATATATAGAGATTTCACTATAGTCACTGTACACTAAACTCGTGCAAAAAGACTTATGGATTTGGCAGAGAGACTGACGCATGTGTTGGCAACACGCGTACCGTACGATAAGTGATCATCAGTTGCGAGGGCAGACTTTCGATCCTGACTCCTTTCAATTGAACATATGTTCCGGAAATCACGGATACTTCGCCTTGACTTCGCCTCTCGTTCTTTCTCCTTACTATACGATCCGGATCGTTGCCGTTTCGCTCCAGTGCTGACACACCCCGTTTTGCAGAGTCCGTAATCTGGACAGAGGTGCCAAACATCTACCTTCGCCTGCTTATTATCCACCAATTGCTCAAATCCAAGGAGAACGTTCCGAAAGCCAAAGATCTATCGGTCGAAACAGTCCAGAAGATGCAGGCTCTGAATTGCAGAAGCTTGGACTCGATCGCTGCCAAGGTTTGGTATGCTCTCGAACGCGCCTTCGAGATCAACGGAGATTTGGCGGAGGCTCGTCTGTGAGTTACCATGTAATGGCTACGTCTCACTCAAGTTACTCACACCTCCTTGCCTCAGACTGTTCCTAGCCGCACAGCAGACTGCAGCCCTTCGGCACGACGACAATACTCAGGCATCCCTAATCAATCGCCTGCTTCGTTCATACCTGGCTTACAGTCTGTACGATCAAGCCGACAAGCTTGTATCAAAGACGACGTTCCCTGTCTCTGCCGGTAATCCCCAATACGCTCGATACCACTATTATCTTGGCCGGATAAAAGCCGTCCAGCTCAACTACAGTGATGCCCATACAAATCTACAACAAGCAATCCGTCGAGCGCCCCCTGCTACTGTTGCACCTGGTTTCTATCAGGCTGTTCATAAACTGTTTGTGGTGGTGGAGCTACTCATGGGTGATATTCCGGATCGAGGGATCTTCAGACATCCTGTGTTAGAGAAACCACTGAAAGGATACTTTGAGATTGTGAAGGGTACGCAAAAATTACCGTTGGGAGCATTACTTCAATTCACTCACTCGATATTTCGTCTTCTTTCTATATAGCTGTCCAAACAGGCTCTCTTTCACAGTTCCAACAAACAGTCTCCAAACACGCCGCACTTTTCCAAGCTGACAAGACGCACACTCTAATCACCCGACTACGTCAGAACGTCATAAAAACAGGAATACGACGCCTATCGCTTGCTTATTCTCTCATCTCCCTAAAAGACATCTGCGTGAAACTTCACCTGGATTCCGAGGAAGACGCCGAGTACATTGTCGGTAAAGCTATTCGGGACGGTGTTGGCGGTGTGAAGAGAGGGTACGGTTCGGAGGTGACAGAAATATTTTCGAGAAGAATTGGATATTGTTTGGAACTGCATAATCAGAGTGTCAAGGTAAGTGGTAATGTACTTAGTCACAGTTCCCTATTGACCTGTCTGTCCCAGGAGTGCAATACACCTCCAGTACCGCCACTTTCATTGCAACTTCCTGCACTGGAGTGAGCTTCGAGGACAAGGAGGAGACGAAGACGAAGATGAAGACAAAGACAAAGACAAAGACAAAGACAAAGACAAAGACAAAGACAAAGACAAAGACGAGGACCCGGAGTCTAGGGATCTTGGGTAACGGGACTCGTTCGTGCGCTGTCCGTGCACCTCCGCCGAAATGAGGAAACGAGAGGCGATGCCTCTAACTCAACTACCAACTTCCTTTGTCAAAGTTTTTCTTCCACCCCTGAATGCTGCTGCAGTGCACACCAGACTCGCGCATCAGGGAAGAGCTTGCTGAAGTCTCACAAGGACTCGCGGCTTTGTTTCGCAATACATAGCATGTACTATATTTTCCAGTAAGAGCAAGACATGTAAAAATATTTACCGCATGAAATGACACAGTACAAGTGTACACAAACAATAAAATCATACGTATATGTAAGAAATCGAGTACTTATGAGCAGTCTGTTTCGTATCCTACAGTAGATTTACGAGCAGTCTGTAGAGTCTGCAGTAAAGGCAATGAGTGGAAAGACTGACCATGATATACAAGTGGTGATTGACTAGAAAGCATGAGCATAAGCACTTCGAGCAAATACAAGTCCTGCACGCCATAATTCCACTATATCTTCTTTAACAGCTTCTCGAGAAAACAAGCGCAGTTCTTCATCCATCAATTGTATATCAGCAGCTGACATTGGACCAGAAGGAGGATCGACGTCCACTTGGTTGAGATGTTGTGGAGGCCCATGTCGTCCAAGCCATGTGTTGAATCCTTCCTCATGTGCATAATTCTGACGAAGCAATCGCAATAATTCCCTGTCCTCAAGTGCTTCCCAATCAACTCCAAACACCTCAAGTTCTTCATCACTCATGGCGAAGTCATCCAATGAATCGCCTCGCAAACCACGAGCAAGCATATCAAAGCCCCACATGTCCTCTGGGCTACGACCTGGCCCATCACCATGACGTTGAGAAATTCGATGGCAGTTCCATCCTTCGGCCCAGAAGCTCAAGGAACGATTAATAGTATCGAGGAAGAGGTGCTGTAGGAGCCATATATGATTTTGATTGTTGACGTCGAGCTGATGATCGATTTCTAAATGGGTGAAGAAATCGTTCCAGTGCTGGGTAATGGAGTGTGACACATCTACCCATAACCTTTCGATCCGAACATTGTGTACAGATCTAGAAGAGTCAATGAGCATTATATGAACATGAAATTTACGAAACACAGTACTGTCCCCAGATATATGATCCCCGTCCTGACCCCCGAGAATGTTCCATAAACGCGGCAACCCATATGTTTTCGACCCCATGGTCACCACGTACCCGAGATGGAAGTCCGTAACGCGATGCAGCAGACAAGAAAAGGGAGAGCACCGTCGACGAACGATTGTTGTTGGCAGCTCGAAGAGCTGTAATCATTCTAGAGTAGCCATCGATAAAACCATGTATAACGATTCCCCACCTAATCAAGCTGTAAGGAGTTGGTTAACAACGCCGATCACGGACCCAAAGCTGGTTCACCAGGAAGTAGATTATCCTGGGGTTATCACCAATAACGGCTTCTAGAAAACACACAGACCTTTGCTGGAATATTACTTCAGCAAAGTATAAAAGGATGTGGCTACTTTGTCTGGAATATTACGTCAGACAGGTAATCACAGTTGTTGCAAGGCTGGGATGGACTTCAGGCAATGAACAAAGAGCAATCACAAAGCTGGGTTGGACGTCAGTCGATGGATTGAGTATAAAGGCTTGCTGGGATGGACTTCAGACAAGAAAAACACAAAGTGCAGTCAAAAGATGTAGAATCAACAGTGGGTAGGTGGGGGTACAAGAATAACTAGTCTGGGATACAAAAAAGTTTCTGGGGTGTCTTATATACCAATCTATAATGCCTCATGTATGCCTCATGTATGCCTTGTGTCATGCCTCATGTCCTGGATCTGCCTCATGTCCTGCCTCCTGGAAAGCCTCATGTTGTAGGTTGCCTCATGGACTACCTCATGGGCTACCTCATGGGTTGCCTCATGGACTGCCTCATGGACTGCCTCATGGACTGCCTCATGGACTGCCTCATGGACTGCCTCATGGGTTGCCTCATGGACTGCCTCATGGGTTGCCTCATGGACTGCCTCATGGGTTGCCTCATGGACTGCCTCATGGGTTGCCTCATGGACTGCCTCATGGGTTGCCTCATGTTGCATTTCCATGTTGGCTAAGTTGTATACTTGTTATTGCATCCATAATTGGAAGTATTCCGGAATCCTGGCCACTGGAGGAACAAGGGTTGGAACAATAGTTTGGTGTAGTCAGGTATGCAAGTTTCTGATTCCTGACAGTATTCCCTCCTTTACCAGGACCGAGCCCTCGAGGTCTGAGCATAGAGTGTAGTAATGAATCCATGAAATCCACAGTGAGTTGAATAGGGGTAATTGAGTTTGAATACACTCCAAAGATGATGGGGATGCAGCTGGATGTATCATTGAAGGTATAGGATAGGGTTTACTGTGTAGTCAAGAGTGGTTGATAAACAGTTGAATGAGTTTTTGAAAGAATCAAGAGAAATAGGGGTCAGAATGCCAGTTTCGGCAACGTTCTTGAAACCTGCCGAAGTGCCGACATGCCAGTTGCCGAATTTCGTGTCACGTGCATCGGTTTAATATGTGCCGGTTCCGGATTCCCTTCCAGGGTTCTCTTATTCTTCGTCGCCCTCCATACCACACCATTAACATCGTTAGGCATCGAGAAAGACACGCAAGGGGATTTCGGAGATTAGGAGGCTGATCGCGTGGGATTATGGATGCAAGAGGATACCGGTGAGTGCTTGGCTTACTCATTTGTTTTCCAGCCTAACGATATAAGGATAGGGATCTCCACCATTTTTCTCCGCACTCTATTACTTCTCCCAGGTGTGGACTTGTTTGGGGCCCTGCTTAGTTGTGGACTGAGCACTCGGTTAATCGCGCATTGGACAAAGCTGAAGATCACATCGCGGAACTGTTGTCTCATCGCAATTAACGCCACACGAATATGGAATCGACGGCGACAAAGATGATGAGGATGACTCCGGTATGGGACGAAATTATTGGGAACGAGGGATATCTGAATTTCCGGGACAACCAGGTGAATGTTCATTGATCATCTTTTCCCGCCAACCTAACGATATGCGGATAGTGAACTCGCGACGATCTTTGAACATTCCTATCGGCTCTCACTCTCTATCGACCCTCATCATCATCACAGACACCCTGCTTTCCTCCTTCAGCCTGACCCTTTCAGACTTCTGTCAATCCCTGCTCGTTTGCGGATTACTCACTCGACTATTCACGCGGTTATCAGAATAGCGGCAATAACACCTGGACAGAGAATCGGCGAAGGGTACGACCCCGATGACAAGGACTATTCCACAGTGTGGACGAAGACTACTCGACTGTGCGGGCAAGGACAGCTGGATAATGTGGAAGAGGACGACTCAACGGCGTGTATGCAGCCGACTCGACGGCGGTGCCAATACAATCAGAGGACCACACTAAATCGATGAGGGACGAGTCGTTTGGATGGTTTTGTGGCACACTGCCTCGTTGTCCAGGGTGCGTGAACTGCTAATATCTTCTGATTGTTCTGAATTTCTGACCACCAGTTTTCGTTCTAGTCCTCGTTCCTTCGGCTACGAACATGACAAGTCCTAACCCATTCCAACATCTGCCTGCATGTGGCAAGGGTCGCCATGTGTGCCGGCCCACTAGGCCATATTAGATGTTTTTTATGAACCTGCGTTTACGCAGAATACATTGGCGGGCTGACTGGCTTTAGTACGCCTCATGTTCTTCCCATTCATCCGCGTTTGCTTACTCCAGGCTCAGTCCTCAAAAACAATCAGTTTCCACCAGTGTATTCCCCTTTTCTATTCCTTATCTGCCCTCTATGTCCTCATCTCCAACTCAACCTCTTTCCTCTGGATTGCCCTTACAGGGTTCCCCAATTTCTCAATCAACCACCACTCTCCTGCTATCGGCTACGGACATCGCTACGGCTGCGTTATCTGGAGCGGAGGAAACCATTCCTATGACCGTGTCCAAATCCTCACTTTCGTCGCCGGGTCGCACATCGATGTGAATGTCTCACCGGTTCGCAACATCACTGCGAATGTCTCACCGGGTCGCAATATCGACGCAAACGTCTCGTCGGGTTGTGACGTCGATGCAAACGTCTTGCCGGATCGCAACGTCAATGCGAACGTCTCGTCGGGACTCGACATCACCGTGGAGTCGATTCGTTCGAGCTTTCTACAGTTCCTGGCAGCTAATCAATTATTGGACTCAGCGGCTATTGCTGCTGGGTTTTCGGATAGCTTTGTGGATGGTTTAGTATACTGCCTAGTTGGCCATGGAATTGGTATTCGTCAGTTGACTGGGTAAGCCTTCTATATTCCTTCACTAAACATTCTTGACTGACTCTTCATTATTTGGTATACTAGGACACATGATCTTGAGCGGACCATTATTATGCAGCAACTGGACGAGGCTCAAGTCGCTCAAGCAGCAGCTGAAACGTGAGTAGCGTTTCCGTAACTTTTCTGGCACCGCTGACCCATGTATTTTTTCTAGGGCTCGGGACAGTATGCAGTCTTTCGTGGATGCTGCTGCAGCCCATCAAGATCAGTGCGAGCAAGAGCTGCAGGAACTCCGCCTGAAGTATCATCAGTTGGAGGAACAACTCGATGATGCAAATCTACAGTTGGCAGCTGCTCGGGGTGAGGTAGACTTTACGACTGCCCAGAACACTCTGATGGAGGATGAGAATACCAGGCTCGAGAATGACAATGATCGACTGGTTGAAGACCGTAAGGTTTTAACTTCACAGAATGAGGTGCTTTTCAAGTAAGTGATTGTAGCTTTGTTTGAGGCTGTAGTTGACCTTGTCCTTTAACAGGAGTCTCCTTTCCCATCAGGAGACACTAGAGTATCTCCTGAAGAAGGACAGCCCTGCTGAGGTTCTTCATGAGCTTGGTCGGTCCAAGGAGGAGCTGGAACGAGTGCGACGGGACTTGGAACTTTCCCGTTCCTCTGTTCAGACCCTCCAGGAGACCATCTCCTTGCACCTGGATACTATCTCCGTTAAGGATGAGCAGATCTATGTTCTGAACACCCTTATCAACACTTTGGAGAATAGAGTTTCCACGGTGCAGGCTTCTAGCCTTGTTGTCTCTCAACAACACACCGACTTGGTTCTTGCCCACAATGCCACCAATACCACTCTCAATGGTGCCGTTTCCTTTATTCGGAAACTATCCCATGCATTACTGCTTCAGCGTTCACTTGATTTGCAGCCATTCCTGGTTGCCATTCGTCGTGACCTTGCAACTCTTTCCAAACACTGCCGGGATGCCGATTGGACCCAGACCATGGGTATGTTTCATCACATTGTCCAGTCCCTCCAAACCATCAGGGATATCACTACCTCAGCTGCCTATGCTCGTGCACGCCAAACCGAGTTGATAGACCTCGACGGTATGGTGGAGAGTGCCCAGCACATCATTGCAGAGGCTCATGGTGATGCTTCTATTCCTGCTATGGATTTATCTGTTCACCGTTTGGATCCGGAACTTCCCATTGCCCTTCGAAACACTCCAGACTCGAGCTGGGCAGCTCCTGATTCAGTTTCCTTTCCCCATGCCTCTTCCGATGCTAGTACTAGTATCTTTGGTGATGACTACTCCATGGCTACTCCTGAAACTGAGGTAGCTTCCCATCGTTCCTCTCCCCAATATCAGCCCTACTCTCCAGAGGTTGATATAGATGATTATAATGGTGATGAAGACTTCCGAGGTGACCTTGCATATCCCCATCTTGAAGACTAAGCTATCTTTCCTTTCTATAACCCAATTACATACTTGTTATGACTTGTGCATGATTTACGATACTTGTGATGATCAATTTTCTGTTACGATTTCTTTTGTGTTGATTTCGGAAATAAGATAGGTGTTGTTACATGAATACAATGATTTGTTGCCATGGAATTATTGGGTTTCCCGTTCCCATTCCCCTTGTCGGAGTGGAGCTTTTCGGGGATGAGACCTGTAGAATTCCTCGATAGCTTCTTTTGCTCGAGGAAGATGTGCCAAGGGTTCCCATGTATCATCTTCAGGCCCATATCCTTCCCATCTAACCAAGTACCTTAGCTTTCCAGCTACTCGTTTACAATCTAAGATTTCCTGTACTTCGAATTCTGTTTCGCCCTCAATCTCAATTGGAGGTTGTGGAGCAGGTTTTCGCTGAGGGTAGAATTCAGGTGGATGTGGACTAAGGAGATCAACATGGAAGACATTATGAATCCTTCCCATGGTTACAGGAAGCTCGAGTCGATATGCATGACTAGAGATCTTCTCCTTGATTTTAAATGGTCCCAATTTACGGTAATCCAATTTCTTTGATGGCCGTTTTGTTTGTATATTTTTGGTGTTTAACCAAACTTTAGTTCCTTTCACCCAATCTGTACTTTCTTTTCTCCGATGTTTATTGGTCTGCCGTTCATATGACTGATTGGTGCGTGCAATCTCTTCTTTGAGATATGCATGTACTTCCTTCAACTCCTTAGCTTTCAAATGAGCAGAGTGACTAGGAACATTTTTAAGGTTGAGTGTGATGCGTGGGTGATACCCTTTGTTTGCAAAGAATGGTGACATCCCTGTTGCATCACTTGGTGTATTGTTGTACACAAACTCTGCCAATGGCAACCATTCAGCCCAGTCATCCTGATCGTAATTTACAAAGATGCGAAGGTACTGTTCCAATGTCTGGTTTGTACGCTCTGTTTGTCCATCTGTCTGAGGATGATATGCTGTAGAGAAATTCTGCTTGATTGACAGAATTTCACATAGTGATTTCCAGAATGCAGAGACAAATAGACTTCCCCGATCGGATACTATATCGGCAGGTAATCCATGTTTGGAAAAGATGTCTCGAATGAATAATCGTGCAAGATCGGTGGCTTTGTCAGTGGTGTGACATGGAACAAAGACTGCCTGCTTGGTGAGTCTGTCAACTACCACCATGATAGCATCATAACCATCTGACAGAGGTAATTCCACAATATGGTCCACTGAGATTGAACTCCATGGTCTGTCACCAATTGGTAGAGGTTTGAGCAATCCCAACTTCTTCTGTCGAGCTGCTTTTCCTCTTTGACAATCATGACAGGAGCGTACATATCGTTTAACATCACGATGAATTCCTTTCCAATAGTAATTCTGCATTATGAGTTTCTGAGTTTTTCGTATTCCTGGGTGTCCTCGTAACTTGTGATCATGATGAGTTTGTAGGATTCGTAATCTAAGTCCATTCTCATCAGGGACATATATCTTTCCATCTCGCAGCAGCAGTCCATCCTCTGATCTGTATGGTCCTGGATTGTCTGACTCTGCTTTTTCCAGCATAGTCTTCCAGTAACTATCTTTGGGTGCTTTTCGGATTTTTGCAATGTCTGCTTCATCATTTAGAACCAGGGAGGCAAGTAGCTGTTCAGGTTGTAGGAAAACCTTGTGATTGGGATCATCTGCCTCTTTTATTCCCCCCTTTTTTGGGTAAACGTCCGCCCGTCGGGTGAGTGCATCTGGTTTCATTCCTAATCGACCTGGACGGTAGTTGATATGGAAGTTAAATCCAGAGAGGAATTCTGACCATCTTGCCTGTCGGCGAGTAAGAGCCTTTGTAGTTGTGAACCACTGCAAGTTATTATGGTCTGTGAAAACCTCCACTTTATATTTGGAACCTTCCAGGTATGCTCTCCACTGCTTAAAGGACTCCACAATGGCTAACATTTCCTTGTCATATATATCATAATTGAGTTCTGCAGCAAGGAGACTTCGAGCAAAGAATGCAATGGGGTGGAATTCTCCCGTTTCAGGATCAAATTGTGAGATGATGGAAGCAATGGCAAAGTCCGAAGCATCAGATTCCAAGATGATAGGAAGATCTGGTTGAAAATGTTTCAGAATGGGAGCCTCAGTGAATGCTTTCTTCAACAATTCAAAGACTGATTGACACTGATCTGTCCAATTCCATGCAGAATTCTTTGATAACAACTTGGTGAGGGGTTTCGTAATTCCTGAGAAGTTATCAATGAAACGCCGGTAAAAATTTGCAAATCCCAAAAATGACTGAAGCTCCTTGATTGTAGCTGGTGTAGGCCAGTTTTGGATGATTTCCACCTTTTTAGGATCCATTTTTATTCCTCTAGGAGAAATAATTACTCCCAGGTATTCCACTTCATCCCTGTGAAATTCACACTTCTCTGGCTTCACATGTAAATCATGTTTCTCCAACCGTTTAAGAACCTCCTGAACATGCTGTTCATGTTCTTCCTCATTTTTGGAATATATCAGGATATCATCCAAGTATATGATGACATAGTTATCTGTGAGATCATGAAAGATGTCGTTCATAAAGAATTGGAAATATGAGGGTGCATTTGTCAATCCAAAAGGCATAACCAAGTATTCGTATGAACCATAACGTGTCCGGAATGCAGTTTTCCATTCATGTCCTTCAGCAACACGAATGTTATTGTAACCAGCACGTAGATCCAACTTGGTAAAAATTTTTGCCTCTTTTAATTGGTCAATGAGATTTCCAATTAAGGGTAGTGGATATCGATTCTTTTTGGTGAGTTTATTGAGTGCACGGTAATCAACACAAAGCCGAAGACTTCCATCCTTTTTCTTTGCAAACAGAACTGGTGCACCAATAGACGATGAGGATGCACGGATGAAACCTTTGTCAAGCATTTCATCAATGTACTCCTTTAATGCTTTTAGCTCCAGTTCTGACATATTGTACAGTTTGCCAAGGGGTGGTAATTTATTATCCTCTGTGTTGATTTCGATATCATAAGGACGATGTTGGGGCAATGTTTTGGCTTCACCGGCTGCAAATGTTTTTGCAAAAGAATGGTATTGTGCAGGAACAAATTTTTTGAGTGAATCCTCATCAGAGGCTAAGGAGGCTCTTTCTTCCCACAAAACATATCGTTTCTCCTGATCTGCAGGCTTGGGTTTGGCTTCCTCAAATGCCTGTCGAGCTTCTTCCTCAAACTTCTTCTGCTCTTCCCATTCATGAATTTCTCCACTTGGCTTGTAATGCAATGTGAAGGTTTCACAGCCTTCCTGCACCAACTTATTAAATGCCACTGCATTAACAAGTCCAATCTTTGCTCCACCAGTGGTTTCACTCCAACGTGTCTTTCGTTTTTTATGAATTTTTGTGGAATCAATAGGAGTTGATTTAGCAGTGTCAGAGGCAGGCTCCAGTTCCTTTTCCAATGGTGTAGGGTTGGGAACTGTATTAGTAGAACTACATTGCTGTGTAGTTTTCAAATTATTTTGTCTGCCCTGCTTTTCTGCAAAATATTGATCGATTTCACTGATGTGCAGTAAAAGAGGATCGTCTGGGCCAAGAGAAAAGACATTGTTAATCTTTTCTTCTTCAACATCAATAATTTCTACTGCACGAGGCCTAATGGTTTTGGAATGTTGGGTTACTGCTGCTGAAAGTTGAACTCCATACTGGAAAGACACCTTCAAATTTTTCCAATCAATGATAGGATTGAATTTCCGTAACCAAGGCATTCCCAGAACAATAGGTGCAGAGGGATGTAACTTCGTGATTAGAAATTCCACCAAATGAGTAGTTCCATCCTCGAAGGTGACATTCTTGACCAATTTATGAGTGATGCTCCCAGCAGATGTGAGTTCACCATCAAACAATCGTAAGGGTATAGGTCGTGTAAGTTCTTGTTGTTCGTTTTCAAATTTTCTAGCCAGTTCTTCATCCACAAAATCCCGGGATGCTCCGGAATCAATCAATCCTTTTACAACCTCTTCTTCCATCTTCAAACCCAATATGAGTGCATCTCCAGACCGTGAATATATTAGGGGCGATTCATCCATTGTATTTGCACACAATTGGATATGATTATTCTGGAGACCCTGAACCGCCCTGAGTTGTTCAGAATCCTCTACTCGTTTCCCGGAAAGGGATTTTCATCACTTTCCAGGTTCCACATTTCGAGTATAGGATCATCCACATGGACAGGTTCGTCAAATCCTTCAACTTCCACATAAGGCCCATCATCACTGTCATATTCTTCTAGAAATGCACCTCTAGCTGTTACATTTCGAGGACCATCACGACGGAAGTGATCACGATATCTGTGATCCTTAGCACCACATATGCCACAGAGTCCTTCTTTCATCCGTCGATTCCATTCTTCTCGAGCAACCCGAGGATAGGATCTTTCCTGATCATTGGAGCTAGGTTTGTTCGAGGAATCCTCCATGACAGCTGCCTCTAAGGTGACTTCAGGAATTTCATCGGTGGTGGCTTGGCGAGCATTAGGAGTTCGCACATTATTCTTGAACTTCTGATTATTAGTGGAGGCTTCAGGAGTTTCATTTACATTGCTGGTGGAAGATGGCTCTGGATTTCGGTTCCATGTGCTTTTATTGGGTTTATATCCCAAGCCAACTTGGTTGAATGCTTGCCTTGCTCCATCAAGGATCATAAGTTTATCCACCACTCCTGTAAGTGTATCAGGTATTTCTCCATGATCAACCAAACGGTTCCGGAGATGGTTCTGAATTTGTTTCAGTAATCTCCACCGAAGTGCCCGATCATCATATTCCGTCATGAGGGCGATATCTTCAAATCGGACCCAGAAATCACCAAAGGATTCATTCCATGCCTGGACACACTCATCCAATTTGGATTGAGCTTGGATTGTTTCATAGTGTAGTCCAAACATTTGTCCAAATAGAACTGCAAATTTTTCCCAATGGATAAGAGGAGTAACAACGTGACCAGATCGCTGTCTTCTCATGAGGTTCTGGTAGTATCTCTTTGCAGGTCCTTTCATATAGGATGCCGCAAATGTGATTTTTGAGATGTCATTAGAGTAGATTCGAGGTTTGGCAGCAAAGAAATTTTCACAGTTTTCCTTGAACTCGCGCCATTCATTTCGATCTTCTCCAGTGAACGGACTGGGTTTGTTGATATCCAGTTTGGATTCCCGATTCAATTCATCTCTTTCAATCTCCTTTAGTCTCCTTTCAAACTCCCGATCCTGACGATCATCTATTGATGACCTTCTATCACAGGAACAAATGCCAAAGGCATCTCGACCATCCCTACCATCCCTACCATCTCGACCATCTCGACTAAACCTATTTTGTGGACAATAACATGGTCCTCCCTGGTTGCGTCTGTTATTGTTATAATCAGACCGACCAGAATTGGATGGGTTGGGACTATTTCTGTGAGAGGATGACTGTTTTCCCCGATCGTCATCAGGTCCATCATCACTTTCATAGCCAGGGTTATCTCCAGCATCAGGGGGATCATTTCCACCACCACCACCGCCACTTGTCATAGCAACAGGAATACTGGTTGCTTTTGGTGGACTACCTGCAGTAGAATTGGACTCGAATCCCGCCAATGACACTGATATCGGACTAGTAGGAGGTTGACGAGCAGATGCATTAGGTGTAAAGAATTTTTCAAAACTGCCTGATTGGGATTTCAATGCAGATGGCTGAGTTCCCATATCTTTATGACGCTCATTTTCAATAAAGCTGTCAATAATGCCTTGCTGAACTTCTAGGTCTATTTCCTCCAAGTCCACAGTCTTTGAGTGACGAGGAATCCTATCATCAAAGGAAACCTCTGGTTCCGCTCTTTGCTTTCCTTTGTTAGGAATGTGTGGATAAGAGGAGGTCCCAACACCTGGGCGATTATCACGTTGGTAGGGGTTGGTGTACCCAGTATCATAATCAGCAGTACGGGACGTTTGATGTGGTGGAGTGTCACGCACAAAAGATGTCGAAATAGGTTTCCTTGGAGACAATTGTGGTTTAGGAGATTCCAAGGTTTCCTTATTAGTAGCAGGGATGTCATCAGAAAAAGGTTCTTCTGGCTTTCCTTGTTCAGGTTTTGGAGAAGCCTTTTCCTGCTCCTCCACATCTGCTGATGGATGCCATTCAATTGCTCTCCTACGACGGCGACTCGAGTTTCGGTTGCTAGAACTGGGAGTTGCATTACTGCGAACTTCACTGTTCACACTTTCAATAGTTGGTCCCTCTGGAATGGTTTCCATAGTTACTGGAGGTTGTCGACCCCTAGTTCCCTGTGAGATGGATGTAGCTCGGCTCCGATGACCAGCTGAAGTATGTGACATAACTGTTGGAGTATGATGCTCATATCGCCTCATAGCAACAAGTTGTTTTTCCACATCAGCCTGACTTCTTCCAGGATAGGGTGGTACTGGATCCCAGTCTTCTTCCATTTCAATGGAGGTAAAAAAGTCATCATCCTCATTTGATTGACTGTACCAGCCACTGCTTCCATAGACTCGACGACGAGGAATATTGCTTGGTCGGGGGATTTCAGATTCATCTGAAGGTGTCCGACGTTGAGGATATGGGTATCTCGGATTCCATGGAGTCCCTCTACGAATCCGGCTTCGTGGTTCTCCATGAATAGGTAATGAATCATATTCATCAACAATGTCATCTTCCCAGTGATGGATTCCATGATGACGTGGAGATGAAGAGTTAGGGGTGATAGTATGAGCAGTGGAATGGGATGAATAAAATGACGAAATTTCTGGATCGTTGATTAAATTCTCCACTCCTATCTGGTGGGAACGTTCTTCCAATTCTACCAATTCACGAACATTATTGCCATGCTGCAGGTTACGCATCAGTTCAGGTGTGACTTCATCATCAGTCAACCGTACAATCCGTTGCAGTAACCGTAGTATTCCAATATTTGTTCGACCTTCAGTATGGAAACCTAGAGCATTCAGAAGACTACGAGCAGGGCCCACCAGGTTCAACAATTCATTTTGAGAAGCACTGTCATCAACCTGTTGACGAGCAGCAAGACGTCGGATTGGAGTATCTGGTGCTACCCGTGGACTAGTATGGTGTGCTGGTGGAGACTCGCTCATGACTTCTCTATACCCTTCCGAGTATGTACGGAACGTTGGAGACCGACGAGTATTGGTATCATGAATGGCTGGTGTAGATTCTGCCAATGGACGACCCAATAGTGGTCTATGTGTTCGTCGATCTGGGGGTTCATCCCTAGAACTATCTATGATATCATTGGTAGGATGATCCATGGAATCAAGGTATTCGTGAAACACTTCCGGTGTAGGAGGTGTGTTATACCGTGGACGACTATTGCTAACTGACTGTCGATTGGGAGGAGAGACACGACGTTCAGTTGCAACAAGGTCTGCAAGGAGTTCCTGGCCTCGAGTAGGTGCAGCAGGACTTCTCTGTACAGGAGGAAGTTCATCTGCTAGTTCCAACTCATTAGCCAGATTAGACTGCCCTGGTGCAGCTCGAACTGGAATTCCAGCAGACTCTGGAGTATAATACTGATGCCTGAATGACCGCTCAGGTTCCTGAGAGGCAGCAGTACGTTGGACCTCAGTTCGAACATGAACTGGTGAAAGTGAACGAGGACGTGGAGCTTGACCAAGACGACGACCACGTTCTGGAAAGTGTAAGGGAGTAGTGTCCTCCACATTGTCACTGAAGTGTGCAGGAGTACCCCGTACAATGTTTCTTGATGTAGGTGTAAGGATGTGGAAGGAGTAAGGAGTATAGCGAATATCCTCCTCGACCTCCACTTCCTCGAAGGTAAAAGTTCTAGTAGCCATGACTGATGACAACAGGAGACTAGTTATTATGTAAGGAGTTGGTTAACAACGCCGATCACGGACCCAAAGCTGGTTCACCAGGAAGTAGATTATCCTGGGGTTATCACCAATAACGGCTTCTAGAAAACACACAGACCTTTGCTGGAATATTACTTCAGCAAAGTATAAAAGGATGTGGCTACTTTGTCTGGAATATTACGTCAGACAGGTAATCACAGTTGTTGCAAGGCTGGGATGGACTTCAGGCAATGAACAAAGAGCAATCACAAAGCTGGGTTGGACGTCAGTCGATGGATTGAGTATAAAGGCTTGCTGGGATGGACTTCAGACAAGAAAAACACAAAGTGCAGTCAAAAGATGTAGAATCAACAGTGGGTAGGTGGGGGTACAAGAATAACTAGTCTGGGATACAAAAAAGTTTCTGGGGTGTCTTATATACCAATCTATAATGCCTCATGTATGCCTCATGTATGCCTTGTGTCATGCCTCATGTCCTGGATCTGCCTCATGTCCTGCCTCCTGGAAAGCCTCATGTTGTAGGTTGCCTCATGGACTACCTCATGGGCTACCTCATGGGTTGCCTCATGGACTGCCTCATGGACTGCCTCATGGACTGCCTCATGGACTGCCTCATGGACTGCCTCATGGGTTGCCTCATGGACTGCCTCATGGGTTGCCTCATGGACTGCCTCATGGGTTGCCTCATGGACTGCCTCATGGGTTGCCTCATGGACTGCCTCATGGGTTGCCTCATGTTGCATTTCCATGTTGGCTAAGTTGTATACTTGTTATTGCATCCATAATTGGAAGTATTCCGGAATCCTGGCCACTGGAGGAACAAGGGTTGGAACAATAGTTTGGTGTAGTCAGGTATGCAAGTTTCTGATTCCTGACACAAGCCTTGAAGAAGTTAGTCAACCTATGTAAGAACAAAAAGATTTGCCCTCACGATGATGGCCATCATGGTGCCAAAGGGAATTTGGACCAGGGACAGAGTAGCGACGGCGACGGATTCTGATACGATCGAAGACACGGTGTACAGGATCAACCCTTAGGAGTGAATGGCGGATACTTTCATAGGGTATGATGTGTCCAAGCCTTCTGAGCATTCCGTGCAGTATCTGAATTCCTGCGCGAGGATAGTGTACCCGCAGTAATTGTACCAGTGAATCGAGAGCGTTATTAGACAAGTTAGAGTGTCGGTTAGATGAAGATGAGGTTTGAATAGAACTTGCTGCGGTTTCAATGTCGGGATGAAAATGACTGGGGAGGATGATGTTTGGGTCAAGGAGCTGATCAGTATTTTCTTCCGAGACAAGCTCCTGGTCTTCGAAAGGGACAGTACCTGGGGTGACGATATTGTAGCTTAACAGCGCCCGCCGTACTGTTCTACGGCTCACCCCAAGAAAATCCGCAATCCCGGTATTGGTACGATGTGTAGAAGCCCATCGCAGGAAATCTGGGTCAATGACTGCTCGAGGACGACCAGCGGAACCGTTTTGTTCCCATCGTAAGACCTGCGGATGTCCATGGTGAGACTGTTCTATACGTTGACTATGTATTGTTTGGACGTCAAGTATCATGCGTTGAAGGTTGGTACAGAGTAGTTGCCACTCAGATGGGTTGGGAAACACATTAGATTGCTGTTGGAAAAAACATTGACTGACGAGTTTGATGGAGGAGAGATCACAAACCTGAAAAGCAAGGTGAGAGAACTCCTCCAAGTCCTCTAACAGCAATCGAAGATGAAAAACATCAGTTGAATCGTGAGCGACTTGTTGAACAGTTGAAGCAAAGGCATGATAGTGGCGTCTGAATTCTTCGAGAACATCGGTTGAGCTGGACATTGGAAGTGTGATGACAGTGCTGTTATCAGCTTTGCAGAAACTCAAGCCGACAGAAGTGTAACAGGATAAGAAGAGAGCATAGATTATGAATCCGAGTGCTGTATCCACGTCAAGAGGACGGCGTACGGCAATTTCCATATTAGTAGAATTTTCAAAGTCCGACTGATTCACCAGCTTCCAATATTGGGCCATTGATGATCATTATGATTTCATATGTAGGATACAGTACAGAATACATGATGGAAGAATATTCAGGTATCGAGCTCAAAAAACACTAGAGGACAGAGCGTGTCGCCGCCCGATTTGTGAACGATGAGCGGATGAAGGGGCGTGGGAAAAGGAAGGCTATGCGGCGGCATTATTTGCTAATGCGCCTCATTCCAGCTCACTCCCTATCCACTATGGACTCCAACGTTGAGCAAGGGTTCTGGAACCCAGCTCTCACTTCAATCAACCCTCAAGACCTTTCTTTCTCTTCCAATCCTGCTCATCATGATCAGAAACTCCCTGGACAACTTGCCTATGACTACTCAACAACTGGGATGGACCTTCCCACCTTCCAAGCCAATTCAAGCGCGAATCGCGCCCTTTCCGCGGAACAACAGGCAGTGGTGAATGAGAAGTTGAATGTTGTACACCCAGGAGACGGAAATGGTCACGATGGTGCGTTGTCTTTTTCTAATATGTCAAAATGTGATGTTCATATTATTGTACAGCGTTTAACCTGTGCATCTGTTTAGTGTCACAAGGTCAAAAGTTTCCTCAGCTGTTGAGTGGAATGCAAATCCGCTCTCGATTCGCCTCCATCGATGCGAGCGACGGTGCGAACGACGGATCGTTTACGATCAGTGCGGCGACAACGATCTCGCAAATCGTCGAAGAAGAAGACCTTCAGCAAGACGTTAGGCAGGCGTTGAAGAATGCGACCACGACGCTCGCAACAGCACGGGACTTACCAGCCATGTACATCCCAGTAGACAGTCTATCTGGCTACCGCCCGCTTGCATCTATTTTGGAAATCATGACTAGTAGAGCGTCTTCCTTCTCCCTTCTTTCTGTTCCTGTTGCCCAACTGCCCCAACATGGGATGATCAACCCACCTGCAGCAAAAACATTCATATTGATCGTTGAGCGCCCGGTATGTTTCCTCAATGATATCACTCACAGTTGCTCATCTTTCTTGTGTTAGTCACACAACCACTCCAAAACACAACCTCCCCAGCCCACCTCTTCGTCTTCCTATTCGCTCTCTAGTTTCACTTCAGCTCCGTTAGGAACCTTCGTCGCGCAAGAACACCCCACCTCTTCCGCTCTCTCGGGAAGCGATTCGTACATCGCCGCGAGTTCGAGTGGCAGGACAGCGATTTCAAACGTATCGCCGCTTACTTCTTCGAAAGTGGGATTTCTGAGTCAAGGAAAAACCCACTCTGTACACACCGAATCGACCTCCTCCGAGTCGAATGTTGTAGCGCCGACTCGCTATCCATACGCAACGGCGGATTTCGAACCATACGGAGGTTCAATGGTAGAGAATACGGATACGTACGAATCTATCTTGAGGGATATCATGCAGGAAGGTGTAATTCCTGAACCAAACCTAATGAATAGTTCTTCATTAGTCGACTCGTCGAGTTGGGTCAATGCGAACTCTGACCAATCTACCTCTGCTCTGGTTCAACACTTCGTTGCAAAGACGCATCCTACCTCCTCAGGAAATTGTATTAACGTTGCGGCGAGTTCAAACAACCCTAGCGTTCCTGTTCTTCAGAACGAGGTTTCTGTTTCGCAGAATACAACGCAACCAGGTAAAACTGGTTCGCGGAGCTCACGTACTAGTAAAATCAATCAGTTCTCCGTTCGGCGTAAATCCACGCCACAACTTACCGTATCTCCGTCTCAACGGCCGATGTCTAAGAACCGCTTACGGTTGCCCATACGGGCTAAAGATATCAGCCACGCTTGCTCGATTCTTGGAATACCCAAACCATATGCTTCAAAGGGCTCAAAATCCGGGCCGCACGGTAAACTCTTCACGACGCTGCTCTAGGAATGGAATCTCTTGAGAAAACTCGCCTCGAGCTTGGGCTTTGTCCTCGATGGTGTCGAAGGATATTTATATATCCAGACCATAGAATGGGAAGACGGTAGCAAAGCTACCTTTGAGTTCATTCTCAGAACACTGAACTGGACTCCCAATGATTACAATGCCAGGACCAGTTTATTCAATTGGGCAAAAGATGCTACTGCAACAAAAACCTGGGATTACAGACTTCCCATACCTGATCCAGGTGAGTCCGAGTCTGTTTATTCGATGTCGCGAGATTTCTCACTGATTGTCCCACTCGAAATCAGGGGTACAACAAGTTGTTATGGCTGCTCATACGACCTGGCAAAGGTTAGTATGCTTATTCAATAAAACTTCTCTACAATACAGCGGTGACGTTCTTGCTTCCACTTCTGGGTCAGTTGAATATACCCTCAGAGAATTAACCTACCTTGATGTCAAAGATCACCAAGAGTTGATCATACAAAAGCTCATGGATTGCCCATAAATATAAGTACGCTCTTCTATCGCTTTGACTTTGCTGCGCTGTTTGGATTTTGCTATGCTGTTTGGACCATATATTAGCTATCAGCTATTGAACTTCTTGATACATCAGAAACTTACTCACCTGTACTATCGTGCCATGTATTATAACAAATTGAGCTTATTCATCGCTACTTGAGTATACCGCTCATCTATCTCTTCTCAAGAAGAAGATAACATTCAAATACATATAGAATCAAACAGTTTGCCAAAATACAGGACAAGTTACAGTACTTGTAAGGTCTCAGTACTATCAATAGAACGAGGGATCGAGGCGGCACGAGAAAAAAGGCGTAAAAATGAGGTCGTATAAAAGATGGCCATAGATTGTTCGACTCTTTCAAGAAGGCTAGTGTAATCTTGTACTGTACAATCGTTGGCAGGAAATGCACAAATGAGTTCTTCTGGTTTGTCACCAGTCCAACTTGACATTACTCGGTGTAAAGCATGAAGATACGGTGCTCGTTCCTGTATAGTAGAAGCTGCGAGTCCTTCACCTGCCTGAGCGATGTCTACTTGATACCTAGATCCCACCCAACATGCATCCAGTAGTGCATCGCGCTTAGTCAATAAGAGGCCGCTCGTGTCCAAGTGTCGGTCCAACGTCACTAGTTCATGACGAAAACTGAGTTCCGATATTTCCCAGAGAATCTGAGATGAAACATTCTTCGGTGGGGGTCCTTTGCTGCAATCTACTGTGTAACCATGAAATTCCTCATTTTGGGGTAGGAGAAAATGGTCGGGATAGGACTGAGAGTGTGATCTCATGAGATTTTCGAGGAGGGTTCGCATTTCAACACGATAGAGGGAATTTTTGTTTTTCGAGTGTTCTGTTAATGGACGTCCCCCGACCACATCAAGCAGGCAGCGCCACCACTTGGCAGACAAATTCACTGGCTTCAAAAAACCATCGAAAGATTTCAGAATCAATGGACGGGCTGTAAGCCAGGCATGATAGTAAAATGCCCTTGATTCCTTGTTTGATGGGCCATCGATCACTCTGGGAGGAGGAAGGAAATAAGTGGAGTCAACGTTTTCAGGAGGTCGGAATGACTGATTATAACAGGAGTGCAACGCGAGAGCTTTTGACCAGGCCATCATTGGAACTGGCATTGCTGGACCATCCGCATGAAGAAAATCGATGATTTCTTGCTTGTTATTTTGTATCTTTTTCGTGGGTTTTGGTGTATCTATGCAAAGAACCATTTTGCTCAAACAAAGGACTACCCACTGAATGGTAAACTCTTACATGGTATGAATTTTGCAGAAGAGCGTGAGCCCGGTTGAGGATAACGATTAGAATGTGGGTAAGTTGAATTGGTCAGAAGAGGAGGGTACACCGCGGGTGGGGCTGCTTTCTGCTGGAAGGGTAAGCTTTGCAACCCCTTTGATCGCAAAACAGAGACAGGGTGTAACAAAGATTGCAGATAGGTATTCATTGCTACATAACGATCTGGCGTATCGAGTAATCCTTCCCATACAACCTTATGGCGAGGTTCGGCATCGGTTCCATCCACGACATAACCAGAAGGTAATGCTATAATTCGCAAGCTATCCTCGGTGATCAAGGGGACAGTACGATCGATTCGAGCATCGGGGGTGTTTTGAACGGGCCGCACGAACCAGACGGGAATTCCCAGATGGTATAGTGTATCGAGGATAGAGACATCATCTGTAAACGCTCCTATCACATCCAAACAATCTGGGATTTTGCCGTTCTGTATATGTCGATGTAGAGAATTCGTCCATTGTTGAGCGTGGTATGTGATGCGAGCATCTAATTCGAGTATATTTCGTTGTAAAAATGCAACACGTAGACGAATAACTTCATGAGAAGCTGCTGTCTGTAATACATTGAGCATATGGTTCACCTGCACGGCACCTCGAGTAAGATATACATCCTCAGCGATATTATCCGAAGTTAAGGTTTTGAGTACAGTGGTCGCGAGGGATTTGAGACGTAGGTAGAACTTCGTGTCCAGGATGACAGCACCATACAATATATCTCCTGCTTCAGCGTCAAAATGTTCATCTAATGGTAGTTGCCAGGCAGCCGCAAATGGGTGATCGGGGTCAGTGGAAGGAGCTCGAATCAAAGGAAGATGTGGTCGTAGTTCATCAAAGGGCTGCGGGTAGAAGAGGGGATCATCGTGCGAGAAATGCAAATCTCTTCGTAAACGGACATGCCGAGTTGATATGGGTGGTTGGAAGAGCACGGATGCATTGGGGGTAGTTATTAGATGGTTGTTCTCCAGAATGGCGCCCACTCGACCATCGAATGATTGCAGAGCTATACCATAGGAAGATTAGTTGAATGAACCAATTTCTGACCAAACTGACAAACGTACTTGATTTGGGGTCTGAAAAGCGTGTCAAAAGTTCTGGGTAGCGGCAGTATGCTGTATAACTGAGCTGGAGGGTGCTTGAGGCATTGGACATAGTGAGATGACTGATATGATTGCCGCTCAATGGGAAGCTTGTATATACACCAGGCGCATAATCTGAAGAAAAAATAGAGTGTACCAGAGATACAACTAGTCCACTGCGCGATATATCAACCGCGTCACTGCAGCGATAGACAACCGCTGGATGATGTGGTTGAAGGGAAAGGAGGGAAGAATGATAAATGATCCCAGTTTATCAGCATGTGAGACCGGTACCGGCATCAAAGTTACCCGTTTACCCCAAAGTTTACCCCGAAGTTTAACCCGATAGCCTTTTTTCTAGAAGAGATCATAACAAGGCCCAAGGGCCACAATAAAAGAACAACGATGACATTAAAGGTTCACGCAAACATGCGTATGCTAGTATACGGTAGATGTTAAGTAGATAGAAACGATTGTATGATGGTGGCATGGAGAAACACTGTATGGTCAACTACACCATATTATAGGACCCGATACCGCTAAGTATTTGGACCAAGAGCCAATGGAAGATACTGTCTTTGGCGTTATGAGGCTCTGAGCTACCGTCATCGTAAGAAGCAGTCAACAGCTTCAAAAGATAGGATGCTGGGATGTGCATAACACGCGTACAAGTCTTGAAAGAGATCGTTCCGTGGTTGAGAAGTCTTGTTCTCTCATCCGATCAATGGTCCTGAAGGGTAAAATACATTGGATCAGCATCATCTACAAGGACGACCTTTGATACATCAATCTGGTTAGAGATGGTTCCATTCAGTGCTCGATGTCACTTACCTCAATTGGTTCTCCATCGGTCAAGATGTGAGGTGTACCGGTGGTCGCCCAACAAAACATTCGCATCCGATAGCCTTTGTCTGATGCTCCATCGAGTGTGACATATACGACATCATCAAAACGACCTCGCAATTCGGCCATGAGTGAAGGACAGGGCAATCCAGTGCCTTCAAGAAACTCGCGGAAAAGATCTTGAAAATCAGACCCAGACCAGTCAGGAAGTACGTCGAATGCATCCCGAAGGGCCGCGCAAGTAACAGCGGAAGTTCGATCAGTGAAATCGATCCGGAGAGCATTATAATCACCGGTGATGCGGGTTTCCAAAAGCAACAACACAAACTCGCCAGCTCCTCCAAAGAAACGACCCGCGATCTGCAATGAAACAACAGGTTAGATGGTTAGGCAATGGAACAATTGAGAGTGAACAGACCTTAGTTAAATCAAGCCCTATGGGTTTACAAGGAAGCAAGAAGCCGTTCAAGAATGCTTTGAAGTATGGATGATCAATTTTGGCAGGAATAACAATGGCATTGTGCAGCATCGTCCAGGCAATGGAGCGATGATGCCTTCTGGAACGATGGTATAAGGCTGATACCTGATCGAGAGTCAGCATAGCGGAGATTGATGGAAGTACAACTTACAGAAGCATTATGATATGTCGCAAAATGTGGCTGAAAGAATGATAGATCGTTGTCTGTATGGTCGAGCGCAATCCATCGCGTGAGATTAAGATATAGCTCCGGAAACAATCAAGGGTCTTCACGAGTCCCGGACGAGTCATACCTGTGACCTGACCTGCAGGTATTTTGCCTCCAACAACCTGACCTGTGACCTGTTGCTGACCTGTGCTCACAGGTACCTGACCTGCGGGTCCAGGTATACCTGCAAGTAATTTGGCAATACCTGCAGGTTACCTGGACCTGTCCCTATAAAATAATTTCCTGAGTCTGACCTGTGACCTGTCATGACCTGTGCATACAGGTACCTGGACCTGCGGGTCACAAAACCTGCAGGTATTCCCACGGATCTTACCTGCGAGTACTCACAGGTTACCTGACCTGCTGAAGACCCTTAGAAACAATTGCAACACGAGGTTATTGGTTAATGACTTGAGATTACCAGAATTGAGAAGATAGACAAGAAGGAGGGGGTTGACATTTGCCGGGTAGGTTCCATGAACGAGAGCTAGTCCGATAGCAGCGCCAAAGAGGGTAAGTTCATTCTTCTTTGCTACGGAGAGATCTGCAGCGGAGGCAAGTGGCACAGTGGAAAGTGTTGTGTATTTATCGATGACTTCGATGAGATAGTCGTTCATGTGTTCTTCAATTGTTGCCTGAAAGAAGAGGTTCATGACTTCCTTCTCAAGGCCAGGCCCAGAGGTTATATACGTTTCGTCGCCTTGATCATCGATACCAATTCTTGATGGGGAAAGATGAGTATTTGTGAGAGGCGATAATAACGAGTGAAGACTCACAGCTGAAAATGTCTGTTCTGCGAGAGAAGTGCCGAGAAATCCTCTTGATCTATCGCATGCTGTACGACAGTGAGATACCTCGGGAGCAACTTTTGTGGATTTTCTCCCTTGACTGAAAATCCTACAGGTTCCATGCCAGTAACTTCTCGAACACGATCGTCGACGACTCTGAAGAGTTTTGGTCTGTTATGATCGTAGACTAGATTATCGTTGTCTGACTGTCTAACTGGAACCCAATCTGTTTCCCAAAGAGTTTCAACCTCCTGGAGTTTCGAACGTGAGCATTGTGAAAGAAAAGCGGCGTATTAGTTACCTCCAGTTCTGTATTTTCAGTCAATACAACCGTTCGGGAAAGAGGGCTGTCGCGTAGATTTCCTTCAGGTCCTGTATTATCGGAGTTCAAAGCATTGTTCTGAGTTGCTGTACAGAGACGTGTTATGGTCAATATGACTAGATTATACGATTGTAGACTCACCGGGTAATGTTTCAGAGTGATCATGAAGCATTCGAGCTACAACCCTAACTTCCTATGAACATGTGGCAATCAGTGGGTCATTACTCTGCGGTGACGTTGATACACACCTCAGCTTCATCGTTCGAATCCTCCTTGCGGCATCCCAATTCAATCTCATCTTCATCAAGTGCACTACACCCTTCGTCCACATATGCATCCGTGTCCGAGCGGAAGATTCCATAGATGCGCTTTGAGAGACAGAAATGCCGGGAGATGGTGTTGGGAGACCCAAGACCTTTCTCGGCCAGATTGACATTCAGCGAAACATTTGGGGATCGAATAACTACACAGGAAAGCTTGTTTAGACTGAGAACTGAGAACATAAAAACTGCTCACTTGTATGAAGGACGAACTTCTTCGCACTGGTGATAACATATTTCTCGATGCCATATTCGTTTGTGTTGAAAACGACATCACGTAGAGTCATTTCCTCAGACTCCACCTTCCCGGTAATCAATCGTGGAGTTTTTGCATTGTTATTGATGTTGCCTTTGCCTGTAAAGCGCAGCAACTGGATTGCGAGACGCTCATGTCGATTGAAAAAAGGCGACACATCTTGACTTTCTGGAAAAATCCAACCGTTGCGAACAAGGGAAGAGTGCAAGGCTTCGAGTAAGTCCACGACTTTGGTATCGAGAGGCAAATTGTCGAATCGGTGCAGAAGACTAAGCGAGTCGAGGACGAATTGAAACGCATCACGATTCTGCAAGTAGTGGTGAAGTTCGACCGGAAGACCGTAGGTCTGTGAAGATATACATGGTCATCATCATAAGTAGTCTTTGTATAAAGAAACACGCACCATGCATTCATCAGGAGTGAGCCGCGGCGGGTACACTAAAACAACCAAGCTGATGACCTGTGTTCCATCATTTGCAACAGCAACAGCATCTTCGATCTTAGGTGACTCGATGGCTGCATTAAGACGAGGTGCCTTCTTCCCGGGTCCTCTCTTTTTCTTCGGAGCTGTGGTCGTTTGGTGCAGCGTGGAGGCAGCGTGGCCTAGACGATCACGATTGGCTTGTTGAATAGCGGTGATACTCTGTGGGAAGGATGATGGTGCCGAACTCGAAGAGGAGCGCGAAGGTCCGCTGTCATTGGTTCTAGCAGTTACCGACGAAAGCATCGATAGTGGTGATACATAAGATGAAATGGGCTGGATTGCCTGGGATTGTGGCTGAGAATCAGAACTCGGACTTGTGTTTGAAAGTGCTGCAAGGGTCATAGCCTGCGGAAAACTGTGGTTGGGAGGAGCAGCAGCCACCGAAGGTGCAGGATTGGGAGCAGCCATCAAGGGCGCTAACGAGGTATAAAGTCGGTTCTTAGTATAATGCCTTATGACAGGTCACTTAGCACGAACACAGAGTACGACTTCACGGATTCGTCAATCAAATTGTGTTTATAGCGAGGTGTGGGGCGTTGTCAGAGATTCCGCACTATCTTATATCTCAAGTCGAACGCAGTCTTGTAAGATCTTTTAGATCAGCAATACTGGTCAGCAGAACGAAGTGACACGGATATACCAGTCGTAAGATCTGGACTAAAGGGTTTGTTTTGAGTGGCTTCCACTCGGATAAGGGTTTTTAGGCTCGGAAAGCAACGGGGTACCAGACGTTATGGTAGACCAATCGATTCCGCTCCCGGGTGAAGCAGTACTGATCACTATTCTCAGTAAAACCTCGAAGATCACGCAGATCACCAATCACTACGTGTCAACTTGAACAGAGCCACCAAAACTCTGCACGTTCACTCGGCACAACCTGAGACCAAGTCCTCTGTATCTCCGGAACGGAGTCTACCTTCAACTAGCAAGTGACAGACACCAAGTCAAACCACTCAAAAGTCGGGCTTATCGCGATGAAGTAACACACTTAATCTGCAAGGTCCGGTACGGCTTAGAAGCCTTTACTCCCACGTATGGATGAAAAGGATTACCAGTTCAGAGAGATCTGGGCGCGAAACTTGTTTCATTTGTGCGGATACAGGTCTTTAAGTACACTACGAAAAGTCCAATACCCGTATTTGTCCTTGATCTAGTAGATCTAGCTATTTCTACGGACGGAGTCCGATAATATACACTTAAATAGTAAAATATGACTGAAACGATACAAACACGCAAGGAAATAGTAAAGAAAACAGCGAAAAAGATGAAACTTGTCCGTATTTTGTCGTACTTTCGCCAGATCTAGAAGACCAAGCAAGTTCCGACCATGGTCTGTGCGGCATCCACATGCTAGGGTGCCTAACTCGTCAGAGTGGCTCCTGCCTGTGTTGCTCAAGTGTTTCCGACGAATTTGCTTCCGCGGAATGGTAGTGGTCTTCCCAAGTTAATGAGATAGACTTGTAACAGCGGTTGATCTCGCGGATCAGGTAGGTCTGGTCCGTAGCTTTCGAACGGTATGCATATAGCCTGGTGTTCTGGAGCGGACAACGAAGATAAATGCTTCAGAAGTGTTTTCCGTAGGTTTCCGCGCGTTTCCGTGAGTGCTGGTCAAAGCTGTACATAGCATACGCTATATCCCAGTTTAGAACTTGAACATATGCGTGTTTCCGCTGCGGGTTTCACCCGTACTGCCACGGAAATACTAGATCATCATGTCTCCGACGGTTTCCGCTACTTTGCGTAGGGTTTCCGTGTGGTAACTCGTCCGGATAGGCTCTCATCGTGTCTGATCTGCTAGATCAAGTGAAATTTCCGTCATCACAGCCAAGTACCAAACTCAGTTGTGCCGATCCGGCAGATCTTGATACTAAGTCGATATTCCCTTGGTGTGCTCGTACCAGTAGTCAGCATTCTTGAAGGATCCCCGACCAAGGGTGCGAGCAATAGCTCTAAGTGGATATTCATGGCTGATCCTGCCAAAGGATCTGTATCCTAGCTTATACTGATACAAGTTTGACTGCTAGTTCGGGCTCACTACAGTCCTTATTGATACTATGCAACGGTCTAAGTTGATCTTTTTGATCATTGCACGCCTGCGCGGAAAATCCGCGCAACATCTCCCCCAAACTAAAGATCTGACCGTCCCCGGTCATCGCTATGGGTAGTGTAGGCTCGTATCCCTTGAAAGGAGTGGTACTGTAGCTGATCCGACAGATCAATCACTTTTCCGCAATATTCTGACTTGATTATACCCGGTGATCTAACAGATCAAGTTGATCCGTTGATCTTAGCACCCGTACCGACAACTCCGCTGTCCTCTTGTCGAAGTCGCTAAGTCCTCGGTTTGTTATCGGCGCTTAATTTCCGAGTGTGATATCATGACGTAAATCACGCTTCTAATTCTATCACATCACATACACACTTCCTCGAAACAACTTCTTTTCAACATTTTACATACTATCCCTATGCCTAGGCCTGGGATTAGTAAGTGCTGACAAAGGTTCAACGGACTTGGAAAATTTTCTAAGTTCGTTTCTTTCTTTCTCCTCCCATCGTCGTCCACGTCTTCGACACGATGGCGTCGTCCTCGAAGGCTTCCACCTCGAAAGCAACTTCGTCCAAGAAGAAGACCGCGGCTCCAGTCCCTGTTCCCCCTGCTCGCAAGAAGTTTTCTGTTCGGCCGGTAGATACGCTGGATCTCGACGCAGTACACCATGTCCATTTCGATCGGTCAGTCCGAGAGCTGGGGAAGCTGTCAGGCGACTCCGATGCTTTGTTTCTACCGGCTTCGGCTGAGGAGTGCTCCATATTGGTCAACCGCTGGAAACACCTTCCCAACAGTGCCAGCCCCGCCTTCAGCCTCCGACGCTACTCTCATCCTGATGAGGTAGATTTTAAGGCACTCACTGAGCAGGACACCAATAATCAAACGCCAACTACCTTTTACCCCCCCCAGTTAACCTCCTTCTGCACAACTTTTGCTACTGGCTCCCCCTCTTCCGGCGAGGCGTACCAGTTGTACCAAGCCCTGGCCTTTTTACAACGCGGGTGCTCACGACTTATTCGCGGTCATCTTGCTAAGGCCGAGATTCATCGTCGACTTTTGGCCTTTACCGGAACTCCCAACTTTTCCTATAGCTTGGTGAGTCCTTCCTTTTGCTCTGAATATAGGCCCCTCGTTCTCATCTCATGCTGTAGCAGTACTACCAACTGTTCTGGCATGGCCATCGGAACTGTCCCTTGGTTGCTCCTCTGCTCGTCATCCTCATTTGCGAGTTCTGTGAGGAACATTTGACCGAGAGCGAGTATGCTGCTCGCGTTTATGATCCTCGTATCCGTGATGGTCCAGGAATGAGTTTGAAGACCAGGGAACGGCTGCTCGAAGACATTACGGAGTTCTTTGAGCTTCAGGACCTCGCCATCCCCTTGCCCTTCGACCCCTCGACTCGCGAGGGCCAATTAATCCTTTCCGTGACCAGCAAAGGTTCTCGCGTAGATCGCATCCTCCATCCCGCCTCTAACCAACCCCAGTTCCCGGATCCCTCTTTCCAGATTAGCTTTCCACCAGCAGCTCCCGCGGCTCCCACCGTTAAAGCCCGGCTTCGTCCTCTCTCGCCTGATTTTGACGCGGTTCCGCCTCACACTTCTCCTATCCCGGCACCGGCCATACGCAAACCTCCCCAGAAGCTACCTGTCTCTCCTGCTAGGATGGATGTGGATGACGAGGTAGAGGCTACTACGCCTGAGGTCTTCAAAAGCCCCGGAACCCCAGATGTCTTGGTGATTCGTCAGAGCCTAGCCCGTACCGCGAAAACCAAACCCAAAATCCCTGAGGAGTTTCGCAAGGCTCTCGCCCCAGTCGCGAAACGTGAGCGGTCTCCGGCTGGCGTACCTCCCGAACCCTCGGTTCCCGAACCTCCTTCCAAGAAGCGTCGCACGATAAAGGCTGGTGGTAAGACTCGAGCCAGCTCCTTCATCTCCACCCATGACGATGCCCCGGTGTTCGTCGAAAGAGAACGTTTGCGAATCCAGGACGGCGAACCCGATTATTTTCACGGGGACGACGAGGATGTGACTGCCCATAGTCGTTTCCTCACTAACCCGCGTTTCCAACCCAAAACCCCCTTTTCTGAGCTGATCCGTAAAACTACGGATGCCAACAAGCGGGGCTATAAACCTCCTTTCCTCCGGCCTCCCAAATGGAACGTTTCCGACGAGTTGAAGGATTTCGGAGCCTTCGCCAACATTGGTGACACCAGCTTTTCACTCCAGGGTTTGAGTCGTTTCGGCTACGCTAGTTCCCGGTTTCTTTGGCCTACCAATAATCGCACGCTGCCTTCCCCAGAATCCCTCTATTCTACCAATAATTGCGTGACCTGTATCAGTCGCGGGGAGGTATGCGAGGCCAGTGACAAACATGGCGGGGCCTGTCGTCAATGCAATGGTACCCACCGCTCGTGTCCCAGTTGCCTTTCTTTGGAAGAGCACAAAGATCGATTCCTGGCCATTCATAACCATATACAAGGTTACCCTGTTGGTAAGTTTTCGAGTCTTCTCTTCCTTTTTACTCGTTCCACCGCTAACTACCTTATTTCAGGTTATGCTCATTCCCTCGATCAGTATGCTACTGCCCTCGATCACATCACCAAGCTCCAGTCCACCTTTGCCCCTCTCTTTCAGGATGCCCAGCAAGCCCTCTTGAAGAGCATGCAGACGGTTCGTAGCTCCGGCTTCGACCTGAACGTCGTGCTTTCTCGGTGGGCTGAGGACAACCCCAACCTTCCGCTGGACTACGACATCGTCACTTGGCTGGCTACCTTCTTCGGCTGGGATTCTTCGTGTAACCTCGTCGATTATCTGAGCAATCCCGAGGACCGGGAACGTCTGGAAGCGTTTATTCGTGAAAATCTTCCGGCTCCGGCGGATCCTGTAGCCCCCGCAGCTCCTTCCCTCATTTCTCCTGCCCCTCTGCCAGATCTCAAGGCTATCGAATCCTCTCCTACGTCCCGTCGTCGACCTGCCGCGGCGACTCCCATTAACTTCGTTTCGGATGGCGAGTTCCATACCCCGCTGCCTGAGTCCACCACGGTCGATGACGAGCTAGAAGACGATGCTGAGAATGACGAGATTGAAGAGGCGGTGTCGCAACCTTCTGCGGGGCGGAGCCTCCTGGCTGAATATGATGATGAGAGTGACGACGACGACGATCCTGACATCGAGATTATCAATGAAGACGCCTCGGGACTTTCTAAGCCCATAAAGACTCGTAAGTAATACAGAGAACGGACTCCCATTCTGAGCCTCCTATATTCCTTTGAGTACTTTATCCGAACTTTGTATATAGCCAACATCTTGCTCGATCTCTAGACATCACCTAGTAGATCATACTTTTGTTTGCCAATGACCATGCCCTGAGGGCTTTCTTCTTGAATCCTGTGTCTGATCCCTCATTGAGCCCCTAAGTGTTTTAAAAGACCTCAGAGTTCTCCCTTAAGTTTCCTAAGTTGCTTCAATCTCCTGAGGCTTCCTCTAGGTGAACCTCTAAGTTTTAGTTCCTTTGTCCTCACCCAACACCTGTTATAACACTATAAGTCCTTTATGGATACCAGGTTGTTCTCCCACAAGTTTGTCTTTTGACCTTTCCAACGCTTTTGCCTGACTTTGTCATTCATGAAGCACGAATTTCGGTCTGATCTGCTAGATCATTTTGATCTGCTAGATCAAACCCATCAATGTTGATTTTTCGGTTATCAAGTTGGTGGTTGCAGCCTCATATGGCATGTTAAATCCATTGGGCTTTTCAAATTGCAAGCTGCGTCGGTTTTAGATCTAAGTTTTTGCGTTGTACGCATGCTTAAGCTGTCAATGAGCACAGGTCTTTCAGATCTCGTAAAATTTTCATGAAAATTTCTGAAATTTCGAAAATTCTTGAAACACCGTGTGTCCCCTCCCCCAGACTAAAGCTCAGCAGTCCCCTGCTGACCCGAAGCATCGGAAAAGGTATAAAAGCCCTTGATCTAAGAGATCCGACTCCCAACTCAACGAAAAAAAATGGCTCCCAACTTCGAATACCACAATCTCCCTATCTCGCTTGAAGCTGACTTTGCCAACTGGTGCGTCGACGCGGAGTACTGGGCTGCTCGTGTTAGCGATGACAAGAGCCTGGCCTGGCAAGGTGCCAAGTACAGTTCTAGCAAGGACAAGGTCGAGTTCACCACGTCCAACAAAACGATCTTTTTGAACGATGTTCGTTGCGCGTATACTCATTTGGTACGGAAATCGTTTGATCTGCTAGATCTAGCAAAATTAACCATTTTCCGTTAGCTCATTCGAGTGTCCCGCGACGCTGCGTGTATGAACAAGGAATATCTGCGGGCGTACGACAATCTCGCGGAGGAATTACTTTCCGCCGTGAATGCGTACCGCACTATCCGTGACGAGATCCCTAAGCAGTTTCCCAAACTCTCCGAAGAGGGAGGGAAGAACGCTGAGATCGTCAGTTTCTACATCCAGCTGAACGACCTTCGTCGCAAAAAGCTCCGTGAGGACCAAGGCAGACAGGGTTCTCCTGCTGTCAGTACTCGCGGACCTAGTGTTCCACCTGCTGATCCTGAAGGACCGTCGAAATCCAAGTCGAAAGGCAAGGAAGTTGCGACTGATCCAGCAGATCCAGCAGTTTCTGATGCTGATGCCAAGTTCATGGCCGAGGTGGTGCGTTTCCGCAACTATTTTCGAAGATTCGTTTATTAACTAAAGGTTCCAGGATGCTGATCTTGCAGAACATGGTCCTTCTCCTCCAAAAGGTCCTCGAGGCGCACTTGCTAACCATTTACGAGGCCGCGGACTTCCCATGCGAGGCCACTTCCGTAGTCCACGCGAGCAACGCTTTGAAATGCAAGAATCACTGCGTATGGGTGTGCCTGTTCCGCGGTATGACCCTCCGGTAAGTATGGTACCTTGATCTGTTAGATCAGCTGCTAACGGTTTATCCAGCCTCGTCGTGCTGAACTCGTCATCGATCATATTATTGGTATGGACGAAAGGATCAAGCACGCCAAGGAGGAACGTGAAAAAGGCGAGAAGGGGAAGAAGACCGCGGAAGCGACTCCTCCTCCTCCTACCAGGCCCTCTACTCGTTCCAAAAGCAAGAAGAAATCCCCTGACGACGACCCGGCTGCTCTGGCAGATCAGGATGTCTCTGTACGTGGCTGGTCTTGTAGATCAGACAAATTTAGGACTAACCCGTGCCATAGATGGCTGACGAAGTCGAGGATTCTACTCCTGCGAAGGCTAAGACCAAAACCAAAAAGCGCGACACCGTCGACGACGACGATGACACTCCGAAGTCTTCCAAGACCAAGAGCAAGCGCAAACGTTCCGAACGCGATGTTGGTCCCGCGGACGGTAATGAGACTGAGCGGGCTCTGTCTCCTCAAGCACACAGTACTGTGCATGCTGTAACCGCGATCTCCCAGCCTCGTGCTGTTGGTGAAGATCTGATTAAGAGGGTGAAGTATTCGTTGGAACTCGCGGATACCAGTGAGTACTACTGCCATTTTCCGCTTTTTCGTACGGACTTCTACGGAAACTCGTTGATCTGCTAGATCACGCATTTTTCCGTTAGATATTTTCGCTTTGCATAGTCCGGAGTTCTTCCGCAAATCTTCGTGTTACTGATTATTGTTACAGGTACCCCCGACGATACAGATCATCGAGATCTCGTGCAACTTCTTCACAACATCGGACTCGCCCACAACCCGGAGGTTGAATCGTACACCGAAGAGCAGTACAATGCCTTCATCAACTTCCATACGACCCAACTCTTCGACTGTGTTATGAAAGCTCGTTTCTATGCACACCGTGGGGAGGCTAGTCAACGGATCATCGACAACGCCAGGGCTGCTCGAAAGGCTGGTGAACCTCTGCCCAAAGACGAGGACACCACCATGACTCCTGCCGACGTTGAAGAGGTGTACGTGTTTTCCGCACCACCGTCGCTGCCACCCGTAATTAAAATTGCGCAGACAGACTTAGAGGATCCCGAAATGCAAGGGCCACGCTCCGCACCTTAAGCAAGTGCTTATCGAGGCTGACCATCTAGATCATCGTTCATCCTGCCCTGTCGCCTATTTTTATACCTGTACTTTTGTCAAGTCAAGTATCATTGGTAGTTTTTGAGGTAATCCAGTGGCAACTAAATCCCTCGAGTGATTATTGAGATAGAATAAGTTGAAACATCGCGGAAACTCCCCCAAACTAACTGATCTGTTGGATCAGGCATGTTTAGAAAGATTTCCGTCGACCACTTCGTCGTGGACCATTCATTAGAGACGGATTCGACTCTTCCTCTTGATCTTCGGACTCAGCAGCCTTCAGATCCTCCGGATCAAGCTGTTCAACAGGCGGAACCAGTGGTGGTTCAACGGAATTCGACTGATCATCACCGGAAATGTTTATTCGAGGGACAGTACTGAAAATAAAGTCCTCCACTTCCTCAGGTTCGTCTTCCTCATCCTGTACCATAGATTCTAACTGCTCGGGCGACAGATCTATCAGATCATGTATATTTTCCGGCAGTTCAATTGGTTCGTAACGGGCATGATGCGGGATCACACGGAAAGCACCCACTTTGTCTTTAAGTACAGTGCCATCCATTTCCGCTATGATATATGCGCCTCCTCGTGTCCTCCGGATGACAACCATAGGTCCACGATATCGAAGGTACATTTTCCGATCCAAATTCTTCTCGATAGCAGTGTTCCGTACCTGTACTAAGGTTCCCGGTTTGAAATCCCAGTCCTTAATGGTGTACTTGTACTTTTCCTCGAAAACTCTCGCTTCTCGACGTTTGTTCTCGTCGATCCGTGATTTCATGTTCTCGACGAAGGAACGATGTTTGGAAAGAGCCTGAGCCCGGAAGCCCAGTAACTCTTCCCGTGATAGTATTCGATTTGGTGGATTGACCAAATATGTAGATTCAACAATATCGAAAGGTAGCAGAGGTTCAGTACCGGTAGCTACGAAGTATGGTGAACAGCCTAGACCTCTCCGTGCAGTAATACGATCAGCCCAAAGTATCGGTTTCAAGAAGTAGTACCATTTTGACAGATCTCCCGCACACGCTTTCGCAAGTGCTTGTCTCAGATCAAAGTGAGCCCGCTCAATCTTTCCGTTAGCTTGTGAATTGTAAGGCGATATTTGTATTCCACGGATCCCGTATTTCTGTTCGAGCCATCTCAACATAAGCTTCATCTGTGGTGCATTGTCCGAGACCACGATTTCCGGACATCCCCATCTACATATGATGTCTTCAAAGAACCATTCCGCGAGTGATCTCGCGTTTTCAACTCGCAGTGCCCTAGCTTCCGACCAACTCGACAATGAATCCCTTCCGTGAACGATATATCTGCAACCATTACTGGCCGGAGACATAACCATAGTATCGATATGTATCTTTTGGAACAAGGATGGCGTGAAGGTCACCGTTGGAGGGATCCGTACCAAAGACCTAAGTCGATCTTGGCAGGCTTGACATGTTTTCACATACCACTCCACGTCTTTCTCCAGATCAGGCCACCAAAACCTCTTTTCTAAGAAGTCTTTCGTAGCATATGTACCCTTGTGTCCTAAGGCATCATGAGCACTGTGCAATAGATACATTCGTTTTTCCGGTTCAACCACTAAACGCAGTTGATCTGTGGACGGTTTCCGATGGAACAGTCGACCTTCCGAGTCTATTGAAAAGGACAGTGTTTTCCGGTCCATTTCCGCTCGTTGTCTCTTGTCCAACTTCGCGAATTGCTCAGCATTCGGGTCCTTAAGCCATGCTCGGATTTCCGGTAACTGCTGATCTAGACGATTTCCGCCATCCGATCTATGAGATATCGGATATTTGTGATCAGGTCCCCACGTAGCATTGTCGGGGATCGCAGTATACTGCAGAAATTGAGAGGTCAAAGGCATTCCCGAGGCCTCTAAACGTTCTTTGAGGAATGCATGCTGGATCTCTTCCTCCCGGGCAACTTGAAGATCTTCCGCAAACTCATCTTCAATGGTCTCGCAAAAGTATCCTGTCCGGGGATCTATATGATCTTTGAATGATTCAAAGGGCAATGGATCGTCCGCTTCGTCCGCTTTGAAGAACCTAACGTTGTTGGAGTCATCTGCATCTTCTGCTAGATCCTCCTCAGTTTCCCGACGAGGGGTAGTCCAACCTCCCGGAGGTCTTCGAGACAAACCATCAGGTCCAAAGGTTGCTCCTTTGACATGAATCAAATCGAAATGGAATTTACGGATATCTTCAATCCAACGGTTGATCGTAGCGTTTGGCCCACTACTCGGATTTTCAAGCATTCCTTGAATATAGCTAGCATCCGTTTCCACCGTGAGTTTCCGACATCCATAAAGAAGATAGTGTGTTGCTCGGAGAGCAACCTTCAAACCATAGAGTTCACGCTTAGATTGAGAAAACCGAGCTTCACGTTCATTATACGGGATGGATCCGAAGTAATTATAGTAAATCTTCGTCTGATCTACAGGATCAATCTGATAGATGTAAAATCCCGTACCCATGTAAGAACTATCCACTGCTAAGTGTGTTTCCCAGTCATATACTATGACTCTTAAGGCTGGTGCATTACGGACCCCGTCTTTCAACAGGTCCATGGCTATGACATGCTCATCCTTCCACTCAAACGGAATATTCGCCGTTAATTTGGTCAAAGGTGAGGCTTTCTTAGCGTAATTGTGAATGAACATCCGGAGCTGACCAACAGTTCCCAGAAAGGCTCGGACCTGTGTCTTAGAAGAGCACGGAGGCCAAGTCAGAACCGTAGTTGCGATTCTATCTTCCGGTTTCTGTCCTTCGTACGTGCAACGGTGTCCAACCACTACAGTTTCAGCGCAACACAGGAATGCTTTAGGTCCCGAGAAGGTTCCGCCGCAATACCGCATCCGCTGAATGATTCGGTTCACATTTTGGAGATGCTCCCAGACAAATCGTCTGATCAAAGGATTTTCAGGAATAGTTTCGTATCCGCCCCCCGGTAATTCATAACGAGTCCCGGGGCCTCTGATAGGAACATCATCGACGTAAGGAATAGTATATTCCGGAATTTCATCTCGCATCATGTAAGTTACATCGTCATGGAATATCGGAACAGAGTTCGTCCAACCCATAGGCAACTTCACGAGACGATGTGGTCCGTACGGAGTTTGGAATGTCGTCAGATCTCGCGAACTAACATCGAGTGGTCGTTCATCATAACCCACATAGATATCCAACAAACCACCACAGGCACGACCCGCAAAATGACGAGCAATATCCGCGGTAGCAGGAGGAATCCCGGAGTGTTGAATGGTCACCTTATTCAAGGGTTCCAAACTATGTACTAAACGAAGACTCGTTCCATCCTTCTTGACCACACAAAACCATTTTGAACGATAGCTCGAGCAAGATGGTTCATAAACTCCCGCATCAATCTTATCCTTGATGATCTTACAAACCTTTTCGAAGATTCCGGGAGGAATTGGAATATTTCGTTCGACCCAGGGCTCATGAGGTATGACCGGAATTTTCACGGGAGGAAAGAAGTCCTCTCTGAATGTTCCGCCCTCGGAAGCTTCCCAAGCAAAACCCATTTCCTGCACCTTCATCATATGATGAACTAGCTTCATTTCCTCGTCCGTAAGGAAACCTTCCGCATGGTTTTTCTCGATGATCTCTTTCCGTTCTTGCGTATACCGAATACCCGGCGTGAATTCCGGAGGATGAGTTGGTAGATCTGGCAGATCAGCCAAAGGATCCCCGTAAATGTGTCTCCGCACACGGAACTCTTCCGGTAGATCAGCCTTGACAGGGCGAACTTTCACCGCTACAGGCTTATATTTTTGAGAACCGAAGACCGAAACTGGCTGATCTGGCAAAAACACATCATTATATGCGCATATATGCTGGTCAATCGTCTCGTTCTTGAGTTCCCAGAGCTTAACACGATGCATCGCAGCCTCCAAATCTTGGGTCATTGAAGACAATTCCGCATCTTTTGTTTGATCTACTTGATCTGTTAGATCTTCCGTGTCATCATATGGACGAGTTAACCCGTGTAAGTCTTTCCACCTAACGTCCTTTGTCATGGACTGATAAAAGGTCTCCTTCAGGTCCTCAACGGTCGGATCAGCTCTAAATCCTTCCTTCCATGGGTTGATCACACGATTTTGTTGATGATCTACACCTTTGTTCAGGTATAGTGATATGGTTTCGGCAATTCCGGGGTGTGACTTCTCGATCGTTGGCAGACAGCACTGTACATACACGTCCGCTAATTCTTCATCGGAGAAGGTACCTCGTTTCACCTGATTCGACTCTATAACCACTTCCTCCGCTTGAGCATCCCAGTACCCACTAAGAGCGATTTCTACCTCTCCCTGGTCGCTACTCAGATCCCAGAGGTTATTCAAAAATTTGGTTGCGGAACTTTCTCTGCCTCCTCGTGAGTGTCTTCCCGTCTTGATTCGGGTCGCAACTGTTGAGTTGGCTGTGATACTTTTCGTTCCACCACCTTTCTTGGTGCTCTCGGTCCATGTCCTTTCGGATATGTACCCATGGTATACCGTTTTCCAGTATTCGGATCCGTAATCGTAAGTTCCTGATCACCCGATCCAAAAGTCTGAATGACACTCTCAGTTAACACATCAAACGGACGTCCCAACAGTATTTCAAAGGGAGCCTTTTCTTGAACATGTAACTGCAAATACACTGTGACTGGTCCAAATCGAAAGGGCACATTTCGGGCTAAACCTTTGGTCCGCGCGATCCCGCCATGTACATTTTGCATCTGTATGGTGATTCCGGGATCCCAACCTAGACCTAAGCCTAACGCCACGCTCATATCGATTGCGACTATCTGTGATCCTGAGTCCAGGAGGTTCTCTACTTCGAGATCTTCCCGATCATTCACAACAGGCCACACTGCACGGAGACCATTGCCTATGGTGGCGACTATGGTCATATCTCGTCGTTCATCATTCTCATCTACATCACTCAAGAATGATTCTACTGGATCTACTTGAACAAACGCTCCTGCTTTCATCCCATCCCTATCCTCGGATAATCTCTCAAAAGCCCAAGCTTCGGGTAATGCTAGATCATCCACGGAAATGACTTGTTCGTCTTCGGAATCATCATTTGAAAGTATTTCCGTAGCTAGATCTTGTTGATCAGCCAGGTTCAGCAGCATTTTCTTTCGATCTTGCGGAAGTACTCGCTTATTCCGTATCTTTCGTGCTACGATCTGCCTGATCTTCCCCGAAAGCTGTAAAGCTTCGGAAGAAGTCAATTCAATCGTCTTTCGCACTATCCGGTCAGCAAGCTCTTCCTCTAGACCAGGCGTAAACAGTTCATTCTGCAGCCGGTATTTTGGTGCCTTCGAAGATCCCTTAGATTCAGGTATCTTTTCCGGCTTGGGTTGATTTCGAGGGTGAGGTGTAACTTCTCTGGGCTGGACATCATCAAATGGTCTTCTCGGATTTTCCGTACGAGGAGGTGACGGATCGCGGAATCGTACTTGCTTCGATTTCCGTTGATCTGTCTGATCAGGCTCTCGTCCCGAGCCTAAAGCACTCTCATCCGTTAAATCGTCAATGGTCACTGACTGTATCCTTTCCAAAGCAGCTTCCCTCAGTGATTGAGAAGAATCGGGGTCTGATCCAGCAGATCTGTCATGATTAGGCGTAGAATTGTCCAGATTGGACTTCGGTTTTTCGGATGTTTTGTTTCTACTAGGGTTATTTCGATCTATGGGTATATGCACCCCGTCGAAGCGTTTATTCTTGACGGCAGGTATTGCTTTTGGTGAGTTAGGCTTCGAGGCACCCTCATGAGTTGTTGCCTGTTGCTGAGACCGTGTCCTTGGCCCAGAGGTCAACTCAATCATTGGATTCCTCAGTTTCCCGACTCGTTCGTGTACACCGTAGCCACACCATTGCTAGATCTCCCTTGCACCATTTCCGCCAGATTGGCAATGACCATCCAAGCTGGGGATCCGGCCAACTGTTCCGAGTAATCCTCATTGTCCGGGATCATCTCGTTCATCATCGTCGAAACCTCGGGCCATCCTTTAGCCTGACCATATTTCATGATCTTTTGGTATCTACTCTCACTTCCGAAGTTATTCGGTAGCGGAGACCCATCCTTCAACTTAAGACGCTTTGGATCTTGCGGATCACGCATAATCCAACCTTTCCCTAAGAGTTCCAAGAACATTGGACAACTTTGCATCATATGGTTCGGTTCCCGACAAAGGAAACACAACATCTCAGACCTTTGACCTTGTGCGTTATTCGGATTCGTGTTAATGATTCCACGGGGAGGCCCACTGTTTCCGGGATTACTACTACCAGAAGCGACAGTATGGGGCTGCGCCCGTTGCGCAGGTTGAACATTTCCGGTCTTGATGTTAGCCAGCATTTGAGCCAACGTCTCAAGTTCCTCTTTGTAGGTAGCCTTAAGTGCTCCCAAATCTTTGACCAACACACTGTACTGATCCCTATTTGCAGCTAGTGCTCTTTCCGTTTCCTCGGAAGCCTCTCGTTTCACTTCAACGGGCTTAGCTGGAGACCGGAAGAAATGCGAGAGATCCGGTACTTCTTCTTTGATCACCGGAGGACCACCAATCGGAACGTATACACCTCCTCTTGAATGGGTTTCCGCATTGAAGACCACGCCATCCCGACTTGTTACCGTCCGGTACAACGATTCCAAGGGTGGGTGCCTTGCTACGGCCTCTGCTGCTTCCTTGTACTCTATGAACAGATATGGATCATCGACCCGACGTTTCTCTACGCGGAAAGCAGGTACCTGCTGTTGAACCTTACGATTCACAGCTTTCCGTAACTCGTCATCGAATGCTGACAGGAAAAGAGACACCAATTCCGTGTTTCCTATCGCCGGAGGCGGTTTCAACAACTTATTGGCTTCTACCTCCATCAACAGACAGTATCCGAGCAACCTATCTCCGTCCCGGACACCCAAAGGAGCATAGTTCTGTACGATCTGCAAGAGCGTATTCTTCGAACCCATTGGTCTCCCTAAAGATGCTGGGAACCTTTCACACAGGGAACGCAGGAAACAGTCCGCGTCTTCCCTTCCCTCCTGCGCGCCGGGAAGATGCTCGAGAGCCTGCTTGGTCTGAAGGGTCATCCAAGAAAAGATCTTTTGCATCTTCACCTTCTCGGAGGTAACTTCCGTAGCCTGGAACGTGTTCAAACAGAACCTCACCCACTCGGGGATCATGCTCGGATTGGCCAAGTCCAGGATCATAGCAGTTTTGTGCGTAAGCGGAAACTTGGTATTGTTATACTCTGCCTGTTCCGCAGGAGTCAGTTCAGGAGGACCAAGCATCCTTATGATGTCGAGTTGATCCTCCGGTCGTTTTTGTTGGGCAGCCGGGTTTGCTGGTGCGTTAGCATTCGCTCCCGCGGCTCCCTGATCATTTCCGTTATGTACTTCGGACATATTGTTGGGTAAAAACAGTCGTATCAAATCAAATGGTTCGGGTTGTAATGTAGGATCTGAACTAGATTGCGGATCTGGTCCAACAGTAGCTGCCTTCTGTCTACCGTTTCCTGGCACTACGTTAGATCTCTTCGTTACTGGTTGTTCCAAAGATGGTCTAGGAGCTCTCCCGTTATCTGGATTGCTAGTACTCGCTCTTCCGAGGTTTCTCGGATCGTAAACAGGTACAGAGGGTTTCTTTGTTGCGCGCTTTCGCTGATCTGAAGCTTGTATCGCTGGATCAAAGAAATCTACTGAGCCCGCGTTCTTCGAAGTCCGAGTAGCTCTTGGAGCTATTTTTAATGATCAAATAAATTCGATCAAAGGCAGTAGTTTTGAGAAATCAAGAAGATCTCTCGAGTTCGACCAAAATATAGATTCCACCCCTCGCGGTGGGCTCCAGATAACGAGGTATAAAGTCGGTTCTTAGTATAATGCCTTATGACAGGTCACTTAGCACGAACACAGAGTACGACTTCACGGATTCGTCAATCAAATTGTGTTTATAGCGAGGTGTGGGGCGTTGTCAGAGATTCCGCACTATCTTATATCTCAAGTCGAACGCAGTCTTGTAAGATCTTTTAGATCAGCAATACTGGTCAGCAGAACGAAGTGACACGGATATACCAGTCGTAAGATCTGGACTAAAGGGTTTGTTTTGAGTGGCTTCCACTCGGATAAGGGTTTTTAGGCTCGGAAAGCAACGGGGTACCAGACGTTATGGTAGACCAATCGATTCCGCTCCCGGGTGAAGCAGTACTGATCACTATTCTCAGTAAAACCTCGAAGATCACGCAGATCACCAATCACTACGTGTCAACTTGAACAGAGCCACCAAAACTCTGCACGTTCACTCGGCACAACCTGAGACCAAGTCCTCTGTATCTCCGGAACGGAGTCTACCTTCAACTAGCAAGTGACAGACACCAAGTCAAACCACTCAAAAGTCGGGCTTATCGCGATGAAGTAACACACTTAATCTGCAAGGTCCGGTATGGCTTAGAAGCCTTTACTCCCACGTATGGATGAAAAGGATTACCAGTTCAGAGAGATCTGGGCGCGAAACTTGTTTCATTTGTGCGGATACAGGTCTTTAAGTACACTACGAAAAGTCCAATACCCGTATTTGTCCTTGATCTAGTAGATCTAGCTATTTCTACGGACGGAGTCCGATAATATACACTTAAATAGTAAAATATGACTGAAACGATACAAACACGCAAGGAAATAGTAAAGAAAACAGCGAAAAAGATGAAACTTGTCCGTATTTTGTCGTACTTTCGCCAGATCTAGAAGACCAAGCAAGTTCCGACCATGGTCTGTGCGGCATCCACATGCTAGGGTGCCTAACTCGTCAGAGTGGCTCCTGCCTGTGTTGCTCAAGTGTTTCCGACGAATTTGCTTCCGCGGAATGGTAGTGGTCTTCCCAAGTTAATGAGATAGACTTGTAACAGCGGTTGATCTCGCGGATCAGGTAGGTCTGGTCCGTAGCTTTCGAACGGTATGCATATAGCCTGGTGTTCTGGAGCGGACAACGAAGATAAATGCTTCAGAAGTGTTTTCCGTAGGTTTCCGCGCGTTTCCGTGAGTGCTGGTCAAAGCTGTACATAGCATACGCTATATCCCAGTTTAGAACTTGAACATATGCGTGTTTCCGCTGCGGGTTTCACCCGTACTGCCACGGAAATACTAGATCATCATGTCTCCGACGGTTTCCGCTACTTTGCGTAGGGTTTCCGTGTGGTAACTCGTCCGGATAGGCTCTCATCGTGTCTGATCTGCTAGATCAAGTGAAATTTCCGTCATCACAGCCAAGTACCAAACTCAGTTGTGCCGATCCGGCAGATCTTGATACTAAGTCGATATTCCCTTGGTGTGCTCGTACCAGTAGTCAGCATTCTTGAAGGATCCCCGACCAAGGGTGCGAGCAATAGCTCTAAGTGGATATTCATGGCTGATCCTGCCAAAGGATCTGTATCCTAGCTTATACTGATACAAGTTTGACTGCTAGTTCGGGCTCACTACAGTCCTTATTGATACTATGCAACGGTCTAAGTTGATCTTTTTGATCATTGCACGCCTGCGCGGAAAATCCGCGCAACAGCGCAGGATTAGGAGCAGCCGTTAAGGGCGCAGGATTAGGAGCAGCTGTCAAAGGCGCGGGATTGAGAGCAGCTGTCAAGGGCGCAGAATTGGGGGTAGCTGTCAAGGGTGCAGGATTGGGAGCAGCCGTAGGCGCAAAATTGGAAGCAGCCAACAAAGGCAGGGGCGCTGGAGCTGGAGCAGCTGGCAAGGGAGCCGGAGCAGGGGAAGGGGCAGAAGCTACTGGAAGATGAGGAAGCTGTGCGGTGGACGCCGATGAATGAGAGGATGCGACAGAAGGGGTTTGATTCTGCTGCAGCATTTGTATGAATAATTGAGGATTGTTGGCGAACATCGCCTGTAAAGATTGTTGCATCCATTGCATATGGTCCATATTACTGTTCAAGGCGTAGATATCAGTATCATTGGAGAGAATGAAGGGAAAAAGTACATACGATTGACGAAAGAACGTACTATAAGAACGAGCGAAAAAGACAGAAAAGATGAAGAGTGTAAAGGGAGCTGGCAGCACAAGGGCTTTATGCATCGCAGGACAAGAAGGCGATAGCGGCGGCGGCAATAGCGGCGGCAATGGCAATGGCAATGACATTGAATACTAAGGAGATAGTGGGTGGTACTGTAGAGCTAGTCTTTTCGAGGATGAAGTGCTGAGTGTCCTGATGTTGGACTGCAGTCATCTACTTTTGTCGTTTTGCTAGTAGAAGAAGCGATTAGCTATCCATTAGCACTAAAGAGCTTCAAGTAAATAGTGGTCGGGGTGTTTCAGATGGTTTAGGATTGCAGAGTATGAGTTTGGGAATGCAGACTGTATGTCGACAAGAGCAGAAATACCGATGGTCTAGCGTACAGATGTTGTGTTCTGAAGTCCAATAGCATTCCTGGGAACTTCATGTCAAATATATCAAGTCGCATGATACGGATCAATTCCGATCAGTTCAAGTAATATTTTTGTCCCAGAATTGCTGTCATAGACTTCGCATGAGAAAGCTTGGAAAGCTTGTTGCCGTTCGATGAAGGCAATTCACGGACTCAGCGCTCGGCACCGGCACATTTGTGATGAAAATCACATTCCGGAGTTCTTGCAAAGACCCGGGAATGCAGCGACAAAAAATGGGAGTGTCGGGTTCAATACAAAATTTTGGGATAGGAGAAAGGCCGCGAGTTCGATGATATTTCAGCTGTAGCAGTATACCTTCATGACGGTCAGGATCTGTTTAGTATCGATCAATCTCGGGCCTTCATCAACATCAACCAAAAACTTCCAAACCTTGAGCAGACAGCTTGAAACACAATGAAGTTCCCCACTGCCTTAGAAGCTTGAAGGGTTACGGGTAGCTCCCTGTAGCTCCTTGAAGATTCTGATCTGTGTAACACCAAATCGCCGTGGCTTCATTCCTGGCTCCTCGATTTGATGCAGATGGCTCTGAAAAGTTTCCAGGCGAAATGGAGATGGATGTTGGCGTTAACCCATAAGTACTAGCTAGTAGTGAATGCGGGGCACTGCCATAAAGATACTCTGTAGCTCTCTGTAGACCCTGGGGCTCCTTCAGATAAACCAAATATGAATATACAATAGAGTCATAGCATGGCCGATTCATCCTGAGCAGTGACGGCCTGAGGAAAAGTTAACGGTTTGAATGCTTTGTGCGCATTGGAATAGACAAGTGCCATGAGGAGTCCGAGTGAACGAACACTGAGGGCGCTTACTGTAGCAATCTCGTGCACGAGCGCTAAGCGCTCATTTATGATTTAGCCAAAGCAAATGCCGGTCATGGCCGAAATGTAGTACTACTATAATGCGAGCGCTTGTGTACTTCTTTTTTGAGCTCAGAAAGTAGAGGCATTGTGGGATCTACTCCTCACTTCTCTACCCACAGCTACATCTCTACTCTACCTCTACCTCTAATTTGCTCGTTTTTGCTGGTGTGATTGTGAAAGCTCTGGTTGCTCGGCGGCAGGCCTTCCGAAAGTCTCGACAGGCTCTCAACACTACCGTAGCAGAGATGAATACAAGGTGAGTTCTGTTTTTTTCTATGTTTATTTTTTCAATTTCTCTGTTTGGCAAGAGTGGACTTCTTACAGTATCCACAGCCAATAGCTTTCACCATTTACTGTATCAGGAACGCCCTGGCTCGAATATTCTGGATTTACAAGGAGTCAAAACAGTGCCCATACGTAAGGATTGCCGACGAACCGTCACTTTCCGTGTCGTCGTCACCACCCTGGTCGCCAAATTCACCAGTGCTAGTCTGATCTCTAATGGTCATGGACCGTATTGAGATTTCGGAAAGGAACTTGAGGAGAAACATTGGAAACTGGGCTTCGGACCAGTACCCACATTCATCTTCCTAAACAAGCTTCTCAATCCTGCGGGTCTAGCAGAAGATCTTTGTCGTCTGTGTGTCGGTACATCGGAGCCTGGCCTCCTGGATGATCTCGAATGCGCTCTCAGTGATGCTGGAGCTATAGCAGGGCCAAACTTATTTTGTCTGAGTTCCGCCTGCTCCGAACGCGGTGCGAATTAACTTGCCTTGGAAATAGTAGTAACAGGGGGGTAAATCGGGAGTGGTTTGTCAGTCACGGACGGTGGACTTGGTAAAATTATCTTGTTTAGTAAACGTGCCTTTGCCCATCATGGAGTCCGGGTAAGTCCCTTAAATCTAATTTTCTTGCCCTCGTTTATATCACTGGCCCTCTACACTGACTCTTCAACCTTTTGTATTCTGTTCCAGACTATAGCTCAGCAACACCAGGAAACTTCGCAACGTTGTCGGTTCCTTCTATTGATATAGGCAATCTCGAAGCGGAATGGGGTATCCACTTGCTGCCCAGACCGCATCAGCACTACTGCACTGGGTGACAATGAAAAGCATCCAAAAGACATAGATTTGCACTGAGGCTGTGACAAACTAACTACTAACCAAACCAGCCACTGCTCGGGAATCCAGATACAGATAAGAGTCGAGCACAAGGCTGCATGGCAGGTGTGGATGATGAAGCAGGGGGACGATTTCGTTCTTTGTTGACGGAACTGTTGATCACGAACTTTGTGTATCAACCAGAATTCGTCGGTTCCATACTCAACGCGATCGAGAATATCGATACTCAACTTGGCCAAGTGTTCAACGTCCCTTGGCCGACGTATCTGAGTTCCAATGCAAAAATTTGCTACGCGAGTTATCGTTCAACGCTTAGTTAACCGTCGACTCGAGTCTCAAGATCCCGGTATCTTCAATCCTGATGTTAAGTGACCCACGGCCTTCATACCTTATACATACTTTTAACCTTGCTTCCCTCGGCGATTCGTATCTTTGGTTGAAGGAACGACTGGCCGCAATGCGAGCACGAAACTCATGGCACTGGGTGCTGCCAAAATGGTCATTCATTCTCTACATGGATAGACGGAGGTTCATTCGGATCGTTGTTCAAAATCAAAACGTTGGCCGAGCTTACAGGACAATGTGCAGATGGATGTCTTATTGGCCTGTTAAATATACTCGGATGGGATGCTATCTTCATAAATAGCATTTCGTTTGAAGATTCTTTTGCCTTCAGGAGTATGGGTTCAGTCTTACACTAAGTACCATAAGTCGACACTCCTCGGAACGTCTTCACTCAGGTCGTGCGATGAGAGGATATCGACTTCAGATCAAACGAGAGGTTTACGCCGTACGGGTATTAGATTTGAATGACAAGTGAGCATTGTACAATAGTTTAGATAATGTACATATTTGTTGTCAAGAAGCATATGCCAGGCAGTATTACATAGACTATTGTTTTTGGAATCGTACATCGATAGATTGAACTATACTGTGATATCACTCGCTCTCAGATCCAGAGTCTACCATCAAGTCGTTTGGAAAGCGAGGAGTGAGGTGAACGATGCCTGTCTCTTTGACTTCCAGGAATCTAGCACCAAAATAGCGCTGTGTTTCAAAGCTCCAGCTAGATGTGTAGTTATTGGAATACGTTCTGATTCATAGAATGGAAGCCGCTTACTCAAGATTGCCTCGTACCCAGTGAGCAGTAGCGTCCAGGTAACGAGCGACGCCAGCGTCGATTTCAGGGCCCCATGATGGAAGACGTTTTCGAGCATCCAGATAGCTATCCATAAGGACCTTGAAGTAGGAACCCACGTAGTCGGAAGCACCTTGTAGGTCGAGACTTTTCTCTTTCATGAGCACAGTAACGATGTTATTGCCTTCTAGTCCTTTACTTTGCTCCATGTCGTATGAATAGACATCCTGAAAGTGTGCAAATGAGCACTATCGCACATGTAAAAACACTGGACCTACATTTGCCCAACAGACCATGTCGGCGGCAGCCCAGTAAGCCTCCATGAAAGTCGGATTATCGAAAACCTCCTGTGGGAGATCGAGGCCAAGAGCGTATTCGAAAAGCCCAAAGCAAAGGCGTATGGCGCTATTTTCTCGACGAAGGTCAATGAAAGATGGGAGGTCAAGGACTTCGTCTTGTTCGCGGAGCTCCGCTTCCCTTGAAACACATTCGATATAATCAGCACAGTGGACCAAAAACCTTCGTGCCGCGTTAGGACCCGCCGAACTCATGAATCGTTCTCTGAAACTAGGGAACATCACGTTAGGAATTCCGAACACACAGCGAGTCTGTCAACGTACTCTTTGGTAATTTTGCATAGCGTCGATCCGTCGTCAAAATCCGGGTCTCGCATTGTATTGAGATCTAGTTAGGTTGTCAATTAGTGTGGTCGAATCATAAGAAGCAAACTTGCGTACAGATCTGTCCGGTGGCGCGGGCGTCGTTGCCATTCTGCTCGTCGCTGACTTCATCGACGACAAACAGAAGATTGACAAAATCACAGCAAGTTCTGAACTGTTCATACCTGAAACCCACAATATTGATGAACAGAATGATACGTTAAGAAATCATCTTACCCAGCATAGGGATACGTATGCGCCACCAGGAGTTCGTTGCAACCTTGCATGAAGAAGGCTTTTTTTCGGTCGGTGAAGACATTATAGCTGTTGATCCAATCTGCGGACTCGGCGCCAGCCTCTTTGTAGTGAGGATTGACGTCCCCCACCAAAGGACATACAGCAAAGAGATCAGGAAGAATGAAGTGTTCGGTTCGATACATTGGGAATGAGAAAAAATCGGAAGTTTGATGATATCGTAGCTGGAGCAACATACCTTTTATATGGAGAGTCAGGGTCTGTTGGGTTCGGGGAGCCTGGTGCGAGAAAAATTTGTTCCTCAGCTAGGCAACGCCATGCAGTTCCTCAGAGGGTAGCTCAAAGATCTGTAGATCCCGATGTAGATTAGCAAGGGAAGGTCTTGCATCGTGGCTTCATTTCGGCTTTGTCAATTTGATGCAGATGTTTCCGAAAGCACCAACCCAGAAGCTTGAGTAAAACCGGAGTGTTGACACATATGTACTAGCCAATGAGGGCCGCCGCCAGGAGGAGCTCGTCTGAAATCTCGAGCTGAAGAGCAAGAAATGAGCTTGGAAAATAAGAAGTTGACTTCGGAGTTACCTCACATCTCAAAGCACTACAACTTTCCATGACGATTTCCAGACAAGCAGAAAATGTGTCTTGCGGCTATGTCCAGATAGAGAAAGATATTCAAATCCGTACGTACCTACTCCAGTAGTTTGACACCACTGTTTTGCCTCGAGTTCAATCATGTTCAGCTGTTCAATCAAAACACGCATTTTCCCCCATACGGAGGCGACAAACGAATTTCTATTCAGGGATTAATATCCGACCGATACTGAGCAAAGCTCAGTCGCAAAATTGAATTTTCATCCCTATTCTAGAGTTTCAACATTTCATCCGGAATACAGAGAACATTCTAGGCCAACCTATAACAACGCCGCGGGGGTACGGACGCTTGAGCTTGGTGTGTGGAGGTCCAAAGTCAGCTAGGAAACGCCGTCTAAGAACAGAACCTCGCTTGCTCGTTGTCACTAAGCACAACCTTTGGAAAACAGACAAGTATCTAGGTATGTTTCACTATGAAGCGAAAATATACTCCTACACGTTGGCTGCAGTGGAGAACATCAATTATTCTGAGGAACAGAGCGAAAGCGGCACTACCGGTTCGGCGAAGAGGCGTGTAACGATCTCATAGTGTTACTCCTTCCAGGGTCAATCGAAGGAAGTGTAATTCGACCGATATAGATGGACCTGCTACTACCTGCTATCACAACGTGCTAGACAAAAACCGGCAAGGAATTTATTCTTTAAACCAAACGACACGTTGAAAGATTGCTTACCGATGGGATAATCCACAATGCTAAGAAACCCGCGCTATGGTGATCAAGGTATGAAAGGCGGAAGCATCCGGGACGCATCCGACATTGTCTTGCTCGTACTATCAGTATACAGGCTACGAATGCAAAGTTCTATCCACGTCTCAAGACAGGAGAAACGGCCACAACGTGTAGTCAAACTCAGGTCAATGTACTGCAATAGACAGCCACAGACCATTGAATGACATTTGCACCCTCCGAAAAGATCGCGTCAGGGATTAGCGTCAGCGAAGATGAGTGAAGGAATGAGAGAAAGAGAGAGCGATGAATGGTACTGTTGGTCGCGAACTGCATTCCTGATAAGGTAGCATCAGGAAATCAATAGACAAACACGAGAAAAACAAATCTGACCATCGAAAGTGGGCGGAAAATCGCAAACATTGCGTCGATAAATCGATAGGGCGTTCGGCATCGTCGCCGCTTCCGAATCACTCCCTAGTGCCTGCGAGTCATGAGAATGAATGTCGAAGCGATCCTCTCCAAACATGACAAATCGTATCTCAATTCCGAGAGTGAGATCATTGTGGAAAAACACATAAGGTCGCCAAGATCTGGCCGTTGAACTTCTTCTGAGAGTATCCGGCACGTCGCCTACATGTGTAAGATCTTCCAGGTCGAAAATCTTTGGAAATGTATAAAGCAAAAGCACGAGGACGCAACGTTCCATGAAGGGCCAACAAACGCTGAGAGTAAATCACTTGTCTCCTAGTCCTTCACTGGGGCCCGAGGTTCAGACGGAGTCTGAAGATGTGGATAAGATACATGCGATTAGTTCATATAAGTCAAGGATAGGGGAAGATAGACCAGTTGACTGGAAAAAATCAAAAGCATATCCGATAACTAGCATAACGCCCACTAGTCTCGCTTGGTCTTGTGATTTTTACCACCTGTCCTCGCCTCAGTCCATAATAACGCGCGACAGGGTCAGCTAATTGGATGCGAGGCAGTTGCGTTTCCTTCAATCGGCTGCAAAAAGATATGTCGAGAGACAGACCAAAAATTCATAGAAACGTACTATTTTTCCAAAAGATCCTTCTTCTCAGATGGAGTTAGCACCTGATGATGTGGGACCAGCGAATGGTGGGTGATGTTGACCAGTAGATCCGATTCAGAGAACTCCTCCAATCGAAACTGGGACGCCATTGCGACAATGACCTACAAAAGATCATCGATATCTTTCGTGAGAGAGATGAAGAGGCGGCGTTCTTACTTTTCTAGCAGATGGTGTCATATTTCCAGGAAATACGATGATGCCTTGTTGGATACCTTTTTCTTCCAGAATCAGAAGCATCCTAAAAACCGAGTTCTCAAGGTTGAACGGGTCTTCAGAGGGAGCAAATTGCCTTACTTTCTCATTGTTTTTACGCCCACACTCTTTTCATCGGAAAAGAAGACGAAAAGCTGTTCCGCGGGGTTGGTCATGGAGTTTGAAAAGAAATTTAGTGAATTTCGACTGACATTTGTGAGGATAAGTAGTAGATAGCGGAGCTATCGCATGGACTTACTCGACGAAGCCACTTTGATTTGCGAATGACTGACGAAAGGTAGCCAAGTCCATGTTGATTTCTTCATCGGAAACCGAAAAACCCTTGAAACTCGTTACATCAGTCAAAGCTGACAAAAGCCACTGAAAGGTCACCTACTCTGTCCTTAACCATTTCATGCATTGTTCTGTTGACTTTCCATAGCTTCGCGCTTTCGTCTGCGTCGGACATGGGTAAAAAGAGTGAAGGAAGACCGGAGGAAGATGAACGTTCGGAAGAAAAGGCGCTGGTTCAATTGTTTACCCTTTGACGCGAACCATCATCAACTCGGTCAATTTCGACCTCATTATTCATGGTTATGGCACCTTCCACCAATAATAATGGCTCGTCTACAACGCAGCTAGCTCTTAATAACGGTCTCATGGTGAGTTGGAGCTCAATCTCAGCTTGGACTGCTCGACGACGACGAATCTCTAGCTCAAATTGAAGCCTTCAAGGATATTCAAAACTGCAGTGGAAAATCCCCCTGTATCTCCTGGACCACCGTCTTTCGGCCCTCGACATATCACTGGTATATGCTTCGATGATAGAGGGGATCAACTGTTGACTGCAGCTGAAGACGAGACATTCAGATTGTATAACTGTAAATCTGGCAAGCGAGTTCTCTCATTATTGTCGTTTTTCGCTGTGCTGATGCTCTGCTTTTCTGCTTCCAGACACTTGAAGACATTGCAGTCGAAAAAGTACGGTATAGATCTGCCTCGGTTCACACATAAGAGCACAGCTATCATCCACGCCTCAACCAAAGAGGACGATGGACTACGTTACCACTCCCTGCACGACAACAAATATCTATCGTACTTCAAAGGTCATAAAGGGCGCGTCATTTCTCTGGAGGTTTCGCCCGTAGATGATGGCTTCATGTCTGGATCTCTGGACAAAACCGTGCGATTATGGGATTTACGTGCTCCAACTTGTAGAGGCCTGCTCACACTCCCTGCACCTCCGGTCATAGCCTACGATGCTTCCGGTCTAGTTTTCGCGGTTGCTGTTAACCATTACTCCAGAATACTCCTATATGATCAAGCAAACTACGACAAAGCACCATTTCTTGTTATCACACTCGACGATCCTTCGCTGAGTCTCATTAGCTATCCGCCCAGGCCGATATACATGACCTCACTCTCGTTTTCATCTAATGGCAAATTCCTACTGGTCGGGTGCTCCGGCAACGCGCATTATATCTTAGATGCATTTGGTGGCGTTCTTGTCGCGAAACTGGAAGGACATATTGGTCTCGAACGACGATCGCTTACATCTCCTTCGACGATCCAACCTGAGAAAGGATGCAGTGGTGAGGAGGTTTCTTGGACTCCAGATAGCAAGTACATAGTAGGGGGAAGTCTGGACGGGAAAGTTCTTGTTTGGAATGTTCAGGATCTGCAGGTACCGCAGGGTCCGAACGTGAAAGCGCACCATTTACGGCCTCTGGTCGTTCATGATGGACATCCAGGGATTGCCAGATGTGTGAAGTTCAACCCTCGGTATGGAATGATGGCCACGGCTGGAGCAGAACTTGTAGGTCTTTTAGCTTCGTTCTACAGCATTCTGAAGTTAATTCTACTGTCCTCAAGGCGTTCTGGTTACCGGACACAGCGCCAGAATCTGAAGAGGTTGCTCGTGATCTTCTGAAGAGAAAAGCACCGGCGTAGGGCTCAATGCGACATACTGCACACAACTGTAATTTGTACCTTCTGCTTCTGCCACATACATACTTAGCATGCTACGACGTTAGTCTTTGAGTATAATTTCAATCAGTAGAAATTGTTGGAACTTGTGGACGAGCTTTTCGTTGAGCGCTTAAATGATGTAATATCACGTGGATACAATTTCCAAGTGAACGTGGCAAAGGCCAACTCAACTTTGCTCTTCCAAAACTTCGATAAATATTCGTGGTCCAAATTAACTCTGGTGTGGTTCTGGTCATCTTGCAATGCGTATCTACTCTCTGCTTGCTACTGCGCTGTATGTAGCTTCTTTCGCCTCTTTCGCTCTTGGGCAGGATGAAGTCGAAGAGGAACAGAGTACGTGTTTCTTCGCACTTGCAGCAATGCTTTCAAATGACTCCAATTCACCACAGTCATCATCGAAACCGAAGATCATGAACCTCAATTTGTGGCAGCAGCAGCCTGGCCTGAGACCAATCCATTCGGACGTATGTCGTGTCAACGCACCGCGAAGTGAACTTGATTCAAGTACCTCGTAGATGTTGTGAACGGTGAAAAGAACACGATTGGTGTACTAGTAGAAAACAGGCTTAACCGTAACACGACCCTTTTGAATGTTGCGGGAGCTTTCTACCAGCCAGAGACGGATGTGCTGGTTCGGAATGTAAGTTACACTCGCGCTTTTATCTATATCAAGACCTGACTTACTCATCCAGCTAAGCGCGATGGCCTTCAATCTGGAATTGATTGACGGTGTGAAGCTGCAACTTCCCTACGCTTTCTTCAGCGAGTACGTGTCCCCGTTATATTATTATCGTGCGCATGGTTCCTTACTGGTGTCTACACCTACAACCTTAGATTCAAGGTAAGAATGATTCGTGATATATAGTGCATGTTCACGAACGGTCTATTAGCCTGGGGAGCTTCGCCTTACTGTATGGGTAGACCATTTGGACGAGGTGATCATGATTCTTCCGGGCTGGTCCACAATCATTCATATTCCTTGCTTAGGGCGAGAAGCAACGGGTTATCGCCTACGATTCTATTGTCACGATCGTCGAGCCTGAAGGCTCCTGGTTCGATTTTAAGCTGTAAGTGCATGTCTCATCACCGTTTTCACTTTGTGTTAAATATCTTACCAGGTTATCAACCTACTTGGTTGTATCTGGTCTCCTCGGGGGTCTCGGTTACATCGCATATCTGTCTTTCGTTCCTCAGCCGAAACGAACACGCAAGGCTGCAGTCAGTGCTCCTGTGGGTACCGTCACTGCAACAGGAGCAGGAGGATACCAGGAAGAATGGATCCCGTCGCATCATCTTCGCAAGAACAAGAAGAAAAGCGGCGTGGCGAGCAGTGGTGACGAACTCAGTGGGGCTGAAACTAGCGGGACAGAAGGAAAACGACGGAAGGGGAAAAAATAATTGTTAGCCTGTGAAAGGCTGCAATAAAGTATGTATGTACATCTTCACTCGTGTCGTAACGTCAATTGGATGAAGAATGTTATGCTATACGTCTTAATCTTCTTTCTCTAAGCATTGGATATGGTTGCGTTAACGCATTCCCGAGTATAGCATTGGTAACATATCCACTTTTGAATCTGGTTCGGGACTTCCACGGAGCAGTATGGTGGGCAAGCTAATGTGGATTCGCGGCTTTCTAGGGCTTCAGTTTCAATGTCGAATCAGTGGTTTATCTGCTGTGGCACAAGTCAGTGAGGTCACCACTTCGATGCAGTTTGGATACCCTCCCGATTGAACCCCCCCTCCAAGGGCCGACTTGTAAGGATATTCACACAGTCGGCTTCCCTCATTGAAAATTGCAAACAGTATGTCCACTACCAAGGAGTACCAAGGGCATGCCCTGCAGGATGAACGACTAGGATTCTTGCTTCGGAGTCCGTGCACCTTAACTGGAAGTTGGGAAATGAACGAAGCGTGCCACACTAGTGTGCATCGATGATAGAAAATTGTTTTGAAAAATCAATCATTATCTTGATCCTAGTATTCACTTCACAGGGCGTCGAAAAGAGGTGCTTCTGTACGTGTCGTGCTCGGTCTTGCTGCGCATGCCGCAAGATTTTCATTCGACTTACCTTCCCGGACTTCCGCGTACGCGGTAGACATTCCCGAAGTTGTATCCACGACAGCTCCGCTTGCTCCAGACATCGAAAGCGCTAGTTTCCGAAAAAACCGTGTATTCATTTCAGATTCAGGACGTAGAACTTAGGGGATTGTAACACGACCTATAACACGATACCCCCTGCAATGTCGCCTGCTGGCCTCCGAAGGCTTTCGACTTCCGATTGACCTAGATACTCTTGGCCGGGTTCATTTCCGGTAATCTCTCTGCCATCTGGATTGAAACCACCTTTTCCGATGTGTTTTTTTTCTCTTGGAACTCCTCCTAGCACCCTCTCACGTGTGTTTGTTGGTCAGTCTAATCATTCTAATCTCATTTCGAGAATTATTGATGAAATACCCATGCTTACATATTTTCTCCAAGCACCCAAAACGGGGACGAAAAAATGAATAAGTCTTACCTGCAGGTCAGGGATACCGCAAGGCGCAATTCCTTTGGACTGGGTATAACTTACCGTCATCGAGACGACCTCCATTAAGAATGGGATTCAGTTAGCCCTGCGCTTAGTTTGTGTAAGAAGGTAGACCGTTATGCGATTGCTGCATCCCTAATGCGGTTAAACACTTGCCTGGAGGCTCAGGAAATGAGCAGATCCCCGTATCAGTAGAAACTACTGTTTCTGGGATCTCGCTTCAACACACTGCAGACGAGGCGCATGTCAGTTACTTATCCGGGGATTGAGCTACAATCCTTACGACGAATCACCTCCTCATGGCAGAGCCGTACATATTTGATTTTCTGGATCATCATGGCGTGCGTAGTAGGCAGGCCCTCCGAGTCTTTGAGGGTTTCCTAGACGGGCAACGCCTTATCATTGAATGTCCGTATTTTCATCCACGAGGACTCTCAATACGTCTTACACTTGGAGCAGTTCTAATCTCTTTCAATCGCTCTAAGAAGAGCCTGCAGGCCAGCAAAACCAAAAATGCCCCTGTCGATACGACTGGCCGGGAAGTTCCTGGATTCCAGTTGCATTGAATACGAACCCGTAGTCTATGCCATGTCTCTGACGCTGAATTTGTCACCATAGAGCTACAGGAGCGAGCGCATTCTATAGCCACTCTCAGGGTATTCCTCAACACATTGGTTTCCTAGTGAAATCTATGGCCTACACCCGGAGCTGGTGCGATATATGATACCCGAACACAAGGAAGCAAGCTAGACCATCGTTGGAAAGGTAAGTATGACTAGCATGACTTGGGCTGAATCATCCCATGTGCATTGTGCATCCTCTGACTAAAATACCGCTTCCCGAAAAACGTTGTATTATAGACCCAAAGAGCGGATTGTTACGAAATGTTTCTGTGTCTATTTTTTGCGGCGAGCGCGTCAGCCAGCACGATGAATCCCATTCCATCAGCTGCCTTATCTTCTCCCGTCGCCAGCAGAGATTCACATATCCATGTTAGTATCTGTTTAATAGCATCTAGTCTTTTTTCCCGCCGGTACTAAACCCACTGCCCAGTCCGCAAATTTCCTCTCCCACCGGGAACGAGTGGAGTTGATAGTACGTACTATGCATATTCATAGTGTACATCGTACTCTAGGAAGTGCTATTTCGAGCTAATAGGCTGCTACAAGAGTACCAGTCCGCTATTGAAACAGCGAGAGCACTGAGGGGCCAAAAGTAAGTTCCATATACGAAAAATTGGCGCCCAAACTCGGATCATCACGTAAAGCCGATCAAAAGAGTCGATTCCGAGTCAAACGGAGGACAGCCAAGCCGCTCGAGTTAGGGCCGCTTATGTTCAACCACTCCCAACCAGTTCGTTTGAACGAGGACCTTCACTGTCACGGAAGGAAAACTGAAAGAGATAATCCCACAACAAAACGTTGGGCAATAGGGCCAATATGTTCAATGTTATGTCTGTACATCATCAGCTCAAGCACCGGTGGGCGTCGAAGAGCAGTACAAAAAAGTACAAGTCCATTGAAAACAGAGCGAATCGTAACAACATGCAGACAGAGATGAGTGGAGGCTGGAAATCAAGAGGTTCATGGAAAAATGAAAACGGACAATAGAATGACGATAGCAGGACAGGAAAGCAAAGGGGAAGTGATGTAGTATATCACGAAGGATAACACGATTAAGTAGATCGCAATAATATATATGCAAAGGGGAAGTGAGTTCTGGACTAGCCAAAGAGTCTTTGAACAAAGTAGAAAAATTTGATTCAGAATCAATCTGATGCAAACAGTCGCTTCAAAAATTCTGAAGCCGCTTGCTTAACAGTGGCATCGACTTTGTCATTCCCCAACAATTCCTGAGTAATTCATGAGTGAGGATCAAAACGATTGAGTCGCAAATAACCCACGATGGCTCTATCAGCTTTTTGCTTCGTATTTGCAGAGCTTTGTTTATGTTCAAACTCTGCCTTCTCACGATCCATCTTGAGTCTTTCCAACTCTCTACGTTGCTGACTGTCCCTCTCCTCCCTTTCTTCTCGTTTCCGCATGTACTCCAGCTTCATTTTGCTCGTCTGCGTTTGTACCTGCAAGTACTGAAGATATGAAGAGACCATGCTTTGGGTAATGGTAAGATTCACGACAGATGAATCTGACGAGGTCGATGGAACAGAGGAGGTTGACGATAATGATGAGCCAGAAGTTGAAGGGACGGAGTTTAAGCTGGATGAAGTCGAAGATGTGAGCGTGGAAGATGCCGTATTGGCAGAAGAAAGGGTGGAAGTAGTCGAAAATGATGGAGAAGCGGTTTGAAGAAGCGCCGCGGGATTCAGTGCGTTGGGCAACGAACTCGATGAACCAAGCAAGTTGTTAGTTAAAGAGGCCGAAGCAGGAGTGGATGATGACAGCACGGGGGATGTGTGAGAAGGCTGAGCAGACATATGGACGTTGGTATGCGGGGATATGGGCGGTGGATGCTGCATGTTGGCCGGACTCATGAAGGACATCGCGATGGTTGATGACCGGTCATGGGACATTCCAGAAGCATTGTTAACAGAGAGGGATTCTGAAAAGTCAAGCCCGTTGTCCTCATTGTCATCGGTGTCGTCACGAGGAACTCCACCAGGATCATTAGACTGGGTGTGGATCAAACGAGAGTTAGCTGTTCGTGTGGTGGCAGGATCTCCGTTCCATCTACGTAGATCATTCAGCATCCCCTCGGGATGGACGAGAAGACGATGATGTACTTGCCTTGAATGGAACAGTTCATACCAGCCATTTCTATGCCACTGATCTATAGTACGAGCAGTGATATTTCCAACATCATAGCCGGCTTTTCGTGCACTTGCTAGTCGCCGCTCGTATTCTCGAAGTGAATCGGCTTCGCTGAGATTAGCGTTGAGGTCCAACGAGCCGTTTCCGCCGAGAAAAGTTTCAAAAATGTGAATCTGCTTGAAGAGATTAAAATTGCGTTCATAGCAGCCCTTCAAGGCCTGATAGGTCTTTTTACTGCCAAATACTTCTTGTGCACACTGCGGAAAAAATCAGTGAAAGCTTGGGAGATAAGAAAGATGGAAATACCTCTCTGAGACAAGAATTCTTAGTGGCTCGCAATGAATTCCAATGATCGTCCTGACCGGGACCCATGAGCCATTTGAAGAGCTTGGATTTTTCATCGTCGGTCCAATGCTTAGCACCCTGCCCTCCTGAATCGTCGAAGCCGTCTGCATCTTCCGCATCCCTTCGACGCTTGGTAGATGCCTGACTGATAACACCCTCAGTCATATGTTTCCTCTTGACCTGAGCGGCGGGAGGTGGAACACCATAGGGCATATTGAAATTCTCTTTCGGTTGTTGAGTGGGCTGGGCATTCTGTTGAGGATGAACGGGGGGAGAGGGAGAAACCCTGTATTCTTGAGCATGGGGACGAGAATAATTAGAGCCGATGTGATTATGGCCCAAAGCTTGGTTTAAACTAGGGACGTGGGACTGGAAATTCTGTGACTATGAGCGAGACGGTTAAGTGAAACAAACCAAGAAAAATTATTTAAACAAACGAACTCACTGTCGAACCATTGCCCATCCCCGAATCCCGTCGTTCTCCCATTCCCATGTGTCCATACTGCATTACTGTATCGCTAATACATCGACAAAGATAAGTAAGTTGACTATTTCTTCATTGTAGGATAGGACTAAGAAAGCTGTTTGTACCTTCGCACCTGGCCTACTGGCATCCCGGGCTGGTCTGGGTCGCAAGCTGTGGTCCGCAGGCGGTTCGTTTGCGCGTGCGCCTAGCTTGTTTTGGAACCAAACAAGTGAGATAATCAGATTTATTATCAGTTCGTTTGGCTTATCAATCTTACGTACCACAACCAAACTACAAAGTTACAACACAGAAAGCCCCGTACAGCGAAGAGGGTAGCAAGTAAAGCACGATACAGAATATGTATAGGTATAATAAGGTAAAAAAAACCAGCTAGCTGTCGCCATCATTAGCATCATCTAAATCATACTCCCCATCGTCTACTGACCCATCCGCATCAAGGTCGTCATCTTCTTCCCCCTGGCCATCAACCATTCCTACGTCAATCTGTTCGTCACCTTTGTTCACTCTTGCGGATTGTGTATCACTTCCGAAGACAGTAACATCACTTGGGATGCTATGTCGACTCCCCATATCCGTATCCTCCACTTTGATTTTGTAGTGAGTTCCATGGCCCATGTCAACACCCTCACCATTGAACACGACAGGTTTTGAATGAAGAAGAGACAGCAAGCTCGTCGCAGCAGTAGCTTCTTCTGATCCAGGACCTTCCAGGTTCGCATCACCTCTACTTTCGTCTTCCATGCTGTCAGTATTCGAGAGAATGGAGACGGCGACAGGCGATTCGGAATGAGCATCAGTTTCTGGTGAGCTATCAACTCGCCGCCGTTTTCGTGTCGATCCAGATCTTCGACCATTTCTCTCCTCTCCTCCTAAAAGGCCATCCGCAGGAGCGTGAGAATCGTTTGGCGTAGTGAGGCGATGCCGAAGTTGCCTTCCATTCGTCAAAGGGAGAGGCAGCGTCGTATCACTCTGCTTGAGCTTGTTATCAATGGATGTGCAAGGTGAGGGAGATGCAGCGAAAGGGGTTCTCGAAGACTGCCTCGTCACCCGACCGATGAGAGCTGACCTTGGTAGAGAACTTCTGGATAGGCTTCTCCGCTCAGACGCAGATATTTCAGCTTCTTCATCTTCGGCACTCGTGCGATCGAAGGGGGAAATGCCCCCTGGCAGGTTCGAATGACCTGATTCTGATTCGCCTTCTGCTGTCTCGTTTAGTCCGGTGTAAGTTTCCTCCCTCGCCCAGTGAGTAGCGTCCTCATCTTTGACGTTCCGTCCATTCTGCCTCAGTCTTCTTTGACTGGCGGTAGCTCTTACGAGCAAATCGAAACCAACGTGCTGATCCTGTTCCAAAGAAGCCTCTAGCCCTGAGTCTGATTCCATATCTTGTGTCGTAGCGAGTTCTGGCCCCGGAACATCCATCGACACATCCATATCTTCCGTACCACTGGCATTGGAGCTGACCAAGCGGTTCTTCCGCCTTCTGGTGGAGGGCGATGATTCTCGATCCGAGGCCGAAGTTCCACTGAATAGTATACTCTTTCGATCGTTGGGGAAAACCTGGCTAGACGAAGCGAAGTCGGGAGATTGGGGCGAAGGAGACTGAGCAGGGGATTTCGAGAGATCGGGTACCATCATCTCTTTCGCATCGACGACATTGTCATCATCGAATAACGATAATGGCGTGTCAACCCCTCCACTTCCTCTCTCCATGTTTGCTATTAGGGCAGCCAGACTGTTCTCTCCTTCGGCAGATACACCTGTTGTCACCGCTCCTTTTGCTTCCGTCTTCTTCACCACCCCAACTTCCTCTCCCGCACCAGACCGGACCACCAGGAACGGGCTCCACTTTAGCTTCTCTGTCCGTAGCTTTAAATAACCCTTCGCCTCCCAATTCTGCAAATAGTTCTGTACGACTTGTGGGGACCATGTGATTTTGTATTCTTTGGGAGCAATGAAAGGTCCTTTGGGAGCATGATGATTGTCGTTGTTGTTCTTTTCGTCGTCAATTTGACTTCTTTCGCTTGTGTTTGTGAGTGTGCGTTGTAGATTGCGGCGTGCGACACTACCCCCTCGTCGACCTTTGATATATTTGATAGATTGTCCTGGAGATGGTCGAACGGGAGGAGGGGTTGCAGGACGAGAGGAGATCATGTTTTGTTGTAATAATGTGTTATATATATCTTCGACTGTCATGGATGTAGCAATGCTGATGTCTATAGAGTACAGATCATTAAAAAAGATCAATCAAACGTGGTGAGCAAGCGTACCTTCGAGGCGTGGATTTTCAGGAGCAGTTTCGAGATAGCGCATGAGGGACAACGTCCAGTAGTTCTTGTAGCCGAGTGCGCCCAAGGCGGAAAGCGGCTTTTCGGGAGAGCCTGTCCGTTGCTCCTTCTTTGACAACAAATAACCTATAGTGATCGATGAATAAGATGAAAGCCGGTGAAAGACCTTGACTTACTAAAATCGATAAGCAAATTCCCCCAACCTTGTCTTTGACGGACAGGCAACGTCATTATACAGCTGACATTGTAATCCTTAGGACTACGCTTTTCCTTGCTGAAGTATCCAACAAAGCGTGCGCCCACATCGTCCACCTCCGTCATCACGTAGAATAAGAAAGGTTCAACGTCGTAGAAGAGCGATTTGTGATCGAGATACATCTTAGAGAGGAGACATAAATTTTGACAATAGATCTATGAAAAGCTTGAGACAGCTGTGCTTCACTTCAATGCCGTGGGATATACCTTGTTCTTCCTCCCATCAACTTCGAAGATCGAGACAGAACCATCTCTGTAAATTTCGTCTCCTGGCGGATGCTTTGCTTTGCATTTCATCTACGTGCCATCAAATAAACATCAATGTCAACCAGCCCGGTAAACGAAATGAAAACCGACTCACTCGATGACGAACCGCACCAAACTTGCTCTTCATATATTTCAAGCAGAACTCGCAGATCCACAGGCGCCCATCCGGAATGTTCGCATATTCTTCTGGGAAAGGGGCATCGTACCAAGTCTTGATTTCGTACGCACCGAACCGAATCGAGCGAATGCGGAGAGTAGGTGGATCATTCTTGGATGTATTGGGACCACCAGGAGTAGATGGTGCTGGAGAAATAGAGGTTACAGAGGTTGGGATCTGGTTGAGGGTAGCTGAGCGGAGAGGACGAGATGAAGGGCCTGCAATTGAGTCGTCCTCGGGTATTTCAGAAAACTGGAGAGGGCGTATAACAAGCTTCTCCTGAAGTAAGAAATTAATTGTGTTGTGTTCTCAATAACTCAAGTTAAACGAACGTACCTCAGCTACTGCCCGGCTTCGCTCAAATCGTTGTTTATCAGATTGCAGGATGACTGTCCTCGAGGTATCTCTCGCGTCTTCTTCAAGTACTTCATCAAACAACCCTTTCGATTCGTCATCTTCTCTCTCTCTTGCCTTGCCTTTGCCCTTCTGGGTAACTCGAAGGCGGACTTTGGGGATATTAGTGATAGGGGATTGTACACGGATTCGCATACGTTTGGGCTGGCGGTTGGATGGTGTAACTAGATCGTCGTCTGATTGATCAAAGACAGTTCCTTTGCTTTTCTTGGTGGATTGCATCGATTTGGTTCTTGTACGTCGTAAAGGTGTAAAATTGGTCCCGACATCCAAGTCCAACTCATCATCTGTCATAGCGGCTGGGAATGGTGTTGGTTTGGGCGCTCTTCCTCTCTTCCGTGAGGCAGCCATTTTTGATGTGGTATGCGTTGAATGCGAGCGCGAGGAAGAAGCAACAGATGATGCACGTAAGGGATCTCCGCTTGAATCCTCCAAGGCTGTCTGGTCGTTGTTGGAGGTAGTGTGAAACCCGTTAATCTCGACATTCAGATTAGGGTTATTTGAGCACTCTGAGCAGAACCAATCTCCTTCAGGGGTTTCAACCGGAGGGTCAAAGCAAGAGCCGTGCCACCCTGACTCGAACATGAATCGCGGAATCAAAGTACGAACACTGCTTCACTCACCTCGATCACAACCATCACATAGAAGAAGATCTTGCTGTGAGACCTATGAGTATCAATGGATTGTGAAGTTGAAAAGGGTCAACACACATCGTTATCTTTGCTGCCACATATCTCACAGCTTTTGCATGCTGCACATTTCCAGGGTCTTGACCTCAATGCATCCACGCTCATATGCTTAAGAGGTAAACAGCTTGGATGACCTTACCGAGAATTAGAAAGACAGGAAAAGACTTTGGAAATTGGCTCGTAACGTACAGTTTCGTCCACAATCAACACAGCTTAACATTATCTCTGGCTGCCCATCTCTGTTCGCGACATCTTCTCCAAAACAATGATAACACTGAGCATCTCGCTTCTGCTTTTTCTTCCGCTTCATGGGCTTTGGCGGTGGAAAAAGCTGTGGTTGATCCAGGGGTGGTTCGAAGAATGGTTGAGGTTGAGGAGCGAAGGGATCTCCTTGAGGGCCTTCAGAGTAATCGCGCACGAAGTGGTTTAATGGCGCTGATTGACCTTCATCAAGCTCTTGGTAATGGTCTGTTGACTATGTTGAATAAGCAAAATTGGACGCGCGACGCGACTGGAACCAGCGCTTGAGTTAATGTTGACTCACAGAGTCCTGGTACATCTCATTCTGCTCAGCATACATCGATTGCCTGTCCACCGAGTCCATTAAGGCGGGATCGATGGGTATGTCGTCCAAATTGCTCTTGGGTGTGCCGTGATCATCAGAAGTTGTGGGCTCGGATTCTGGTACTAATGAAAGTGCAGAAGCCCTCATTGATGAGAATGAGAAGCCAGAATGGGATTGCGAGGCTCAGCAGAAGCCTTGGAGGTAGCTGGTAGTATTATGTAGTCTGTGGGCGTCGGCTCGTCGCTCCAACTCAGCCTCAGCAGAACTTTCCCACGATTACATTCATTTATTGACACGACGACCTCACTCCAAAATTCATGAGCATACATCTACTCTAGTATCCTCAAAGGCCATTGCTGACCTTCTATCATCATCATGCCTCCAAAGAGAACTCGAGAACACTGCATGTTATCTCGCTTATACCCTCAGGAGACTCAACGACTCATCAAACTCGGCTGCTAGTGTCAAGACAAGTGAACGACGCGACCTCCTTGGTGCACGCTCCAGAACTCCTGGAAAAGCGGACTCAGATCCATTTGGATCAGCTCGAAGTATGCTCTCATCTCACTCACGCTATTCGGGCACGCCAACGTTGTTTTGTAGAAATCCAATCATAACGAATCTGCCTCTCTCGCCGTAGGCGAAGATGACGATGAACCCGCGGTTGGGAAATACAATGGCAAAGGCCGAGCAAGGCAAACCCTAATCTCCGATAAGATAAATGTCAAACTGGCTGGTAACTCACCAGCCGCGACGAAGAAGAAATCTACGATGAACATCCGTAGCGCCTTGTTATATCGCAAGAACTTGGCTACGTTGATCGAAGAATCTGTGAGTTCTTGTGCCCCTCTACTATCTTCAGTTCTTTCACTACTTTCTGTAGGGAATTGCTTCCCTTCCGCCATCAGCACCTTCGTATCTAACTGCGGTGGCTTCTCCTCCTAAATACCCACCTCGTCTCATCTGCTCCGTGTGCGGCTATTGGGGTGAATATAAATGCCGCAAATGTGCTATGCCATACTGCGATCTCAACTGCGAGGGCATTCATATTGAAACTCGATGCGAACGACGAGTTCTGTAATCTTTTGGCCAATTGATTGAAATCTTTAACCTTGTTTCATCTCTCCAAAAGCTATCGCTCTTTAGTGGGCTTTTCAACTCGGGAGTCGGACTGTCGGAGCCAGACAATGCTTCTGAATACCTGCCGAGCGTTCGCCGTGACCGAGCTCGTTATCCTGATTTGCTCATCGCCATACTCCACATCATGGTGCTGGTGCTGTGTGTTGAATGATGTTGGTCAGGCGGGGAAAGGATATTGAGTCCCGAACGCCTCCGTCAAGAACGGCTTCGTATGTTATTCTAGAACATGCTTCCCTTTCCAATGGCTTGACTCAACGATTACGCACCAACACATCACCTCAAAAGTATAAGTATCACCGTGAATGTGCTCGACCAGCTGAATTTCTCCGCTCTTCCGCAATAATGACGAATTTCAGATTCCATGTATTCGTGTTGTTGTCCTCCATGCTCCCGAACTCTATTCGTTATGCTTGTGCCAACAATGATACACCCGTCATTGACCTAGGATATGCGAAATATCAAGGCGAGTTTGATTCGGCTAGTAATGTGACCAACTATCTAGGTGTTCGATACGCAGCGCCGCCTACCGGTCAGTGAACTTCGCGTATTTGATCCTCGCCCTCTTGAATAGCTACTAATCATCGGAACAACCTTCTGTAGGCGACTTGCGTTGGCGGGCCCCTCAAACTCCAATCGTCAATAGCAGTGTCGTTCAACTAGCCAACGAGCAGCCTCCAGCTTGTTTACAAGCACCAGAAGGAACTTCCAACACTAATCCATTAGAAAAACGAGCAAATTCAATTGATGAAAGCGAGGACTGTCTGTTTCTCAAGTAAGTAGCCACACCACGAAGTCTGATCCTCCATTTATCGTCATATCCTTGTCAACTTGTTATCCAGCGTTTACATTCCTGGCGATGCCATTCCCACCAAGTCTTTACCGACGTTGATTTGGATTCACGGTGGGGGGTGAGTTGAATTTGTCACAAGCTCATATGACTGGAACTGAGATTCCGGCTCGCTATCCATGCTGGTGGCAGATAGCGATACCGGATAGCGTCTGTATTAAGTAATACACTATTTGGGTTATATATTCACACGCAATGCTTTCTCGAGTCTCCGCCAATTTGAGGTTAACCGATTCAACATTTGCTTGAAATTTGGGTTTGGATGCCCATGCGCTCCCTCATATCTCGGTTTCAAAGCAGAAAATGGAACACCTAGCTCTCAAGTGACTATGTATTGCTAGACATTACTTACAATTACATTGGTCTTTTGTCTTCAAGTCTGCAATATGTTCAAGCTCTTGTCATTCAAAAGGAAAGTACTTGGAGCATTGAGTCCACAGGAGGCTACCCTATAAAATTGCTCTCTGGAGGCCACCTTTGCTCAATCCATAGCAAGGGCATACAGTTGATAAAGCTAGGCAAAAAAATCATTGATTGTATGATATGTGTGCATGTATTTCTCAAGCATATGTTGACAGACCCACACTATTTCTTGTAGAAATCTTGTTTGAGAGTGCTACATTTCATATCTGAAAGCACTGCCCTTAGTGGTAGGGCCCTCAGCTTGTACAACCAAAAGACACCGATGTTCTTGCGAAGTTTGCAGCCATAAGCGCCGACGTGCTCTAAGCGCCAATGTGACATCAGCAAAAATAATTCCTTTTTAGTATCGCTATCTGTGCCGGAAACCGGAAGATACTGCGACCGGCTGAAAAAAATCCAAATATGGCTTTTTCGAGCTGATTTATGTTGAGCTCAATCCCGCTCACTCCTTCACCTCAATGGATGGTAAATTTCATTACAACAAGCTCAAACATCTGATTGCATCTTATTGAGAAATTTTAGAGGCATAACACTACATCTTCGCTCTCTTCCCTTTTCCTCTTTCCTTTTTTGGAAGGAATTAATTATTTTTATTATTGCCACCAGCATCGCTATCGAGCCGAGATTCCTCAGTTACATCGAAGGAAATGCGGCCTCATTCACAGGCTCAGACGTCATGCGTGAAGCACACAACGAAATAATCTTGGTCATCATACAATATAGATTAGGCATCTTCGGTGCGCAAAAAGTTGACAGCTATGTCGAAAAACGCTAATAATTGGGACCATTGTTGAACAGGTTTCCTGCCTGGGTCTGAAGTCAAGAAAAATGGTGATCTCAATGCTGGATTACGTGGGTATCTGCATTAGTTCTGGCTATATGGAACTCCAACATCTGACTCTTACTCTAAAGTTGACCAAGACTTCGCTCTTCGCTGGGTCCAGACTCATGTGAGGCCTTCCCTTCTCTTTGGACCAACATGACTCTTTCATCATCGTCTCTTAACAATTGATGCTCGCTTAGATTTCCAAGTTTGGTGGTGATCCCTCAAAAGTTACAATCTGGGGGGAATCTGCAGGCATGCTTAGTTATATTACCTCAATTCTTCGAAAATAATCTTCCCGTACAGGCGCTGGCTCCGTCCTACAACATATCGTAGCTCATGATGGCGAAACCTCACCTCAACTGTTTCGCGGAGCCATCACGAGCTCGACATATTTGCCTCCTCAGTACTTTTACAACGACACTATACCGGAGGTTCGCATTCGGTCGATGATATTCTATCTTTTCGTCACTGACGACTGTTGAAGTCTCTTTTTTCGGAAGTGGTTTCTCAAGCTAGGTTAGTTACTCCTTGAGGATAGCATCCGCTTACTCACTTTTTTTCTCTGTGACTCATTGCTATTGTAGTTGCTCCTCTGCCAATGATTCTCTGACGTGCTTGAGGGGTGTCAACATCACCACTCTTGAATCTATCAATACTCGCCTCAACGTTGAAGGTTTTTTCGGCACTTTTGTTTTCGTGCCAGTGGTCGATGGAACGTTTATCAAGCAACGTCCTACGGAAGTCCTCAAACAGCAAAAAGTTAACGGAGTAGGTTGCTCTTCTCTAATCCCGTCTTTGGTCACTAGTGACCTTCCCGGATCAGAAAGCTCTTCTTTCTATCACCAATTCGAACGAAGGCAACATTTTTGTGAATCAAACGGATCCAATCACAAATGTGTCGCTGTACGCTGGCACTCTCTTTCCCACATTTGGATCCCAGCAGGCACAGGAAATTGCGCAGTTGTACAAAGACCTGGGTACTCCTCTGCAGCAAGATAATCTCATTATGGGCGAATGTGAGTCACAGTCCTAGTGTCATGATACCGTGTCTTACAGGTGATGAAACTTAGCGATCTTCGTTTGTCCTACGTATTATTTATTGAAGGCGTTCGCAAACAATGGTTGGAAGGCGAGCACCTGATTACTGATTTCAGAAGTCTTGCAAGACTTATTCATGCTGATTCCTTCGGCCAGGGAGAGTTTGGTCAGTAGAATCAACCTTTTCTTTCACAGCAAGCTCAGCCTCGTTCACAGCGGTCCCTCCGGCAACACATGGATCTGACTTAGTCTACTATTGGACAAGGTGAAGTCCGTAACCTCAAACCATGTACCTGCTGCTCAAAATACCCTCCAGCCAAGGAACTCCGGCCTTCAATAACACGTCCTTCCTCGATGCGTTCCAAGAGATATTCATGGCATTTGTGATTTCGCAAGACCCAAATGATAATATAGCTCCAACTCTCACTCCTCATTGGAATCTGTACTCCCAAGGAGAGACAGAAATAGTATTCAATCGGACTGTGAATGGACAGCCTGATGTTCGTGTCAACAGCACAGACCAAAGTTTACTTGAACGTTGCAAGTGAGTGCCACCTTTCACTCGCAATATATATGTTCAAGGTTGTGCCCCATAGTGTCTGGGCGAGCTTTGGCGCATTGATAGGCCAGTAACGAAGGAAGTACATGAATTGATTCATGTATCGAATGACATGATATTGTTTGTTCTCTTCTAATCGCTCTACTATGAGCTGCTTCAGACTAACGCATGTTGAAATCGTTCGTGTGTACTTCGAGTGAACAACTTTCGGTCCGCCCTCTGAGGTCTGATCACAAGCCACACTTCCTGGGGCCGCGTTCACAATGTGAGAAACCCATGCACTCACGACATATAATCCCTACCTCTCCTTACGTCGCTTCAAACTTCACGCTCTGATGCAAGGCACTCGATGCAAGACAATGATTATGATGAGATGTATCGATGCCCTTGGTATACTCGTTAATATTGATAGTCAGTTGTCAAACTTTTGATCCTAACTTTTCCTAGTTTTTTGCAGTTCTTCTCTTACAATGAAGACGACTCTTCTGGTATTCGCACTTCTACCATCCGCTGTCATATCGCTCTCTGCACCTTTGCATGGTCGCACTCTCAACGATAATACTTCTGTCGTTGATTTGGGATATGCTCGATATCGAGGTGTCTTCGATTCGGTTAATAATCTTACCAATTTTTTGGGTATACGATATGCGGCGCCACCTACCGGTCAGTAGATCGTATGTAAGAGCGTTCTTTTCCACTGTTTTTGACGAGAGGTTTCAGGCGATTTGCGATGGCGAGCTCCTCAAACTCCTGCTCAAAACAGCAGTGTTGTGCAGCTAGCCGACACCCAGCCTTTACCCTGTTTTCAGGCTGTTACCGGTGCAGCTCCCACTAATCCTCTAGAGGCTCGAGCATCGGCTCCTGGGAATCCAATCGAGGATTGTTTATTCTTGAAGTACTCCGTCGTTTGTGCTCCCAACCACGTCACTCGCTGATGCAACTTCTGACATGATGTAGTGTTTATTACCCGGGTGATACTGTCCCTGTAGAGCCTCTACCAACGTTGGTTTGGATCCATGGCGGAGGGTAAGCTGAACACGGACTGCAATTTCTTTGCTGCTCACCGCATAAACCTTCTAGATACATCATGGGTGGTGCTGATCAGTATCCGGGCTCTGACCTGATACGTGAAGCTGATAATAAGATAGTGTTAGTGATCATACAGTACAGATTGGGCCTCTTCGGTGAGTTTAGAGGGCTTGACTTTACATTTGACTCAAGATACACTTCTACCAGGTTTCCTGGCAGGATCAAAAGTTAAAGAGAATGGAGATCTGAACGCTGGACTACGTGAGGATTGTTCATGCTATGATCTCATTTCTTGCATGATCATCGACCATCCCCAAAAACCCAGTTGACCAAGATTTCGCGCTACGCTGGGTGCAAACTCATGTGAGCATTCTTTCTCATGATGTCCACTATCAGCTTGGTATTGACCCTTCGGCAGATCTCGAAATTTGGTGGGGATCCTTCAAAAGTTACCATCTGGGGAGAATCTGCTGGTATGTATCCTTTCGTTGTCCTCAACCCTGACTTGACTGCTCGATCTACCTGTTAGGCGCTGGGTCTGTGTTACAGCATATTGTAGCACAGGATGGTCAAACGAACCCGCAACTGTTCCGAGGAGCCATCACGAGTTCAACTTTCTTACCTTCCCAATACATATTCAATGATTCCATCCCAGAGGTGAGCAATATGAATACTGACTCATCCTCTATGTTCTCATATTGTCAAAGATGCTATATTCCGAAGTTGTATCTCAGACCGAGTTGGTTTCTAGCTCCTGATCGCACGAAACAGAAGTTCATAACCGCTTTTCAGGTGTTCCTCCGCGGCTGATTCGTTGGCATGTCTTAGGGAGGTGGATGCTGCTGTTCTTGGTGTCTTGAACAACAACATCAATGCCGACGGGTTCTTTGGGACCTTCCTTTTCGTGCCAGTCGTAGATGGAACGTTCATCACGCAACGCCCTACGGAAGCTCTGAAGCAGGGAAAAGTGAACGGTGTAAGTCAGGCTTACAGATACCATTTCTACTCTGAACCAACCCCTCGAGTATTTCTCAGAAAGCGCTTCTGTCCATCACTAACTCAAACGAAGGCGACATATTTGTGAACGCGCTCAATCCAATCACGAACGTTTCTTTGTATGCTAGCACCCTCTTCCCGGAATTTGGATGGCAGCAAGCCAACGAAACTGCTGAACTTTACGCAAACTTAGGAACACCTCTTCAACAGGATCAACTCATCATGGGTGAATGTAGGAAGGCCTTTAGAGTGATTTACTTCTGAATCTCACCGCATTGAACCTCAGCCATTTTTATCTGCCCTACCTACTATTTGATGGAGGCTTTCGGGAATGACGCATGGAAGGTGTGTCGACAGCATCCGAAGCGTTTAGTCACTCAATTCTTTGAATAGGGCGAGTTCGGTAAGCGTAAACTGAGAAAAGAATATGTACGAGTAATATATTCTCTACACACAGCTGTTCCACCTGCAACGCATGGAGCTGACGTGGAATACTACTTCCCAAGGTGAACCACCCAATTTAAACTGGCAGGCGTTCATATCATTCAATTTCTCTGGTAGTATTGGTGTTCCACCGTTCCCCAACCCGAATTTCCTCGCCGCTTTCCAAGGTGGCTTTTTATCATTCGTGGTCTCGCAGAATCCGAATGATAAAATTGATGCCACGATTACTCCTTCCTGGGATCTTTACTCGAATGGCAACACGGAAATGATCTTCAATCGAACTGCAGGATATCAACCTGATATACACGCCGACAACACAGATACTAGTTTACTTCAACGTTGCAAGTGAGTACGATGCTGCTGACTCTAACCAAGTACTGATTCTGCCCTGCAGCTTTTGGAATAATCTTGGAACTTTTACTGGTCAATAGTTGGAACGAGATGCTCAATTGAATCTTGATGTGCATTCCTGCTGCAGAATCATGCACGGCTGCCTTTGATTTAGGCTTTCAGCCTAAGCAATGTACGACCTAGTACGAGGAGGTACGAGTCATGCATGATCAGATGATGTCAGCGTGAAGTAGTCAGTAGTAAGCTCAATTCAAATGTCCTGGATCCCTCCCGACGCAAAGAGCATTTTGGGTGCAGCTATTTGTGCTCAGCCGACGCAGCTGTATTGCACGCGTGGAGCGTCGGCCAAATTTTCTCAACGGGCAGCAGGACAGTGTCAGGAGGACACAAGGGGCACTGGAAACCACAAGGAGCCACAAGGTCGACTTCCTGGAGCTCCCTGGCAGTGCCGGGTAAATTTATTGTAGCCTGATCGTAATGGGATCCGGTGAGGCACTTCCAGATCAGTATCACAGGTGAGCGCCGTATATGAACAGCCTGTGCAGTGAGGTGAATGCTTTAAATATCACTCTTAACTCCTCATTCTACTCTTCGAAAATGAAAAAGGTTAACCTAACATTCGTCGGCCTGTCGCTATTAGTATCAGGAGCATGTCCTGCACACGCAACCGCGACGTATTCACGAAGCACAAATGGCAGTGTACCCGTCATTGACTTGGGATACGCGCAATATCAAGGCGCTTTTGACTCGACCAATAACCTCACCAACTATCTGGGCATGCGTTATGCGGCGCCCCCTCTTGGTGTGTCGTTTTTGTTTCTCATCTCAGAGTATATTCAAGTTTCTGACATGTTCGACGTCAGGGAATCTGCGTTGGCAAGCTCCCCAATCCCCAGCATCTAACGACAGTGGTATTCAGCAAGCAACCACACAACCACTAACGTGTCCTCAAGCAGATTGGGGTAGTTCTTCGAGCTATCCTACCCAGCTCACCAAGAGAGCGGTATCGGATACGGATGATGGTGCTTCGGAAGATTGTCTATATTTAAAGTATATATCCGTAGTCTCCCGCATTGCCATCGCATCAGCTCACATCATCCCCAAGCGTTTACATCCCCGGGAATACCATTCCGACTGATCCACTCCCGACAATGGTTTGGATTCATGGCGGGGGGTGAGGTGCTTGCACTTCGTTCACCGTGCCCTTACTAACAATTTCATCGTACAGCTACCTGGGGGGAAGTGCAAGCATGTATTCCGGTGCTGACATCTTGCGAGACGCCAACAATGAAATTGTCGTCGTGATCATACAATACAGGCTAGGAATATATGGTGTGTACTACGCATATGATACACGAGTTCTTGTAATATTCATCATGCACCAGGTTTCCTACCGGGATCTGAAGTAAAAGCCAATGGTTCCTTGAATGCAGGAATTCGTAAGTCAGTTTCGCTCACTCGTGTCTCCTTTCGCTCATTACTGTTTCGCAGTGGATCAAGAATTTGCGCTCCGTTGGGTACACTCTCATGTCAGTCCACTGCGCTACGTAAGACTCGCGCGCGACCGTCATTGACGATGATGTTTAGATCTCCAAATTCGGCGGGGATCCTTCAAAGGTCACCATTTGGGGAGAGTCAGCAGGTAGTATCTTAATGGTGCCTGCCTTTTAGAACACCGAGGTTGACGATAGTATCTTTCCAGGCGCAGGTTCTGTATTCCTGCACACCATAGCAAATGGCGGCGAGACCCAACCACAGTTGTTTCGCGGGGCCATCACTAGCTCAACATTCTTTCCGTCTATGTATTTCTATAACGATACCATTCCCGAGGTAGGTCTAGTCGTTGTTCATTTCTCGATCGCAATCTTGAACTTCACTCTTCACAGGCTTTGTTCTCTCAGGCTGTCTCTCTAGCAAAGTCAGTAATGCTCTACTTTGACCCTAATTTACGAAGTATAGAACCTGATGCTGCTTCTTTTCACGTTCTAGCTGTTCCTCTAATGAGGATCCCATGGCATGCCTTCGTGCACTGAGTTATGATGACCTCCAAAACATCAATCTCATCATCAACGCCGAAGGGTTATACGGAACTTTCATTCTCCCCCCGGTCATCGATGACAATTTATTCACTCAACGTCCCATTGAGGCTCTGAAGCAAGGCAAGGTCAACGGAGTAAGTGTTTCCGCTTTCTTTCGGAGTTTTGATGAAACCTCATTTGATTAGGAAGCACTTCTTTCGGTCACCAACGCGAACGAAGGGTACATCTTTATAAACCAGAGTAACCCAATGAACGCATCGACGTACGCTACCAACCTCTTCCCGGAGCTCAAATCGCAGGTGGCGATTGAGACCAACAAGCTGTATGCATCCTTCAACTCCACGGTGCAGGATATCTTGATCATGGGTGATTGTGAGTTGGATCTTACAAAGAGTCACGACAATCCGTACAATCTGAACGTCGATATTTCCAGCTATCTTTGTCTGTCCTACGTATTACCTCTTGAGCGCGTTCCGAGGCAAGGCATGGAAGGTATGTCTTTACGACAATCAGTGGGATTGAAAGACAGGTTTTTCAATCCTATTTCCTAGGGCGAATTTGGTATGAATTAATGTAACAGAATCGCAAGATGTATACTCACAGTAGTACCTGACCCCAGCTATCCCACCTGCAACACACGGATCCGACGTACCATACTATTATCCAAGGTGAGAGTCCCTGTCGTGGATCCGCAGCGAAGATTTTCAACGTTAGCTCGCCATTATTGCAGTCTTAGTAACCTCAGCGCAGACCCGATTTTCGAAAATACAGACTTCTTCGATGCTTTCTCAGGAGCATTCATGGCATTCATCGTCTCCCAGAATCCTAATGACAAGTTAAATCAGACCAGCACTCCCTTTTGGGCCCCGTACTCCATCAATAAGACAGAGATGATTTTCAACAAAACAGCTGATGATCAGGTCGATATTCACGTTAATACCACCTCCGACTATTTGCTTGAACGCTGCAGGTAAGTAAAAGCCGTCCCTTGGTTAGTTTTCGTCCACTGAAGGTGTCTTCAGGTTCTGGGAAAGCATCGGAACGATGACAGCACAGTGAAGAAGGGGCTGTACACGATGAGAAATCAAACCAGGGATTAGGACAGTTCACTTAGCCTTATGGACTATGTACAAGCTTCTACAATATTCCTTCTGATATCCCCGATCCCAAAAGGCGGGCTCAATCTCAAAGTAGTGACCAACGGTGAAAGACACATCAGCTTTGCTAGCTGTGATGAAGGGACTCCGATCCGACCACTATCTGAGTCCGCAAGAGAATTTTTCACTGCGTCTTGTATTTCCCGTTTGAAACGATCTACGATGAGTCGAGCGTCGGCTGGATTCGAAGGGAGATGGTCTGCTTTGGTTATCACTGGCTGTATGTGGGTGATACGAGGCAGGCGAGGATTGCCACTCTGCAAGGAGGAGGCCCACTCGGTGGACAGAGTTTTGAAAAGAGTTTGAGTGAGATGAGCAAGCATTTGCTGGTCTCTGTCATTGATCGGATGTTTCGCATTGAAGGTGATGTAAACGCGTCGCAGCCTACACACAAGAACGCCAGTTAGGCCTGAGCACGGGCATCTAGATTTCGTATAACGCACTCTTTTCTGTTTTGTACATAAGAATCGAACAACTGGCCCCATTCCGGACGTCCTCGGTCGCCATATCCAGGTGAATCGACCAGGATCAACTTGCCTGGCGCAGTACCGACGCGAAAGAAATCCAGCCGTCGTGTTTTGCCCTATGTTCAGATGGTCTAAAATACGAGAAACAGAGGCACAAAAAGCACTCACGGCCTTTGAGCTCGTCTTGATCAGGTCCTTACGGCCTAGAACAGCGTTGAATAACGAGGATTTGCCCGAATTTGCGCGACCTTAAGTGGAGTTTGGTTGGATACACCAGATTCGCGGTAGAGTGGACGTGATATGCACCTGTTACGATGACCTGGGAGTTTTCAGCGTTCAAGATTGAAGCATTAGTTGTGAAAGAGTATTGCTTACTTCGGGAAGACCCTTCAACCAAGGAAAAACGTCGCCTCGAGGCCGTTTATCCGCTGCTTCGAGTTGTGTTGCACTAAAAGAGAGCACTTGTTCCGCAGACTGCGCATTTTTGAATAGTTCGAGAGAAAAACTGGTGGTAGATGAGTGCCTCTTGGCTGAACGAATTCGAGTTACATGGCGGTAAGGAAGAGAAGAATTCATTTCGGGTTTTACGGCCGGCGAATGTGTTCTTGAGATTTCGGATTCTCGATAGATGAATGATAGAGCTTGAATTGTTTTTCTGCCTTCGACATCGTCATGAACAATGTTGAGAAATCAGCGATCATTGATAACCTGATGAAGAAGAAGAGCAAAGCAGGGTCCGTGCGTGACTGTACATAATCGGCATACCGAGCTGCTCATTGTTTCAGACTACTATTTTGTTCTTGTTCTCCGTTGACAAACACCACCGCCAACAAGGTCCTCATTCTCCTGCTCTGGTTCTCTCTTTCAAGGTGGATGCTTCCCTGTACGAAGGTGAATTAGTAAATCACGCGGTGCTCCATCTGGAAATGCTCCTTGGATTACAATAAAAGGTGAGCTCTTTTTTGCTTTCAAGCCCATATTCCCTGAACCCAGTCAAATCCAGAGAGCCAGACTCGTTGACCGCACAGAACATTCTCAAACACGCTCGCTGACCATTATGTCCGCTCCTGGAATTCTCGGCGTACGCTTTTTCAGACTTCATCTACCGCATGACGTTGACGCATCTACAACACTTCTTTAGCTGAACGCGCTGGACGCTAGGCATCAGCATCTGCTAGCCCTCGGGGTCTCCACGAATCAGATATCCCTTCCTTGTGGACTTCCTGCGGAGCTCTGGAGTATAATTCTAGATCATCTATTCGACGACCACAAGGCCCTTCTCTCCTGTCTTCTCGCATGTCGTGTCTGGGGGGACTTTTGTCGCTATCACCTCTACGAGATATTTTCCTGGAGCTATCTGGACAAGTTTGACGAAGACGCGTGCTCTACCTTTCATCCTCATCCTCGTTTCGTTCGTCGTTTCGTGATCAGCGGAAGTCTCTGTTACGGAGTGTCTCCAGAGGAAACAGAATGGTTATTACCTTTGGCTCAACGTCTGGACCAGTTTGTGTCAGTCGCTGTTTTGGAGTTTGACTCGTTTGAGTGGGATGATGTTATCGGAACCACTGCTTGGGATAAGTTTACCGCTGCGAGAAATTTCCTTTCTCAGATCAAAGACCTGAATCTGTCCAACGTTCCTTTGCAGCCATTCCGGTGCATACTCGAAAACATCTGTCTATACCCTTCCTTGGAGAAGTTCGATTATCTCCCGTCCCACGTTGAGCTGGACGATGACGATACGATCCTTGACTTCCAGTCATATACGCCTTCACGTTCGTGGCATACGATCTCTACCGAGAACGCCCCGCATGTACTCCCCACATTCGGTCTTTGGACTTGGCTTTCGGCTATAACATTCACATCGCTCCAAACGATCCGCCTGGATTTCGTTCCCAAATCGGACCTCCCGTCGTTATCCAACTATCTACGTCTCCTAGGTGGAGTCTTGAAGAGTTTTCGCATTCGTTTTGCAGCACCGCGTGATGTTTGTGAGCATATAACCCCTTTCGTCCCTAGTAAGGGTGAATATTTTGACTGACGAACAAACACCCTCATTAGATGATTTTCTGGAATCCAATGCACTCGCCAACTGCACCGGTCTTGAACGACTTGACTTGGTCGGCCTCCTTCGTCAGTACAATGACGACCAGCTTTGGGCCGGCGAGGAGTCGTTCAAGTTCTTCACCATGTTGCCCAGCACGTCACTTTCCGTGGTAAAGTTCATCTTGAACCCTCGCGATTCTCAAGGCCCAAGTCCTGGTCCTTCTCGTTTAAACGCGATAGACGAGCTCCTGGCGACTTCCGGGAAGTTTTCCCTGTTGCGAAATGTTCATTTGAGGGTAGGTTACAAGGATGAACAGCATTTGAGTGAGGCGCTTGTTTTATGCCATAAGAGGCGGCTGGTCACAGTGTCTTTTCGGAGACATGTATGATGTGTGTATCTCATCAGTGATCAATGGAATGATCTTGACTGATTGCGTCGTATGGACTCATCTCACAGGAGACGTTCGAAGAACAGTGCAGAACATCTAAACAGCCAACAACCAGTAGTAGAATCACCAATGTTCATCGCGCGCTTGGCTTCTACCAGATACAGCCTCAGTGGGACCTGCCAATGTATCTTGGAGCCAGGAAACGGAATACATAACATGCAAGACGGAACAGTGATACTTATAGCCATGCATCACGACCGAGAGTACATTGAGATTGGACCGCGCCATCTGTAAAACAGGCATCAACGCAAAGAATCAAGTGAACGAGTCGTTTGGACGTACCTCATAATGAGGAACTAGCTCAGCCAAATCCTATTCTTCGATCCTCACCTCTTCACTTCACAGATGGTCAGCGTCCTTCTGACTTCATCATTAACCTGAAATGTCGAGCCTGAGTTCCCAGTGGTTCAAGTGCCGAGCCGAAGCAACACCCTCCCAGCTCTTGCCGTGCACTCCCACATCATGCACTTACTTCTCATATCGACTGGGGAGTCATAGCTGACCACATGATACGTGGCTGATGTCGATACCGCGAGAGATGTCGATGAGGTTTGAGCAGACCAACAAGGTAGAATATGATACTTTGAATCGGAAAGTCACCAAATCGATTCACAGTCCGTATGTCAGGAGGACACAAGGGCAGAAAAGGGCTCATAAGGGGCCGAAACCACAGGGTCGACTTCCTGCCAGTGCCGGGTACATTTTCTGATCGTAGTAATGGGCATTGGGATAGATTAGGATAGATTAGGATAGATTGGGATTCGGCGAGGCAATAATTCCAGTCTCCAGATGATTAATACCGGAGGTGAGCGCCATATATAAATAACCAGAGAGGTGAATATGTGGAAATACCGTTCCTGACTGCTCATTCTGCCACCCAGTCCTCCGAGAATGAAAAAGGTCAACCTGACATACATCGGCCTATCGCTGTTGTTCGCAGGATCCTGTTCTACACATTCAACCGCGACGTATCCACGAAGCACAAATGAGTCTGACAGTGTACCCGTCATTGACTTGGGATACGCGCGGTATCAAGGCGCTTTTGACTCGACCAATATCCTCACCAATTATCTCGGAATGCGTTATGCCGCGCCTCCTCTTGGTGTGTCGTCGTTCTCGTTCCATCTCCGTCTTCAGTCTTCAGAGCCTATTGCTGACACCACAGTTGTTCGATGGCAGGTGATCTACGTTGGCAAGCTCCTCAAACCCCGGCATCTACCAACGACAGTGGTATTCAGCAAGCAACGACACAACCACCGACTTGTCCTCAAGCAGGTTGGGGTGTCGCTTCGAGCTATCCTACCCAACTCATCAAGAGAGCGGATAGTACGGATACGGATGATGGGTCTTCGGAAGATTGTCTATTTCTGAAGTATGTATCCCGCATTGCCATTGCCATTCCATTTCTTATGTAACTCACATCATCCCTCGCAAGCGTGTTCATCCCCGGGAACACTATTCCAACCGATCCACTCCCGACCATGGTATGGATCCACGGCGGGGCGTAGGTGCAAGTTATACTTCGTGCACCCGTGTCCTTTGCTCAACGATTTATTCAAATGATCTGAATCGTACAGCTATCTCGAGGGAAGTGCAAGCATGTATTCCGGTGCTGATATCCTGCGAGACGCCAACAATGAGATTATTGTGGTGATTATACAGTATAGGCTAGGGATATATGGTGCGTACGCTTACTTGTGGTAACACACTTCTCGAGAGTATTTATCGCGATTTGTACACCAGGTTTCCTCGCGGGATCTCAAGTAAAAGCTAATGGTGCCTTGAATGCAGCAATTCGTAAGATACTTTCTTTCATCTCATTCACTCGTATACTTCCTTTCGCTGATATCGTTCTGCAGTGGATCAAGAATTCGCGCTCCGTTGGGTACACTCTCATGTCAGTCACCATCTCACACAAGCCTCGTGCGAGACCGTCACTGACAGTAATGGATAACGTCCAGATCTCGAAATTCGGCGGGGATCCTTCGAAAGTCACCATCTGGGGAGAGTCAGCAGGTACATAGTATCCATTCTAACACCTGATGGTGTTTGCTTTTGAGAATTTGGAATGGCGAAGCTGACAATGGTATAATCTACTATAATGGTATCTTGATTCTTTCCAGGCGCAGGTTCTGTCTTCCTGCACACCATAGCCAACGACGGCCAGACCGAACCACAATTGTTTCGTGGGGCGATCACGAGCTCGGTATACGTCCCTTCGATGTATGCGTATAATGATACTATTCCCGAGGTAGGTCCATTCGTTATTTCAACTCGAGTCAATCTCAATATACCGCAATCCTAAACTCCTCTCTCTACAGGCTTTGTTCTCCCAGGCGGTCTCTCTCGCAAAGTCAGTACTAGTTTGGCCCTAGTTCGCGAAGTATAGAACCCTGACACTCCTTTTCCTTTTTCCAACTTTCCACATTCTACACAGCTGTTCCTCTACCGAAAACGCCATGGCCTGCCTCCGTGCACTGAGTTATGCCGATCTCCAAAACATCAATCTCATCATCAACGCCCAAGGGTTCTACGGCACGTTCATTTCCCCGCCAGTGCTCGATGGCGCTTGTTCACCCGACGTCCGATCGAGGCTCTTAAGCAAGGTAAGGTCAACGGGGTAAGTCTTCAATGTGCTTTTCTTTCGGAAATTTGATTTAGATGAAACCTATTTTGACTGTTGACTACTAGGAATCCCTTCTCTCGGTCTTCAACGCGAACGAAGGGTACATCTTCGTCAACCAGAGCAACCCAATGAACGCATCGACGTACGCTATGAACCTCTTCCCGACTCTTGACCCGCAGGTGGCGGATGAGATGGACGAGCTGTATGCATCGTTCAACGATACCGAGCAGGATATGTTGATCATGGCTGATTGTGAGTTGAATCTACTCAACAAAGAGCCACAGAGTCTAAATAAATGTCTATGTTCTCACTGGCAGCTATGTTTGTGTGTCCGACGTATTATCATCTGAGCGCGTTCCGAGGGAAGGGGTGGAAGGTTTGTCTTTGCCCACAATCATTCAGTGAGATTGAAGTACAGATACTCAAGTTCTTTCCTAGGGCGAATTTGGTACGAATTCATCAACCCCCAATCACAAGATGTATAGTATGCTCACAGTAGTACTATTATCTGACCCACTGCAGCTATCCCACCCGCAACCCACGGATCCGATGTACCCTACTACTACCCAAGGTAAGCCTTCCCCGTCGTCACTCGTGTATCTACATCCACAGCCTCGATTCTAAACGCAAATTCATTCACCATCGTGGTTATCACAGCCTCAGCAACCTCAGCGCCGACCCCATCTTCCAAAACCCCGACTTCTTCAACGCGTTCTCAGGAGCCTTCATGGCGTTCATCGTCTCGCAGAACCCCAACGACAAGTTGAACGAGACCACCGCGACCCCGGTTTGGGCCCCGTACTCGATCAACAGGACGGAGATGGTGTTCAACAAGACGGGTGATGATGAGGTGGATATTCATACTAAGAGTACGGAGGATGAACTGCTTGAACGTTGCAGGTGAGTTATAAGCCCTTAGTCGTGCCTTAGTGGCTGCTTTTTCGGATACTGACTCGAAGGCGCATCTTCATTTCCAACAGGTTTTGGGAAAGTATTGCGCCGGATACGAGACAGTGAACGGTGAAGGGATGGTTATGATGAGAATCAAACGAAGGGATTTCGGATAGTTCAAAGCCGTTAAAAGTTTCCTTAGCCTAAAGCTTTGTGGACTATGGTACAAGCTTCTACTGTTCCACCTGTTCTAGTACCATACTGATCCTGTCTGATACTCCTCATCCCAATCTCAATCCCCAAAGGCAGGTTGAAGTTCCCAGGAATGGTGACGAGCGGTGGAACCAGGAAGACAACATCCACTTTTGGAAATTGCCAGCTATGCCGAAGCGGAACTCCGAGTGACCCATAGACTGTGTTGTACATCAACATCTCTCCCGTTACTGGACAGTGATCACCAGTGACAATGAGGATTCAACTCAATTTCAAGCTCCAGCCTGTGATACAGTTTACAGTTTCTGCCCAGCTTGCATTTGAATTTGGTCTGTGGCTTTCAACGTTATCGCATAAGTACATGAATCAACTATGGTATCCATGTAACAGCCCTCGGAGGGATTCAACATTCGACATTTCACAGGAGGTGTTTCAAGAGAAGGTAATGGAGAACTGTCTCAATAGCCAATGAAGTACTGAACCAGTCGTACTACTGGTCTACTAGTGCCACCATCTGGTCAAACATAGGTACCAATCTCGAAGTGGGGGGTGTTCGAGCAGCAGCCTTGGCACCTATGCCAGCAGCCCGGGCCCAAGGTGAAACAAAACACACCGAAAATAGAAAAAATTCTATCGAGCAGAATCCCTCTCTGAAATCAAAAATTTCATACAAACATTCATAAAATTAGAAATTACAACTGGAAAAGAAAATTTCTACACAATCAAAAATATATTCAAAAGTACATATATAGTAAAATGTAACTAATCAAGTGAAAAGTCTATTGAGAGCTTACAAATATTGCTAGAAAAAAACAATGTGGAAAGGAGAAGTTTTCGCACATATTTCTGCCCAACTGGATTTTTGTGATTCAAACAATTAGAAAATTTGGTGAAAATCTATGACTTCTTTAGTGCTGAGATATCCTCTGAATTGAATCATTTCTATCGTACTATCGGGAAAGACAAAAACCTCGCAGAAAGCCAGGAATTCGGATCTGCTGAAAACCCTAAATTGAATTGAATTTCCCTTTTCAGCAGCTTTGAAACTCAGATTTTCTACAAAATTTTTATATGTTACTATATAGGGCTCAAAATATCTCAATTCGGCATACATCTTTATGCTATCAATTTTACAGGTTTCCTATGCAATTTTGCCTCATGCAAAAGGTTTTAATTCACACCGGCCAAAATGTGTATTAAAAGGTTTCCTATCTACATAGATTTTTACCTTATATAAACATATGATTTCAATACACTTTTTGAATAATGAAAAATGTGTGCTGAACTGTGGAATTTTAGCTCTTATTTAACTTATGTAGAAAAATAACAATTCATACTCAATTTCAAACTTCATAAATTATTTATTGAATTATTTGCTATCATGAAGAAATTCTGCTCGATGGAATTTCTTCTAATTCCGGTGTGAAAGCCAAACAGCAAAATTCCACGCTCTGTTCCACAATTACCGCGCTCCCGCTTCTGGAGTTCTCATCCACCCCCCTTCAGAACCTCAAATATCTTGACAAGACCAATCCCGTCTTCAAAGGGTTGAAGACCGAGACACATGCAGTAGTTGATGTTCGGAAAATGACTGACTCAGTTTACGAGGATGCTCTGGTGCTTCAAGTAGAATCATGCTTCAATTCCAGCAGAAGATGATTTTTCATAATATTTATCTCTCACAAGTACAAACATGATTAGTAGTTAGTACTAGTATCAGAGCAATTTATATAAATTATCTTGAGTGTGCAGAATCACAACATCTCTGTCCCCATAACTGTGACTGTCATCACCATAGTAATGTTGGTCTCCGAATGCATACCACCACTGATTGCATTAAAAGTTCCACCACTGATAGTGAACTCTTTAGCTTCATTGAACATCAGCAAAACTGACCTGGTGCCTAGGCTGCCCAGAGATACCCCCCAAAACCTCAGCACTTTAAAAACTTTGAATTTGCCTGAAAAAGCCTGAGCAAGCCTGAGTTTGCCTGGAAAAGCCTGAGCAAGCCTGAGTTTGCCTCAGATTTCTTTGGGTGCTTTGGGAGAGCCTAGGTTTTGGGGGGTATCTCTGGGTTACCTAGGCCAAGGGTACTTTTCCTGATGAATAGTGTTGGAGTGCCCGATGCAGCACAAGAGCTAGTTTCTATTTTGTGAATGCACTTGTCATAGGCTTCACCAAATGTCAACAGGGATTCAAGATTTGAAGATGTGAACTCACAACAATTCCTTAAACCTGGGGCAGTGCAAGGTTCATAATCCTTGCCACATGTGCTCAGGTTTCTGCACACTGACTGCACAAGCCTCATTGAATCTTCTTGCATACAAGTCCTGCAATCGACAGAGTCTTGATCTGTTGAATTGAGACAGTTAGTCAGTGAAGGGAGACAGTGAATTGGAAGCAGCAAGTATTAATCACCCCTGTGACCCAACACTTTGCTTGCTTTGGGAAATTGTTTGGGTTTGCTGATGGGGACCGGAGATGGTGATTGAGGAATAGAATGATGGAGTGAGCTGTTGCTAAGATCGTGATGCCCATTCAAGGAGGATGAACTGGGCCCAACAGGCAGTGATTGATTAATTCGAAGTGAACCAGAGGAAGTCATTGTAGTGGGAATGGTCCAGCTGGATTGGCTTTCCCTTTGCTTCCTGTCATCCACAGCTGTTCTCGCTTTATTGGATAACTCCTTGGGAAAACGTAAAGATAGATCTGGTTTACCAATCTTATGAGCGTTGGCATCATTGACCCTAGTATGACTGGCTGAATAATTAACCAGCGGCAGCATTTTCTTGCGCCTAACTATGTTGTCGCAGGTTTGTACAACTTGCTGTTTGCGTTGTCCCTTGACCAAGGGTGTAGAAGAGGAAGTTTCTCCTGCACTTGCCGAAGGGTGACCACCAGCAGCGCTTATCAACGGAGGTTCATTGAGAATGTAGTCGGACTCGATAGGACACGTTTGTCGTTGAGCAACAGTAAGAGGTCCATGCACCGTCTGCGCCTGAGGGGAGGGTGCTACAGAATACCACAGCGGTATCATCTGTTCATTACAAATGAGCCAAGAAGAATGTCAGCCTACTAACAAAAATCAGCTTACAGAAGTTGTTGCCGAAGTCATAGTCATGCTGGTTTGCTCCCTGTCCGAGTCATTCACAACTGTTCCCGCTTTGTTTATATGAATATTGGGATAACTCCTTGGGCGAATGAAAGGGTAGATATGGCTTACCAAACAAGTTAGGAGTGTTGTCATCGTCATTATCATCATCATCACTAGTATCACATCAGGAAAATTATTTTCATCTCTAGAGTCCCCAGAGATACCCCCCAATTCCTAGGCTGCTGAGAGATTTTTGTGAACTTTGAAAGATCAAAAAACATCCTAGAGATCCTGAAAGATCCTGAGAGCATCTGAAAGCACCAGAAAGCACCGGAAAGCACCGGAAAGCACCCAGAGAATTTTTAGAAGCCTCAAAGAACTCAGATACTCTAGGCTCTCTGAGACTACCTAGGAATTGGGGGGTATCTCTGGAGACTCTAGAGATGAGAATATTTTTCCTGATGCACTGTCTGTACGAGAAACCACGTGTAACACCTGCCTTTGCCTGTGCAGGACTATGCTGTCGCGGGTTTGTACAACTTGCTGTTTGCGTTCTCCCTTGTCCCACTATGTGCCACCTACCGGGTTGATCTGACTCGTTATTTAACCCTGTGAACAGCTCAAATTGAACCTCTATCCAGGTACTTTTCCTCGGGCACAGGTTCAGCTTCCGGATCATTTTTCAAGTAATTTCTACCCAATATATGTCGTTTTAAACCGGTATTCAGACTGCATGGCCAAGGTTACTTACCCTTGTAACAGAGCAAAGATCACCTCGGGAAGGAATTTTTTGACTCGATCATTTTGTATGGTTTCTGGTGGTTTTTCACTCCAAAATGAGGTCAAAGAAAACAGTGTAAAATTGGATTGAAATCTATTGTATAATATTGTGGCCAACGTGTATAGGCCTTTGTACATCAACGCTTAGGGAGATATCGAGAGAGCGAGCAAGAAAAAGGGAAGAAAGAGGAGTCTTCAAGGCAGTTCTATTGAGTCGGTAACACGTCCATTCGTATCTGTTGTAGTACTAGGAATGATTAATAGAGATTTGCTGCTTGTGCAATGAAGACGTACCTTGAATTGGCAATCAACGTGCTATAATATTTACCTCCTAGCACTGGAAGGGTCAGCAATTGCAGGGCCCAAATATCCACCCAAACCTACTAGATCCTCTTCATCGGATGGATCTTCAAAAGTGTGATTGCCTTGGCCATCTGAAATGTAAATTGCTTGAGGATTCATGAAGCGAGAGCGCGGCCTTTGAATGGGTTGGCGAGGTGCGTGGATAATGATATTCTTCTTCTGCTTGCGTTGATTCTTGATATATTGTTTCAACGCTTCTTGTGTAGGCCAGTATCCAGGAAAATGTTCCTTGGAGAAGTAGTCATCATCTTGGGCAGTCTGAACTAATATTAATTCTATGAACACTGTTATGAGAGGATCTACTCACCTTGCGACATACAAGACTGATGACATCAGGATCTTGGTCTCGAAAAGTTCGTTTGAGGTCAATGCCAGCACGCTGAGCATTGGCACGAGTGAACGCCTGTCTAATTGTCACGGTCACAAATTTGTGTAATCAAACAAGTGACTCACCAGGAATTGGTTGAACTTGTCTCCATCGTTTGACAATTCAACCGCATCCCGAAGATTGAAGCCATTTTTCGCGTCTCCAGCTTCGCCATGGGGGCGTTGGATTTGAGTAATAGCAACTGGTATAGTTTGGTGAGTCACAATGACAAGAAGAAATAAAAAGCGCGATGATGATGACCTTACCTTTTTCAGGGCCCAACGCTTGAGCGCGGTAGGTTTCGAGATCAGGCATAGGCCTGGAGGCTGTGAAGAATGAGTTATTGGTAGTCAGGTAAGCTCAAAGATATGATTAACCTCAGTTCTTGCCCCTTACTGGTGGCCATGGCTTCTCAACAGACGGGACTGAGCGTTCAAGGTCTACCCGAGTATTGGTGGCAGTCGTGTTTCGAGGAATCTCTTTGTCTCGTGGAAGATCAGCTTGAGAAGCATTGGCTGTAGCTGGGCTATGAGGGATGTCCTTGTCTTGTGGGAGACCAGCTCGAGGTCCGTCTGAACCTGTTACTTGAGCGCGTTTCAACGCGTTTAACTGATCTAATTCCAAATCTTTATATTCAGTTATAGGCAATGCATGGAGAACTGCTTACGAACCTTCAAGTTCTTTGATACGACGCGCTTTCTCGTCGTCTTTCTCTTTTGCATATGCAGTGTTGGTGATATCATGACCAGCAGCCTCTTCGTAGTGTTGGTTGGATGGCTGACTATGCAAATTAGTCTCTGTTGACCTCTTGGACTTCTTCGCTGGCTGAACATCTATATACAACAAGACCCAGTGAGTGAAATTATGGCATTGGGTAAGCACCTACCTTCATTCTGCTCGTTCACATTTTTATGCTTTGCTTCGCGTGGTTTACGGGAGTTAGTAGTAGGCCCTTTGGTTCGCTGGCCACTTTTGGACACTTGGACATTCTGCATCGCGGGAACGCTAGTAGGCATTGCAGGAGAGATGGTGGTTCAACAAAGAGGAGTTGTTGAAGTCAACGGCGTGGCGTGACTTGGTTAAGATAGTGAATGTGTCGCATGTCGGACGCCGACCTATTCCTTATCAGTGGAATCAAATTTGTTATCATCTCTCTTATGCCCCGACCACGACGAGCAAAGCCAGCACTCAATCCTTCAGAGAGAGTGCTGTGTTCTCACTGCGGCAAACGAATTTCTGTTCGTCAAAGACAACGTCACCTTAGTGCACAATCAGGGTCCCAACTCTCAAGTTCGACTACATTCAATCTTTTTCATGATCCATATTCACACCCAAATGCAAACTCGCCTGAGCCGGAAAGAGATATCGGACAAGAAGACGCTGAAGTGCAGGGAGGTACTTCTTTTGAAGGTGGTAGTGATATTGATTCAGATGATCATGGCATGGAAATATCAGAGCCAGAGGTGGAGGTATGTGTATTTAATCAACTCGCTAGGCTCCGTGTCCATCTGAGATACCACTTTTCTGACCACAGAATAATCGTACAACCTCTTCTCAAAGGTGGGCCGCCACAGTCGAGGATGCGGACGATGAAGACAATGAAGATCCAGAGGGCGATAGACTGCTAGACAATGAGAATGGCGTAGATTGGGATATGGAGATGGGTGATGAAGACCTTGTTGCCGATTTTGATACTAGCCATTTTGACCTTGATCACAATCTGTCATTGGATGATTTGCTGGATGAACAACTTTTGCAAGAGCTTGCTGAGACTGGTACGTCTACTTACAGATAACTTCTCAAAACTCACAGAGTTGAAACCAAGGTCTAGCAATGAATTTGACCGACACAGAACTGTCAGCTATGGGCCACTATGCTCTCAAAGTAGAAACTCATATGACCGACGAAACGTTTGCTAAGCTTAGATTCGCTTGTCCTAATGAAGATTTTCATTCGTGGAAGGAAACCAAAGCACAAGCACGAGCTCTTTCTGGATTCACCCATCAGATATATGATTGCTGCATCAACTCGTGTGTTTGCTTTGTTGGGCCCCATGCCTCAGAAAAGCAATGTCCTTACTGCAAGGAAAGCCGATTCCGTTCGGATGGAAAAACTTCTCGCAAACACTTTACATATCTCCCGATAATTCCGCGTCTCCGAGCCACCCGTAGCTGTAGAATCTACGCGAAGTAGCCCGATAAGTCTCGAGCACAGCTTCGCGAAGTACACCGATACTCTCTTGAGGGGTCAAATTTTGACTCTGGGGCTATTATTTTTTAATAATATATATATATTAATTGTATTTTCCATTAAAAAAAATAGAAAAAAATAGAAAAAAATAGAAAAAAATATACAGCTTTGCAAAGCGGTGTGGCAAATGTCACAATTGATGGCATCAGTCAAAATGATGAGATCTGCATTATTGATTTGCCTTTTGGGAAAAAAACATTTATATTGAAACCAGGGGTCATGAGGGTGCATATGAGTGTTTAAAAATAGGAAACATCATATAGGAAGCATATAGGGTATCCCAGGCACATCAAAGTTGCCTAAAAAGGAAACTGGTCCAAAATAGAACTTGATCTCATCAGGTAGCAAAAAATCTGAAAAATCATAAAAATACTGAAAAAATTCAGGGTTGCCTCGTTGGCCCTGAAAACGCAAAATAAAAAAAAATACGCGACAAGTGTAAAAATTTTTATCACTCCAAATCATACCAGATCCTCTATACATTGAGTATATATGATGTACATGCTATTTTTAGCACCCCTAGTACACTCAGACACTCAGAATGGCTTATATCATTCAATATATTCAGCACACTCAATGCTTATTATACTTAACACACTTAACAATGAAAAAACTCGGAATAGTAGTAATGTATATCATACTCAACACACTCAACAATGAAAAACTTCAAAACAGTGTTCATGTGTATTATACTTAACACACATAACATACTTAACAATAAAAAAACTCGGAATAGTAGTAATATATATCATACTCAATACACTCAACAATGAAAAACCTCGAAACAGTGTTCATGTATGTTATACTCAACACACATAATGCACTTAACAATGAAAACTCTCAGAACAGTGTCCATGTGTATTATACTTAACATACTCAACACACTTAACAATGAAAAAAACTCAGAACAGTGCTCATGTGTGTTACACTTAACACACTTCATCAATCAATATAATATACTTAACAATCAAAAACTCGGAGTAGTGTTATCACACATTATACTGAACACACTTCATCAGTAAGTATAACATACCTTCAATAGGACATTGTTATACTATAACACACTTATAACAATGAGTTTGGGGCACTTATGGGCGCTTATTTGGGGTTTTTGAGTCGAAATTCATTAATAGCACACTCAATAATTTTGTGTGGGCTCTATATTGTGTCAGGATGTTGTCTATATCATATTCCTCTAGATACAATTCGGAGAACTCAGAAATACAACCTATGTGGCTAGCTATACTATAATCTTTTGTAATATAACAGTGTTTTATGTAAATGCCAATGCATATGTCCATGTAATGCAAGTATACTGATGCTGGTCTATCAGGAAAGCACTCCTACAGTCTACTGGCAGTGTCTGTACATGATTCAGATAGCTATCATAAAGGTTGGACACTGTGATACATATGTACATGTTTCATGTACACTATACTAGATGTCTACACTTACATGTAACAATAGATGTCATATTCAATGACCCCCATTACAGATCTCTTGGCTGTATCACATAGAGTTAGCATAGAATATGTTGTAGGATGACTCTTTCATGACCCAGCAGCAGTTTGACTTCATAACATGGGTGTATGCACTGTCATTTACATAAAACACTGTTATATTACAAAAGATTATAGTATAGCTAGCCACACAGGTTGTATTTCTGAGTTCTCCGAATTGTATCTAGAGGAATATGATATAGACAACATCCTGACACAATATAGAGCCCACACAAAAATTATTGAGTGTGCTATTAATGAATTTCGACTCAAAAACCCCAAATAAGCGCCCATAAGTGCCCCAAACTCATTGTTATAAGTGTGTTATAGTATAACAATGTCCTATTGAAGGTATGTTATACTTACTGATGAAGTGTGTTCAGTATAATGTGTGATAACACTACTCCGAGTTTTTGATTGTTAAGTATATTATATTGATTGATGAAGTGTGTTAAGTGTAACACACATGAGCACTGTTCTGAGTTTTTTTCATTGTTAAGTGTGTTGAGTATGTTAAGTATAATACACATGGACACTGTTCTGAGAGTTTTCATTGTTAAGTGCATTATGTGTGTTGAGTATAACATACATGAACACTGTTTCGAGGTTTTTCATTGTTGAGTGTATTGAGTATGATATATATTACTACTATTCCGAGTTTTTTTATTGTTAAGTATGTTATGTGTGTTAAGTATAATACACATGAACACTGTTTTGAAGTTTTTCATTGTTGAGTGTGTTGAGTATGATATACATTACTACTATTCCGAGTTTTTTCATTGTTAAGTGTGTTAAGTATAATAAGCATTGAGTGTGCTGAATATATTGAATGATATAAGCCATTCTGAGTGTCTGAGTGTACTAGGGGTGCTAAAAATAGCATGTACATCATATATACTCAATGTATAGAGGATCTGGTATGATTTGGAGTGATAAAAATTTTTACACTTGTCGCGTATTTTTTTTTATTTTGCGTTTTCAGGGCCAACGAGGCAACCCTGAATTTTTTCAGTATTTTTTATGATTTTTTCAGATTTTTTGCTACCTGATGAGATCAAGTTCTATTTTTGGACCAGTTTCCTTTTTAGGCAACTTTGATGTGCCTGGGATACCCTATATGCTTCCTATATGATGTTTCCTATTTTTAAACACTCATATGCACCCTCATGACCCCTGGTTTCAATATAAATGTTTTTTTCCCAAAAAGGCAAATCAATAATGCAGATCTCATCATTTTGACTGATGCCATCAATTGTGACATTTGCCACACCGCTTTGCAAAGCTGTATATTTTTTTTCTATTTTTTTCTATTTTTTTCTATTTTTTTAATGGAAAATACAATTAATATATATATATTATTAAAAAATAATAGCCCCCAGAGTCAAAATTTGACCCCTCAAGAGAGTATCGGTGTACTTCGCGAGGCTGTGCTCGAGACTTATCGGGCTACTTCGCGTAGATCTTACAGCCTCAACTGTCCGAGCCTACTATCAGAGTCTTCCCATGATTCAGAAACTGGAGTATCGCGCATCATTCCAGCCATCGCCAGATGGAACCATGAAAGATATCATGGACGGACAGCACTATCAACGTCTGTGTCAGACAAACGTCGTCATTGATGGCAATGAATGCCCATATACACACTTCTCAGATTCTCGCGACATTATGTTTGGCTTGTCAACAGATGGCTTTGCGCCATGGAAACGACGGAAAAAGACCTGTTGGCCCCTCCTCCTCTACAACTACAATCTCCCTCCCGAAATCCGATTTCACCTCCAGTACATCATGTGCATTGGTGTTATTCCTGGACCAAAAAAACCCAAGGATTTTGACTCATTCCTGTGGCTTGTAGTTCAAGAGTTCCTCCTACTTGCGCATGGTGTTCGAGCTTTTGATGCGAAGAAACGTGAAATCTTCACATTGCGCTCATACCTTGTCCTAGTGTTTGGTGATATACCTGCCATCTCAATGGTCATGCGGATGAAGGGCCACAACGGTGTACGTCCATGTCGAATGTGCAATATCCATGCTGTTAGGGCTCCCAACGGAAAGGTATACTACATCCCTCTTGACCGTTCCAACCATCCAGACCTCCTGTCAATCCCTCGATATGATCCCGCCAATCTTCCGCACCGTACTCATGAGGAGATGAAGGCTCAGGCTGAAGAGGTTCAATTTGCGCCCACTTCTGCTCAGTCTGAAAGATTAGCGACTGAATACGGTATCAAGGGAACATCAGTACTAATGGCGTTATCATCCATCTCCTTTCCGAAGTCGTTTCCCTATGATTTCATGCACCTAGTCTTCGAGAATATCATCAAAACACTTGTCATGTGGTGGACTGGAACGTTCAAGGATCTTGACTGTGGCACTGGCTTATTCAAGCTTGACGATAAAGTTTGGGAGGCTGTTGGTAGGAACACCGCCAGCGCAGGTTCCATGATTCCTAGTGCATTTGGTGCACGTCCACCCAATGTTGCTGAAGATAAACAGGCAACAACAGCTGATACATGGTCATTCTGGCTACTGTATATCGCACCAGTTCTTCTCGATGGCAAACTTCCTCCTCCCTATCATCATCACCTATGTGATCTATCATCAATTGTGAACCAATGTCTTCAGTTTGAAATCAGTCAAGATTCTCTTCAGCTTCTTAGGAAAGCTTGTGAGAAATGGGTTGTGGACTATGAAAAGTATGTCACTGTCAATGATATCATCCAGAAATCCCTAACAATTTTCCAGGCTATACTACCAAGGTGATCCGAATCATTCCAGTGCCTGTCCATTGACTATCCATGGACTCTTGCACGTCGTTGATGGCATTGAAGAAATTGGACCTGTCTGGACTAATTGGGCCTTTCCAACCGAACGCTTCTGTGGCCGCCTTCAGCCTGCCATTAAGAGTCGGCGACATCCATTTGCAGCTATTGACAACTATATCATCCACCAAGCACACTTATCTCAAATCAAACTTCTATATGGTGTCGAAGCTGAACTTTCCCTGAAAGAACCTTCATTGCCCATTCCCACTGGTTCATTCGGTCTCGATGACTGTGAGTACACCTTTCTCTCTCTCAGATTGTGCACTCAGTGACTCATGTGTCATTAGATCCATCATGTATTTTTCTCCCGCCTCATCGTCCCTCATCATCTGTGCCAAAGCCATTGATTGATAAAATCATCATATTATTTGCAACGAGGTTCAACAGTACCAAGACTATTGTTCACCGATACATCAAGCAGGACTCCATTGTTCAATGGGCAAAAGTTCGCCGTCTTCAAGGTGGCGATGATATGCTTGCTTCTAGTTTAACACCATTTTCAGAAGATCGACGTGATGCAACATTTGTTCGAGTAGGTCTTTAAATATATCACGAGTTTAGACTGATGATATTGAATTTTTTTCAGTATGATATGCTTGTGGATAAGAATGCTCGCAGACGCAATGCAGAACCTCTGTATGAGAGACAGAGTTTCTACGGCCAACTTCAAAATCTATTTGTTGTCACAGTATCAGCAGCGGATGAACTTCAACTCGATACTGAAAAAATCTTCATGCTAGCCGCTATCCAACGTTGCAAAATGCAAGGTACAACATTCATAGGAGCTGCCCATTACGAGCAGATCGGAGCAGTGGAGGTTGTTGATATCGGTGTCATACAATGTCTCATTGGACGGATATGTGCTCTAGATGATAGGAGGACTTTCATTATAGACCGTTCAGATTCTCTACAGGCATCATATTATATAGCTGGAGAGTAGTAGTATAGATAATTCTTGTATAGAATATTGAATACATCGGGTGAACAAGCTTGAATGAGCTCAAACAAATGTGAATGTACTCAAAGGTGGACGTGCAAAGGTGAATGAGCAAAGATGAATGGGCTCAGGTAAACAGGCTTGAAGGTGAACGAACTCAAGTGAATGAGCATAGGTAAACAAGCAAAGGTGAACACGGTAACGAGGATATGAAGGGTGCAATTTAATGCTTCGTTGGATAGATCTAATGACCTAGTGACTTTATCACTGAACACTGATCACCAATATACTTCTTATGTCGTTTGTCAAATGTATTTAAGCGAGGTGGGGGCGTTGTCAGAGATTCCGCACGATCTTATACCTTAGAACGAACTGGTAGTCTTAAAAGATCTACTGGATCCGCAATACAGGTCAACAGAGCGAAGTGACACGGAAGTACAGATCTTTTGATCTGGACTCGAAGGGGGTGAGTGATCCACTCAAAGGGTTTACAAGGAACGAGAGAACTCGTATAGATCAGACTTTATGACCACACAAATACTAAGATATGCGACGTCCAGAAGCATCAACATCACATGACTGGGCGCTTACTGCGGGCCGAGTGGTCCGGCGCAAAAATCTTGCAACCTCAGAAAATTTTTTTGTTCGGTATCGACAGAATCATTGAAAAGCAGATAGAAAAGTTACTAATAAATGTGCCTCTGAGCTCAGAGGGGAATACAATCACTAATGGCTGATTCTTCACTTAATCTTGCAACCTACTGACCAGTTAGCCCAATAAACAGGCATCTGCCTACTGAAAACTGTAAGCAAATTGCATTCTGGCTTGATTTCGGGGCCATTCAGGCCTTTGGATGGTGGGAAAGTGTTACTGCGAGGGAAATACCTTCCATATATAGCTAAGCGCCCATAGACGCCCGCGCAAAAATATTTTCGTTCAAAAACTTTTATTTGCCTGTTGGATTGCAATCGACATTGGGAGCATTTTAGAATTTTTTAGAAAAAAATATTGTACTGCTCAAAAGGATCATTATATATTGAGAAAGTACAACCAAGAACTACTAATATGAGCTCTAAAGACCTTGTTTTAGGTCACAGAATATGGCCGAAGTGTTTGTGGCCAGAGCCTTTGGGCGGGGAAGGTGGCGGGGTTGAGAGGTCATGTGATGCCGATGCATCTGGATGTCGCATATCTTATCAGAACCAGGTTGAAGATCTACTGATCACCGATCACAGGAAACCTTCACAGCTTGTATGGATCACCGATCACCACACGTCTGCTTGAACAGAGCCACCGAAACTCTGAACGCTCACTTGGAACAACCGAGAACCAAGCCCTCTGTATCTCCACGATAGGAGTCTACCTTTGATTCAAATCTAGCTGAGACTTTATCAACTGACAAGATATCGGGCCTAACGAGATGAGAATTTCACAACCACTTTCGAAGACCGCCCAGCTTACAAAGCCTTTACTCCTCACGTATGAGAGCAAAGGTTAGCTAGTCAGAGAAACTGGGCACAAAACCTGAACTATATTTTTGTAGGCTACGTCCTTAAATACTTCTACAAAGAGATCTGTAGCCAATTTACTATTTTATGGAATAGATCTATAGATTTGAGAGAACGGAGTCCGAGATCTGATACAAATAAGGAAAGATAGGACGAGAAACGATACAAACACCAGAGAAACAGAGAGTAAAAAGGATAAAAACAAGTAAAATGTCCATTTCTGGTGGTCCTTCGTCGAGATCTAGTTGCCTGACCTTCGAATCCGGATATCACAACTTAGAACTCACCTAGTTGTAGTTGCAAAGGTTGGGGATAGTGACAGAGTATGAGCACAAGTTGATCACAAGAGGATAAAAGATGTTCTTGAATCTGGGGGGATACCCAGGAATACAGAGGGGTATTTATACTACTCTGGAACAGTGGGTAATCTAATATCCATGTAGCTAGGTAACTTAATATCAGTGTATCTAAGTGACCTGATATTAATGTAGCTAGGTAACTTAATATCAGTGTAACTAAGTGACCTGATATTACTGTAGCCAGGTAACCTGATATTACTGTAGTCAGGTACTCTGATGTTACTGTAGCCAAGTAACCTGATATTACTGTGTGATTGTACATATGAGAAGATGATGGCACAGAGATGCTTAGCTAATAAACTACTACTGATAATCAAATGATAAAATAGGAAAAAGATAAGATAAATGATCAAGGATAGGAGTATAAGGAAATCTGTGACATTACCCCCTCTTCAGATTCAAGCTCCGTTGAGAAGAGATCTAGTTCCATACTTTGAGCTGCATTATTATTTTCTTTTTTATATTCTTTGATTTTTTCTGGTGCATTTTTTAGATTTGCAACAGGTTCCCAGGTGTCATCCTCTCTAGTGAAACCTTTCCATCTAACCAGATATTGTAACTTCTTTCCCCGAATTCGGTGTTGTAAGATTTTCTCCACTATCCATTCTTCCTTTCCATTGACTATAATAGTCTCAGGAGTAGGTGGTTTTTGTCCTGGAATAGTAGATTCCGTATAGGTGGCAAGTTTGCTAGCATGAAAGACTGGATGTATACTGCGATATTTTGGAGGTAATTTCAATTCAAAAGTTACATCAGATAATTTTCTGACAATTTTGAATGGTCCTTCATATCTTGGTTGTAAAGCACGTTCTGTAGTTTGATAGTCTTTAAGATTCAACAGAACTTTGTCTCCAACTTTGAATGGTATATTTTGAACTCCTTTATCATAATACCATTTCATCCGTTCAGCTGCCAACTTGAGTGCAGATTTTGCCTGCTCTTGTGCTTCAAATCTTTGTTGCATTATGTCATTGAAGTCAATGGACCCATGGTTTTTCATAAGAATAGGACCTGCACGAGGATGTCGACCATATTCCAAAAAGAATGGACTCTCCTTAGTGCCTTCATGTGCTTGATTGCTGTATGCAAACTCTGCTGTGCCTAATAGGTTGGCCCAGTTATTGAGGTTATAATCAACATAGCACCAAAGATATTGTTCCAAAATCTGGTTGACACGTTCTGTTTGTCCATCTGTTTGTGGATGATAGGCAGTTGACATAGAGGATTCTATTCCGAGTAGTCTACACCATTCTTGAAACACTTCAGCTGCAAACTGTGTTCCTCTATCAGATATGATTTGCAATGGTAATCCATGCAGAGGATAGATTCTGTCATAGAGTAACCTTGCTAAGTCTTTAGCTGTAAAGTTGTTTGTAATTGCAAAGAAGTGTGCTCGCTTGGTAAGACGGTCTACCACAACACAGATAGCATTGTATTCTCCAGATGGTGGTAACTGGGTGATAAGATCTATGGAAATGATCTCCCAAGGTCCATTTGGTACTTTATTTGGTTGTAAGGGTCCAAAGGGCTGTTGTGAGCGATTTTTCATCCGCTGACAAGTGTCACAGCCTGAAACATAGTTTTTAACAAAGACTGACATCCCTGGCCACCAATAGTTTTGGGATACGAGTTCATAGGTTTTCCATCTCCCAGGATGTCCTGCTGATGGTAAATCATGATGCATCTGGACTATTCGTTTTCGTAAATGATCGTCCGTGCTCTTTGGTATATATATTTTGCTACGATAGAGTAGTAACCCATTTTCGTAGTTCCACTCTTCAAGTGATTTCTTGAATTCTCGTGGTCCTGATGACAGAAGTGATTTATAATCCTTTGTAACTTCATCAGTTAGCAAGGCTTCCTTGACCTCCCTTAGGATTTGTTCATCATTTATAGGCGATTCATGAGCAGCCTCAATAGCCTGAATGGCAAAAAATTCAGGTTTTAATAAAATCTGATCTCGATTGTCGAGGTGTACCCCCTCCTCATGATCTGGCCTCCTGGACAGAGGGTCTTCAGCCTGCATTGTTTTTCCTGGCTTATGCCGTAGAGAATAATCAAAGCGAGTAAGATACAAAGCCCATCTCGCTTGTCTTCGTGTTAGCTTCTGGGCAGACCGGAAATAAGTCAAATTCTGATGATCTGACCATATTTCAAATTTTTCTGGATGACCTTCCAAGTAATGTCGATATTCTTCCAATGCTCGTATAATTGCAAGCAATTCCTTGTCATATATCTCATAGTTACGTTCATGAACACTGAGTGACTTGGAATAGAAGGCAACTGGATGCCACAGATTGTCATCTGGGTCCAGTTGATACAATACAGCTCCGACTGCAAAATCACTGGCATCAGTGCCTAGTCGGAAAGGATTAGTGTCATCCGGTATTCTCAAAATAGGAGCAGTTGTGAAAGCCTTTTTCAGCGCTTCAAATGCTTCCTGTGCTATGTCATCCCAGAGCCAAGGTTGATCCTTTTTAGTGAGATTGGTGAGTGGCCTTGCAATCTTGGCAAAATCTTTAATAAATCTTCTGTAGAAATTTGCAAAGCCCAAGAATGCTTGAACATGTTTTACTTTTGTTGGTACAGGCCACTCAAGAACTCCAGCAAGCTTCTTTGGATCCATCTTCACATAACCTTTAGAAATAATCATTCCAAGGTAGTCTATACTGTCCTGCTCAAAAAAGCATTTTTCAGCTTTTGCATAGAGATCATTGTCTCGAAGTCTTTGCAGCACTTCTCGAACAATCTCCCTGTGTTCTTCTTTGTCATTGCCAAATATAAGGATATCATCCAAGTACACCATTACTTTCCTTTACGTATCAAGTCTCCGAGAATATCATTCATCATTGCCTGAAAGGTAGCTGGTGCATTGGAGAATCCAAAATACATGACTGTTGCTTCAAATAAACCTCGCTTTGTAATGAATGCTGTTTTCCATTCATCCCCTTCCCGAATTCGAACATTGTTGTATCCCCAGCGTAAGTCAATCTTCGTAAAGATTGAAGCCTGGCTGAGAGAGTCTATTAAGTCTGATATTCGAGGGATTGGATAGCGATTCTTAACAGTGATATCATTGAGAGCTCGATAATCCATGACTGGTCGTAAAGAACCATCATGTTTCTTGACAAAGAAGAATGGAGCAGCGATAGGACTTTGAGATGGTCTAATATAGCCTTTCTTAAGTTCCTCATCAATCCATTCATCCAAAGAATTCCTTTCTTTTAAAGACAGTGGATAGATCTTTGATGGTTTGGGAAGAGTAGACCCTTCCTCAAAATCAATTGGATGGTCGTATGGTTTACGTTCTGGCATCCGCTCTGATCTTTTCTTTGAGAAGACGTCACCATAATCATATAACCATGGTGGTATAAGAGATTTCCACTTAGTGGTATCCTCGTCTTCCTCAACAAATTCTTCTTCTAGATGTTTTTCATCAAACATAGCGGCAATAGTTGCTGCTTGTTTTTGCTCATCTGGATTGTGCATGTCAATCCAGTTAATGTAAGGATTATCCATGTCCTCTTCTCCTAAATTGTCCAGTGAAGATTCCCATGGTAAATCTGGTTCGAGGTGAAGCTCATCAGCTCCAGCTTCATCAACTCGTATTTTACGGGCTCTAGATGCACATGTCTCTGAACACCTGGTGAACGCCCATTCCCCTGAATGCCAATCTATTTCTGGATTGTGCTTGTAGAGATAAGAGTATCCAATCATCATGTCCTTGTCACCTAGCTGAGTGACATATAGATACTGAATGGTTTTATGTGAACCAATTTGGACATATGCTCGGACATACTCTTTGATTTCTCCCGCAACATTTGGCGTTCCATCCGCATTTAAAACTCGGTATGGCTGTGCTATCTTATTTGTTACCAGGTGGTTTCTTTCAACATATCTTTTGTCAATGAAATTTGTTGTTGCTCCAGAGTCAACAAGAGCCTCGGCCTGCACTTTAAAACCGTATACCCAAAGTGTTACTGAAAGTCTGAAAGATGATTTCTTGTTACGAGCAACATTATTTAAACAAGCTTCCATAACTACTCTATCTGATTTTTTATCAGTGCTGATACTAGGTATACTACTTCCTGACTGTAGATCGCAGACATTATCCTCTACAGTCCCTCTGGAAAATCCGCCTTGTATTGTTGACTTCTAGCCCATCGCGATGGCTTAGAAGGTCCTGCCTGCACTTCATTGACATGTGCAGTTGCTCCTTTTGCAGCGAGCTCAGGTAAACTAATATCAGGGGTGCTCGTGGAATTGACATTGAGAGCAACAGCTGGGGGCGCTGGCTCTTGGCTGTCTAGTTCATCAAATAATTCCATCAACCGCGCTTTGAATGATTTCTTATCACTCGGTGGTGGTTGTTTCCCTTTGTTTCCTTGACCAGATGCAGATGCAGATGATGAAGAGTTTTTATTAAAATTTGGCCTTTTGCCTTCATTTCCAGGCTTATCCCAGCAATCCACTGTATTGTGAGTCTTCGATTTTGCCTTTAAGCCCTTTCCGGCGCATATTTGGCAATATCGTTGTTTTTGCTCCTGGGAATTAACTTTTTCTGGGGTTTTGCCTTTACTCTTTTTGCCGCATCTATCTCCATTGCATCTGGTTCATGACTGCCATTGCCTTTAGCATTATTGCCTGTGCCAAATATTACACTTTTAGTCTTTTCTGGATGTAAGGCTTTATATGATAAAAGGAGAAGTTCCAGATAATCTTCCCATTTAGTAGGAGTTTTTCCGGAAATTTCCAACACAACAAGTGCATTACGCAACTCTTGTGAAATAACGTCACGAAGCTTGTCAATGTGAATACTATCTTGGTAGTCCACAATACGTGCAAGAGTGCGATATTGCTCAGCATATTTGATAAAGTCCTTACTAGCCAGTGACTTGTTTGTCCAAAGATGTGTGATTTCATTTTTAGCACCTTCTTTATTATCACGGCGACCATAAATGGCATTGAGCTCATTAGCAAAGTTGTCCCAGGATCCCAGATCATTTCCCAAACGCGTGTCATCAAAGTATTTTCTCATATAGTTTGTGGCAGGAGAACGCAACCTGGTAAGAGCAGTCACAATTCTTTGATGATCTGTCACAATGCCTAGAGATGAGCAGTACAATGCGACTTGATTCATCCAATCTTCTAAGGTCATCTTGTTGTCTGTTCCAGAGAAGGTTGGTGGGTCAGGTACTTTGGGACCCCTGAATGGGCCAGCTCCAGCATCAGCAGGAAGCTTATCAAGCTGTGCCTTATAAGCTCGTAAAAGTTCTGCCTGAGTTTCAACAATCTGTCGAAGGCTACGAACTTCATTTGTTAAGTTCTCTTGATTGGTGAAGGCTGTAGTAAAAGCCTGATTCATCCAATCAGCAAGTCCATTGATATTTCTGTTGATATATCCAATGGAAATATTGGTAGTAGCCTCGTGAGCATTGCGAAGGAGTCGTCCAATCTGATTTTTTTGTTCATCAGTTTGAAATCCAATTGCTGCCATATCAATTCCTTGAGAGACAGCATCGGACCAAACTTGTCCATCATCGACTAATTCAACGACAGGAGTGAAAGGTGTATAAGACATTTTTTCTAGTTGTAGTGAAGTCAAATTATTATTCAGACATAATATGAAAAAATGAATATATGAAAAAACACAAATGTTTGCCAGATTATATAAGACTATTATGCTTTGGCTGCATCAGGAAGTACAATATTCAGGTCTAATAGCTCCTTGCAAATTTCAGGAAGCCTAGTATACAGACTCTGAAAATTGACTTTCCCAATTTTGGTACATATCCCTTTTATCTCTCTCCAATTTTTGTTACTTAATTGGTGTCCTCTTCTGTCTAGATCCTGATATAAATCCTCTAAATCATTGTACCATCCCCAAAGAGAATTTCAATCCTCATTGGAAATTCTAAAGACCTGTCCATTGAATTCCTTGCACTCCTCTGCATTCAACTCCCTGAAGACTGGCTCAAGACGAATCTTGGTAGCCTGCAGAACACCTTCAAACTCCTTGATACGCTTAAAGACAGCATCCTCTTTAGGATAAGTATCAGGAGATATGGGTTGAGAGGGTTCTTTAAGGCGTTGAGCAAGGGGAATTCGTTGGAAGTGAAGATCAGAGGGAATAGGAGGAGGAGGAACATAGACAGGATCAGGAAAGAATTTATGGGTTGGAGAGGTATTATAATCCTCAGAGGGAAGGTCATGGAGCCTGTTCATCAGGCGCTCTCGCTCGACGTATTTAAGATGACGTTTACGGAGCTTAGCGAGGTATTTTTTGTGAGAGATCGAGATTTGGAGGCGTTGGAGGAGAGTGAGTTTGTGATTACGCACAGGTGCATAAACAGGGATTTCAGTGTAGGAGGGACGTCCAACATGATTATACTTCTTTCGTTTGTCCTTGGGAATAGTGATCCGTTCCCAAAGACCTGTCGATTTATCCATAGCCATTACAGACACATGGTTACGACGATTGGAAGGAGTATATTTCATGGGAAAAGTGGGAATAATTTTGCAAGGCATTGTCTGGCAAAAAATGGCATAAGTACATTGTCCCTTTTCAGCAGACAAGTACAAAGAAACAAAGGCAACCAGTTGCAGTGTGCAAGTCTTGATGATCTTGATGTCAAATGGGTGGGGGGATCTCTACATGTCCTCATGTAGCAAATGAGAATGTGTTACACATTCCCTGGTGCTTGCCCAAGAACTGGCTTGCCGTCTTCTCCAGTTCAAAAGAACCAGATCATGGCCTACCCAAAGGTACCAGTCTTGTTGTAATAAGATACAGCAAGTCCCCTTACGCCTAGGGTCCGGCAAATCAAGAACAACTGTCCCTTTCAGCAACAGTGTTCAAAGTCCAGCAGGACCAAAAAAGGTGTTGATGCCCCCACAGCCATGACAAGAAGTCAGACTGCACAACCTGCAAAAGGTCCCTGCCTGTTGCCCTTGACAGCAGCAACAGGCAAGAAAGAAAAAGAAGTGTCTGTTGTCCTTGACAGCAACAACAGACACACAAGAAGCAAGATTCAAGAAACTATCACAACTTAGAACTCACCTAGTTGTAGTTGCAAAGGTTGGGGATAGTGACAGAGTATGAGCACAAGTTGATCACAAGAGGATAAAAGATGTTCTTGAATCTGGGGGGATACCCAGGAATACAGAGGGGTATTTATACTACTCTGGAACAGTGGGTAATCTAATATCCATGTAGCTAGGTAACTTAATATCAGTGTATCTAAGTGACCTGATATTAATGTAGCTAGGTAACTTAATATCAGTGTAACTAAGTGACCTGATATTACTGTAGCCAGGTAACCTGATATTACTGTAGTCAGGTACCCTGATGTTACTGTAGCCAAGTAACCTGATATTACTGTGTGATTGTACATATGAGAAGATGATGGCACAGAGATGCTTAGCTAATAAACTACTACTGATAATCAAATGATAAAATAGGAAAAAGATAAGATAAATGATCAAGGATAGGAGTATAAGGAAATCTGTGACACCGGACCTGGTCTGTGCGTCCATCCACATGCTGGTGGTTAAAGGGCACGGATAAGCTCCTGCACAGGTAACTCAAACGTTTCCTCATTTGATTCTGCTATGTGAACGGTTGTATGCCTCTCCAACTGAATGGGAGTACATATAAAGGGGGGAAACCTGTCCCAATAGGTTCGTTTGGCTTCTAGCTTTCCAACGATATGCATATATCGAATAGATCCAGAGGTTTGACAATGGTGAAGTCGAAAGATCTACCCTTGCAACACTCCTGGTCAAAGCTGTACATCTCAGGCGTCTATTTCCCATTTAGGAAACATCCACATGTAACTGGGATGATACACTTTGGTTGTTTCTCCGTTTAGTCACATTCCTGCGACCTGATCCATCCCGAAACTCGATCTAAGTGAACAGATCTGTTGAGTCTGGGCCTTGAATAATCCATCCCCACTGGTAATACGAATAGATCTATTGGTTCTAAGCTCGTCTCGGTGCAGTATCATACTCAGTTGGCCGTTAGGCGTTGAAAACTAAGTTGATAATCCCTTGATAGCTCATATCAGAGGTGGCTTTGTCTTGAAGGACTCCCCGACCAAGGGACTCGAGTGTGAACTCTTATTATTCGTCAGGATGCGTTTTCCTGTCTGGATCTGACGTCCTGGCATTAACATGATACAAGTTTGACTGTCAGCTCGGGCTCACTACAGTCCTTTAGTACTCTACAAGGCTCCAATCATTAAAATTAGGCCATTGCATGCCTGCACGCAAAATGGGCGTATTAATGGAGGTAACACGCGAAGGTAAATGAGTGTTGAGTGAAGGTGAATGAGCAAGCTTGAGGGTGAGCGAGCTCTATGAACCAGAACAAGCGAGAATGAGTGTGAACGAGTGTGAATGATCGGCTCGAGCTCAAACGAGTGTGGATGATCAGCTCAAGCTCGAACGAGTGTGAATGATTAGCTCGAGCTCGAACGAGCGTACGCGTGACCGAGCTTGTTCATGCTCGAGGTCATTAAACGAGCTCAAGCGTGAATGAGCTCGAGCGTAAACGAGCTCAAGCGTGAATGAGCTCGAGCGTAAACGAGCTCAAGCGTGAATGAGCTCGAGCGTAAACGAGCTCAAGCGTGAATGAGCTCGAGCGTAAACGAGCTCAAGCGTGAACAAGCTCGAGCGATAACAAGCTCGTGCGTGAACGAGCTCAAGCGATAACGAGCTCGTGCGTGAACAAGCTCAAGCGATAACGAGCTCGTGCGTGAATGAGCTCGAGCGTCAACGAGCTCGAGCGTGAATGAGCTCGAGCATGAATGAGCTCAAGCGTGAACGAGATCAAGCGTAGACGACCTCGAGCGTAAACGACCTCGAGCATAAACAACCTCGAGCGTAAACAACCTCGAGCGTAAACAACCTCGAGCGTAAACAACCTCGAGCGTAAACAACCTCAAGCGTGAATGACCTCGAGCGTGAATGACCTCGAGCGTGAATGACCTTGAGCGTGAATGACCTCGAGCGTGAATGTGCTGGTGAATGAGCTCAAGCAAACTCTAGGGAGAATGGGCCATGCTCAAGGATGAGGGACCGCTGGTAAATGAGCGAGCTCAATGGTGAACGAGCTCGACGGTGAATGAGCTCAACAGTGAACTAGCTCGACAGTGAACGAGCTCGACGGTGTATGAGTTTGATGGTGAATGAGCTCGACAGTGAATGCAATCGACGGTGAATGAGCTCGAGGGTGAATGAGGCCTAGGGCAAATGAGCTTGCAGAACGGGCTCGAAACACTGAATATTGAATGGGCCAAGCTCGAGGATGAGGGACCACTGGTAAATGAGCGAGCTCTTGATAATGAACGAGCTCGAGAGTGAATGAGGCCTATGGCAAAAGAGCTTGCAGGATGGGCTTGAAACACTGAATATTCCCAGTGGTCAGTCGCAAGAAACACAAGTAAAGGGGATGTCATCTCATACCTTCAACTCCTCATCTCTTAACCTCAGCGCGTTTGACAGGTATAACATGGCGCCGGCGTTGGTCAAACAGAACAGAAACTCATCCAATCTATCTCAGCCAAGAACATGTAGCCGACGCCCTGGCGAGAGCGCGCAAAGCCACAACGAACAAGCATCGAAGATTGAACTAATTATCTGCGGTTGGCCCTAGTGTTGTGGGTGTGCTTCGACCTCATGAGGAGGAGGCGGAAGTAGTGAATCCTAAGGAAGGCATACGCGCGGCATGAATGGGACGAGTTTGAGGATGCAGAATGAGCTTGAAGATGAAGGGGAAAAAAAGAATGTAATTAACTCGCTATATAGGAGAGCCATGGTGACAGATCCCACGGTAACGTACCGGGTAAATTTAACTCACCTTTCAAGCCCGAGGGCTGTGTAACTCGGATTGAGGGTGGGCCAACTCGTTGCAGAAAACTCGATGGTGAGCGAGTTAATTTCACAGCTGAGGCTGTAACTTTTATGCATAACATGTGGGCAAGTCCCTGAAGCCCATTTTGCATAACAGTGGGGCAGTTGCCCACCACTCAATAAGCCTCACTATAGCTCACTATAGCAGTAGATGTAATGCATAACAACTTGGGCAACATGTTATGCATAACATATAGGCAAGAACATTTTTCAATATTTTTGAAAAAAAGAATTAATTGTATCTTTTGAAATATCCATTTTTGGAAAAAACTGACACCCCCTATAGGGGGTCTTTTTTTAAGGTCTATCAATATATCCTCAACCCCTAACCCCTAACCCAACCCCTAACCACCCTAACCCCTAACCAAACCCCTAACCCTAACCTAACCCAACCCCTAACCTCCTAACCCTTATTGGCTCATGTTTGGCACTGAATCAGACCCCTCCCTAATGTTGGGGTTAGCATAATGCTAAGACTTGTAATCAATCACTATCATTTGACCAGCTGGGAAGGGAACTTTTGATTGACTCACCACTGACCGGAAATGAAAGCTCTGCCAGATTCTTCGTGGCTTGGCATCAAACTCCTTTTCCGGCAATTCCGGCACACTTTCGGCACTTTTTCCGCAGTTTATACAAGTTACAAGTTACAACGTTGAACGTCAAGCGTTGGACGTGATGCCAGAGGTAAAATTAAAAAGCCAAACAACGTTATCTCAACCGAAAGAGAGATTCAAAAGGATAGTAAGAACAAAAAGCAGAAAACTGCACTATGGTTCGCAATCTCGAGATGGAGGAAGAGGAAGAATCTATCGCAGAAAGAGGAGGACTCGAGAAGGAGATAGAGATAGAGATGGAAGAGACCATGCCAGTCATAGAGACGCGACCCAAAAAAACAATGCAAGCTGTCCACAATCATTGACTCCGTGAACACGTGAACGTTCTGAACCAGAAGATGTAGATAATGTTGAACCAGTGCAGCATGTAAAGCATATGCATAAGTACAGAATTCCCAGATTCATCACCACCACTGCCCGACCAATTCATTCAAACAACACCCTCACCATCCCTATCCCCATTGCCCATTCTACGCACACACCCATGATATTACACTTATGCTGTTGCTAGAGGACCTCGGAAGCTCCTGCAGAACCCCGCCCGAATTAGCGTACTTGAGGGCCCGATTTTGGCATTTTCCTTGTCCGGAAATGGCCAGAATTAGAGTACTTGAGACCGGAAAGAGGTCAGTCCTTGTCCGATTTAGCGTACTTCGAGGTCAAAATTTCTGAGATCTAGGCCCCCTATACCAGATGTGGACGTAGGTTCTCTGATGTCAGCGATTCTTCTATCGCTTCTTGCGCTCGAATCCACATCGAAAATGCTGTCGGCAATTTTTTCACCATTTTTTGGCGAATTTGGAGCGATTTTTGGCTTTCACGTGACTATCCTTCTCCGAATTAGCGTACTTTGGGGCGAAAACATAGCGTACTTCAGACGCTTCAGCCGGGCGGGGTTCTGCAGGAGCTTCCGAGGTCCTGTTGCTAGCTAATGGTCATGACGAGATAGTCACAGAAAGAAAGAAAGATCATCATGATTGAAACAGACGTTGAGCATTTCTTCGAAGTAGGAATACTACACTCTATATATTAATATGGCAGTGAAACATTCCACATTTCATGAACGATAGCAGGGGGTTCTCGTTCCGATTCGTTAGGAGTAGCCGTGTCAGAAGTACTAGTAAGCTTTGCTTGCTCCTTCGAATTGTAAGTCTTTAAAGCTCCTTCCTTCCTCTTCCTTCGACACTTTGTAAGCTTTCACCCGCTCCTGTGTCTCCGATGGCGTTTCTGCTGCTATAACCCTCCAAGATCCAGCTGGCAGACCATAGTGATCCTGAAAATCGTCACCGGGCATGGTCATCGCTGATAGAAAGATCAACGGCAACCTGGAAGGATCATGAGCTGCTGGATGGAATACAACAGGGTCGGGGTGTGAAGCAGTACTGGCAAAAGTCCACGCCGCCAGGAAAAGCGAGATTTCGTCCTTTTCACGCAGTGATCCCAACTGCGTCAATAGGGCTTCCTCAGCTTCTTGACCATTGAGGAAAGCCCCTAGACAATATACCGTAAGTCCAATATTGTGAGCAGAATCCAATATCTCCTTAGTCGGGCTCAATTCCAATTTTAACATGTTATGTTCTTCGACAACCTTGTTCTCTCTTTTGACAACGTTGGCCTTGTCTTCAAGAACTGACAAGCGTCGATTGCGAGACATCCACAATGCAAAATGTGGCCCCTTGGTAGTACCCGGGTCTTGGTGCAGGATTTGGAAAAAGAGGTTTAATACATGGCCTGTTTTACAAAATAAGGCGGTCAATAGATTGTCATGTCTAATACTTGGATATGAACTTACGACTCCTAACAGGCCTAGGGATAGGGAGTCCCAGACTACGAAGATCGAAGTGTCGAGGACCTCCGCCTACAGGCATAGCCAGGATGTCCATGACCGAGTGCAAGGCAAGAACGAATACGGGTAACAAATAGGCACCGGAGAGTGAGAGCACGCGCATCAGATCCAATGGGGGCACACGAATCGAAAGGCTGCGACGTTGAAGATAATTTGAGTGAGGTTGAAGTCAATCGTATTCGAAGGCAGGAAGAGAAACTTACCGGACGGGATCGGGAAATTTTTTTTGCGGTTGACGGATGAATGGGACGATGAGGGATTTTCGGAAATGAACGCAAAATTGAACTGGCTGAGGATATCAATGTGAGCATCGAGGTCGGTCTCATGAGATGAGAAAATACATAGGTACCCACTCTTAGAAGGGAAGAAGTAAGAGTGCCTGCAGATGAGATGAATGAACGTTGAAGAGGGTCGAAAACAACTATGAAAGGGGTAGAGTAAAAAGCGCTGATTAGGCCCAGAGTACAAGCTCGACACCGTAACAGACTCCAAATCTTACATATTTGCCAGCAAGAGAACAATAGATTCGACCAGCGAATCTTTGTGATATAATTTCTTGAATGTATCCTTGGCCTGTGGCAGAGGGGTTGAGTAAGAGAGAGAGCGTCGATCAAAGGGTTGGGGCCCAGGAATTCACGTACTCGATGTTGGATGTAGCGAATCAAGATGAAAAAAAGGCGTGTGGGCTTTCGTTAAATACCGCTTGTTTGAGATTTCAAGGATCAAATCGGATACTTAATCAGAGAGTCGCGATACTAGGCGATACTATGCTCTCTTGCCTTCGGGAGATAAGATGTGCGACGGAGGGGGTTAAGACGAGGATGTCTCGGGAGGCTGGAGCTTGGCTGCTTGGGCAACAGGATATCATGCATGCATTGGCAACTGAGTACTGAATGGCTAAGACGGAATGGGAACAAATAATGATTAACGATATGATATGATATACTTTGTCTGATTCAGCCAGCCAGCCCCCCCAGCCTTTTCTCAACGCGTGCCTCAAGCTCTCAAGCTCTCAAGCTCACTCAAGGCCCCTGCCGCCCTGCCGCCTACTCATGATCGAGAATGAGAATGAGTATACACCTCCTTGAGATTCCCCAGCGCCGTCTGTAAAACCCCCCAAGTTCAATAACATAACACAAGCATCAACACCAACCAAAAAAGGAGAACCAAGTGAACAAGTGAACAAGCCCACTTGTCAATCTGGGTTTCAACAGAAACGTTCATGTAAACGTACCTCATAACTCTTAACGAGCCCCTCCAACGCTCCCTCACCGATCCTCACCCGCTTCACGTGGGAGAGATGGTTCGCGGTTTTGAGCATGAGTTTGAAATGCCGGGCCTGGGAATCAATGATCGTATATCATATCATATCATAATCAGTATAAGTATAAGTAAAAGTAGGTTCCGAACCAGAAAGAACTCAAAAACAAACAGAAACAGAAACAAACAAACACACCTCCTGCTCCTCAACCAACGTCCAGCCCTCGCCCACCCTGCCCGCTCTCGCCGTGCGCCCGAGGCGGTGGACGTATTTCCGTATGTCGACGGGGGTGTCGTAGGAGATGACGTGTGTGATGTTGGGGAGGTCGATGCCGCGGGAGATGAGGTCGGAGGAGATGAGGCTGGGGGGAGGGGGGGTAGAAGGATACGATTAGTGGTGAATTAGGAAGGAAGGAAGGAAGGAAGGAAGATAAGAAACGGTACGAAGCAACGAAAGGGGAAAACGTACATCTGGATCTTCCCTGCCTTGAATTCTTCCAAAATCGATTTTCGTTCGGAGGGAGGTAGGTCGCTGGAGTATGCCCGGGCGATGACGGTCGTGTCCATCGTGTCCATCCCCCCCGTATTCGTCGTGTCCATCCCCGTATCCTCCTTCGACTCCTTCGACTCTTTCTCCCTCGCCACTTGAAAGAATTCGAACAGCCTCACGAGTCTGTTCGTCGACTCGGCGGATTTGGTGAATACCAGTGCGCTGAAACTGTTTTGGGATTGGGATATTTGGGATTCTTGGGATTGGACGAAGGTTTTGAGTCGTGTGTGGACAAGGTGGAAGAAGACGAGGGGTTTGTTGTACGTCGTGCAGATGATCATGTGTTCCTGGGTTCGTTCGTTGAGAAAGGGATGAATTGGTCAGAAGGATACATCCAAAAAATCACCTTCAACGTCGCAGGCATAGTAAACCTCTCCGAGACCACGTCAAGGATCACATCCTCCTCTTCGTCTTCCCCGTCAATCCCGCTAGCTGCAGGACCCCCCTGGACAACGAAATACTTTGGGTCCCTCAACTCCAACGCCGCGATCTTCCCTGGGTCCCTCGTGAGCGTCGCGGAGAAGAGCAGTTTTTGGCATGAGGCGTGTTTGTGTTCTGTGGGGAACGGGGAGAAGGACGTGGGGTCTGGGTAAAGGACATTTGGGTGGTGGCGGTGGTGCAAAGGGAGAAGGTGGTGGAAGGCAGGGGAAAGAGCGTCTGGGATTAGGTTCGAAGACCCAATCCCGTCAAACACATGGCTAGGCGGCCTCAACGTACCGACCACGCTCCCAAGCCAATCCTGAAACGACTGCGCGAGGAGTCTGTCCGCTTCGTCGATGACGAGGAACCGGAGATGCTGCAACGTGAAATTCGGAGTGTCGTTGAGATGGTCGATGAGACGACCGGGTGTGGAGATGAGGATGTCGAGCTTGGAGGAGCCGCCGAGGAGGCTATATCGAATATCCCCAACAAGCTGACCTTGTTCATGCGTGAACGAATGTTGGCCCGTCGCTGTCCCGATCTTCAACCCTCGACCTTTACTTATCTCCTCGAACGTCTCCCGGACCTGCATCACCAGGTCCCGCGTGGGGAGCACGATGAGCGCCCGGAGACGGGTGGTGATACGAGTAGAGAGGATCTAAGTAGATAAATAAAATAGTACTGTAAATGAATCAATGAACGAACAAACGCTTAGAACGCACCTCGACAATCGGAATCGCATACGCCAGCGTCTTCCCGCTCCCCGTCGGTGCGCACACACAGACGTCCCGCGGGGGGTTGTACGGTTGGTATAAGGCTTTGTGTGTCGCGTTGCGAGGGAGGAGGAAGGGGAGTAAGCACGTTTGAACAGCAAACAGCTCCGTTATCCCCAACTCAACCAACCGTCTGCTCATTTTCTCACTCAGACCCGTCCTCGTCCATTCTTCTCTCTCTTCGTCTCCCTCTCCAAAGCCAAACTGGAATTCTTCCATTCTATCTTTGTCACTCCCTATCTTTACAGCCACCGTCCGTCCCGGAGGCACGATCTCCGCGTCGACCAGGGCTCTGTCCAGCCCTTGGAGCGCGAGCGTCGTTTTGAGATTGGACGGCGCAGAGGGGTGTGTGGGGAGAGGGAATATGGGGAGCGCTGTTTGTGGAATGGGCGGAGGAGAGTTTTGAATGGGAGGCGATGTTTCTGTATGTTTTGTACGCGTTGTATGATGCACTGCTTCGACAGCGTCCGGTCCAATGGATACCTTGCGTCGTTTCTTCGGTCGTCTCTCTACTTTCTGTATCTCCTCTTCTTCCTCCTCTTCTTCTCCGGCCTCTTCTTCTTCACCTTGTTCTCCTTCGTCTCCCATTCCTACTTGAGCCACGACAGATCCCTCTTCCTCTTCCTCTTCTCGTCCTTCTCCCTCTCCATCCTCTCTATCCTCTTCATATTCTACATCATCTCCAGATCGACTTCTCTCCTTCGCCTTTTTATCCTTGTTCTTGCTCTTGCTCAACTTTCTCCGCTCTTTCTTCCGCTTCAGATATCGCGCTTTGGCTTTGGTTTTTGTCTTTGGCACTGGCACGGGCGGAGCGTCTGTCGTGTCCATCGCGTCTATCGTGTTCGTCGCCGTTCGTCGAGGTACGACGGAAAATCCTTCATTACAAAAGACAACGGTCTTTTCCCACGGGATAACTTGCTGACACATAAACGTCAAAGACAAATATAAGATAACAAGCTACATATGGATAATCTAAGCGCTCGGTACCTTTGACGGATTAAGCGCCCAAATTCAAAAAATTCATTCGATGATGTTCACCGTTCGGCGTTCAGTCCTTTCAGAATGATCTGGAAACTTCTGTGCCCATTAGCCTGACAATATTTAAAGCCCTGTCTTTCCAGTAGGCCCCCGCAAGTTGATGCCCCTACCACTTCATCCACCATCAAGAGGCCCCTCAAGTATGCTTATTCAGACAAGAAGATAAGCAAAAATCACAAAGAAATTGCTCAAGATCATCAAAACTACCCAAAATACAAGCAATTTGGCTTCATTCACTCTCCAAGTACACAATAATTGGCTCCAAACAAGGGAAATATCAAGATCGCATATGCCAATCAGCAAGTGGTCATTTTCTAACATTTATGCAAGAAGAGTACTTCAAGCGCTCATCCACCAAAAGATCATCATCAAGGACAAGGATAAACAACAGTGAACAACTTGATGTTTGAGAAAACTGGCTGTTCACACCTCTGACTATATCTGTCCCAGCCCAGCAATGGGCTGGGGCATGATGGAGGAGGTGTGAATGGCCAGTTTGGCTCATTAATGCATCTTATAGTATATTCTGAGTCACTGCAGGATTATAATACTGTATGTTTTTTGAATTTTCGAAAGCTGTGCATCGCACGGGTCACAGCTAGTAAAACTTAAAAGAAAAGGAAACGCCGAAAGTGCCGGCAATGCCTGAATTGCCGGAAAAGGGATCATCATCATCACCCGGACCTCCGAATGGCATGCGTCGCCCTTCTCCACATCCATCCATGCAGCCTCCCCTGCTCAACAATGCACCGTCGAATCTAAACGGAAACCCCCAGAACTCCAGAGGAACCGTAATGGTCGGAGGGCGACCAATCAATCTTGGTGATCTCACTGAGCGAGCCACCGCGCTCCGTACTATCATTCAAAATTCTCAAATACAGCTGCATCAAATGCAACAACGCCCTAACGTGAATGACCCTATGTTCATGGGTAGGATGCGCGCGCTGCAAGCAGAGCTTGCTGGTAAGAAAGAATCCCTGAACAAGATCGTTACCTTGATGAACATCTGCGTGCAACAGAATAACGGTGGGAATGGGACCTTGTGTGTATATCCCGCTTTTGATTCCGACGTCTCTTCTGATCAATAATTCAGAAACGGTACCGGTGGTCCTTCACAATTACCTCTTCCTCCGAGCAACGGTGGTCAGCCTTGGCAAAGTTCTCCGTTCGGTAATGCCACACAACCGTCGAATATGCCTGGATCACAGACACAGCCTGCCGGACCAGGTCCGCGATCAAGTTCAGCCCCCCCGCATCCTTCATCTGGTCTGTCCGTGAATGCTCCGAACAATGTACCTCCTCGTTCGAGTTCCACTCCGCAGCAGCAGTTGAATCCATTCGCCATGAAACAGTACAATTTTCCTATCAATGATTCATCCACCAATGGTGCTCCAGGGCCTAGCAATCTTGGACCAACTATACCTATATTCAACACGCCTATTCCTCCTCTAGACAAACAACGGTTTAACGCGACGTACAAACAGTGGTGTCAGTCCAAACACATTTTACATGACCCTCGCATTTTGACCTTCGAAAATCGACCGATCGACTTATACCTGCTACATTGCCTCGTAATACGCGAGGGCGGTACGGCGAATGTGAGTTTGGCGTTCTCTCATCGTGTTCTGTTGTTTGACCAAAGTCGCTCAGGTTACTCGCAACGACCTGTGGCCGATAATAGGTGGGCAACTAGGTATCATCAATTTCCCCGGCGAACCACCTAGATCGGGACCGAATGCCACGATGCACATTCAAAATGTCTACAAGGAATATCTCATGGCGTTTGACAGCGTTTATACGACCTCCGTGATGAACAGTCGTCGAAAGGCTCAGGGTGCAGCAGTAGCAGCATCTTTCCCTGAGCCGTTGCGCAACTTGACTGATGGTCAGTTACGATTCTTTATCTCGTGTGCAGATAAACCTCCAGCAAAGTTGAGGGCGCATGGCATGTCCGAAACGATGATCAGTTTTATCGAAAACCATCGTTCGACACTGCAAAATATGAGCACAGATCCGGAGCATTTCATCAACGATATCAGGAGGGCTCAACCTCCGCAGGGCCCAATGCCCGGGAATGTCGGGCACGGGGGACACACTAGTCAACCCTTCCCGAACGCAGGCAACATCACCCAACCATTCATGCGACCTCCGGGTATGCATCCTATTGAGTCTGACTACATTCTCGACGAACCTTCGTTGATAAGCACTGCTGGTGGTCACCCAAGTTTGGCAAGTGCAGGAACGAGTTCTTGTCTGGACATTGTTAATGTCAGTCAAGTCACAACTTCCTCTTCTACACCCTTGGACAAGGGAGAAGACAAACAACAAGATGTTCAAACCCAGTGCTCAGATGACATAGTTTCAGACAGGAAAAGGCAGCAGGTAGTAATAGTTTCTAATTCAGAAAGTCATACTAGTGATGATGATGACAATGCTCCTATGGTCACTAAACCATGTATACCTTCCCATCTGTCCAAGAAGAAGAAGAAGTCATCCAAAATTCGTAAACACAAAGCAAAAACAGTTGTAGATGACAGGAAGCAAAGGAATAGCCAGTCCCGGATCTCCACTATGGTATCTTCAACTGTCAGGTCTTCCTCTAGTGTTGATCAACCCCAGGATCAGGCTGTTGTAGCCAGTTTGACCTCTGATGGGCATCATGATCTGAGTGATAGCTCACTCTGTCATTCTACTCCTCAGCTGCCATCTTCTGTCCCCACTCTTGACCAACTTTCCTTAATAAGTGATGCTAGTGGTCACCCTTTGGCAGGTGCAGGAGCCAGTCCTTCTCTGAACATTGTCAGTCAAGTCACCACTCCCTCTTCTACACTGTTGGACAAGGGAGAACCCAAACAACAACTTGTACAAACTCGCTTGGACAACATAGTTTCAGATGGGGAAAGGCAGCAGGTAATGATTTCTAATTCAGAAACTCATACTAGTGATGATAATGACAATGCTTCTATGGTTGCTAAACCATGCATGCCCTCCTGTCAGTCCAAGATCAAGTCATCCAAAATTCATGAACACAAAGCAAAAACAGTTGTAGATGACAAGAAGCAACGGAATAGCCAGTCCATCTCCACTATGACATCTTCAACTGTCAGGTCTTCCTCAAGTGTTGATCAACACCAGGATCAGGCTGTTGTGGCCAGTTTGACCTCCAATGGGCATCACAATCTGAGCAACAGCTCACTCCATCATTCTGTTCCTCAGTCACTATCTCCCATTCCCATCAGTGAACCTGAACCCAAACAAGTTATGCAAGCCAGCAAAGTGTTGCATCACAGGGGTGATTAATACTTGTTGCTTCCAAATTACTGACTCCCTTCACTGACTAACTTCCTCATTTCAATAGATCAAGACTGTGTCAATTGCAGGAGTATTCAAGGAGATGCTGATGCAATGAGGCCCATGCAAGAGACCAATATCAACCTGCAGTCAGTGCACAAAAACCTGAGCACATGTGGCAAGGATTGCAAACTTTACACTGCCGCAGGTTTAAAAAGATGTTGTGAGTTCCCTCACTGGGGGTTCATGTCAGTTTTGAAATGTTGAATCCCTATTGACACTTGGTGAAGCCTATAACAAGTGTGTTCACAAAATAGAAACTACTAGCTCCTGTGCTGCATCGGGCACTCCAACACTATTCAATGAAGCTGAAGAATTCACTATCAGTGGTGGAACTTTTAATGCAGTGAATGGTGATATGCATTCAAAGACCAACACTAACCAATCCCGCACATGCTACATCAACTGTGTATTCAAGAATCATCATTCGAACAAGATTACGCCTGACGATGAAGTGAAACCTGAAGATTCCACCAAGGAAACTAGGTAAGTCCATCATACAATAGCGCCAGAAACTGCTTTTACTCAGAAACAGTGATGGTGCTTCCACGGAGCCATGCCAGCCTTGGACTGTAAAGTCGAATCATAAGCCCAACAGCCAACAGCGCTGGACAACTACCAAATTTACACACTATGTGTATCACTATCAGCACTACTTGCCAACCATCATGTGCTATTCCATGTCTTGGATGATGCATTGGGTACCACCTGAGATTCAGTACTTCACCACGCTGTCGTGGTGGTATTGGTGGTGGTGATACCAACACGTTGTTAGTTATAACTGCTCATTCATAGTCAATACACTGAGAGCAATTTGGACGTCTAGACTACCAAATTCCCGTCTTTCCTTCCGCGTGGACAATGGTTTCCTCTCGTTGTCAGAACACGATCGGTGCACAGAAATTTCAGATATCTATAGTCTAAGTTTGTTATGTAAAAGAAAAAGTAGGCATGCTGTGTATGAAGAATTTATCTACTGTTTTCTTGCAGAACTGACGAATTCAGCTAATCATCGAGTGATACTTGAAGGTGCCGATTTGTAAGTTCTGCGAGGTCCTGCGAGTCGCGACAGTGTCAGCCTGTCAGGTTTCAAACACCATCCAGACTCCAGTGATTCATGCATCATGATCATCGAGTTTTTCTTTCTTACTGTTTCTGGTCTGTGGCCCACTGGCAAGCATGAGTAAAAGATTTGAAGCTTGCAGTGCCAGGGCTCGAGACGGCGTTCCTAGTCCCGACGAAGGACAGATAGATACTTACATAGTTGGTTTCCTTCCTCTGAAAGGGAGATCGGACTCGGCGGTAGTGTGTACTACAGTCGGGGGCTCTTTCCCAAGTCGAACGTCGAACGAGCCTTGAGCTTGAGAACTTGAAGACACGGAGTGTTTCCATGAAGAGCTTGAAGTTTGAATGGATATTTTGAGGTCTGTCACTATGGTATCACCGAACTTCAGAGGGAGAAACGAGCGAAGGGAGGGAATTAGCTAGTAGAAAGACAGGGAGTGAACCCAGAACCATACGTATATGAGTCACTTGATGTTCAACGTTCAACGTTCAGCGGTTGGGCAAACCAATCGCGAATCTACCAACCAAGAAGACTTGGAGGCTGGAGCGAAAACAACGTTAACAATATATCATGTACATTATGTACATGATACTCGACGAGAATCGTACAAGCATTGGTATATCGGAAAGGAATTATACTTCCTAAGAAGATGGTACAGTAGTGAGATCGGATGATTTATGAATTGCGAAAAAAAGAAAGTCATCTTGTCCATTGTCCATCCATCCATCCATCTATCCATTTATCCGTGGCCTCAACCTTCAATCTTCAATCTCAACCTCAACGTTCAACCTCAACCTAAATCAACCTAAATCAAAAGCCAGATCAACCCAAATTAAGCTCCCTATCCAACTGCCTAGCCAACTCTGCATCCTTTTCCTCCTGCGCCTTCCTTCTCCTCTCTGCATCTGCGTTCACATTCGCTTCTGCTCGCATATACGGCGGAGGTGAAGGTGATTTTGCTCTCGATCTCGAATTCGGAACCGGCATCACCATATCCGGCGACTTTGGAGGCTTCTGAGTCGTCTTCTCCCTTTCTCTTTCTCTCTCCCGTTCAAGCTGTCGTTCTCGTTCACGCTCAACTCGTTCCCTCTCCTCCCTCTCCGCCTCCTCCAAATCCAACATCCTCGCCAACTCCGCGTCCCTCTCCTCCTGCTCCTTTCTCCTCGCCGCTTCTTCCTCTGCCCGACGGAGCGCCTCGAGTCGGCTCGAGTCAACGGGGGTGCGGGATCGCAGTGGGAGGGGGTCATGACTAGGGGTGGAAGTAGGGATGGGGAGTTTGGCGGGAAGAGGTGGAGGGGAGGTCGAACCCGATGCGCTTGATGCGGTTGAGGCATGGGGATAAGGAGAAGATGGATAGGAAGAAGAGGAAGGATAAGCAGGAACAGGAGGAACGGGCTTGTACGTACTCGCACTCGTACCCGGTTCGGCACTGACTGTACGTCTGTGGTGCGTATGCTGTGTATGTTGCGTGTGTGGTGACTCGGGAGGTAACGGAAGCGGAGTCTGATATCGAGCGATCAAGTACGGATCGGGGAGGTCTCCGGATGATGTACGCTCTGGTGGTTGTTCGTGATGTGATTGATGTTGTTGTTGGTGTTGGAATGGAGGTTGTTGGATATGTGAAAACGACGCGGTTCGTTGGTGCGCTGGATACGTTGAATTTGATGATGTCGAAGGACCAGGCTGATGATACGCCTGAGGGTAATATCCATTCACCCCGAAACTACCTCCTGCAGGAGGCTCAGCCGGAGGACCGGTGGCGATACCAGTTGCGACACCACCACCGCCACCGTTACCACCAGCAGGAAAATTCGGAACAGGAAAGGATAAGGATACCGAGCCACCCTCGTTTGTGTTAGAATCAGAGTTCCAGTTTAAGATGGACGGGTTGGATGATTGTCTGTGGGTATAGGGTTGATCGTGATGAATCGAAACGTTCGGGATGCGGTTCGAAGGGTTCGAAGGGAACGGAAGGGAGCTGTTCCGGTTGTAGCTGTAATCGGCGTTGGTGTTCTGAGGTATACCACTTATACCACTAGGCGTAGGCGTTGGCGTCGAAGATGTGTAAGGTATAGGCGCGGGTGTGTATCCCACCTGCGCCTGGGACTGGGATTGCTGATGCTGTTGCTGCGGATTAAGACGAGGAGGAGAGACCGACGACTGTCGATGCGTATGCGCACTACCACGATGAGTAGGATCGGACTGAGGATTCCCAGGTCTCAATATCGACGGGATCGGTACAGACGCAGACGCGTTCTGCGAGTTCGAGGGAAACCCGAACCCAGACGAGGTGGGGCTGGTGTTAGTAGGAACTTGGGGTAGCTGGGATTGTTGTTGCTTGGGACTGACCCGCGTGGGACCCGTTGTATATGTGCTGGGCGCTGGACCAGGACCGGGTTTGAGCGTATTCGGGACCGTTCCAATCCTAGGACCGCCGGGTATGAGTCCGTTGGGCACTGCGACAGCCCCAGGACCGGGCTTGACGTGTGCACTGGGAGGATAACTCCCTGGCATAGGAAGGGTGTCGTTGTTCTTCGGAGGAGTCCTGGGTCCCTGATTCTGTATCTTCGGCTGTTGCTGTTGAGCTTGAGCGCTCGCACGAAGATCGACAGACGAAGTCGGACGATACAGCCTATCAGCCGGAGACATCTTTGACGGTCTTCGTTGGAGCAGATTCGTGGATGTTGGGTTTGGGTTTGGAGGTGCAAGCAGGGACGACTGCGGCGGGGCAGGACCGTTCCTGTAATACGTGATTTCGAGGTATATATCCCCTCGTTGGACGTCGTTCACGTGGAGAGGGACCCATTCTGTGGACATGAACATGAACATGAGCATGTTGAACAAAGGATATCGATAAAAACCCATAGCGCAATTGACATACCATCAAACTCCCCACTCTTCAACGTCGTACTCATATCCACCTTGGCTTCGCCCAACAACGTATCGTCCCTGTGTTCTTTCGCATAGCACGAGACTTCCAACTCTCGGAACTTGTTCGTGGTACTCTTCATCACAGGAAATCTGAGCTCAGCGTCCCACACGGGATGTTGCCCGCCTTTATAGTCGATTTTGGTTTTTTTGGTCGTGCCTGGGTGATGTGAAGTCGTTAGAATATCATCGAGATCATTGATAGGTGAGTACAGTAGATAGATAGAGCTAGAGAACTAAAGGAAAGAAAACTCACCACTAAACGAGACCTGGGCATACACATCCTGTTTGAAAAAGTGTTTGTCGTTGAGGTTTTGAGCTTTGAGGACGACGACGATGAGCGTCCCGATTTCTTCTCCTTCGCCTCCGGACATTTCTTTGATTTCTTTGAGGGGGGAGTCCTGGATCTGAGGAATGAATATTGAGGATGAGGATGAGGAATATTGGGGTTTTATAGCTTGGAATATATCATATGTACGCTGGCCAAGGCAGTGTCGGGCGGTGCTGAACACTGCAGTTGATATCGATAAACAAACTGCGATTCTTCGTGGCTTGGCGTCAAACTCCGGTCATACCGTTTTCGGCAATTCCGGCACTTTTTCCGCAGTTTACAAACTTACAGCGGCGATGGACGCAGCGCCAAAATCCGCCTACACATAATCCATGAATGTCCCCTTCAGTGTTCACCGGGAAATTAATTCCTCTCCCTCTCCTGTCCAAGGGAGACTCCTCCGTCACCGCTCTCAGGCCAATACTTATACAGTATACCGCACTCTCGTTCGACCGTGTATCCTAACGGTATCCCTAAGGCTCAGGCATTGTGCTTCCGCTGAAAGATCTCTGTAACCGACACCCTCCACACACAGCACACGCACACAAAACAAAAGACTCGCCGTTGTCCTCCATGACTATCGACTTGGAGTGTGGGCCGAGTCCCACCAGCGACACCGGAGTTGGGTCTATACCTGGATCCCATTAGGTTCTTACTTCGTCTCCGAACTTCCTATTCGTACGGTCGTAGCGCTGATGCGCTTCTTTCTTCGTTCAAGTGGGAGCTTTCATTTGGTTCTGTATGTTCCTCTCGAAAACACCTCCATATTGTAATCTGGGGACTATTAGTGACTGACCGTACGCCTTTGGCAGGTACACTATGTAGTATGGACGATGCTCATCACCTGGATCGCCACAGGCAGGCTCCAATATGATACGTACAGTCCTACTGGGTATATGCTATAATTTCTGACACTCGGACTGACTGATCAACCGTTTTACTCGGATGGACGTAGTCTCGATGTCACCCAACCAACATGTACCCTTCATCTCTGATATCGCCGCAGACGTCTTGAAACCACTGTTCATCACTTCCTGCAGTATCACCACAGCCAGCTTCGTCCTCAGTCTCATTCTCGACCGATATTTCAGGCATTCCGATGGGTTATATATGTGCTCACAGTGCTCGTCTGTTGCTACGCTCTCCAAGGTCTCCATAAAGCCCTGGTCGACGCCAACTGAGACCTGAAATTGGCTCAGTACTAGCAGGTACTAGCTCGAGCCGAAAGGTCTCTTTCAGCGACCCGATGATTGAGAACAGCAAAGCCTTGTACACCCTGGTCCTTCGAAGCTTCTGGCATTGAAGCCTACCAAAGGCCGAACTTTGTGGCAATGCCTCAACTTGAACTTCGAATTCAGCTACCATGCTTGAACACAAATGTCACGGTGTTGGACGGTATTGGACTGTTTATGCTATCTGTGTTGTCGAAGACACTCTCTCGAATCACTATTTTTGTAGGCTCCCATGGGCAGACTTGTGCAACTTGAAAGACAAACTCGTTGATATGTTTTCATGAGTTTAAGCACTCAATACCATACTCAACATTGAATGTTCGACACAGTTCAACACCCATAACACAGAAATTACACTTATCTTGATGCTGGCTGATGCTCACGACGAGATATAGTCACAGAAAGAAAGACCATCATGGTTGAAACAGATGTTGAGCATTCATCTGAAGTAGGAATACTACACTAGGCTATATATTAATACGGCGGTGTAACATCCCACGTTTCATGAACGATAGCAGGGGGTTCTCCGAGTTCGTTAGGAGTAGCCGTGTTAGAAGTACTAGTAAGCTTTACTCGCTCCCTTGAATTGAAATTCTTTAAAGCTTCTTCCTTCGGTGGCTTCATCCGCTCATGTGTCTGCAATGGCGTCTCTGCTGCTACAGCCCTCCAAGATTCAGCTGGCAGACCATAGTGAACTGGAAAATCGTCGGGCCTGGTCATCGCTGATAGAAAGATCAACGGCAACCTGGAAGGATCATGAGCTGCTGGATGGAATACGACACGGTCGGGGTGTGAAGCAGTACTGGCAAAAGTCCACGCCACCAGGAAAAGCGAGATTTCGTCCTTTTCACGCAGTGATTCCAACTGCGTCAATAGGGTTTCCTTCGAGCCTTTAGCAAAGTAGAAAGTCCCTAGCCAGTATACCCTAGATCCGAGTAAGGTATGTGTCTCCAATGGCTTCCCCATCTGGTACGACTTGAACTTCAGCTTGTTATGCTCTTTGACAACCTTGTCCTCTCTTTTGACAACGTTGGGCTTGTCTTCGTTGGGCTTGTCTTTGAGAACTGACAAGCATATACTGCTAGTCATCCACAGTGCAAAATGTGGCCTGGTAGTACCCAGGTCTTCGTGCAGGATTTGGAAATAGAGGTTTAATGCCTGGGCTGTTTTACAAATTAAGGCGGTCAATAGATTGTCATGTCTAATACTTGGATATGAACTTACAATTCTTAACAGGCCTAGCAATAGGGGTGGCCAGATTATCGTTGGTTGATGGACCTCCGTCTACAGGCATAGCCAGGACGTCCATGACCGAGTGCAAGGCAAGAACGAATACGGGTAACAAATAGGCACCGGAAAGTGAGAGCAGGCGCATCAGAACCAACAGGGGAACACGAATCGAAAGGCTGCGACGTCGAAGATATTTGAGTGAGAAGTCGATCGTATCCGAAGGCAGGAAGAGAAACTTACCGGACGGGATTGGGAAAATGCGGTTGACGGACGAATGGGACGATGAGGGATTTTCGGAAATGTACACAAGATTGAACTGGCTGAGGATGTCAATGTGAGCATCGAGGTCGGTCTCATGAGATGAGAGAATACATTAGTTAAGGAAGAAGTAAGAGTGATTGCAGATGAAGCGGCTGAACGTTGAAGGGGGTCGAAAACAACTGTGAAAGGGTAGAGTAGAAAGCGCTGATTAGACCTAGAGTACAAGCTCGACGCCGTAACAGACAATCTTACATAATTTCCAGCAAGAGAAGATAGATTCGACCAGCGAATCTTGTGATATAATTTTAATGTGTCCTTGGCCTGTGGCAGAGGGGTTGAGTAAGAGAGAGTGTCGATCAAATACTAATCACGTACCAGATGTTGGATGTAGCGAATCAAGGTGAAAAAAGGGCTGTGCCGCTGCGTATACCGCTTGTTTTAGATTTCAAGGATCAAATCGGACAATCATACACAAGAATGTCAAGATTGTATGTTCTCTTGCCTTCGGGATATGAGATGTGCGCTGATGTGCGACGGTGGGGGTTAGTAAGACGGGGTTGCATTCTCTTCACCATGATGGCTGGGTTGAGGAGTAGGCTGCATAGCCATTTGACTCCAAAAAGCTAGTTACTCACTGTCAGCCAGATCTTTGGTGGCCGGTAGTCACACGTAGGAGGACAAATGGCGAACATGGAGGATCCGGGTTGAAGAAGGATGGAGCCTGAAAAGCTAGCCTGAGGATGGTGTCAAAGAGAGTTCGAAATATGAAAGGCAGAGCGCACTGAGGTGGAGCTGGACGAGAGTAAGGTTGGAGAGAACCTGGCTGAGTGGGTGAGATATCCGACCGAGGAGAAGTGACTTCATTGTTCACGGCAATTTCGGCTTTTCCCGCACTTCAGTGTTCAAACGTTCACCAAGAAAATAACGTGCTCGTCTGTTGTGGAGGATAACATAACGGTCCGACGATTTTACTAATTTCTCTCCCTTAGCTTGATGCCTATGCGAATCAAAGAGCTCACCAGCGTTCCTCAGCTCAGTCATAGGCTGCGCAGGCCTCATTTTGCTATTGATATTCGACGTCAGGAGACACAAACCCTTTCATGATTCTTTCCTGCTGATGTTCACTGCCGGAGTTGCTGTGAGCGCGATATGCACTGTATAGTAGAGGTGCGTTTTCTCAGGCTTGATTCTTGATCGTCATCATCTTGACTGAGGACTCCTCGTAAGACTCGTACGTTCACAACGAACGACAGTATCGCTAGCGTCACATCGATTTCCCCCACACGTCTCAACTAAAGAGAAGCTTTTGGATGAAATCAATTGTTGCTGGCATCCTGATCACTTTCGCCATTGTCTTTGCCGCTACGGAGTCTAAAATCGTGAACGTAGGATGTAGTAAGTATTACCAGGCTTCATACTATATACTATACCACGCGAAGAAACTGACGAAGTTGACTCTCACCACCACAGGCGTATTCGAATGGGCCGTCTCCATGGGATTCTCCTTTCACCTCCTCAAGTTCTATCATAATCTTCGACCGGAGAACAGCCTCAATAGCAGAGATGTTGAGGGAGTTCACAAGGGAGAGTTCAGTATGATGGATCACTTGGATCGCACAGCGGACAACGAAACTCCAACGCTAGGCGATGTTATTATGTCGAGAGTCGTCAGCCGAGGCGATCAGGGCTTTTACCAGTTGGCAGTAGTAGTATGTTTTCAGAATCCAGACTCAGTGAGGCTGGAAGTTTGAAGGGTTTCTTCAAGTTGGGGAGTACAAAATGTATGTAATACTAACAGTTATAGAATCACATCGCGCAGGCATTCGCGCATCGAAGGGAGTGTCGGAGAGGAACTAGTCCGAACTACTATGTCTCGTTCTATGTCTTGTTGTTACACACAGTGCGTCGATCTTCACAGCGGTTGACCATAACCATAGATGACCATCCAATGATTCAAGAGGCCTAGAGTCGAAACTGACTCATGTCTCCGACGCCAATGTGGCCAGCTGCCAGCCTCTGGGCCGGGCATGTACACATCTTGATTCACACATAGCCTTGATCAAGAGGCTTGAAAGAGTTATACTGGGACTGAATCTCGCGCAAGGAGTTTGCGATCCAAGAGCTTCCAAGAGCTTCCAAGCCCTTCCAAGCTTGCCCAAGCTGTATGCAAGTACCAAAAATATAACAAAAATGTAGAGTCTCGATGGCGTTTTGGAGTAAACCCACAAGGACCCTCAACAAAATCCCTCAAAGCACATGCCCAATCTACTATCGATATCAGATTCATTGCCACTCGGATCGACCTGGATCATCCTCAGCCTCGAGAAAGATGCGTCTCCCAAACGAATGCAGAGTCAAGTCTCGACAGTCTGAATCATGACTCTTGGGCTAACGAAACAAATCTCCCCGGCTTTTCTTTTGCTGGTTCAAGGAAGACTCCATTGCAGTCTTGCTCATACCACTATGCCCGGAAGATTCTATCTGATTGTGCCCATCGCCAATGGGCTCCGAACTCCAACGGTCCAAGCCCAAGTTCCAAGCCTTTCCAAGCTTGCCCAAGCCGTATCCAAGTACCAAAATATATCAATAATGTATTTTTATCTGGGCATTCTGGAGTAAACGGTAACCCACAAGGAACCTCTTCAACAAAATCTCTCAAAGCACATGCCCAACCTACTATCTCCTACTATCGATATCGATGCCACTGGGATCGACTTGGCCCATCATCCTGAGAAAGCGGCGCCTCCCAGAAGATGTAGTTGAAAGTAGGCTATAAATGGCCCTTGGGCTAACAAGACAATTCTCCATCTTCTTTTGCTGGTTCAAGGAAGACACCACCGCACTGCTAGTACTGCACTCTCAAAACTTTTACACTCGCACTCTCATACCACTACTAGATTGACGCATCAGAGCCATGCATCTCGCTTCTATGTGTCACCTCGTCACTCTGGGTTTTGGCCTATCCTCTGTTGTCATTGGAATGCCTGTTTCTGTGAGTACCTTCAATGAGAATTTTCATCGATTGCCACCAGATGTCGAAGTTGACTTGTCTTTTTGTTTGTGCTGCTTCCTCAGTCCCCTGCGTCTGCATACCCATCACAGGAGCTGTCTACAGGGAGTTCCGGCTTAGAGCTTCCAGGAAGATTGAACCCGGCCTCACAGCATGACGCTGTAAACCAACCGATTCAAAGGCTGGAATCCCCGCCCATCTCAAAACCCGGGCCGATCATACCTGCCAGTTTATATATCGCATATGACTTCTATTCGAAATCAGTTTGTCCCGCAGTCGAGAATGATGGATCGGAGGAGGCCCAACAGAGTCGTACTAGTTGGGCGACCGACAAGGTTATCAAACCATTCCTCCTATCCAAATCCGGTCCTTACTCGAAGCTCCCCAATCTCTTTGACAAGGTACAACTCGTAGTGGAATGCAAATGGCCCGGAGTCATGAAGGGGTTTGCGGATGAGGGAGTGGTTGCGGCAAAGATCATTGAAAACGACTTTCGAGATGAGAAAGGCAATACCTACCCTTGTCACCCTTCTTGCGACGTCCTTGTCGCTTACCAGAAAGATGAGGTTGGGACCCCAGTCGCATCTCTGAGTGACATTGGCATATTCGATAATGTTCGTGACCGTAACCGGAAGGAGGAGGGCTACAGGGCGCTTCTGACGAAACTCAGGGAAAAGGCAGAGTCGGAGTCCGGTTTGAGCTGGAACGGAGAAAGCTGGGTGAAAGTTCAAAGTTGAAGACCACGATTACAGTACTTGTTAATACAGCGTTGCGGTCGATACCGATGTACGTAGTACGTACGAGCAGTATCGTCACCAAACTTCGACATGTTATTGGTCCATCATCGTCAGTTCCTAGCCGGTTCCTAGCGTCTTTCAGCAATAATCCCGAAAACTATATCAATTGAATGTACCCATCAACACTCGTTGACTATTGACACTTTCTCTTCCCCACCCTTGATCGTACTGAAAGGATGATTAGCAAGTTGAAAGGGAACATCAGGCTAAACTCACCTATGTATTACAGAATTGGATTCAGCATTTGCTGAAGAGACAGACTATCAGGGCCAATGTGACCGCTTTCACTGTCATCGTCACTGAGAGGTCCCTTTGTGCCAATGACAGTTGGAGGTGTTGCACTTACGAGCTTGAAGGACTACCTTACCCCGGATAGAGCAGAAGCTTTCCTGCTGGTGTTGAGACTCGAGAGTATCAGGTCCAGAGTGGCTACTCGGTGATCCCGTTGTTAGGTGTTCTCCTTCGGATATCGCGAGAAGTTGTGATCGAGTGTGAAGGCGCTTGATAGGTTCGGATCTGAATGATCTTCCCAGCGTGTTCATTGACTTCTTCCCTTTTCTACCTCGCTCAGAATGGCATTAAGATCTGACGAGAGGAAGAGAAAGATCTTGACAGTGAGCAGAGAGTTTGGCCTAACTTTGGGAGAGGGGCACAGCGATAAGAAAGACAAGAAAGTCGAGAGGGAAGGGATAAGGAACGGGCAACGTGTCAAAAGGGCTCAGAGAAGTCGAACGTACGCGCGCATTAACACGAGGGGGGAGAAGTAACTCGTATTGTCCAAATGAGGATGTAATCCTTCATGATTGCTGGTGGTACTACCATTTATCCCTCAGTACTTGAAGCACCCGAACGCGCTAGGCTGCAATGGGTTGCCGCAGTGCAGTAGCTTGCGGAGGAGGTAGCAGTCGAGCAAAGATCGTCGATGTCAGCGGCAACCATCACAACGAGAAACACGTTTAGAATACATGTCATGCAGCCCTTCTTGCGACGTCCTTGTTGCTCACAAGAGCGACAAGATTGGAACAGCAGTCGTATCTCTGAGTGAAAGTGGGGGTATTTGATAATAATGGTCAGCGTGACCGGAAGGAAGAGGGCATCAAGGCACTTTAGGAGAAGGTCAAGGCAAAAGCGTAGGGAGTTCGGCTTGCGCTAGGACAAAGGAAGCTGGGTGAAAGTTAAAGTTCAAGGCCACGGACACAGTACTTGCGAATACGGTGGTACCGTCATCGAACCGCGTGATTTTGGGTCATCGTCGTCAGTCCGAGCGTCTTTCAGCAATTCCGAACAAGATCATAATATCTAACATTTTCCATCGATACTGATGAACTATCTTACACTTTTCAAAAGTAGAAGCGGTGTTAGCGAGATGTAAAAGAAGAGAAGGCTAAACTCACCTATGCAGGAGTTGGATCATGAAAGGATGTCTTCAAAGTCCCATAGCTTGCCTGTCCTGGATTGAGCGTGAGATTTTCCATTGGGGTCAAGAGTATCAGGACCAGACTGGCTGCTCGGCGGGACCGTTGTCGAGTGCTCTTCCCCGGATAACGCCAGAGGCTGTCCCTTGGTCTCAGTAGCAAAAGGGCCCAAGTTGCTACTTTCGCCATGGGAACCGCTGCTCGGTGGTTCCTTCCTCGAACTCGCGGATATTACAGGAGCTTTCAATCTCTTGGGGTCAGGAGTAGACAGTGACTGGCTGCCCGTACCAGCAGATTCGTGAGGTCGCTTTGCGCCAGCGATAGAAGTTGAAGGCATCGTGGACTTGGAGGGTCTGTGCTTGGAGTCGACTGTAAAAGTTTCAATAAGATACCTCAGTGGCCTCCTCCAGTTCTTCCGCAGATCAGAATCGGCGATCGAGATCAACCCCATTTGTTGGAGAAACGTGAGCACGGCACGGATGTATGCCTGAGGATCGCCGATTGTGATTTTGGTCACAGTCTGAAGCGACTCTATGTGCTTCAACTCGTTCAAGATACTTTCCTTGACATACTCTATGTGCTTCGACTCCTCCGGGTACTTGTCTCTGGCACCCTCATCGGCTCTCAACGCTGCTACGATCCCCGGGGAACCAAATTTTGCTGGATCGAGTCGGAGATTCAGTTTAGGAAGTTTTCGTCTTTTCGGATGATCTAGATGAAACTCGAGGACTTCCCGTGTTGCAGAATCGGATTGACCTTGAAGCTGAAAGCATAAAGTCGGACTCCACAGTTCGAAACAGATGACATTGGGCTCCCAATCATCAAAGGGTTTCCCCCATCCTTCTCCCCAGTAGTTTCTGTAAACGCTCCATATTTTGGTATCTGGATTTTGGTACCCAAACCGAAGATATCTCCACATGTCATCAGGCCTACTAGGATGGTATGTGTTCTGCTGAAGAGTTTGATCTTCATTGTAGCCTGTGGCTATCCCCTTTTTCTGTAGCAGAAGTAAGAGAGCAGTAATCATCGACCTCGCGTCTGAGATCTCCGAGTCCACTTGAATGTTCTCGGCAGCCAATGCAGACTGCAGTTCCTGTACACTCGAGAGGGATTTTCCGAGGTATACTTTCTCTGTTTCCTGAAGACGTGCTACATCGATAGACACCTTCATCGCCTTCACATGTTTCACGCGATCGGAAGGCTCGTCAATTTTGCATATTTTTGCATGGTAGTATCCAAAACAAGAGAACCCCGGAAGACACACGACCAAGGAAGCGTCTGATTTCGTCGGAGTCCTCAGCGGAATCCACCGCTTCTCTTCCCAGTCATAATACCCAATTAGCAAGTTGCTTGTACCTGGGCGCACAGCCTGAGAGGCATAAGGGGCGGGCAATGGAAGGGCGAGGACGAAATTCACAGAGAAGTAAACCATGACCAACAGAAGACACATTGCTGGAGGGAGATTTCGGGGAAGCATGGAATGGAACGTTGTTGGAACTTGGGAAGGTGGACGTGTACGACTTGAAGGGGCAGAGCAGCGAGGCAGGAATAGAAGACGGAGTACGGACAGACTGTGGCTTGTTCTCGCGCGTAATAGGGAGCAGGTGACGGTGACAAGGCACGAGCGAAACACAGATGAAGTAGACTGAAGAGGTTGGAAGGTGGCGATAGTAGTAGCCGATAGAGCCAGGAGTGAAAAGCGCTATTGAAGAGAAGAAACTTTGTAACTGTCGATAAGAACATTCACGAAAAAGACGGAGAGAGAAGGAGAGAAAACATACATGGAATGATAGACCGATTTTTGCCAGCAAAAATAATCTATCGCGAATAAACAAGTTTGCTTTGGGTTCAAACGTGAAACGATGAGCTAGATTCAGACTAAACAAAGGACGTTGACATACAGGACCAGCCTTGATGAGAATGAAAGATGTGAAGAGTGAAAGTTGTAGCAGGTGGTGGTAAGAGTCTAAGATGCAACGATAAAGATCGTCATCCAGGTGGCTCTGAGCCATTGGATGACTTCCCGTAAGCATTTTGCGTTTATTAACGTCGCATTAATCGTTACGTGAACTATAAGCGATGTCTGCCGGAGAGCGGCATCGTGTCACATCAAGAAATTTGAAATTTTGGGGCTTTTCTAAATGCTCAAATCTACAAGCACCTGATGTGACCAATTGATGCAATGTATATAAGCCATTGATGTACCGATCAAGCGCTAATATATAAGGCATCTTTGCTCGTGCCTGGCAAATGGGTGCTGGTCAGTACAACTGACCGAAGTTTTAAGTGATAACTCAGTCAGACCATGACTATTCTCAATCAGACTAGGTGTAGTATGAAGGCCTGATTGAACTCTTCATGGTGTATAAGCTATGAGCCTGAGAAAGGCTTAGTGATAGAGTGATCAATGTAATAGAAGTTTCATTGTGGTACAAGGAGGTGAGTTTGGTCATAGCTCGACAAGTTTTTGACCAGCTGCTTCCATTCAAGGTGCGTTCAATAGAGTCTTTTTAGAGCTATTATGTGTGCAAGATGCAGAGGAGCAGCTGGTTTTGACATCAAGAACTACTGTACTTACTCAAAATGGTACAAGGAGGCAAAAGTGGCCATAACTAGGTGAGTTCTTGACCGTTTTCCTTCATCACTTGCGCGTCAGAACGCGTTAGATAGGTACTCATAGGAGTGCAAGCCACAAGGCGGCGAACGGCCTCGTTCTTGAGCGACGGACAGACGAAGTCTGATAGGTACAAGGAGGCAAGGAGGGTTATAACTCGGTGAGTTCTGAGCCGTTTCCCTTCATTATTTGTGCGTCAGAACGCGCTTGGTGATTACTTTTAAGTGCGGAAGCAACAAGGCGGTGAATGGCCTCGTCCTTGAGCGACATTCAGACGAAGTATGAAAGGTACAAGGAGAGTAGGATGGCCATAACTTGGTGAGTTCTGACTCGTTTCCTTTCGTCGGTTGCGCGTTAGGGCGCGTCTGGTGAGTACTACTGAATGCGGAAGCAACAAGGCGGCGACTTCCTTCGTCCTTGAGTGACAATCCAACAAAGTATGGGAGGTACAACAAGAGAAGGATGGTCAGAAAGTCAGTCAGTATTTGACCGTTTCCCTTCGTTATTTGCTCGTCAGAGAGCTCCTAGTTAAGTGATCTTGAGTGTAAAATTTGACAAGCTACTTCTTTCACCGTCCTTGAGTGACAGTCAGGCAAAGTCAAGCAGGTATAATGAGATGAGGATGATTATAACTCGGTCAGTGTTTGACTGTTTTCCTTCATCATTTATGCATCAGAGAGCATTCATCAGCTATCCTGAGACATGCAAGCTAAAAAAACAGTAGGTGACCTTATTGCTGAGTACTGTCCCAAAGTACATCAATGTCTCGGTCTCTGAAAACAAGATTTGGATTTTATCCATTTAATATCTGAGTGTGTATTTATGATAGCCCTTTCAGATTATACCAGCTCACAGATGAGACTATGAGTCCGATGCATGAGCATTTTTGAAGGAGATGGAGAAAATACTGAGCAGTTATTTCCAAATGATCAACTTGAGATGTTCTTGAAAACATCATTCAACAGTCAAATCAATTCCTCTAAGTGGACGCTACATGAGTTCTTGTTTATTTTTGCACCACTCAAGAATTCTGTCACAAACTCTCTGCACAACTGAGGGTACTCAGTAGAACCTCTCTGATGCACATTTGATCAAACGAAATGGTCAAAAACTTACTGAGTCATGACCATTTCTGTCTGCCTGTAGTAATAACTACAAGTCTGATAGTCACTCAAGGTTAGACCTATCTGCAGCTTTGAAGTTTACACATAGAGCACCTATTAAATACTATCTAGTACATATGCAATAATGGAGAGTGGATGTATATCATCAAGTTATGATCAACCTCGCCTCATTGTACCTCCCATACTTTGTTGGATTGTCACTCAAGGACGAAGGAAGTCGCCGCCTTGTTGCTTCCGCATTCAGTAGTACTCACTAGACGCGCCCTAAAGCGCAACCGACGAAAGGAAACGAGTCAGAACTCACCAAGTTATGGCCATCCTACTCTCCTTGTACCTTCCATACTTCGTCTGAATGTCGCTCAAGGACGAGGCCATTCACCGCCTTGTTGCTTCCGCACTTAAAAGTAATCACCAAGCGCGTTCTGACGCACAAATAATGAAGGGAAACGGCTCAGAACTCACCGAGTTATAACCCTCCTTGCCTCCTTGTACCTATCAGACTTCGTCTGTCCGTCGCTCAAGAACGAGGCCGTTCGCCGCCTTGTGGCTTGCACTCCTATGAGTACCTATCTAACGCGTTCTGACGCGCAAGTGATGAAGGAAAACGGTCAAGAATTCACCTAGTTATGGCCACTTTTGCCTCCTTGTACCATTTTGAGTAAGTACAGTAGTTCTTGATGTCAAAACCAGCTGCTCCTCTGCATCTTGCACACATAATAGCTCTAAAAAGACTCTATTGAACGCACCTTGAATGGAAGCAGCTGGTCAAAAACTTGTCGAGCTATGACCAAACTCACCTCCTTGTACCACAATGAAACTTCTATTACATTGATCACTCTATCACTGAGCCTTTCTCAGGCTCATAGCTTATACACCATGAAGAGTTCAATCAGGCCTTCATACTGCACCTAGTCTGATTGAGAATAGTCATGGTCTGACTGAGTTATCACTTAAAACTTCGGTCAGTTGCACTGACCAGCACCCATTTGCCAGGCACGAGCAAAGATGCCTTATATATTAGCGCTTGATCGGTACATCAATGGCTTATATACATTGCATCAATTGGTCACATCAGGTGTCTACAAGAGGGTCCCGACCCTCTTGTAGATTGGAATGCGCTGTATTAAATATTTTTCCCTAAGCGAGTCGGCTAACGTCGGCTATGCACTCAAGAATGATCGCACGTCGTGTTTGAGAGGAGGGATCAGAATTCCCATCAATATTTTTCCCTCATGCAGCGCCTTGCTCAGAAGCTTACGGGAAAACACTCTGTATTAATTCTGTATTTTTGCTATTACAAATTTGTGACAGATGTTTAGAAAATACGACGTTGTATTAAAAATCGTTACGGGAAGTCATCCATTATTGAGTCAATTCCGGGAGGCTATACTACGCGCCGCAGGAAGCCCTCAAGAAGGCCGCAGGCTAAGGATGTGCATTTTGAACAACTGCAGGCGAAGGCGGTTATAGGGAAGGTATCCGAATGTCAGATAAATCGGTCCAAGAGTAGCCTGGCTATGTAGTCGTCTTTAATAGTCTTTGATTCACGAACGTTATCACCTTGCTTGCAATGGTCATTGGTCGTTCCATCAAAACAAGCGCCCGTGCAAAATTCCCTTTTTCAGTCTCATTTTTCCATGAAGTTCGGGCCTCTCCTTCCTCTTTCTGTCTCATTTCCTGTGCATCCTCCTTTGTCGGCTAAATCACCTCTCCTCGCTTGTAACTGGCTCGTCGCTTGTAACTGGCTCGTCGCTTGTAACTGGCTCGTCGCTTGTAACTGGCTCGTCGCTTGTAACTGGCTTGTCGCTTGTAACTGGCTCGTCGCTTGTAACTGGCTCGTCGCTTGTAACTGGCTCGTCGCTTGTAACGTTTTCGTTGCTTGGAAGGCTTTCATCGCTTGGAATGATCTTTGGCGCTTAGTAGAACTTTTTTTGTCGCTTCGTCAATGTTGTCATTTGAACATTCATCTCTATGCATACCTCAAGAGACCTCAATTGCCTCTCCCTCTTTTGAGCTTCTTTGGCTCCTCATTCTTCCTAAAACCAAGCAAGCAAGGTGTTGGACCCCACTGGGGTACGTTAATGATAAGTTGTAAATGTAGATGTACCTCTTCCACGCGTCAACCGAAATTTGAATCCTGTAGGACAGTGTTGGACGTGTCGCTGCCCATGCATATCGTCGCATATAGCCTGAACCTCGTGAAGTATTCGTTGACGCGAAACCTGATTGATTCCACCTGGCGAACGAGTTGATTTGGCCCAAGCAGATAGTATGTCTATTCCTTCCTCGTCGTGTTCTTCGTTACATGTGGCGTTGAACAGCCTTCAGGTTCAGCAAGCACCTGCAAGTACCTGGGCGAGAGAGTGGGCGAGAGAGTGGGCGAGAGAGAAGACAGGCTGAAGTGATTTTAGCGCTCGACAAGCGCTAGAAAGCATCTGCTCAAGCGGCGCAATTCAACGTTCTCTGACAAATGAGCCACTGCTGACTGGTTCCAACTCTCCTCCACAGCCTGCACAATCCTCGTTCTCTTTTTAGAAATTTGTATACCGCATGGAGTATTCGTTACTGTGCACTGACGTCAATCCCTGCGAACGAGAAGAAGAGTGACATCATGGCAGAACGGGAGTAAAACTCGAATCCGAATTTTCAACCGCGTAACCTTTTAGCTGGCCTCTGGATCCTCAGCTCTGTCCTCCGCAGCCCAACACTCATCTTCATGGCCATCTTCTCCCACCAGCGACACCATTGGGCTTATGTTTGGATTCCTTTAGGTTCGTACTTGGTCCAAAAGTTCCCTGTACATCGCGCTTAAGAACTTGTTCTCCAAGTGGGAGCATTCATTTGGTTCGGTACGTCCTTTGGAATTCATCTCGATATCTTCGTCTGATTGCTATCTCAAACGTCTTAGGTACGCTATGGGCAATGCTTATCACATGGCTCGCAACAGGCAGACCACATTATGGTATGTGCAATATATGTTATTCGACGCTCAGAGTGACTGATATTGCCATGTAGTCTCGATGGCATCCAATCAACACGTACCCTTCATCTCTGATATCGCAGCGGACATCTTAAAACCACTCTTCATCACATCCTGCAGTATCACCGCAGTGAGCTTCATTCTCGATCTTGTTTTCGAACGATATCTCAGGCATTCCGGTCGGTATGTTCTTCCTGGCTCCTGCGCAGTCAGTGGACGATACTCATTGAACCTCGGTAGTCTGATGCCTAATATGCGCACCAGAGAGCGAGTATTCAGCTCATTAGCCATCCTAGGCTCAGTCATTGGCGGCGCGGGCCTTATTTTACTATCTATATTCGACACCAGGAGACACAAAACCCTCCATGATACGTTTTTGCTGGTTTTCATCGTCGGAGTCGCTCTCAGTGCGATATTCACCGTCATAGAGGTATGTTTCTCCGTTGTTTTCCACTGATAAAATGCTCATCCTTGATTTTCACAACCCATCGAATCATTTGCTTGATCATGACACAATCGACAGTTCCGCTGGATTCACAAAGATTTTCACCATGCGCCTCGGTTGAAGAGAAGTTATTGGATGAAAGCCATCATTGCTGGTATTTTGATCATTCTCGCTTTTGTATTCGCAGGAACGGAGTTCAAAGTGGTGAATGTAGGAGGTCAGGAATTTGTTTTCTTACATCATGCAAAATAACTGATGAATGTGGCTTTCGTTGTAGGCGTCTTCGAATGGATCATCGCCATGGGATTCACATTCTACTTGCTCACGTTCTATTATGATCTTCGACAGAGCAAAGGTGTTCACAAGGGAGAGCTCAATATGGATCGGGTGAACAACGACAGCAGACGCTATGGTATGAACCAAGTGGTATGAACCTTTAAATTGCTCTCGAAAGCAAAACGACCTGGTCGATCGGTACGAACCTCACACATCAACGAATGTAACATAGACTTTAGCATAACAGATAGCACTCTTGTATATCATTCACGAACAATGGCAATGAAATTTCTTACTACTATCTTGGTTGAAAAATAGGGGCTGCCCGCGGCCGTCGCAAGAGAAACAAGGAGAAACAGCGCTGCTCTACTTAGACGCTCATCGATAATCTAACCTTTCCACCTACAGTAACCTTATCCTTTTACTAAAAATTCCATTCCCATCCTTATCCTCCAAAAACAAATATCATTTTACCCATGTCTGATCCTGGATCTTCTTCTCACTCGAACTCCAACTCTCGTGAGATCGCCGCAGATCTGACCAGAGCCGCCGACGCTCTCGAGACCATGCAGGCTTCTGGTGAACTCGCACCTGTGGTCTCTGTCGCACCTGCCTCACCGGGTGTTCCGCCTGCGCTGTTTGGTGCGGGAGGGCCGATGTGAGTTGTGCTTCCCTTTTTGTGACGCTGTGTTTTTTTTCGCTTTTGGTTGATGGCTTTTTGTTTCAATGTTGTCAGGCTCAAACGGTTCGATGAATCGACAGTAGCCAGTAGAAAAGGCTCTAGTGCTCCATCGCCGCCTCCGTCTGTGAAGGGTATAGGGAAGAAAGGTGCGAGAGATACTTGTTAGCTGGCTTACTTGATTGTTGACTCTTCTCTCCCCTTGTTCTAGTCGCCAAACCGGACTATTCAGAACAGAAGATCGTCGTGGCGATGGTTAGCCTTCTCTTCATTGACTCAAAACTCATGAAATTAAACTCATCCTCAACTCATCTAGGTCGGGCTCCCTGCTCGAGGCAAGTCATATCTCAGTAACAAGCTCATGATCTATCTGCGGGTTCGTTCGTTTCCCTTTCACTTTTCGAAGTCCACAAGAGGTTGACCTGAGAGTATATTTTATCTTCATCTCCATGCTGCAGTGGCTCGAATACGACGTCAAGGTAGATTATCCCTTCCCTCATCTTAGTCCTGCACCAATCAGAGACACTGATTCAGAACAGGTCTTCAACGTCGGTCAACTGAGACGAACGAAAGCGAGGCAGAAGGCTCAAAAGTATGCATGCGTTCGATGCGCTAGTTATCTTCACCTCAGTGCAGAAGAAACTAACAGACTGATCTTTGATAAACAGACTAGGTGTCAAAGAGAACCATACTGCAGATTTCTTCAGCCATAGCAATGCACAGGCGACGCAGAGTCGTGATAGTCTCGCGGAAGAGAGTTTGGAGATGCTAATTCAGTGGTTGAAGGAAGGAGGGAACGTTGGGATACATGGTGTGTCGTCTTCACCATACCCACCATTCACATTTGCTGACGGTCGTGTCGTGCCATCACATCATAATTAATCCCTCAAGATGCCACGAACAGCACTAAAAGCCGCAGGTGAGTCTCAGTGCATCGCACGAATCAACCTACCCATACACACCCACACCGCATTAACAATTTATAAACCTCACCCTTCCCACCCTCTTTCCATTCCAGAGCCAAGATCGAAGCCAGACTAGCCAAAGAAAAAGGCATGACCCTCATCTTCCTCGAATCCCTCTGCGACGATCCAGCGGTGATCGCCGCAAACGTCGAGCTCAAAGTCAGCCAGGGTGATCCGGATTATAAAGATATGTCCCCGGACGAAGCTAGGAAAGATTTTCTGAGACGGATCAGCGAATATGAGAAGGTCTATGAGACGATCACGGAACCGCATCTTTCGTATCTGCGCATCAAGAACGTCGGAGAGGAGGTGACGATGTCTCGTATCAATGGGTATCTCTCGAGTCGGATTGCGTTTTACTTGATGAATTTGCATATTCGGCCGAGGAGTATCTTTTTCTCAAGGGTGATTTTTTCATTTCTGTTCTTCGTCAATGAGTGCATTATCATTGACATTTCTCTGTTTTGGTTCCTTGTTCTTTCTCTCAGCACGGGGAAAGTCAGTATAACGTGGAAGGCAAGATCGGTGGTGATTCGTTGCTATCACCTCGTGGAATGCAATATGCGAAAGCGTTGCCTGAATTGATCCTTGATAACATTGGCGAGAAGCCGTTGACTGTGAGTGGCTCCTTGGGTGTTTTGGAGACTCTCAGACTTACCCCTGCCAGGTCTGGACTTCCACGCTCAAGCGAACCATTCAAACCGGGAAATTCCTCCCTTATCCAAAGCTCACCTGGAAATCTCTAGACGAGCTTGATGCGGGGGTTTGCGATGGGATGACATACGAGGAAATTGAGGTAGCCATCCTTGATACGACTTATGCGTGCTTTTTCCAACATCTCAAATCTTTTCTAGCAAGCATATCCGGATGACTATGCCAATCGCGATGAGGACAAGTTCAATTATAGGTACCGCGGAGGAGAGTCATATCGAGATGTAGTCGTCCGTCTAGAGCCTGTCATTATGGAATTAGAAAGGCAAGAGAATATTTTGATCATAGGTCATCAGGTTTGTTTGTTCACTCCACGATAATCACCGTGTTCCGACGTCCTGACACGAATGTTCGTTCGTTCCTGTAGGCTATCCTGCGTTGTCTGTGCGTGCATCAAACCATTCATCCATCCATGCGTTCGCTGAAGCATCCTCATTACCGTCTTGATATATGTTACAGATATGCTTACTTCCACCACCTCCCTCAAGCCGACCTGCCATACATTAAAATCCCTCTCCACACTGTCATAAAGCTTACCCCGAAAGCATATGGGTGTGATGAAGAACGGTAAGTAATTCAGCTGCTTTACCGTCGTACACTCCCCTGCGACCTGAATCTAACTTCGTACCTCGTTTTTGTACTCCTTCACTTACTCATCCCTTTCCTCTTTCCCTAGGTACACCCTCCCAATCAACGCCGTAGACACACATAGGCCCAAGCCAAAGGCGGCGAAACAACCTTTGGCGCATTCGACAACTCAGAGACAGTATTTTGTAGAAGAAGAACCCAGCGAAGACTCGTCGAAGTTGAAGCCGCCTGCGTAAGGACAACACGAACAACATGAACAACATGAACAACATGGAGATCGACTGGTGACTGCCGGATCTCTATGATGGAGGACACGACTAGACCTAGACCTTTGGTGTATAACATGATCCATAGAGGATCTATGGGATGAAGTTCAGAAAGGTTATTCGACTTGAATAATGTATAGTGTACTATATCTTGTTTACCGCGTGGAGGATCCCTAATCGCCTTCACGCTCAGCTTTCCAATACACGCATCTGCTCATACATGTCTTCTGGCGTTCTGACACCATGCCCTGAGAGCGTGCCTCAGCAATCCCGAGAGACATGACCTTGTCAGCAGTTGCTTCAATGTTGTGTCAGGCTCATTCGGCCAGTGCTTCAAATCTATATTCTGACGTTTGAACTTTCCACGCTACACGAAGGTAAGGATGACTGCGTCAATGTAGCTTAAAGAGCCATGCTCTGTGATTGAGGTAAGCCGCTCGTAGTGCTTGGTAGAGAGTCGTTAAAGATCTACATCGAACTTTTCCAGACTCCTTATCGGTGATTGCAAACATTTTCTAGCCCTCAAGCCTCAGGCCTCAATATTCAATGCACATGTCTTTCCCGCTGTATCCCAGTCTTCACAAGTAACTTTCCCCCTTCCCGGGGTGTTGCGAAATATGTCTTCGTGTATCCTGGTCTACCCTCGTTCGTGCCGTTACTGAGAAAAATTCGACAAAAAAACTTACGATTTATGAATGGAACCACCACCATTAATTACCTCGAATAGATCACCCTCCCCAAAAAAGGGATGGGGCGGAGATGGGTATAATATTCTACACCCTTGTTCTTGCCTCGTTCTACCGCGTTTGGTGGTTTGGAATATTGTAAACCGTACTCTGTACTGAAATAAATCTCAAGTCGAGTGGAGCCGCGCTCACCCATAAAAGGCAGTTTTCGGTGGCCAAATGTAATGAATGCAATCATTGTCTCCCCCAAAGTTTAAGCATTACTTAGTTATTTTCCCAGGGCTTACTAGTACTTATAACGCTTTGAATCCCGTCAACTCTTTCTTTTCCCAACCCATCATGTCCAACATTCTTCGTCTCTCCCGTGCTTGGTCCAAACCCCTCAGATCTGTAAGCGCAGTGCGCTCATTTCATTCTCCATTCGCGGTCCTCGGCACCACACATTCTTCTCCTCCATCGATTGCATCAACGGTGAACACGTATGAGAAACAAGTCGACTTCAGTCCTGAACCTCTGCCCTCCACTGGAGGGCAAATGACCTACGTTGTGTCCGAGCCCGATCCTGCCAACACCCCCTACCATGTGCCAGCTGGTGCTTATCCCGTGAGTCTGGCCCTATGACTAGGTCATACATCTGATTGATTTGTGTCGGTCCAGACGAGTCTCCCCTATGTAAACTTCACACCGACCGAAGCACCGAACCAAGAAGGCCAGATGAGCTCCACCAGTACGGCTTATGCTCATCCAGTGTTGACCAAAGCTGTTCCTACAAATGAAAGCGGCGTCGGTGAAAGCTCTGCAGTGAGACATGCCACTGCACCTGGCTCCATGGGTCAAAGGGGTGGTAGTCATGGTGGAGTCGGTCTAGCTGATGCGCAAAGTACAAAGGCGGGTCAGGGTTCCCTTGGGGACAGGAATCCTCCACCTATAGAAAAGGAAGTCGTAGAGAAATTCTCCAGAATGGGTGTCAAGGATGCTTGGAAGGCCAGAAAATGAATGGTCGGATCGGCCTCAAAAGGTATTGTATTCTGTTCGTCGTTTGCTGCCGTTTCTCACTGGAAGGTGTAGATTGCGTCTAACTTACTGTATATTGTTGTCGAAGTTCTAGCATTGTGTATTACTACTGTTCAAGCTTGCTGCAGTTGACTTATTTACGGTCTATAATGAAATTTTATGAAGCAACAATACTATCATATTGAATGAGGAGGCAGTCATTACACAAATGAAAATCAGAAAAACACACCAAGAATATATGGTACACAAGAAAACTGACAACTACTTTCTTGGGCGTTTCTTGACTTCATCATCTTTACAAGCATGCAACATGAGCTTATTAGGGTGTCCTGGTGTCATTCCTGAATGCCCTTTGGACCAATCGTAAGAAACAGCGTAGGCGAATATTGACCCAGTTCGATTGAAAGAAGTGCAGGTGATAGGTCCGGGGGCGGCTTCAAATGCTGAATCGGGCATCAACAGACGAAAGATGAGGATGATCATGCAACTCACTTTTGAGACGAGTGCGGGCATCCTTGTCCCAGAAGTGTATGGTGCCATCGGAACCTGCAATGGTGGTATTAGTTGCAGTTTTCAAAATGTCGGAGAAGATACCTGCCACAAGTGGAGAAGGTCCCATGAACGGGATGGAAAGATATATCATTCACTGCATAAACCATGGCCTGATCTTTGGCATTTGGCACAGAATCTCGCCGATGGCATTTGAAAGAGAAGTTGTTGCTGTTCGGAAACTAAGAATCCGTCGATGTTCGAGAAAACGTCGGTGTACTGACCCGCTGTCTTTGTCTTCGACATACCTAAAGTTTAAAACAACAATGATAAGTGACCACAGGAATTCAAGCAATCGAACCACATACTGAATAGCCACTCTACCCTCAATACTGCCAACAGCGAATCCACTACTGGGCGTCGCAGTGAAGCATGTCACAACACGTGTTTGCCATTTTAGAGGAGACTGCATCGACTTGTATGCAGCGGTGGGATTCGTCAAGTTGAAGATTTGGATATGACGCTCAGCGGTGCCGACGACCATTAATGGGTACTGGACATCCATGGTATAGCATCTTTCCGGTAGGGTGACGCTAGCGACAGGTTGAGATGCCCGAAGGTCCCAATACTAACAAAAATCAATGAACGACCGAAATTTCGCGTCCGCCTCAAAAGACACACACCTTGACTGTTTTATCCCAGCTTCCAGTGGCGAGTATACCCGACTGTGCATCTACCCATTTAACGCTCTTAATAGGCGCGTCGTGCTGGGCAACTTGAACGGTCGTCCCCGTTTGGACATCGAACATCCGAGCAGCATTGTCAGCACCACCAGAAAGAATTTTATTTCCCTCCTGTAAAGCCAGAGTCAGGACTAACAACAGCAGCTCAGATAGCTCGAAAGAAGCGCGCCTTGTTCCAGCACACAGATAGAACCGGCCCTTGGTGCTGATACATCGCCTTTCCGGCGGTTGTTCCTCCAGCCATGACTTCGTAGATGCGAACCTTGAAAGAACCGTCAGTCAGCACAAAGACTGAGATTAATGAGTATCTTGTATGCAGATATATACTCACACTATTATCCCAGCTCCCAACCGCTAGATAGTCTGCTTGACCAGAAAAAGCCATTGAAGATATTGAATCAGTCGGAGGATCTGCCATCTCAATGTCCTTCTCAGCCGCAGCCGACGTCGTCGCCGTAGATGCCCCAAAGAAAGACATGTTAATGACGGTTAAGGTTAAGCTGCGAGAAAGTTCCAAAGCTCGAAGGTGATGAGGCTATCGTGGTGTAAACAAAGTGAACTTTTTGGTGGGCCGGCTTTGGAAAGCGATGAGGATGCGCGTGACATGTTGATGAGTCACGCTCTTGCTCATGCACCGCGATCTTCTGTCCGGCGCTATAGACTGATTTCGTACTTTGCTCTTTCTTCTAGGTCTCGTTCAGCGTAATAGTTAGTCTGTAGATACCTTCAGGATCAAGATCGTGTATGATTTTTGAAGCCCCTCTGTTTCACCAACATCAACCCAAGAGTCGACTCTCTCGGAGTGTCTTGCAATTTGCCAACCTTGGCCTGCTGCTAACATTAATAACGGGTGCTAGCATGCACCAAGCGGTTAGCTTTGGAGCTTGGCTACCTTGAGGCTTGAACGTGCTGGAATAGAACAGAGAGGGCGACGCTCAATTTCCTAATACCCTCCAAAGTTCCTCGTGAAAAAAAAAATACTGCTCCGGCTGACGGATCCAAATTTCAACCATGCTGAGGAATCAGCCTGTGAAGGTCAAGCTATCATATTATTTTGCTCGGCGATAAGTCACGTAGTGAGTCGACGCTTTTCCGTCTTTCAATAGGACATAACAGGCACTCAGTACAGCGTTGCACTCAAGGCGGCTACGCGAGGTTCACAGCATAGTATTTTGGAAAAATTTCTGGGGTGCGTCAACCCGACCGCAGGATTGTCACCAGGAAGCGTCTTTATCGATTTCGGTGGTTTTTTTGAGATTGTATAATGAATATGATTCTTCGTCGTTCAAACCTTGCTTGAAATGGCATCAACACACGCCTCAAGACTTGAGGTTCTCCCTGAATCCTCTATATCCGATGATATTGTCCTAAATTGTGGCGCTGCCCTCTAAGCCCTTCCACCCCATGTAGATAATTCGGTGAGAACTTCGGCCATGTGTGTGTCGAATTCTGACAAGGAGACTTTAAGAAAGCAAGAAATTAATAAAACTATAATCCTTTCGGCCGTCTCTCGGTGACAAAGAACACTACTGCCCACACCTTTCGGTGAACGCAGAACGATAAAGTTATGGATGTTGCCAATAATGGCATAGGATTGACGATAGGATGACTAGCATGATACACAACACTCACAGCGAGGCTCCACGAACACAACTTTAGAAGAAAGTCACCAGGAACGGAAAAGTACTAAACTAGAAAGAATAGGTGGAGAATTACATAGCACAGATAAGAAAACAAACGGGTTAATAGAGAAGTTCGGAAAAGTAGTGACTTGAAAATTCCGGACAGATGGAAGGTAATGATTAGTCCGTGATTGAAGGATTCAACAGATTATTCAGGCGGTAAGAGCCACAACAGGAGCGGCGAAAGGAGAGGGCGCTGCGCTCACTCCTGTGTCGGCGAGTTTCTTGAAAATCTGAGGCTCAGTGAGCACAAATCCGAATAACATACGAAAAGAAATCGAATATTGGAGAAGAAAATATATATAGTGCTCACCTGAATGAAGACATCCGAAGACTGTCCTCCTTGGACGCACCACTTCCCGTCGATGATCGTCATAGGTACACCGGTGACCTTTGACCTGACCTTTTCGCACATGGTATTGACTTCCTCCAGGAGTTCGTCAGAATGTAGGAAATCAAGTGCCTGTTGGACGTCTGCCATGTAAGCAAGGGGATATTCAGACAGAATCGAAGGTACTGAACCTCTTTCTTGGACATAACACCAGTCTGTTCGGCGAGATCGGAGAGGACGTCAAGGTCAGCGACGTCTTTATTTTCTTCCAGATAAGCACGAAAGACGGCACAGAGGAAAGGGAGCTGTTTATTCTGTCCGCCGATCTGGTAAGCTTTACGGGAGAGACGGTGAGCCCTAGTCGATTGGCTGACGAGACCTTTGAAGGCTCTGTATTGGGATTGAATTGGAGTCAGGAAGAATGAATGACATAGCAGCGCACATTGGTATGTTCTTCTCCTGTGCCCACTTCATGATGCTCGCTTGCATATTAGCCCATGGTTCCTTACCAACGGTACTGGTAAAGAATTCGTCTTTGGATACTTTTGGCGCATTATCATCGGGTAGGAGTCGGGTTGGGATGAGTCTGAACGGCAAGAACTCGATTTCAAATGTCAATGGAAGGTGTAAAGTATCCTGGCAGTAGGAAATTGCGCCGATGAGTTCGTGCTGGCCAATATTGCAATTTGGACAGATCTAAAAGAGAATCGTGAGTGCACAGGAGCAGGGTATACCGGAGATTACATTAGGACATACCACATCGCTGATGACGGTTAGCTTTACGACTCGATTGTAGGCAGACATAATTCTACAGAAAGTTTCTGTAGCCTGCTATAGGATGCTGGATATTTGAAGTATTTGAGGGGGGTTGCAGCAGTCTTCGGGAATGGGGGAAGGGTTATAAATAAGAGTTACGAGGCTGACTACAAAGCAGTGAAATAGGCTTGATCTTGAAAGAGCTTACACACAACTCTATGGGAAATGTGACTAAGGGTCAGTCTCACGTAACTTTCTGCCGTCAGCCGAGAAAAATAACCAAATTTGTCTTTCGCCGCCAGCCAATGGTGCTTCGCCGATACGTCACGAAGGACGCTACTCAAAATTGTCTATAAGCCTAATTCTAAGCTCTACATACTCAACAATATGTGCTAATGAATATCGAAACTGCGACATGGGTCGATGGGACGGTACACAGCGGACGCTGTACAAATTGAGTAAGCCCTGTGTGAACAGGGCACAACCTCGACTGTATATTAGTGAGCCAGCCACGATTGCTAGTATAATCATACTCAAAGTCATTCCACCGAGCTGAAAAAGTATGACTTGCCGAGAAATGAAAAGCTCCTCGAAACCTTAAACCATGCAAGTTCCCCGGGCTTGTTAGACCCTTTTCACTCCGGCCTGCGAGTTGCTTCGAAAGATTTACCTGAGCAGCATGTCCAATCAATCGATATCCCAGAAGCTATCATCTTCTGCTGAATCCATATCAGCTCCGGGAGGCCATGGGTCTGGATCGTCATTAGCGCGGCCGATATTTGTCAAAACTTCCAGTGCACGTAGGATATTGGCCGACCGACGACGACTAGCGCTGTCGAGGTATAAAAAGTCTAGTGGGTGATTCATTCTGGTCCGTTCTTGCACGAGTTTCAGGAGAGCAGAAACATTGTTACGAACAGTCAGGTCTCGGACGCAGAATATCCGCAACTTTGGCCACAATATAGGCAGCCTGGCAGTTTCAGAGCCACCGATACTGAGTGCCACATACAGGAGTGACTCGGATTCCAACGTCAAGCGAGTGACAGAGGGAAAAGCGACCAACAGGTGTCCAATTTGTTCAGCTGGAAGAGCGCATCTATGCAGCGAAAGGTCTTTGACGTTCGGAAACTCGGATGAGCAGAAGTTGTCAACATCGCATAAGACTAGGCTTTCCAGACGATACAATGGCAATGCGTTGAGCAAGGCATTGAGTGAAGCACGAGTGATTTCTGTTGCATGTATACGCAATGATCTAAGCATGGGGAGTTCGAGTGCTTGCGACTCTATCGACGTCGGTGAATCAGAATCGATCTTGAGCCCTCGTAGAGAGAGGTTGAGGAGGCAACGATTTGCTCCCAAGATTTGGCGATATTCCAGGACAGACAATTTCAGCATATACACACCATCGAGGTGAAGAGTAGTTATGCCGTCAGATATCGGTGGCCGAAGTGCACTTGCATATCCAGTGAGTTGAAGAGATGTTAACGAAGGGGCCCCTGCCTTGAAAATCGAAGGTGTATCGCACATAATGCGGTTGTATGAACCAACATCAGCCCAATCAATGTGTAGAGCAAGATAAAGTAGATGAGGAGCCCTTAAACACTCTAGATGCTCGCGCAAAAGCCAAGAAGCTTTAATATTCCTCCATGCACGGACTGAAAGATGAGAACAACGTGATATGTGATTTGCAATGAGTTTGAGAAAAGGTGAAAAGTCCATATTTGCGTCAGCAGTAAGTCGAACTGCGAAGAGAGTCGATGGGCCGCTGCGACTGAGATACGTTTCCATCTTGTCCAAACCAAGCTGGAGATGGGATGGATGCTCTACATGTACTCTAATGTCGGCCCAGAGCATTGGGGTTCCAATAGACATATCTCTCCAGCGAGTGCATACTTGAGTAGCGACGAGTTGAAAGGCAGGATGATCTTTTTGGCATAACAAGAAGATGTGCGAGAGTAGTTCTGGAGGGAGTTTGGAAATGAACGTGGCGTCGTTGCATAGTTTAGCCCTTTTCCTTTCTGCAGCAGCAATATTTGAGTCGATTTGCTCGAGCTGGAGAAGGAGATCCGTTTTATGGTTGCGAAGGGAGTTCAAGAGTGAGTCGAGAGCGAGTACGGATTCCGGTAAGGGCATGGTTTTTTCTGTGGTTGAGAAATGAGACACTCATTACAAGGCAAATACGGCAAGACGTACGTGGACAAATTCGAGCTTGAACCTATTTCATGAACATCTGCAGCTTGCTAACTATCGCATTCGTCCACGTCGTGCACGATGGACACTCGCGCGTGTGTCGGAGGTCTGGTAAAGGTTAACTCCATGGCCACCGGCCCGGCTGTCGGTGTTTAGGACTCGTCGAGACGAAGTCTGACGAACGCGCGAACCACTCAGCAAGCTACATACTTTAGCCTACTTCAGCAGGCTTGAGCCTCCCAAGAGTCGAAGCCATTTAATGTTGATTCAAATGTCACTGCATACTACAAAATTGGCAAGGGGTAGCCTATGGTGCAGTTCACCTAAAGACCACCAAGTTATGTACTACTGTGCTAGCAGGCACAATTGCTAGTACTAGGTACAATGCTTTTTAAAATCATTACACCAAGTGAAGAGTACACATTTGGCCAAGAAACGGAGAACTAGAAGTTCGAACCTTGTAGTAAGTTCAAGTGGCAAGTTCCCGGACTCGCTTTATAGACCCCCAGCCTACGAGTATTGCGTCGAGACTCTCATTTGAGCAGCCGTGACATGCTAACTCAGGCTAAACCATCATCCAAACCAAAAGTTATCATCGTCTACTGAATCCATATCTGCTCCAGGAGGCCATGGTTCTTCAAGGACATCAGGGGCGGGAACGATATTTGTCTGAGCGTCCAGTGCACATAGAATATTGGCTGCCCAATGACGACGTGATTCGTTCGGCAGGTACAGGAATTCGAGAGGACATTTCATGTTAGACCGTTCTTGCACCAGTCTCAACAGAGCAACCCCACTATCATCTACGTGTTGGACACAGAGTGTTCGCAACTTCGGCCACATTATTCGTTCGCCACGGACACTGAGTGCCATGTAGAGGGGGAGGAACTCGTGTCTCAACGTTAAGTGAACGAGCGATGGAAAAGCGAGTATCAAATGCCCCATTTGGTCCGACACTGGAAAATCGCACCAATGCAACGAAAGATCCTTGACGTTTGGAAATTCAGTTGAGCGCAAGTCGCCAATGTCAATGCCATATAGAATTAGGCTTTCTAGACAAAATAATGGTAACACGTTGAGCAAAGCTTTGTTTAGAGCCGGCTCATCTTCATCTGGGCGTAAACGCAATGATCGAAGCATGGGGAGTTCGAGTGCTCCTGAATTTGTGTCCGACGGTGGAACGATTGTGAGGCCTTGCAAAGAGAGGTTGACAAGACAACGGTTGGCTGCCAAAATCCCGCGATATTGGAGGACAGTCAAGCTCTGCATGAATACACCGTCGAGGTGAAGGGTAGTGATGCTACCAGATATCGGGGGTCGGAACCCACTAGCAAATGAAGTGAGTCGAAGGTACTTCAACGAAGGAGCCCCGGCTTTGAAGATCAAAGGTGGGCCACACACTGTGTTGTTGTGAGCTCTATCGGAGAAATCGGCGTGTAAAGCAAGATAACCCAGATGAGGAGCCCATAAAGACCCTAGATACTCGCGGAAAAGCAAGGAAAATTTCGTGAAGCCCTGTACATAGACTGAGAGATATGCACAACGTGATATGTGACCTGCAATGACTTTCAAGACAGGCGCAAAGTCGAGTTCATCTTGGATGCGGAGTCGAAAGGCGAAGAGAGCAGATGGGCCGCTGCGACTTATATATGTTTCCATCTTGTTCAAAGCAGGCTGAACATCGAGAACATGGCCTAGAGTTATTCTGATGTCGGTCCAAAGCAATCGCGTGCTAAAGGCCATATCTCTCCAGCGAGTGCATACTCGAGCGGCGATGATGGGAAAGTCGGAATCATCTTTTTGGCATAACAAGAAAATGTATGAGAGTAATTCTGGAGGAAGCTTGGCGTCCGAGTTACATAGCTTGGCCTTTTTCCTTTCCGCGGCAGCAATATCCAGGTCGATTTGCTCGAGCTGAAGAAGGAGGTCCGTTTTATGATTGCGAAGGGAATTCAAGAGCGAATCGAGAACATGTACGGACTCTAGTCTCTGGTAAGTACATGCTTTTTTTGTCCTTTTCTTTTCTGGAGAAATAAGTGTCATTGCAAGGCAAAAACAACACTATCGGGACCTACCTTGAAGCTCAATTTATTTCATGAACTTTCCAACTATCGAACACAATGAACTCGCGCGTGGGGAAGTTCAAGAAAAAAGACTCGTGCGACGTGTTTGGTGATGTTCTCACAGTGGCCGCAGGGTCGAGGCGAAATAGTTCAAACTCGAATTTATTCAGAAACTGGCAAAGTTGAAAGAGGGCCTTTGTCGTCATATACATAGGTCTCGTATCCTGATAAAATCTCTGAAGGTAATGCTATATATAACTTCCAGCACCAGCAGGATTCGACTGCATTGTCACCGCTAGCCCACTGGTCAAATTTGGTAAGACATCCAAAGTTCGCGCCTATTCAGGTCACATTCGAGTGCCATTATCTTCTTGTCACCCTTCTGCGGACATCTTCGTCCTTGATAGCATAGATCGTAACCTTGTTCAACCCTCCTGCACCGGTCATACCAGAGAAGCCTTTATGCCAGTCATACGAAGTTGCACAAGCGAACATAGAACCAGTTCTGTTGAAAGCACTGCAGGATATTGGAGCAGCCGCACGGTCGAAACCTGATTTAATGAAGTGGCAGGGTGTGAATGATAACGAGTGTGAAGGGGTAAAAATTCGAGGTGAGGCTTCGACTAGGTCAGTGATAACAAGTCCCACAGCACCACGCACTTTTCAATCTCATACGCCCGTCTCTGTCCCAGAAATGAGCGCTTCCATCTGAGCCTGAGTACCATTGCGAGTGGGATGGAATGAAATAAGCGATATGCACCGTATATGTCTACACGAGTATGCAATAGTGAAGTTAACTCACCGCAAGTAGAAAAGGTTCCATGTACAGGATGGAAATTGATGTCATTGACAGAATAAACGAGGGACTGGTCCTTCTTGTTCAAGGCGGAATCTTGTCGGTGACATTTGAAGCTGTAGTTGTTGCTAAAACAGTGAACGCCAAATCAGTGTTCTAGATTTTTCCCGAAACAAAACGAAAAGAACTTTTTATCCTTCTGCTCCATATAGCTACAAAAATTCTCTTCAGTTCGTCCCCTTATAGACTGGATCTAGACTGACCTGATCGACACTCTCCCTTCGACACCTCCGACAGCATACGCACTTTTATCACGGCTGCACGCAACAACACGAGTTTGCATCCTCAGCGGAGAGACGTTGTCTTGGAACACAAGCGGTGATTTGGCCAGATCAAACGTCAGGATATGACGCCCTGCGGTGCCAACGACCATTAAAGGATAGCAGGCGTCAAGAGTGTAGCACCGTTCTGGCAATTGAACGGTTGCTATTGGGGAAGGCGTGCGTATATCCCAGTACTAGGTAGTATGGAACGTCTGATGCTTTGACTTGGAGCGAGTCGAGAGAACGAAACGCACCTTAATGGTTTTGTCCCAACTTCCGGTAACTAGAACTCCCGTATGAAGCATGTTAATCCATTTCACAGCCTTGACAGGCTCATCGTGCTGCGCTACTTGAATAGTTTGTCCAGTAGCCACATCAAACATGAGCCCCGTGTTGTCAACGCCACCAGAGAAAATCCGGTTGCCTTCCTATGAGATGCATCGAGATGAAATGTTATGAAGCAACAGCAATGCCAGCAGCCAGCCAAAAGCAGCATGAGTGGGGCCACGGCACATACCTCGTTCCAGCAAACCGACAACACCGGTGCACGATGGGTATACATCGCTTTGCCTTGAGCTTGACCTTGCGAAGTTACTTCATACACACGAACCTTCATGAGTATAATTATGTTTCAGTAGTGTATCGAAAGGCAGATTCAAGGCAAACTGAGTACTGAATTATCCCAGCTTCCAACAGCCAGATGATCCGTTTGCTTGGAAAACGAAAGCGAAGAGATAGAATCGTCAGGAGGATGGGGCAGTTCGATTTGTGCATTGAAGGACATGTTGTAACGTAGTGGCAAAATGTCAACGATATACCTCCCAGAAATTCAAAGACTTAGAAGTTAGAATATCGTTGAGTCAAAAGCGGCGGGCCCGAAACTGAGAATCGAGATCTTGGTGATGATGTCAGCGACATGAGTCTATGCCAGTGTGTATTTTCAGTGCAACTTCCATAACTTCATCTGGCCAGTGGCCAACGAGAGCCAACGAGACGTGCAAAACTGATGGTGCCGGAGAGGAGACCTAGCTGAATCGTATATCGACTGCGACGATCTCGGAAACTCCTGGCATTAATATCCGGTCCACGATAAAGGTTCTGCAACAGCATTCTGGGATGGCAGTGGGCACAATCTGAGCTGTCAGGAACATGATAGATGTCGATGGAAGATCACCCCGACGTCCAAAAGTGCTCGCTGAACGTTGAACGATGAGTTCAGCAGCATGGTGATGGTAAGGTTTGCGGAGAAAAAACCCCATCTTTTTACGTATCAAAGGAAATTACGCGGTGTCGGGGAGAACGTAGGGAGAACTTGCGAGAGCTATTGATGGAGGCTGAGGAAATAGACAGATAGTGATTTTACAGAAAATCGATCGATTATGTTCAATGAATCGAGAGAAGGCTGGAAGAACAACCTTGGAGAGAACATTGCTGTGCTGTGCTAAGATTTCATTCAAGCAAAAGCGCCGCAGATTCAACGAAGCCATCATTAGCTGTCGGCATTTGCCGAATCTAAGCCACGTGCCAGCAAATATCCCGTTTGAAGATTCCGGTGAGTGAACGTTCTTCTTCTCTTTCTCTCTCTCCTCCTCAAGTTGGACCACCTCAATTCTTTCCTTTTCTGTCCCATTCTGGGCTGGACTGCTTTCTTTTGAATCGCCGTCATGACTACTCCTCATGTGATAGCTTCCTCTTCGCCTCATCCTCAGTCTACAACATCTAATGGAATCGTCGGTTCCCACTACAAAGTTGGGAAGAAAATCGGAGAAGGTTCATTCGGTGTTGTGTTCGAAGGTGGGCCTTACTCTCCTTAACTTGGTCGTCCTTTTCCTCTCTTCTTGCTATCGTGTACTCTTTTTGTCTGTCTTACCACCATGGCTGCGCGACTGGCGGTCTATCTCCCACTCCACCTATCGTTACCGAAGCTGACAACATTTCCAGGAACAAAGATGATATCTAACACACCAGTCGCTATCAAATTTGTGCGCTCGGCTCGTCTTCGAAAATTCGGTCGCTGACCTTTCCACTTGTCCCAGGAACCACGGAAATCTGATGCTCCTCAACTACGTGACGAATTCCGCTCTTACAGGACGCTGAATGGCACACGTCTGTCTTTCTGTATTTCCATCCGTTCTGCGCATGCCAAATATTCTATCCAGCTGGTGTCCCTCAAGTACATCATTTTGGCCAGGAAGGGCTACACAATGTCTTGGTCATTGATCTTCTGGGTCCTAATCTCGAAGATTTGTTTGATATGTGTAATCGTAAATTTAGCGTCAAGACAGTTTGCATGGCTGCGAAGCAGATGGTGAGCATGTTGTTTCCTGGCATGCTTGTTCCATATTTCAACCAAATCTCAGGTTACCCGAGTGCAAGCTATCCACGACAAATCTCTAATATACCGCGACATCAAGCCCGACAATTTTCTTATCGGTGTCCCGGGTTCCAAGACTGCCAACACAATACATATCATCGGTCAGTCTCACTGCTCTAATGCCAATTTCTTTGTATAACTCCTAGCTTCCAGACTTTGGTATGGCGAAGCACTACCGCGACCCAAAGACCAAAATCCACATACCCTATAGGGAGCGCAAGTCGCTCTCTGGCACTGCTCGATACATGTCAATCAATACCCACTTGGGTCGTGAACAGTCTCGTAGGGACGATCTGGAGTCATTGGGACATGTATTCATGTACTTCCTTCGAGGGGGATTGCCATGGCAGGGTTTACGTGCTGCCACTAACAAGCAGAAGTACGAGAAGATTGGTGAAAAGAAACAGACTACACCTATCTCGGAACTGTGCGAAGGCTTCCCTGGTGAGGGCCTATTTCTTAATCACATGTGTGTGTATTCACTGACCATGCACCAGAGGAGTTTGCAATATATATGAATTATGTTCGGAAGCTTGGCTTCGAGGAAGCTCCGGATTATGACTTCCTTCGTGAACTCTTTACCAAGGTCCTCCAATCGCAGGGCGAAACTGATGACGGCGTCTATGACTGGATGCTTCTCAACGGTGGCAAAGGCTGGGAAGCCACCAACGTCAGTCCATGTTGTCATGAAAATGTATATCTTTTTCTGATATCCGTTTAACAGCATCACGCAAGCTCTTCTGCACCCCACCGTGAACACAGGCGGGATCGTGAACGTGAACATGGCGCTCATCGACGTGGTACCCGACAGGCTCAGGACCCGGCTAATGCTTCAACGGGTCTTGTCGTCAGTCCCGCGCCGGCACATGTCAAGAGTAGTCGCCGGGCTGCGAATGCGGAGCGAAATAGTTCGGCACCTCGTGATATAGGAAGCGTTCAGCCTCTAGCGCCCACCAGCCGGCGTGCAAGTCAACAACAACAACGGGAGGCAAGCGCACTTGCCAGCGTTGGCATCTCAAACACCCATCCATACGCGACTGCTTCGACACCGAACGGTTATCGAAACAACACTGACCGAACTGTCTATGGCCGAAACTCCCCTAATCCTGTACCGAATGGAAATGGTCTTCCCAATAACGGTTCGGAATCGTTCTTGTATGGCCAGATGCATAAAGGCGCAAACTCACGGGAGAACACGACAACTGGTGGCACTGGCACCAAAGACATGCATCCAACGGGTGTTCGAAGCATGGCGGTCTATGACCAAATGGTGAGGGTTGGTGAACAAGATGAGGATGGTGGTCATGGTCGGAAAAAAGGATTCTGGGCCGCGTTATGCTGTAGAGGATAGGAGTTGATCTCAAGACTTCCTTATGGTATGCGGCATCAGTTGTGGAGTCTCATTCAATGGATGACTGACAACTCATTCATATTTTTTCAGACGCTCGAAGAATAGATGGCATAGCTTCAAAAATCTTTCTCTCTAGGCAATCTAATTATTGATCCATAATCACTTGGTCACGATCACCCTCGTCTTTTCTCTTTCCGTTGTTTTCACGCTTTCGATGTCAGTTTGCATCTATTCGCATTGTAGTTTTACACCGGTTTTCTCTCCATCTTCGTCGGCCCATTTCTTCACACACGAACTGCAATCCAAAACTGCATCCTCATACCTTGCTGTCGTGGTGCCATTCAAAGGACGAACCATCTTAAAAGACTTCTTTCGCTCTTTCATTTGTATTAGTTAGCTGGCATAAACTTTCAATCACTCGGGTACTGTACTTAGAAGTATGATTTAGGACAGCCTCCCAAATCTATTTAATCGTTGACAATCTGACGAAGTTCGTTGTCGTAGTAAGTTAAGCTATGAACTGCTATGAAGCCTATGTCAAATTTCATAGCTCTAGGGCAGAAAGGACCATATCTGCGAGAATCCGGAGGGTGGAGACTTAAATAACTGACACAACCTTTATGCATTGATATATGTATGCCATTGACTTTCGTTGAAATATAATACAAGATTCATCTAGATAGCGTCATCGTCTTCTCGAATTTTGGTGGCTATGCGAATGTCGTCCTGTGTGATAGACGAGCGTTCACACATACTTCTGAATATTCCATTCGTTACTTGGTATAGATTGGCTGGGGTATCAAATTCCTACGAACAATGGTAAGGAATGGCTGGAGCGCATGGCATAGGTGATTTTCGACTCACAGCAATTTGCCCAGCGTCGAGAACACAAATTCGATCATAACCTATGATAGTCCGTAATCGATGGGCTATACACAGAATGGTACGGTCCTTGAACTCATTAGTTATCGTATCTTGGATGTTTCTATCGGTTTCGTAATCTACCGAAGCTGGAGTGTACGTTCGATGAGTTGAGTGGGTTGTCTGTACCATCGGGAAAGATGACTGACCAGTGGCTTCGTCCAAAATCAAGACCTTCGTATCCTTCACTAACGCACGAGCTAGCGATACTAGTGAGCGCTGCCCGATTGATAGGTTTCCGCCTTCATCCTCTATCACCGAGTCGAGTGTAAAGCGGTTTACGGGTGTATCGCTACCACTGTGACCGCCCATTTCGGAACTACTAGTGAGCACCGAGGCACGTTTTGTGTTGTCAACCAGATACGACCGTTTGAGAGCATCCCACAGTTTTGCATCATCGTGTAGGTTGAAAGGATCAAGATTTGTTCTGAGAGTTCCTGAAAACAAGAGCTAGTAGATAATACATTGAGATCAAGATTATCATCCAAAGCGAAAGAACCGACCGCGTCTTGTGGTATTATAGAAAGACCACTTCTGAGATCTGAGAGGCCTACGTTCGCTATATCCACACCGTCTATGCTGATAGCACCCGAATCTAGTTCGACGAGTCGATATATGGCGGACATCAGACTACTTTTCCCTGCTCCAGTTCGCCCAACGATGCCAATCTTCTCCCCTCCTCTGACGTCCATTGAAATGCCTTTAAGGACAGGCGGTAGCTCTGGACGATACTTGAGGACCACGTTGTCAAACTTGACATGACCTTGAGATGGCCATGGGGAGGGAGGCTTCTTGTCCGGTAGTTCGTGAGCCGCTTCTTGCTCAATTTCTTCAGCATAGTATACGACTCGTTCCACGGAGTTCATATCGTTCTCGACTTCTGCACTTTGACGAACGAGCCAACCAAACCTAGATTCCTCAAAGGTTAGCTTTGTCTACGTCGTAATGCGAACTAGCTTACGCTTGTTGGATGCTCAAAATGTAAGATAGCACGACACCAGTTTGAGACGGCGATATTGTGAAACGTGTGCCGACAGTTAGCAGCGCGACCACGAAGGTCAGAATCGTTCCCAAGAAGTCAAGTCGAATACCGAGCCAGCGCTGAGACACGGTAAGCATGAATCTCTGAAGCGCAGATGTGTACAGACCTGGTTTGTGACAGTCAACCAATAGGCTCTGAGATTGAACGAATGAGCTTTCTGACAAATGGAGACATCACTCCTCTGACCTGTTCTCCACATCTATTCTACGTTCGTTATCGAGCAAAAACCGTTCCGATTCACCGTATGCTCTGATAGTCGCAAGCCCTGACAAGCTTTCTGAGAAGTGGGAGTAGAGGGAAGATCGTAATATGGCATCTATCAATGCAATGGTTAATTTTGGCCGAATGATAACCTTGAAAGAGGCTTGCCTAAACGCTATTGAAATTGTTAGCCCCATGACAGATGAATAGAAATTCTCGCTTTGAACATACTTTCAATTCACGAGCACTGGCTCGATAGAAATATGCAGCATAGCAATACACCGAAAGGACAACCACCACGGCAATAAGGAACCACGGGAGGACAATCGAGATCAGGATGACAGCACCTAAAATGTTCGACATGGTGCCCGCTAGCATACGAAGGGCGTCTACGACACGATGGTGATTATGGCAGAAAGCTCAATCTCAAGTAAAGGATGACAAACCTCCAAGCAGATTATCAATAGTGTCGATATCTAAAGAAGTAAGGCAAGGTTGGTGTCAGTAGTTGTGGACTGGTTTTGTCAGAGGCGTTACCTTTGGCAAATCGATTCATAATCCGGCCCAGAGGTGTGGTTTCAAAGAAAGACATAGGAGCCCGCATGACACGTTCGATTGCGGCCTGAGAAACGGTGAGATGCCAGATACGGGGCAAAGTGAAGAAGTGTACGCACCTTGTGCAGACGTTGGGAAGCAAAGTAAGTGAGCATAGCGAATGTTGTTCCCATCATGAACATTGCTGTTGCTTGAGCAACTCCAAGCCCGGCATATATACCCATCTATATGGTACGATTTGAGTGTTTCAGTCATTACGAAAGTTCCTTGTATACTCACATAGAAGCCTTCAGGTTGAGGCCATTTCCTGATGCGTAGATGAGTCAGGTGCGAATATTAGAACAGACGATAATTAACTTACAGTTCTTCCCAGTAGACCAACCAATACGATGACATGACTGTCGCCCCCTGCACAAACACAAGCGACAGGAAGAAAATGGGTAGCAAGACAAACCCATTACCAGCTTGGATGTATGTCTTATAGATAGCCCCGCTGACAGCTCCTGTATTCCTTTCCTCTACTTGCATCATTCCAGCGCCGGGAGTAGCCTTCTTTCTTTTCTCTTTAACGCTTTCGTCGTCAGGATCATCTACTTTGACGACCTCGACCTCAGGTTTTTCCTCTTCGGACTTGTCTCGTTCGTTATTCCCGAACTCGTTAATGAATCTGGAGAATTCATTGCCGTTCACCATGAGCTCGTTATATGTGCCAGATTCGACGATACGCCCGTCGTTGATGACATAGATGTAATCGACGAGGGGGAGGAAGTGGAGTGCGTGAGTGACGAGGATCCGAGTTTTTCCCGATGTGCTCTTATGGAGGACGTTGTTGAACACGGCTTTTCCTACATGGGCATCCAGTGCAGAGAGTGGGTCCTGGAAGTGTGTAGGTCAGTTTGTATGATCGAGTACAATTTGAAGCACGTACGTCAAAGATCTGAATATCCGTGTCACAGTAGATAGCCCGACATATATTCAGACGCTGTTTTTGTCCGCCAGATAGCGATATACCCTGTAGATGTTGTCAATACTGAACTCACAGAGAGTAACAAAAAATCGATATACCTTTTCGCCAACTTCGGTCATGTCACCATTGGGAAGCATCTCAAGGTCCGGTTCTAAACAAGAATCCCTTACAGCATTCCAATAGCGTTCCTCGTCAAATGGCCTTCCGAAGCAGATGTTTTCCCTGATGGTAGCATTCTGTATGAATCAATAGTCAGACTCATAGTAAGTGCATGAAGTACCAGAACCTGCCTGAATCCAAGCACTCTGAGGACAATACCCAACGCTCCCGCCAAACTTCACTTTACCATCGGTTCTTCTCATCTCTCCAATGATCCCTTGGAGCAGAGACGTCTTCCCGCTGCCAACTTGTCCAACCACCGCGACTAGCTGTCCTCGAGGGATGGTCATGGTGATGTCATGAAGTTTGAACGGTTCCTGAGGAGCCTCGGTTGGAGCAGCCGGCGCAGAAGGGCGAACAGCTTTCTTTCCCTTTTTCTTCTTTCCTTCGACTTCTGGAGGAGGCGCGTCCCAGGAGAAAGATGCACCTTTAACTTCGACTGCAGCATCAATGCTTTCGTCTATCACTAGGGTTTCGTCCAAAGTCTCAGCTTCGAATACTCCATACAGTCGTTGGATTGCATTGTGAGCATCAGTGATGGAACTAAACGACAACGCTGGATTTGAATTGAGCTTCAAGCATGAGACAAAAGAAAAGATGGACATACGAAGCATCATCAAAGGCATCCTGAGCAAGTTGAAGAGAGTCAGGGAGGCAAAAATGTCAGCAGCGTTGAGCTCATGCCCAGAAAGAGAGTAAGTCACGAATGCTAGCACTGAGGCCAAAGTCGGAAGTGACATGGCTATTGCATTGTTAGCAGCTCGGATAATGAGGAGGGTTCGGACGTAGCTATAAACATATACTCAGTACCATATCTCAGAGTAAAGGGAAACGATAGACACATACTACATTTCCTGGTATCGATATTCCGCAATCCTCTTGAGGAAAGGAACCTCCCATGCAAAGTACTTGATGATTTTCATACCACCGAGGAGCTCTTGAAGGAGTTTAGCACGTTTATCTGTCCAGAGCATGCTCTTCTGTCTGAGAGCAAACATTTTCTTCATTGCAAAAGTCTGGATAGGGGTAGAAAGGATGAAGAACGCGAAACCAGCTAGCGCACTGGGCCCAAGATTGATGATAAGTAGGACAAGACAGATCGTCATTTGGATGGGTGCAGCCCATGACTAAGGACGTAAGCCCAATTTAACAATTCAAAGTCGGATATGATTGATATAACGTACCATATGAAAGAAACCAGCACAGAAGTCAATCCGGGACACATCCGTCGATATGTGGTTCATAATGAGACCGTTAGGAAGTTTGGAGCGAGCACGAGAAGTCAGGCGCATTGAACGAGCGTATATAGCTGCTATCAAGCCCCCACGGAGCAGGACACCGCTACCAGCTGAACGATAAAAGAATTGATGGGTGCAAAGTGACGAAAAGACCTGCAGGAAAAACAATCCCACCTGTGTAACGGGGGTAGATTTGTATTCAGCACAGAACGTCAGAACTCGTTCTCTTACCGCCATTCCTATGCCCTTTCCTATAGGGGGAACCGCCGCGCCCTCCATATGATTCGTATAAGATTCTGTGGCAAAGTTCACGATTGACTACGAAGCATAGTAAGAAAGGGATCAAGCGAAAGCTCGTACTGGTACGTACCTTGACCAACAATGGCGATGTCACTTGTGCGGTGTCACCCATTACTTTGAACAATCCTCCTGTCCAAAAGAAGACCTTGACACTGTCGTTCAAGGCCATGACTAGACTGGCTCGTTTCTTGCCATCTTTCTCTCGCCACTGCTTCTCACGCTCTGCTCTATTGCCTCGGAGTGTCCACCAGATAGCCTTCAAGCCAGGTGAGATTTGACCCTTCTCCAGCGCTTCGTTGTATTCCTTGGCTTCTTTCCTGCGTCTTTCAAACGAGGTTGCAATTTTCTCGCCAATGAACGCGGCTTTTCGGTCATCCTGAAGCTTGTACAAGTCTGACGCTTCCAGGGGGCGATGAAAACCCAGGGTAAGAAGAGGATTGATCCATTGAAAAACGACCAAGCTGAGTAGTGAGGCTGTCGCTTCAGGAATGAGTTTGGCATCGTCTATCGATCCAGTCGGAGCTGGTATTGGTTTAGAAGAAAGATGCAAGAAGCGACGAAATCTGATCAACGAATAAGTAAATTGTTGATCAATACATACGTAGGGGAAAAATGATGGAGTCGAGCTCGTACCTCGATTCTTCGGGCGTCTTTTTACCAACTGCAGTCTCAAGAGACTTTTCATCGATATCCGCACTCTCTTTCTCTGTTTTCTCTGGGGGAAAGGACATCGTGGAAGGAAACAGTGAGGGAGAGAGAAAAGTACCTCGCTTCAATCCATAATGTCATGGTTTACTTATAGATGTCTGCGGCTGGCTTTGCCGTCGGAAGCTATTCAGGCACACTATCTCATACATACACCAAAAGCGGTATGATTTTCGCAATAGTCGAACGTCCTCCTCACTCCAAAATGCGAAAGTAACCTTTGAACAAACTTCGAAAGAGTGTATCGGTTCTATCCTATGGGCCTCAAGCAAACCTCTTTTACTTACCTGGCTCTCTTGCTACCACAGTTCTCTGTGATTAACCGAACCGACAAATGACAAATCAACAGAGGTCAGCCTTCTGAAATTCTCCCGCATTCCGGTATACCAGTGCTTACCAAATGCAACGCCTCGATGAGCGTTTCCAGGCGTTTCCCCTCCACCATCTGTTCTGATTCATATTCTGATCTAATGGGCTTGCACAGGACTGCATAGAGTGCAGTTTTGCCTTCGATATCCGCACTAGATCTGCACCTTCTGAACTCACCTGTATACTCAGCAAGCCTTGTCCAAGCCCCTAATCTGCTCAAACCCCCGAAGGTTTGAAACCTTACACTGAGAAGCGTTCAAGCCCCACTTTCGAAGAGAGACCGGCGACAGCCTCGAGGTAAGTAGCTGATTCAGTGATTGCAAAGCAAAGTCTCAGGCAGAATATCCGTAGATCTCGGGGAGGTTACTGGATTCAATAGTCTCACTCCCAGCCAACACAAACACGGATAATTAACAAACCGCTATATCACCCGATATCCTTGGTTTGAACTTTGAAGTTTTGAAGTCGCGTCCAAATTCTGGGCATATGTACGCATCAACGGCGAGGAATTGAGAGCATTCAAAGTTTCACCAATTTCGCGAGCACCCCAGTTAAGATGGTGATTCATCTATCACACCAGGAAGTGCTTTCCAAATCCCACGAACCATGAAGTTAAAATACCGAGGCTTTGCTGCGGAATAGGCAAAACTGATCACCTATCTGACGTGTTTCTATCTCTATCGTGATGAGTAGAGCTTCCGGATGGTCGAGTCTTTGGGAATTCCAAGACAGCAGGAGTAGATTGAATGGTTCGGAATAATAGCAGGAAAGAGCTCAAACTTCTCCTTTATCGGGGTGTTCATAACATCAGAAACTATTAGTATCAAAAGGTCAACATCCGAGGTACATCCACCGGTAGTATGGCTACATACCTTGGATCATGTATTTCAAGATCGATTCCAATTTAACCTACGTATTGTATAAATCGGTATTTACTGAAGACTCAAATTCCTCCCTTTCATGTCGCAAAATGGAGTCGAACTCGGTTTCTTTCGAGGTGTCGAGTCATTGGATCATCAACAAAGGTTCTCAAAATAGAATCCAACCGCCCAGAGTGATTACCGGGCAGGGTGACGGTAACCCATGTCCAAAACTTGCCAGAAGAATCAACGCGGAAGGTAATTTCACACTACGTGGTTCAATTCAAGGTCAACGAAAGAGATAGAGATACTGCTCATGAGGACTCACCAACGGATCCTCGCGGAACGAGTTGAAAATTATGCTCAACTGGCGAACCAGCAACATCATACTATCAATCGTGGGTTCCATCTGCTTGCCGTCCCAATCCATAACAAGCGGCATTGAGTGATAGGCTTGTCGAACGATTTTTCGAACACGTTCGTGTATCTTATCGGGTTTCCCATCGAAGGTCGCATGCGTTAGCTGAATGACAACTCGAGTTGTGCTAGGAATGACAATTTCAGATACCAACGTAGTTACATAAATCCACTCTGGACTTTGGCACTTACCGTTGTGTGCAAAAGGCGGTAACAGTTTCTCCGAGATGACAAGCCGTTGACAACATTGTCTGGTCCAGATCCTTAGTTGAAGCGAAAGTGAATGCGAAATTTTTCTGCAGATCCCGGTCGTATATCTGCAGGAGCTCGAATGCATTTTGAGTGTCTCCGAATTCAGTGACCAAAGTATACCAAGAGTTCGCGCAGAGAGGATTCACCAATGATGGAATGGTGTTAAAGCCACGAATACTTGAATCTGATTGTTCTACTGGAGCCAGAGGAATCGTCCAACAAGCTGAATCTCCTAAACACCGTGCGGTATCACGAAACTCAGAGCGGAAGCGAAGTGCGTTATGACGGGAAGGAGTCGGGCTGGAGTTCCATCCTCGTGCGCGGTATTTTTCAAAGGCAAGAGCAATCTTGTGTGGCATGCGGTGTACCTTCTCGCTCCATACTTCTACGTTGAGCCTTTCGACATAGGTGGTGTAGGGATAGAGGGCATATGCATGAGTGTAACTGATAATGTTCATGACGCAAGCTATAAGAAACAACAGCACCTCCGTCAGTGCTGATCTATGTTATGACTTCATTCACCCAAAGCCTGAGGTGAACAACGCGCCGAAATTTGTTGTTTCAAGGCAAACGAGAACGGTTTGGATTTCATAGTGAACAGCAATCGACCATTCGGCCTGATCGCTTTCAGCCATTCATCATTTGAATCAACAACAAATGCCGACTGTTTTCACCTCGGGCGAAAGGGAAATGCCAGTGCAGTGATGGGCCGGGATTAAACTTACTCGAGTGGAATTCCAAGATGACTTGAACCAGATTTGACCTGCAAGAGATGATTTGGATCTTCTTCCTGTCTGACTCCCTGACGAAGCTATATACACCCCAATTTCCGCGAGAGTTGTAGTTCGAACCTGGATGGTTTCGACCCTCATCATCTGCTTCAAAAGCTTCTTGAAACGACCGTGGTTGATTACGTCTGGGCGCGTAGTCATATCCGACACCCAGAAGAAATCCTGCCAGCAACGCAATAGTATCCCAGGCCCTGATGATATATAGATCAAGGTCCGAGTCTTCGAAGGTTGATAAGTCGAAGAACTGAAGTGCAGCAGAACCAGATATAACGAAATCGGTTTCGAGTTGGATCAAGCGAAATTCATCGATTTGATCCGCGGTGAAGTATGGGGACAATATGTGATGGACACGATAAGCCTGTCGATTGAACGAAGATACAGCATCGTAAGCCTCTTTGCTCGCTAGGGAGTATCGATGGCGATCGAGCGGTGAAAGTTCGCGAAGGATCAAGAAGGAAACATTCATGGGCCTGTATCATAAGCGCGTCTGTTTCAGGTTGTAATTATCAGTTAGTGAATCTGATATGCACATACAACAGTCCTGTCCGTCGCTGTTTCTCGCCTGGAATCGCAGGTTGCTTTTGCTCCACAGCCACAGCCATATCCGCTTCTTGTTGATTTGCTTGAGCTATCCATCGTAAGCACACATAGACAACAGAGACTGTAGAAAAGAAGGACCAAAAGGTTCGAAAGATTGAGAGCAACATGGTAGCGGTGGCCCACCACGAATCAGACAGACACGATCGGTTTTTTTCAAAATTGTTCCATAGCACGTGAGCAATTGAAACGCGCTCACGTGACTTCAGCCAGGCATCTGTAACCTGAGTATATACTGTATTCAGCAATGAACGCGTCAGTGAGCTACCATTGGCTAGCATAACTCAAGCTAGTGTAACTGGATGCTCTAGCGGGCTTCGTCTTTGCTAGCTGTCTGATAGTCTAACGAAGAGTAAACTCATTTGGAAATACACGCCGCTCCTTACTATCAAGAAAGCTGCGTGTATTCCTCCACTCGCTAGTGTCAAAAGAGGTACATATATACTAAACGAGTTTACTCTTTTTTTGTGAACTACAGCGGCCAGCCAGGCTACATATATACTCTGCCTTTATTAGACCGGTAGTGCCAACCTTGCGGCGATCTCCGACTCTTGAAATGTCTTGAACACATTGAAGATAATAAACTACAGGGGAGATGTTGAACAAATGATACCAGGTTGAATTATCCTTACGGAAGTGACAAAACCCTCCTCTAAAGAGTCGGAGATAGCTCAGAGCCATCCTTTTATTGATTATAACAATAATTATCCCTAACATCAGCGAGCGATTCGGGAGGGAGCCATTGATGCAGACGGCTACAGCCTAGTACAGGAAGCTCTTCAAAGGCTGATCAAGACTCTTTTTCTTGGCGAGTGCTGCTTTCAATCAAAGCCAAACTACGAGCGGCTCTATACATAAACACTGAGCCCAAAACGTGACAGCGACGACCGAGTCGATGCTCATCTATGGTCAGTAGTAATGATAACAATCAAGTACAGTGCTCCATCTCTCGGAATAGTCATTAGAATATATTAGCTCAAATCATCCCTCAAACAGTAGTCAGTCCCAAGCGGCAAAAATCTGAGGCTCGGAGTAATGAGTATTCAAATAATCACCATTCTTGCGAGCACCAAGCTCAAGAGCCAGGAGGACTCTCCTAAATCAATGCCATATGGTAATACACCTACCACAACAGTTAAGTATATGGAGCGGCCCACTTCTCTGAGAATTCAAGATATATTTCAGTATACTACACAGCAGAAGCTGATTTCAGTGGACCAAAACAGTGATTGGTAAAAGTTTGAATATTTTCTTCGTTCGGAGTATCTGGACTCTGTATCATGTAACATCAAAAGCTATAACAGTAACAGTGATCACAAGGTCAGCATCTAAACAATTGATAAAATGTGTCCTACATACCTTGAGGCTTGAATCATGTTTTCTTACCAGATAGTAGATTCAGTCCAACCAGTGATATATTGGGATCTACCATAGAGAAGGATTTCTCCCTTTCTAGCCGAAAAATGCACCCGGACTCTGTATCTTGCGAGGTTCCTTATCATTGGATCATCAAGAAAATGTCTCGAATTAGAATCTAAACGCCCAGGGTGAGTACCAGGCAGGGTAATAACAACCCAGGTCCAAAGGTGGCCATCTTGATCAATGCGGAAAGTGATTTCACACTCCATGGTTCAACCTAAGGTCAACGGAAAGAACAGAAACACAGCTGGTACAGACTCACCGCTGGATCCTCGCGGAAAGAGTTAAAAATGGTGTTCAATTGGGGTACCAGAAACATCAAGCTTGAGACAGTGGGTTCCAACTGCTTGCCATTCCAATCCATAACTTCAAAGGGCATAGCGTGGCAGGCTCGCTGAACAATCATTCGAACACGTTCATGTATATCGTCGGGTTTTCCATCGAACGTCATATGCGTAAGCTGAATGAGATCTTCAATCGAGCTAGTCACATTGAGTAACTTTTAAAAACTGACACAAATTTACTGCAGGACTGACCATTGTGAGCGAAAGGTGTCTTCATTTCCTCCTGTCAGAATAGCAGATAACAATTGCTGGCAATGTAACATCCAGTGAGGTATAGAAGCGAATGTGAATGGAAAGGCCTTTTCCAAGCCCTGGTCATACAACTCTGAGAGGCTGAATTCATTCCGGAGGCCTTGATCTTCACTGACACAAGTGTACCACGAGTTCGCACGGAGGGAGTCCACTAGTGGTGGAGCGGTGTCAGAGTCTTGAACAATCGAATGGCCTTGCTGTACTGGAGTCAAAGGGATAACCCAACAAGCTGAATCTCCTACACAACGTGGGGTATTCCTGAACTCAGACCGAGAGCGAAGAGCGTTCTGATGGGAAGGAAGCCTAGAACTTGTATCCCATCCTCGTGCGCGATATTTCTCAACGGCAAGATCGAGTTTGGCTTGCACGATTGATTCACTATGGCTCCTCATCTCTATGGAACGCCTTTCAATATAGGTCGCGTAAGGAAACAGGGCATACGCATGAAAGTAGCTGATAAAGTTCATGACGCAAGCTAAAAGAATCAACAGCACCTTCGTCAGTGCTGTCTCGTTATATAACCCCCAGTTCACCTGAGGTGAACAACACGTCGAACTTTGCTGTTTCAACGCAGATATGGAAAGTTTGACATCGAAGTCGATCGTGACTCGAACCAAGAGCCATCTGACCCTTCAATCTTCACTCGTCCCTTTTCATTCGCATGAAACAACAAAATTCTTAGTGTTCCTCACCTCAGGCGAAGAAAAACATTGGGTCAGCAATTGATCGAACTTACTAGAGTGGAATTCTAGGATAACTTCAACCACATTTGACCTGCATGTTATGATTTGAATTTTTCTCCCGGTTGACTCTCTGACGAAGCTATATACGGCCCCAATACCGCGACAGTCGTAGTCGATCAACTCTGGTTGGTTTGACCTAGACGAATCATCTTCAACATCTGCTTGCATCGACCGCGATTGATCTGGTCTGGGTGCATATTTATATCCCGTACCCAGAAGAAAGTGTGCCAATGTAGCAACCTTATTCCAGTCTTTGATGACATATAGATCAAGATCTGAGTCTTCGAAGACTGACAAGTCGAAAAACTGAAGTGCAGCAGAACCAGATATAACGAACTCGGTTTCGAGTTGGATCAAACGAAATGCATCGATTTGCTCCGCATCGAAGTATGGGGATAGAATGTGCTGAATGCGATAAGCCTGGCGGTGGAACGAAGATACAGCGTCGTAGGCCTCCTTACTTGCCAAGGAGTATCGATAGCGATCGAGCGGTGAAAGATCGCGAAGTATCAAGAAAGAAACATGCATAGGGCTGTATATCAGGCATATCAGTTCAAGATTGTGACTACCAATGGATCATATACACATACAGCAGGCCTTTCTTTTCCTCCTCCTCTGGTTTCTCGCTCATGATTGCGGACTCAGGCTGATTTTTGTCCACAGCCGGGGCCCGATTGGACTGATTAACTTTAATCAACCACTGAGAGCACAGATAGGCAGTCGAGAATATGGAGCAGGAAAGCCAAATTGTTCGCACCATTGAGCGTAACATTATGATTGTGGACAGTTGTGGACCGACTCGGGAACTCAGTTTTTCCAAATTTGGCATCACGTGAGCGATCGTGTCACTATAAACGCGCTCGCGTGACACATTTAGTGTCAACCGGTATCTCGGCCCGGCAACCAGCCTTTCTGCTGACCATCATCCCAAACTCAACGAGTGACTGCTGAGAACGACGGTGGCCATGGAAAGCCCTGCTTCCAATCATACTTCTTTTCTCGGAAAACGCTCTCGTCAATCAGAACCAGATTCTGAGCAGCTACAGACGCCAGGGCCAACACCAAACGCAAAACGCGCGAAAGCGACGACGACGACTCCGATACTTGATAGCAACGGTAACAAGGAAAATGTCCCGCCTCTGAATGTTACCCCCGTCAATAGCTCGAGTATTTCTCCACCCGGTAGTCGAGCAATCAGAGCTCTTCGCAGGAGCGCTACTGTAGAACGTTTCCATACGCCGGCTCCTGCTCGGGCATGTGAGTATCTTGAGCATTGATTAGTGGTTTTAGCTGACGCGTCTTTCTTTTTAGCTATCAAGAGAAATGCCTCCTTCTCGACCTCTTTTGCCAGCTTGTCGCTTACTACGCCGCCCGCCACGCCTCTTACCTTGCTTCCAATTCATGCTCGTGTCAGGGCTTTGCTTCGTGCTACCACCGACAGTAATGTCTCCATGCCAGCACGCGATAATGAGCGCGAGTTCATCTCGAAACTCTTGCGCGGATTTTTGAACTCTTCCGGAGATGACGCGTCGCATAACCTCTACGTGTCTGGGTCCCCTGGATGCGGCAAGACTGCCCTGATGAATTCTATACTCAACACTCTCGAGCTGGACAAGACTAGAGTCATCAAGGTTAACTGTATGGTCCTGAAAAACCTTGACGAGCTTTGGGATCGTCTCATCTGTGAATTTGATGGCGTAGTTCAGAAGAAACGAAAGTCTGGCACTACAAGTGCCAATGGTCGTGAAGCTGTAGAATCTCTATTATCTGGAATGTCAACTCGATGGTGGGTTTCCTGATTTCCTACGTACCAGTCATATTGACACTCACATGATGACTCGTGTAGCATTCTCGTCCTCGATGAAATGGATCACGTAGCTTCCAATCCACAATCCCTCTCTTCGATCTTGAACCTTGCCAAATTCAACAAGCTGTGCGTTATTGGCATTGCCAATACCCATACCCTTATGAACTCTCCTCCGATCTCCTCTGGTCACTTCCAGACTCTTCATTTCTCTCCTTACACCTCTGCGCAGTTGCTCCAGATCCTGCAATCGCGCTTGAGTACACTCACGAGCCCAACTCCTCCCAGAACCGAGGCCATCAAAGAAATCAACGAATTTCTTCCTCGTCCAACTCTGACTCTTCTGGCTCAGAAGATCGCTGGACTGACGGGAGACGTCAGAACATTGTTTGAAGTTCTTCGTAGGGCGATTGATCTTGCAGTAACATCGTCTGTCAGTATGAACGCGGATGATGACGAAAGTTTCTTTGCGAAGGCCGGCCCTGTGTTCTCGGTCTCACCTTCGAACGTACTAGCTGCGCTGAAAACAGGTCCACAAGCGCAAGCGAAGAGTCACTCATCAGCGCAATCCCAATCGGCACCTGCGCGAACCATCTCCAATAGCGGGATCGTTCAGAAAGTCGCGGGCTTGGGCTTTCAAGCTCAATTGGTCCTCCTCGCTGTTCTCGCGGCCTCGAAACGACTCGAGGTTGGTTTGACTATCGACGTCTTGTCCTCCCGTACCCCCTCTGCATTGTCGCGCAGAAGCACCCTGAAGTCTCTCAGCAACGACAAAAGGATTGTCATGAACGAAATGAATCTGTACGCGTTCTATTCGCAGATCCTTCGTCGTGACGGTGGAGACGTCGGCATTTCCACCCCTGTATCTCGAATTGAGTTTTCGGACTTGCTTGGAATGCTCGAGGGTGTCGGTCTAGTTGTCTTGGGACACTTGGATACGTCCCCGAAGAAGAAGAGGGTTTGTCTTGGAAGGTCTGTGTCCTTCAGTAAATCTTCAGATGCTTCTGCTCGCTCCGGAGGCACAAAAGCGGAGAAAGTTGGACTTGCACCGGGTGTCTGGGCAGACGAACTACTCAGAGGGCTTGGGATTACTGGTTCTACAAATGCTAGGCCGTCACAAGGTATCAAGGAAGAAGAGTTGTCTACCATCTGGATGAGAGAGGATGCAGTCGTACGCAAAGAGTTGAAGAACGTCGAGAACAAGCGCGACGCGCATGGGGAGAACCAGATGTTTGTAGATGCATCTATGGATGATTGACCTTTTTGGTTTTGCTTGTTTGTTTTTCCCTCCCTTTTTGCATGCTTTATGCCAATCATGCTCATGCTTCACAATTTTATCTTGTTTCGGGTGTGACCACGCATACATTATTCTCTAAAATTAAACGGTAAACAAACCAGATGAATATTCAACCTACCTACACGAGTACGTAGCATAACTTAAATAGCGTACGCCCGTAATCCAACATATGTTCGTTCCAATACCGAGACCTCTGTGCGTTCTCATTGCCAACTCGAGTCACGACTCTACCAGCTGGCAACGAAATCAGAAGGGAGGATTACCGAAGGTTTGTGACCTGGAGGAGTCCAATAATGAACGTCGAACCGTCCCATGTCTCGGAGGACACTCAACGAAGGATGAACCTCCATATCGATTGTAGTCACATGCATACTAGAAGACTGGTTCCATGAAGGAGGTTCTAGCAGCAACGTAACCATCTCCAGATACGGAGCTTGACTTAAGACTTGGGCAAGCCGAGCCCATACATCGCTATGTTGTCCGAGATCGAGCAATCCGTAGGTCGAAGGGACGACGAAAGATAGCCGTCGCAAAGACAACTCCTCCAGCTTCATTTTGAGGAACATGTTTCCTAGTTTTAAGAGATGCCGGCCAAGAGAAATGGGTGACACAGGCAAAGCCAGGATGAGCTCTTCTATAACTCGATGCCCCAATAAACTGGGCAGTAGATCTGATAAAGTTTTCAATCTATGCATCGCAGTTTGAGGAGTGAAGGACTGTACCAAATGTATACAAGATCTCCGAAGTGTCGAGATATCTCAGGGTCTCCTCATTATTTTCCACTAAAATCTCGATATCGGTACAATGTAGGTGTATGGTATAAGCCACGAGTCGATGAAGCTGCTGTAATATCGGATGGAGATATTGCAAGAGGAGTGAGAAGGTCGAAAGTATGGAATCGTTATCGTTTATAAGGCTGAAACCTCGTATAGCTGGTAAGCCAACAGGTTTAATAACCGCTTGGTCGACATTTCTTTCCGTGTAGTTTTTCCCTAACGTTAACGACAATTCCTGCAGCGTCTGGGTGGATATAGATTCGAAGCAGCCAATGAGGGTTCTGAGCGATGGTATATCGGTTAACCCCAATTTCCTCAACATAGGAAATTGATTCAAAGAGACCTGCCGAAGAAAGGACGGCGCCAGTGTAGAGGAGAGTGTTAGGGAGCGTAATTGCGTGCAGTACGGCATGACCGCGTACAGACTAGCCAGATTATTGGTCTGTGTAGAACATTTGATATGTTTGAAAAGCAAAGCACGTCCGGGATTCGCAAGGATAAAGGAAGGAAAGTCGGGGCGGGTATGTAGTCCGCTGAAGAAGTGCTGAAAGCTTAACAGACCCATCGGAGTAGCAGGTGTAGCATCAACCGTCACAAGATTGAATAGCATTGGTTGAGCTATACGCCTCCAGCATCGGCATACAAGGGTACAGTTCTCGAGCTGATATGCGTAGAGATATTCCAATACGAGGTGAATGACATCGTCCGGGAGCCAGAAAGGATTAGTGGAGTCTCCCCATAGCTTGGGCTGCGTGGTTGCTAGAGCATGTCCATATGTTCATCGAGGAGAATGATGAAAGCGCAAGACAATGCTCACTACTCATGTTAGATAAAATAGACGTCGGGATTTGGTCGGGATTGTCGGGACAGAGTGTGATAGAGTTCAGAGATAGGGTTTCCCCAAAGTCACACGAAGTCAAAGCTAACTTTTATCTTGAATATCATTTTTCGCGTCCTTCAGGTTTTTCGACCTACATGCGAGCCTCATAGCCGCTATGTGCTTGCAAGACTGCTCGCTAGTAGTCTGACAATTGCAGCTAGTCGCTCGCCCAACGGCCTCACTTAGCATCGGATTCGTAAACTTCGAACCTTTCAATATCCACTGGTGGCCTTCGCGTCTTTCTCAATGAAAAGCTCTTTGCTAATCAACAAGTCAATTCGCACTGCCCAGAATCATCGTCGTAAAGCACCTTGGCGCACTCACTCAGTGGCTACGAGCACGTGAGCGAGAGGTATATATTTTCTGAGGACAAAGAACAATGTTCTAATACTTAGTACTTGACGTTCATCACCTCGCCACTCTGAAGCACTTCGCCACTGAACCCCCGAAAGCTTTCTATCTTGGATAGCGCCTAACATTCTCCCTTTAGCTCAATATGGAACCTCAGTACGTGCTCAAGTTATTTAGCGTAGAAAGACTAACTTATTCGCTGCGCCACTCAGGTCGAGCGGTTACCAAAAGCTATATCCAGACCTTGCCTCTTTCAAGTCCGACAATGTACCACATAGTAGTCCTCTCAAGCCTCGTATCGTGAGTAGTTCTATAGCCCGGGATCTTCCATGCTGAGCTCATTGCTTGAAGTTTGTCCGAAATCCACGAGCCTCCGGCGGGCCCCAACACAGGACTACTACTGTGTTTGCCACATCATTCTCAGATGATACGAAACCGTATGCTGTTTCTACTCCGCCCGAACAGACCGCGTTCCGCACTATCTATCTTTCTAGTCCAAAGCAAGTTGGGACGCCCCAAAGACGATCTGGTCAATCCAGCTCGGTCTCTCCAAAACCGAAACCAAACATGACTCCGACGAAACCGAAACCGAAACCGAGATCTCAGCACACGGGAACGAAGTTTGAGGAAGTCAGCAACGGAGACGATCCCCTCAAAGGACAGCCTAACAGTTCGAGATCTCGAACATCGGAACCCAGCGCCAATAATGTTACGGCTGGACTAGAGTCACCAAGGCTGATCAAACAGGACACTCCGGTGAAAACCAAGAAGGAGCCTCGACAATCGGAACCTATACCTAATTCTGGTGTGTATCTTCATGAATTCATCGTGATATGGCTCTGCATGTTTTCCTCTCCATCAGGATCCAGCCCTTCAAGTTCTTCTACTAACAACAAAAGACCACCGAACACCGCAGATCCTACCAACTCGACCGATTCGGAAAAGTGGCCTACATATACAATATTGAACCTAAGCCGCTCGCATGACTATCCAGTGTCTGACACGACATTAGAATACTCGGACTACAGATTGAAGCCACATCAAGCCTATGCTCGACTCGTCATGGCAGAAATGGAAAGGAACGGTCGTAGAGGCGGAATTCTGGCAGACGAAATGGGGTAAGTGGGTCTATATTTGTATGTTCGAAACAACTTATCGCTCATGACATCCGTTAGCCTCGGGAAGACTTTAGAAATGCTTGTACGCATTAAGGATGACAAGTTGAACGCGATTAAACGTGGAGAAGACATAGGCCCGACTCTGTACGTGTTCATTCAGTATACAGATCAGTCTATATTGATTCGATCGATCTCTTCACCTCGTTAGTGTCGTCGGGCCAAAATCTATTCTCCTACAATGGCAGGAGGAAATTCGCCGAATGTTTTGTCACGATGAAAGGCTGAGATGCATAATATACCACGGCTCAGATCGTGGCAAGCGTTGTGAGTATCCACGCTCTCTAACACGCCAAGTTGGAATTGAAACGATTGTGTTGTATAGTCTCAGAGATCCTGGGTGAAACGGACATCGTGCTTACTACTTATGGAATTCTGAAGAACGATTATGACCTATCACTCAAAGGTTCGCACAAGTGTCAGAAAGACGTTGCTTCGCATTAGCTTAATGAAGCGTGAATGTAGATCCAGCCACTGACAGCACTGATACTACGACAGACAACACTGATACAGCGACTCCCAACAAAACAGCGACTCCCGGCAAAAAATCAACTCTCAACGAAAAAGCAACTCCCAACGAAAAAGCGACTCCTGCCAACCTGTTTCGACTCATTTGGCGTCGATTGGTGTTAGGTAGAAAGTCGTTCTTGCGCTGTGCTCCCATGTCCTAAGCCTGTTCTTAGATGAAGCACACGAAATTCGGAATCCTGAAGCCAAGAAGACCTTAGCAGCTTTGGCTGTGAAGGCCGTCCTCGTTTGGTGTTTGACTGGAACTCCAATGTGAGTCCGGGACTTTGATATCCGTCCGAAATACGTGCTTAGCCTGTCTCCGATAACCCCAGACAAAACAGGCTTCTGGATCTTTACTCTTTCTTCCATCTGCTTGGGATTGAAGACTTCTCAGATCTACAGTGGTACAAAGATAATATTGAAGGTTCAAAGAAGAAGCCTCCTTACACTCCTAACCCAGGAGGTCAAGTAAAACTGAAGGTTCGTTCTTCTGTAGTGACCGTACTCAACCCTTCTGAAACAGAGAATTGTATTTAGGAGTTGCTTGAGAAGGTTATGCTTCGACGACTCAAAAGCGATAGAGTCAACGGACGTCCTATCCTTGAACTACCTGAACTTCGAATCAATATTTTGGATTGCCAATTTTCACCGCCTGAACGGACATTCTACATTGCGTTAGAGACACGAATGCGACACATCATCGAAGAATTGTCACGACAGCTTGATGAAGGGGATATTCACTTCTATACTACTGCTTGGGTGATCCTGCTGCGTTTACGACAAGGTGAATTGTGATTCTCAATCTTCCGAGTCCCAACTGCTGATCACGTCATCAGCTTGCTTGCACCCAGCTTTATTGGTAAAAGAGCGCCAAGTCGAACAGGATGTAGAGGATGCAGGCTCAAAAGAGAAGCGCCGGGATGTATCGCAAACAGATGACAAATGTCCTTTGTGCAGAAGAACGTATGTATCTTCTCGATGGTGAGTTACTGCGCCTGATCATAGTTTGGCTAGCACTGTTTCGGCCTCGCACAAGAGGGAATGTCAGGAACTCATCGACATGGCCAAGATTTTTCGAAGAAGTTTGGCTTCGATGAAGATCAAAATCACTTTGGAAATCTTGCGTGAAATACGAGCTCGTCCTGGGAGCGAGAAAACGATCATCTTCTCTCAGTTCACTTCGATGTTGGATATTCTTCAGCCCTTCCTCGAAAAACAGGGTATACGCTTTTCCCGACGTAAGCTTTCAACAGCTCCCAACCTGAACGTATCTAGATTTGATATTGATAAACTGACTTCAACATTACGTAGTTGACGGAACGATGGACATGAAAAACCGCCAGGAGCATCTGAAGAACCTTAAGGAGATGCCTCGGGTGACGGTGATCCTGGTGTCGTTAATGGCGGGCGGAGTCGGTAGGCCTATAATCATCAACGATCTGGAATTCATCTAATTTACAACTATTCGGGATGTTCTAGGACTCAATCTTACAGAATGCAACAACGTTATTCTGTTTGATCTTTGGTGGAATCCTGCTGTCGAGGAACAGGCTTTCGCGCGCGCTCATCGCATGGGACAAACTAAGCCTGTCAATGTCTACAAACTTGTAACCCAGAACACCGTTGAAGGACGGATTATGGAGGTAAGACCATTTTAGCTTGCACACTATCGTTGTCTGATTCCGATGCTCCCTTTCTCTTCAGCTCCAGGATGCAAAAAGGAAGATCGCGACGGAAACTTTGGATCGGAATGAGGTTGACAACATGCAAAGTCTCTCAAAGGAACAGCTCCTCCATTTGATGTCTGGTCGCTGATAGAGGTATGAAGGGGACACTACTCGTGGGGACGGCTGAGGTGGTGCTACAGCTAGTAATGTAGTATGTACTATACCGTACAGCGTACTCTAGCTCGAAAGGAGTTTTCGGCAATTTCCTCGCAATCTTATCATACGTGTTTGTTGCGTGTTTGTACTGGTTGACTTCCCGTAGAGATTTGTAGCTAAATCCGAGCTACAAATGATCCGCATTTGGGTTTGCCGGGATGCCAGCGCCACAATCAGCGGAGTTCGAATTTTTTACTGGGCTACAAACCTTATTGTTTGTTAGAGGGTCCCGACCCTCTAACAGATTTTTTGCCGTCTACAAACCATGCATCCGGAGCCTAAATTGGTATAAAATCCCCTCCCTTGCCCCTTTTGGTAGTTCTCACGAGGTCCTGACCTGAATTAAGTATAGGTTGCAAAATTGTCTGCGGGATGCATGTGCCAACAAATTTAGCTACAAATTCCCATCAAAATATTTATTCTTCGGAATTAGCTACAGAAATTCTACGGGAAGTCAACCACTGATTTACCGAGCGCCCTTATCTGCCGTTCCCAGCTTCGTCCATCATCGATCTTCATCGATTCAATAGAGATGGCACTACGCTTTGTTTGCTTTAGAGCAGTCCATGCGACTAAATTGCAAGGAGCTATCCTCAATGAACATGCTCCGAAACCAACGGGGGCACTCAAAACAATCTGATAACCCAGTGTTCATCAACTCTTATGATATCCTCCTCCGATGGTAATAGTGGATTCGGCAAGGCATATCTTCCAATGGAGCTAAAGGCAGTTAGGCATGTCACGTAGATGCCTTGCGTTTTCGAGAGACAATTGGACTGACCCATTAACCAGTGAGACGACTAGTACTGAGTCACCAAATGATATTAGCCATGGTGGCATGCCGCAGCTCATGAAATGAACGAAAAACTTCAATGAATTCTTCATGTCATAAGCCTTACTCTGGCGCTACGCTACGCCTTCCTTCTTTCTTTCCTGAAAACGCTGTAGAACATGACCACACAGGACCACACGCACCGCAGCACGATATTCGAGACATAAGCCGGAACGGACATCAGGCTCGGCAAAGTCTAATTGCCAATCCAGAACTGGCACGCCTCCCTCTCGAGTCTTGATTTCCACCCTTTTCCACCTTGCACAATGCAATTATCCGATAAACCAGGCACAAGTCTGAAGTCTTTATTATTCATGCTGGCTCCAAAACCACCCACTTGTTGTGGCAAGAAACACAGCTTTGTCGATTATCGCAACAATACCCTCCTATCAAGGACTCGGCCTTTGTTTGTCCGCCTCTTTCAAGTAAGTCTTATTGTTCTTTCGCGTATGTTGTTTCTCCTCACAAGACAGACCCAGACTACTCCTACCCGTCACAGCGAAGCGCGGGCACTGGGTAACCATGTCATTTCTCTAAGTGGGCGTGGCTTAGGCGAGGCAGCGTCCGGAATAATGGACGGGGTCTACGAGGACTCAACACGACTGCTTCCTGAAATGGCCCCAGTTTCTCATCCAAAAATTCCGTCATATTGAGCGTAGTCTGGCCAACTCTGAATGTGAGCTTTGAACGGCTCTAACTATTGCTAAACCAATTCAGATGATATGATTGCGGGTTCGATTTGCAATGTGGCATGGCTTCAATGTGGAAGTGACTATATTGGGCACCCCTTTTGTTCAATTTCAAACCAGCCATCTTCGGCTCTTCCTCACAGAAGTGGCCTCGCGTACTATGCATCTGGTGATTTGGCCCTCTATTTTCTCACCAAATTTTGGCAAGGCTCGACGCATACCTGAACGCACACCTCTCTCTCTCTCTACGCACCTCTTCTCTTGCTCTCTCGACTCGTTATTGTGCTCCTGCACGATATCTTGTTGGTGCCTCGTCCACAAAATCAACCCTGGTGGCCTTGTTCCCTCCGCCTTCGGTATTCGGTGTCTGGGAGAACAACAGTTCCGAAACATATCCCTTCGGCTCATACTGCCTATCTCAGATTTGGATCGCCTCCCTACCCCATAAAAGGGCGGAGCGTCTAACGATTCATGAATTCCTCCATGGCGCTTCAGCTATACCTCTGTGCTGTCTTCGGGCTCGCATCTTTGTTCGTCGCACGATGGAAGATGTCCAAGAAGTTTCGAACCTCGCGTCCCCCGCCTGGACCTTCCGGATGGCCCCTCATAGGCTACATCTCCATCTTGTGGGAGAGGAAGCCTTGGTTGCGTTTTACGGAATGGAACGACGTCTACGGTATGTCCCGCTTCTCATCCTATCTCAATCTTACTCAACGCTTCGACAGGTCCTGTAGTCCAATTGAAAGTTTTCGGTAAGACGATCGTGGTTCTCAATACACACAAGGCTGCGTTCGATCTTCTATGTCAGTAATTTCCTTTGATGACATGTGTATGATTCACGAATACGGTTTTTAGGTCAACGCAAGAACGTCTATAATGGTCGACCACCTTCTATCTTGATCAGCGATATGTTGACCGGAGGTCTTGCATTCCCGCTGGTGAACTATGGCGATCTGTGGGTCTTTTATGTCTGTCGTTCGTTCCTGAGTACTGATCCTCGGAACCCCAGCTGGAAAAGGCATCGTCGTGCAGCGACCTTCGTATTAAATCCACGTGCCGTCGAGCAATACCACGGGTATCAAGAACACTATGCTGAACAGCTTGCGCGCAGTCTACTCAAAGATCCAGCTGCGTGGTCGGAAGCTATCAAAGGGTGAGCACAGTCCTTAAATGTTCGTCTCGAGGTATGTGACGAGCCATGTTCAAAGGTCGCTCTATGGATTGTTTTGCTCGATCGGGTACGGCGAGGCAACCAAGGACCGAGCCGCCCACAGCATCAGAGATTTCATAGGGCGTATCGTATTCGCTGCTATCCCAGGCTCTTCGATCACCGACTTCTTCCCTTTCATCGCCCGTCTCCCCAGCTCAGTGTCACCGCTCAAGAGGCGACACCTTGCGCAGTTCAGAGCTGACAATAAGGAGTTCGTCGGACTGCTGTCGAAGCTGCAAAATGACATCGTAAGTCTCGTATTCCCATATCATGATATAGCTACGTGCTCATTGGCGCAGACGGCGGGAGATACGATGGTCTCAGGTCTTTCTGGTATGGAAGACATGACGGTTGATGAGCGTGCCTGGGTCATTGCTGTTCTATGGTACGCTGTTTTGTCTACCCAAATCGGCAGCTACTTACGAATTCCTCACTCCAGTGCGATAGGTGGGGAAGTGGTATGTATTTCTTCTCTTCCTGCATTTTTCCGTGTCGTTCTCGTGCCTCAACGTACCCCTATCTGTGTGTAGAGCTCGTCTGTTCTTCCGACGTTTTTGCTTGCAATGGCACTCTACCCCGACGTTCAACGCCGTGCCCAGTTGGAGATTGACACCGTCGTCGGGAAGGATCGATTCCCAACGTTCCAGGATCGCAACAAGCTTCCTTACGTCCAGGCGATCGTACGCGAGGTCTTGAGATGGCGTCCGATAGGACCAATTGGTAAGATTGACATGATACTTGTTCTCATATTTCGATGCTCAACATGACCGTTTAGGTTTCCCGAGAGCCAGCCTTCAAGTAAGGTTTGAACCTCCTGTACACCAGCAAAGACTCACGGTTATTCCAGGATGACTACTACAATGGACATTTGATAAAAGCAGGTACGGAATGGCTCATTCGCATAATGAAGCACTCAATTCACATTTGATTAGGTTCTATCGTCGTACCGAACATCTGGTAAGACCTTCGATGTGTACACTCGGTGAAGAGGTATTCACTTGTTCGTCCTCCAGGGCGATGAATCGAGACCCCGTCCTCTATCCCGATTGCGACGAATTCCGACCGGAAAGATTCTTGGATTTCAAACACGACGTGCCAGGAGCACTTGGACAAGGTCACGTCTCGTGAGTTCGTTCACACTGTGGCATCTCCTATATCATTCTGACGACGACTTTGCAATTTCCTTCCCTCGTGGTGTAGATATGGTTTCGGCGACAGGTAAGCTTTTGGATCATCGGGAGTCAGTCAAATTTTGAGCTTTGGGACTCTAGAATCTGTAGCGGTATGCATATTGCCAACGACGCTTTGTTCATCAATATTGCCGCGATGCTTCACACCTGTGATATCGGACAGCCTACCAACGGCACTACCTTGACGAAGGACGTCTTCGAGGATTTTGGTGTTGTCACGTAAGTGTCGCGTTGTCTTTCGTCTCACAACCGAGGCGTCTTGCTTACTGGTACGATCTAGACGACCTGGAGTCTTCCCTTGCAAGATCTCCGCTCGTAAAATGGATCTTTAGACTTCTTCCGACTCCCGTTTGCTTGCTGCTAATTTACTTTTCATCTATTCGTTTTCTACTACTATTCGTTTTACTTCGAGAAACTTGTGTATCCAAATGTCGATTAACTGATCTACCCAGGCACTGTTGTAGCTCAATAGACGTATACTCTATGTATTGTATCATCTCGCAATCAATTTTAAATGGCTGGAGCGACTCGTACAGTGAAATGGTGAACCGTGAACCTTGTCGCTCGGCGATGACTCTTCGGATGAAGATGATGTCGGACGGTCGTCGAGCGATTAGATAAGCAGATTTCTGCCCCCTTTTTAGCAATTCAGCGCCGGTACTTAGTGTATCTTGATTCTTGAGCGTGATTCTTGAACCAGCAGTAATCACTGGCCAGGATATTGGCAATGGCACGTCGACTACAATCATCGATAGTTCAAGCTCCTTGCCGACCGCAACTTCGATGTAAACATTCTTGCACAGGTGTCAGGAACAAATCAACAACGATGACCGACCAGCGTCAACAAAGCAAAGTTGTATTCTTTCTTCAACCACCATGTCGGCACCTTCCCAACGAGGCTTCTCTCCTTCAACTTTAATTTCTCGTAGCACCTTCGTCTTCTTCCGTGCAATAACCCTCCCTTTTCAATACGCTATTCTTACCTCTGGTCCTCTTGCTGTTTCTCTCGTAAGACGTTTAGGTGGGACACCTATTCCTCCTACGGTCGGACACCCTCTTCATCTTCTGGGGCTCAACACCGGTTTGTCTGTCCAACGCGCAATCTTTTTTGGCATGGTCGTAGGCTCAGTCATGAAGCAAAGTTATTGGGCGATGTTCATTTCCAGAGAAAAGCTGTCGGTTGGAGCATCTGCACTAGTTGGGGTTCTACAAACAGTTGGCGACGGACTTAATGTGGTCCTGTTCACCAACACTGCTACGTCTGCTTTGGCTTACTCTGCTATCGACGGAGAGAAGACTGCGCTTTCTGTGCCATTCATAGTGGGATCAGGAATGTATGTGCTCGGTATCGTTTTGGAATGGGGTTCAGAAATGCAGAGGTCACGATTTAAAAAGGACCCGAAGAATGAAGGACGTCTTTACACCAGGGGTTTATTTAGACTCGCGAGGCATATCAATTACGGTGGATATGTTCTTTGGAGGGCAGGCTTTGCTTTGGCTGCCGCAGGTTGGACTTGGGGTGCAATCATTGGTAGTCTGGGGATCTGGAAATTCGTGAATAGTGCCATTCCCGAACTCGACGACTATTGTTCAAAGAGGGTGAGTCTCCCGGCTCACTTGTATCGTGTGTCGACACTGAGCGCATCATATTGCCAGTACAACGAACAGTGGGCACAATACAAGAAAGCCGTACCGTACAAACTCTTCCCGTTCATTCTTTGATGATGTTATCATCGACAGGCAACTACACAGCGGCATCAGACTCTTCAGATCATTTGAGATCATGTTGTGGGTCAGTCATATCCGCCTTTCGTCGCATAGTATATGTTGGAATCATCACAAATTCCAAAACTATTTACGGCCGGCGCTCGAGCCATCAGAAGATGACACGGAGGGAGACGGTTCGAAAGTTTTACGACTCTCGCTATATTTTAGATATCTTAACAAGTTTTGCGCAGAGAAGCTCGGAGTTGTCTAGTCTGTAAGTATATCGGTAATCTTGGTACACAGATGACAGTGCACTCTCTGTTTGTTCTCTAGACGCAGTACTTGTCAAGAAATTCATTCAACTCAACCCTACACTGTTTGCCCTCATCCCAGCTTCTCCATATCTCTTCCCCAAGCTTCTCAAAGTTCGACCTCACCAATTGTCCTTCCTCCGACTTCAACTTCTTGAGAAGCTCAGTCACCTCCGCCCGAACTGCGTCGACGGTGAAAGTGGGTTTGTAGTTCGTGCCCTCGAACCGTAACAACAGTTTCGTTCCATCATCACCAGAGCGCACCTCGATCAATTCGAAAGCAGCTTTGTGGTTGAGACCGAGGAACGCAGCGTTGATGGGTTGATCGGCACCCATTGGCCAGAAAATTCTGAAAGCGCGTTGGATATCAACATTGAACCTCCAGCTCAAGGAACGACTTGGAACCAGAAAAGGTACGGATATGACTCACAGTGGAACCTTGTATTCCCAGGCCTCTTGGATACTATTCCAGCCTCCATGGGTAATGAACCATCCGGTGACATCGTGTCGCAAGATAGCCTCTTGTGGAGTCCAAGGCATCTCTTTCGCGATTCCGCTGTCGTTGATCGAGGCGAAGAATTCTGCGGGCAAGCTGGCTGCAAACGGAGGGGAATGCGAAAAGATGAAAGGGATCTGATTAGCGAGGAGTGTTTCAATCAGAGCGATCAGTTTCTCTTGTTGAGGCGGCCAGAAAAACGTCCCGAATGAGATCTGGAGCAGTGGGATATTGGTCAGCGCATATATGCGTATCACATTATGAGTGTGTCAAAATACGACGTTGACAACGCACATATATGAGGGATTTTGGACCGAATCGCTCTTTCATGGCGTCCAGGAAGGGTGTGATCTCATTCTGCTCATCGTCCGAGCCCTGGTTCGAGTTGGGTAGAGTCAACGGAGCAAACGCGTAACAAGATTTCCCGATTCCTGATAACCACTTCTTCGCAGTCTCTATTGGCTCTCGTTCGTAGGTCGAGTTGGACACAACAATGACTCCGTCACCAACACGGGTATAGATCTGACCGAATCGTACGAGTGGGCCTTCAGGAAGCAGGCTCTGTGAATCCACCATGCGTCAGGATGTAAAGGAAGCGCAGTGCAAGTTCGACTTACGATTTGAGGCCTGAGCTCGTGAGTGTACATCGGAGGCATACCGGGCACCTTGCTTCTTTCAACAGCGGTTCCAGATGGAATCTATTCCAAAAGCTTCAAAGTGAGTTCAATACTCGAGTCCGCGTTCAGTGAGCTCACGCTGGGTTTGAGTATAGATTCCGCATCCTTGTTAGGAGGTTGGAGTATCTGGGCCCTTGCTGACTTGAGCCCATCTTCGGTCTCGAGGGAGGGATCAGCATGTCCTCCTACGGAGGCAGGACCAAAGATTTGAACAAAAGCCCCGGCGGGACCAGAAACCCAGGTGAGGATAGGAACTTTGCCTTGCGATGTCGCGTAGATCGATTCATACGCGTAAGGTGCGAACGGCTAGACAATACAAGAACATCAGACGACGAGGATCGATATTTGGAACGAAGACGCACATCGACGATGGCCACTGTTGGAGGTGGCAAGGCCGAATATGTTTGACCGGAGGATTTGCATTGGATAGGCTCTGATTTCCAAAGGGCTGCATACGCGGGAGCGAATTCCCTAAGAGGTTCAAATGGATTGACATCTGGGCCGGATACATCGATAACGCTGTGCAGTGTGTAGTGTGTAGGAAAGGTGAGTTAGCCTTCGAAGACGATGATCGATTGGCCAAAAGCGTACTTGATACGAGGAGAGAGTAGATTGTATTCCTCAGGAGTCAACTTAGATTTGAGTTCTTTGGTGAATTTGGGGTATATAACGCCTGTGGTGATGACGGTGATCACGATATTGGGCCGCGCTCTGGCGATGATGACTGCTAATGCGGCCATGGGCTTGTTGTGACCTGGATGAAGAAGGGTGTGGACAATCTAAGCATCGAGATAGAGGTATAGAGAAGATATCGCGTACCCCATGCAGGTAAAGCATGAAAGAGGATATTCTTGACGGAAGACATCGATATAGTAGTGAAAGTACGAGGTTGAGCAGTACAAGAGCTTTCAAAGGATTGATTTAAGTACAAAATCGATCCTGATCATTATCTGAGAGGTTCGAGGAGCGCTCGGTGCTCAGCGCTGTGTCAGTTTGTATTTGCATCCGAAATTGATGGTATTTCAAGTGCAGCAAGGTGGCAGCACTGAATCAAAAGACATGGAAAATCTCTGGACATCTCCGAATCCGAGGCGGGCGCGAGGTGTACTTAGCAAACATGTTGACTCTTGGAAACACTCTGGATTGGAATTGATTGAGGCACTGAAGCTTGTGCGACTCACAACCGTTGATATCATCTGGCTCCCTCCGACGACAGGTTACCGTGTATGTACCTACTACCCTATCTGTAGCCTGAAGAACGTTCTACATGAAGGCCCAAGATATGTAGCAGCATACTACGTGTACAAATGTCACCCATGACCACAGGAAGCAGGCTTGGGGAGCCGCGACTCTTTAGAGCTTGGCAACGCATACTCGGGGACTTGGAAGGTATATCAACCCAAGACCTAGCATGCGCTGACTGAGGGATGAAGGGACAATTCTGAGATCCAAGCGATATGTAGCGTGATAGTGAGCGTAAGGTTTCCTGCATGAGCTAGAATATGTAGCAGATAAGAACAATTATCACCAAAAGTAAGTGGCACATACTAGTGAATCATCCGGTTTCCGACTCGCTGCACACCGTCACTGTTCAATCACGGCTCGACCAAAGTATATGATATCTGCCAGAATAGAACTTCTTATGGGAATTGATATTGACCTTTCACTTCGTCATAACTGAGTGCATCCGACTCCAGATGGGATTAGACTGCACTGACGACTTTTGGTCATCCATGACAGTTTGTTTTGCACTGAAATGGCATCCCTCGCTCACGCCGAATCTTTAAAAATCACCCTCGTCCTCATTTATTTCCATCTATAAGTAGCATACGTAGCCTTGGACTGAGCGAACCTATAGGGTGTTGAGTAGTTGAAACTCACTCTTGAGATCGCTACACAACCTTTCCCATTCTTTAGATAGCCCAGTAGGAGAAGAACATGCTGCGAGTATTCTATTTGATGATATTGGATTCTTTTGAGCACTGAGTCTGGTTCTCTGGTTCGATATGGTGCATCATACGAGTGTTCCGCGAGTGCTGGAGCTCCGATTTGAATAGCCACCTCCAGGTAAGTCCAGGGGGAGCCTCGACCAGTTCCTGAGCACCGTTGAAGTTGAAAGAGAGGGCTCCAGACGTCTGCTAGATCGTTGGAAGGGAGCGCGACTTGCAGGTGTTTGCGGCTTTTGGTTTGCGGTTCCGGTTGAAGTTCAAAAAACATCGGAACAAGCGCCGCAGAAAAACAATTTTTTCACATGACTCGAGCGGGGTTCCGCGGGGTTACATAGCCTGGCTAGCCGTCTGTAGTACACGAAAAAAAGAGTAAACTCGTTCGTGTATACAGCCTGGTATTAAGGGTTTGAGGGACCTTCATGGGTCATTAAGGTTCATGATCCGACGGTGCCGTTGAATAGCTGATTATATAATGTATATGTTAGAGATAACAGGAATGGTTGAATAGATAAGATTGGAGGTAGTACATCCTCACTCAAGAGTCAAAGGCAATGGACTGCGAAAGTTTTTCAGTGTCGGGTGATGAAGAAGCTTGCCTGGACACTTCTCAGCATGTCTGTCACCTCCCCAAAGATGGATCTTGGCCATGACACTATTTCTGTATACTCCTGTTCATGGTATCACCCTTTTACAGTGAAATTACGGCAACTCATTCCACATAGGATCATCTAGAGTAGAGAGCTCTCTAGGCAGCTCACTGGCATGAGTATTCTAAAGCCTCAGGCAGCCTCAAGCATGTAATCGTCGACGCGAAACGCGTCGCCATACTAAAGGAACAGTTCCCACGCCGGGATGCCATCGGCAGGGCGATCGGAGCTCAAACCTTATAACCCATGAGGGTCCCTCAAACCCTTAATACCAGGCTAGGGGTTACAATGTATGCTCAGAACTTTCAAGTCGAGTGACCTTTCTTGAACCACCTCCACCACCTACTCTCGTATTGTGCTCTGTTCAAACTTCCTTCGGTTCATTCATAACATATTGCTAGTCAAGACGGCAGCCAAATTCCATCGACACCCACTCATTCGTAGAAATCGGCGTTAGTCGGACTCTATACGTTCACCATGTCTCATGGCTTCCGCATAACCTCTGCATTATGGGACAAGATTCACCATTTTGCTAGCTTTCCTCAAACCGGAGGTGACCTGCTTCGCCATCTATGTGTCTTCAACAGATTCTAACAACAGCCTGCCACCAGTTTCGTTGCAACAAATGGTTCTATTTGGCCAAAATCCCAGCCAGGGTACATTACTGAAAGCCAGCCAATTTCTCAGCGGTCAGTCGCGTTCAATCTATTATCCCTGTTGGATCCGGAGACGATGATTACATCCATAGAGGAACTACCTGTTCGACTAGCTCACCGGGTTAAGGAGTTAGATGAATTACCCCACAATCTGTCAGCGATGCCTTCAATCGTGAAGGTGAAGAACTGGTACGCTCAGAGCTTTGAGGTGCGTCTTCCATCCCAATGTGATACACGGTTCTCATCAATCGGATCCCTACAGGAACTCATCAAGTTCCCTCCGCTTCCTGCTCTTTCACCTGAAATCCGGCGTTTACTATTCTCCTCCCCTTCCTCTTTGGCAAATGCGAACCCAGAGCATCAACTTCCCTCATCTACGCCTAATCCTTCTCTTGAGCATATGCTTCTGGTCAATGACGTTGCCAACCAGAATTTTCCAACTAGTCTCGATGGATCAGGTTCTAGTGGAGCGGGATCATCTGGAGGCTTCTATGGTGGTGCGAATGGATCAAATGCTGGTTGGGCAATTGGTAACGGGAACGGGAACGGTAATGGAAACGGGACTGCGGTCGAAGGGTTCAACAAATTGAAGCTTAGAGTACCCATGGAGAGAAGGTTCTTGTATTTCGACACTCTGATTTTCACATGTTCTGACTGTTATGACCGTGAAAACAGATACTATGCTGCCCCGCTTTCTTCCAATATCAGCTGGCCACCAGAAGTACACGACTACAATAAGCGATTTACGAAGATGCTGGAGTTGATCAAAACTAGACATGATCCGACTGTCACTACAGTCGCTCAAGGCGTGTTAGAGTGGAAACGATCCCAACGTGCTCGTCATATTGGTCTTGACATGCAGCAGTGGTTGGATAGATTTTACCTGAGTCGAATTGGTATCCGGTTTCTGATAGGACAACGTTAGTCGAATTGGTTTTCCGTTCTAACCTTGCTACAATTCTTCTCTTGTTCCGTCAGACATCGCACTAAACACTCAAGAATCCCATCAGGACTACGTCGGCATCATTTGTACGAATGCGGTTCGTTATTCCCTTACCTCAAAGAAAGAAAAACACGCATTGACTGCCTCTCTCCGATATCAGAACGTTCATGACATTATCGAAGAAGCCATCGAAAACGCCAGATTCGTGTGTGAAGAACACTACGCCCTGTTCTCCTCACCTCCCGTCCAACTAATATGTCCGAAAAATTTGACTTTCCCTTACGTCCCCGGTCATCTGTCACATATAATATTTGAGTTACTGAAGAACAGTCTGCGAGCAGTCGTGGAACGACACGGGGTAGGAAATGAGGGTAACTTCCCTCCGATCAAGGTGTGTGTTTTTTCTTTCGCCTTTTCGATTGTCAGCTTTGGACAGTCTCTTTTGACATATATGTGTTAACATCGATTGCTTTTTTTTCGAATTAAAGGTAATCGTCGTGGAAGGAAAGGAAGATATCACGATCAAATATCCGATGAGGGTGGTGGCATCCCTCGTTCTGCGATGGGACTGATCTGGACGTACATGTACACGACGATGAAGTTAGGCCCCGGGGAAGGGTTGGATGAAGGGTTCCGTGATAGTGATTTCAAAGCGCCCATGGCAGGGTTTGGATATGGTCTTCCGCTGAGTCGACTGGTACGTGTTTCTTCTTTCATCCTAATGAACGTTTTCTCATCTCTCGATGTCTCTTGCCAAATCACTTATGTATATAGTACGCCCGGTATTTCGGCGGGGACCTGCGTCTGATTTCGATGGACGGCTTTGGGACGGACGTTTATATCCATCTGAACCGATTGAGTAGTAGCCGCGAGCCTCTACCTTGATCAGCTTTGTTGCCGGAAGCTTTGTATTATTCTCTTGCTATCGATGGCCTGCCTGGTGTTGCATTTGCGCATCGAATGTGAACATCCAAATATACTTCTGTAAAATATGACTCTGTTCAGTAGCATTGCATTTTTCTGGATTTCTACGTCATAGCTTTTGACTGGACGACATGCCTCTATGTCACACTCTGAAGCTCCAGTGTTATAGAATCTACCTGTAGACAGATTGTAGAGTTTGAACGTAGCAGGCGTTCATTCCATGGCACGATGGGTTCGCCTCGGAAGAGAAGATAAAGTTCCGAGATAAGATAAAGGCAAGGATCCCATGTTAGACGCTCACAGGCGCCTAATTCCTCCTTGAACCTTCCTTCAAAGTTCATGACGACCACTGCTGACAATCTCAAAATCTCTCGTCCACCTTCCCTTCTATATACAGCATTCACACAGTGAATTGAACGTTTTGTTGCTCGTGCTACTCTCTTTCTTGATACTCATGAAATTCGAACTCTTCATGAAATTTGAACTCTCACGGAAGATACTGTTCCGTTCGTCTAGCTCTACGGCGAAACTCCTGCATCACAACTTCTCGGTCTCCCGGTATTTTTACTCTGATGAGGGTCTTCTGGAATTCTCCATGCTCATCGAAGGGTGTTACATGGCTCAGAAGCAATTCAAAGAGCTCATCAACGGGAAAATGAACGATCACGGCTGGACTGCACAGCGTAACACATGTGTATGCACCCTCATGATAGCAGAAACTCTTCTAACATTCACTCCATCATCTCACCTGGTCTGAACATATGCTTCTAGCGCGTCATTCAAGAGTACCTCGCTCCTTACTACTGTGGTCATGAAGCGAGTTTGTCTTCCATGAGGAGCCTGCTGCTACCTGTTGCTAGTATGGCAAACCACCTCGCTGCTCTACTATCTGTATATCAATGAGGTATTGGTCGCCATCCAGCATGTGGATTTCAAGACATGGTTCCAACCTTCGGTCCGTTCTTCCTGGTCTTAGCTAGTACCAGCTTTGCGGCCGGTGCCAGTCTATCATGGATCGAGGGGCGTTTGCGTCTCCTAAAACAGGTATCAAGTGGCGCTATTGGATTGAAGATGCAGCCGTCGAGCTCGACACGCTTCGCTTTGATATTTCCGAGATGGCCCGAGTAGGATCTGCTGGATTCGAACTTCTCAAGTCTGGCACGATTGCTGCTATCTCCCAAGATACTAATCCTCGCAAACAACATTCCCAGTTATCAGTCTTATAGTTCCGTGCAGATAGCCACCGGACTTATCCCTCCAGTCATCCTCTATTCCAATACGACTTCGGTAAACACATCTATCCCTGCTGTCTCCCTGGAACCCAGCCAAACAACTCTGTTTGCTATAACATCGGCAACTTCTCTGGAAGGTGTTCCTGTGCCCAGTGCTCGTATCGTTTCAGCCGATCCTGGTGTCATAGCCGTTGCCACAAATACTTCCACTTCTTCCTCCTCAGTTCCAGTTACGTTCCTTGAATTCAGGACCAAAGCATTTCGTCACGGAAACTGGTGAAAACAGGATCGCCAATCTCTCACTGGAAGGTGAAACAAGCCAAATTCTGAGCGGGTGGGAACTGAACGTTACTGCATGTATGCCTCCAGCAGATATCCATGAACATCAATCCGTACTTGTTCCACCACCACCCATGAGCCTCACCAAGGATTGGTCCCTTGGAATCAGATAGAGGGCCTGGTTAATAACTCCGGTGTATGAACTGATGTCACTTTCTTCGAGTGGACTCATGCGAACGATGGTGCAGTGGGAGTCGGAGGGACTTCTTTTGGACTTTGGAGAAATCTTCCATACTGTGAAGGCATGGTTGAATGGCCAGCAGATTACGACAGCAGATCCAACACATCCAGTGGTGGATATAACCAATCTGGTGATCGAGGGAACGAATACAATCAGGGTAGATGCAGCGAGCACGTTGCTGAATGCTATCAATACGGTGAGTATGACTTAATTTGTCGAAGATCGAGTCGAAGGCAACAACAAGTTGATGCCATTCATTATGCCAGGTCCCAGAGGTGGAATCACTAGGACAGCTGCGTCTTTCCACTACGGACCCATCTGCACTTCAGGACCAACAATACGGATTGATCTCTAACCTTACACTCGTTCCATATGCGCGAGTCGCGATATCGGTGTAGCCTCATTTGAAGACACTCTCTGTAACTATTGCATATGTTATGCGAAATGAATCGGCGTTTCTGAACATCATTGCTTCCGTTTCACGTTTTAGCACTCAACCTGCATCAAATATCCAGTCCTTCCTTGTTCATGACCTCGGTGAGTGTGGATTGGATTTGTCTCGGTTGGGAGGCTCGCAGGGACCGTCTGAAGACGGAAACGAACACGCAGTGTGAGTTGACGAGAATGGCTACTAAGAAGTGCTACCACGTTCAACTCGAAATCCAGTACGCTCAGACTCCGTCTCTTCTCGAACTCTCGCCGTCTCGCTCTTGTGTTCATTTCATGATCCGATAATGCAATCAGCGGTCGTTCTCTGTCTTTCTTTGACCGAAAAGAAAATCTAAACATCTATATTCCAGGGCTCCTACATACTAACTACACCACCGTACGCGCTAGGAAACACAACACATTACAAACAAAATGGACTACTACTGATCCCTCACCTCGTTTCTTCGAATCCTCGATTGACGGGAAGGATGTCATTCACGAGGAGTTGGGCTTGGGGCTGACCGCCTGCGAACTTGGTTGAACTTCTCGCTTATGGATGAGAATCGGTTAGTTTGAAGGATGACATGGACAGTTCAAGGAAAAAGGCCCAAGGGTAACTAACATTTTGGGAAGCCAAGATCTGTTTTTTTGTATAGTCCTCGGTCCACATGTGCATGTGTTGGTCGAGTCTGTCCGCCCAAAGAAGTCGGTCTGGATTTTGAGTCTGGATGTGTCTGAGTATCTCAGCCAGAGTTTCTCTTTCTGGACTGTCTTTCTGAGGATATCCAAACGCCTGGAACTCCTTCCTCTTATTTTTCTTCCATTCCTTAAGGCCATCTGTTATTATCGAAAGGCAAACAATCAGCTTTTCTCGTGCCTTCACATATGTCGACAGCCCCAGGGCCCAGAAGTGGGAAGAAGATGAATAGAAATGAAGACTCACCCCTCGTTTCGGGGGGCGGTGGGTTTGTGTTGGGGAGCAGTGAATTCGCATAGGCTATTACAGCTGCATCAGAGCCAGTTGGAACGGGGATGGCAAGCACAGAAGCCATATTGGCAGCGAGAAGGATAGTGAAGATCTTGGACTTGAGATGAACCATGACGAGGATCGAATGGTTTGTGATAGTTTTACGATAGACGGTAGTAGTTAGAATCGCGTCGGAAGAGACCAGCTCTTGTTTTCGAAGGGGGGCGAGGAAAACGAAATCAATTCTCTTGAGCTTTTTATCGCGAGTTGATTATCCTTGTAACCACTGAGCAGGGCCACGCAAGGCCAAGCACTGGTAGAGCCAATCGCGAAATGTTGTTCTATCAGTGGACAAGCGAGGGTTGAGCACGAGGACCACTGGAGTCCATCACTGCCATCCACTCTCATCCACTGCTGAGATTGTCATTCCGGCCCAGACGGATTTAGACATTAAATCCTGCTATCAGTATGCATGAGGAGTAGCGGCGGCGGGTCTCTGTGGATACCAATACAACAGAATACGACGCAAGAGGATGTATGAGCTTGTATGAGATGCGTTTTCAGAAAATCGATCTTTGAGGTTTTTGAATGAATATAGTTGTATCCACTACGAACATCTGTATGCATAAATCTGCAACTTGAATATAGAGCATTTCTGGTAAAACTGGGTCAGCTATCGTGAATGAAGGCTGAAAATCGAAGAAAAATTCTATTTTATTCACCTCCTACAGCGGTCGACGACAGCCTACCGAGGACTGTTTCAGCAGCTCCATCGGTGATATGCGTATCTATTGAGGTCCCCCTGGAACAGATGGTGCTAGAGAAACTCCCTCATCTAATTTTCTCATCAGCATTCAGTTCTGAGACTCCTTCAAGGTCCTTGAGTTCGAAAAGCATGTGTAGTGTAGCGGCGATGGCCGTGGCCCGTTAGATTGAGGAAGATTGAGGATAGGCGAATCCTATATGAACAAGATATGCTCCAAGCTGATCGGAGGTCCAGGATAAAGAAGCTCGGATTCTATGAGGTCGCAGGTGAAAAGGACGAACGATATGTCCAGTTTTTCCACGTTCTGCAGAAGGCGGAAGGCGGACCGTCTGGATCAACTTGAACCTACTTGAACCGACTCACAATCATCGAGCAGGTCGCAGTTTTCACAGCCTCAGATTCAAACGCATCTCTTCATCCCAGTTCATCAGAGTTCATCGACATCCCTAGGCAACCCCAAGCGAAAGCGTATCCATCTCTGATAGTCTCTGATTAAGTTCTTCCAGTCGAGAAAAATGCGCATGTTCAATCAGGTTCAATCAGAATCCAGAGGTTCGTAGAGGTTCGTCCAGGACAGATTGATATCATGGCCTATCATATAGAGATTCTTACCTGATCAGTAATCATCGGTGGAGGAACAGGGAGGAACTTGGAAGGAAGGGAACTACAGGATAATACATTCAGGATCAAAATGGCAAAACTTGCAATTGGACTATGGCACTATTCTCATGCCATATACAACAGATATCGCGATGTACGGTGATACATCGATGATTATATATGAGTGAATTCTCAGAATGGGCTCGTCCTACTGCGATGGCATTCCTCGAATCAGCCAGCATATAATCTTCTCTTGAACATTGGGCCGCTAGTGCCCCGCTGCAATCCCGGAAATTCTTGAGATCGAAACGCCTGAAGTCCGGACTATCGATGGAGCCCGTCACCTTTCTCGTTGCTCTCAAGGTGTCCATCTCGGAGATCGCACTTTGTTCTCAAGTACGACGTTGGTGACATGCATGGTTGTCGTATCCCCGCTTGGATTACAAGGATTATTCGGATTATCCTCTATTATCCTGCTCGAAGGCAATATGCTCTCTTGAAACACAAGTCTCCGAAAGCTTAAAGGACATTGAGATCTACCGCGAAGGGGTACAACATTGAGCTGAGCGTTCTTCCTGAAAGCAGCATAGATCCAAAGCAATCATTAGGGTTTGTATATGTACAATAAACAAGTATAAGTTAAAGGTTGTCCACAATCAGTGTCAAAAGAAGAATCCAGAAATCACGAGTGTACCCCACCCCTCGCTCATCCACCATCCCCAACTTCGACCTGCGTGGTCCGTAGACACGATGTAGCCAGCCTATCCCTGAAATCCACCATATCCATCGCCATCGCAGAATCCCGATCCCCTAGCGAAAAGATACTACTCCTCGAAGGAGGCAAATGATAAGGCATATGACGACCTCCCCCCTGCCATGACCCTTCTTCATTTCCCATCCTATCACGCCACGCAGGTTGACCGACAGGAGACAGAACCAGTTCGTCGCTCCCGTCGTCTTCCTCACTCAGAGATGTCAGAGACGTGGAGCTGGTCGAAGGAATACGGTGGTACTGCACGTATGAAGAAGAGTAAGAGCTGTTGGATTCGGGATTGTGTATCGTACTGTGAGCTCGGTATAGAGGAGAGTAAGCGCGTGGAGGTGTATGATCGGGTGTCGGAGGCGGACGACCGAGGGTACTGGATCTTTTGATCGGAGTCGTTGTTGTTGGAAGGTTCATAGGGATCGTCTGAGGGCGGGGACGAGGAGGAATGCGTAGTGTAAGATGACGGGAGGGTGAGACTGGCGAAGGAGGCTGCTGAGATGTGCTAGGTGACGCTCGGGCGATATGACTGGAATAAGGATGCGAGTAGATTTGGGAACGAGTAGGAATTTCCACCACGAGCTTCTTGTGTTTAATTTCATAGTCCTCGCCGACATGCACTTTCCGCTTCTTCGCAGCCGGCTCGTCTTTCGTCTTTGCCTTTGGTTTTGGTTTGGGCTTTGGTGGTGGGAGACCGGAAAGCGCAGCAAACGCAAGTTCTTCCTCTTTCTTCTTCCGCTTCTCTACCGCAACCTCTTTCGCGTGTAACTCCTTCTGCAACTCTGTCTGCAACATCTGCGCAAACACCTGCGCATCACCCTGTACCCATGCGTCGAAAACTCCCTCCCATTCTCTCGTCGGAACAGGGAAATCAAGATTTAGGTATACGGCCTTGAACGGTTGTTGCTGCTGTTGCTGCGACGCTTGCTCATCGCTTCCGGGCGTGCTTTCCTTCGAACCGGGACCCCGAGAATGAACCGCCTTGGAAAACTCCCTAACCATCCTCTTGGTACCCGGCACTCGCAGCGACGTTCCTACGACCAAAAGCAAATCGGCTCCTCCACGTCCTTTACTCCCGATAAGATCTTTCTGCACCACTTCTCCAACACCCTCACCGTCCTTGTGCGCCTCATTGTAAAGCACCACACTCGGTCTCAACTTCCCAACTCCGCGCGCGCGTTTGCCCACGAGCTGTCTCGTTCGTTCCAACGAAGTGCACTCTGGACATTCCGGGGGAACTCCGGCTGTCAATGATGGGAGATAGTCCGAGAGGGGGAAAGAATGTGTACAGATCTGACAGTGAACTCTTTGGAGAGTTCCGTGGAGAGGGATACATCGTGGTGTTCTATTGGCAGCGGTTGATGGGCCCGGGTCGCCGACCTCAGGAAACGTGTTGTTACGCGGTTTGCTTCTCTTGCCTTCGAATTCTGGGATACCGAATGATAACCCGGATTTTGACTCTATGGCATCGATGTTCTGAGTGTATACGCGTAAGAGTCGACCGTTGGAATCCAGTGCTCTTAATAAGTGGTGGAAGGCTGTCGGTTCGGCGGCTTTGGAGAGATCGGAGAGCTGTGAAATCATTTGGCAAAATAATGCAGTCTTATGTTCAGTCTAGATAAGGAAATATTCGGACGAGCTTCAGACAAGTTGGCTGACTAGGGAGTAGAGAAGATACTCACGTTGAAGACAGAAGCGTCAAATAAATCTTTCCCTGAGGACAGGGCGTCTTTAGGGTTGTCCCGCTTTAGAGTCTGAAAAAGGCCTTCCGAAGATCTGAAATCCGGAATGCCAGCTTGCACAGATATTCCAGCGCCTTGAAGGAGAAACAGGGATCATCATCACTGAAGAACGAAAATTCTCAGATGTGAAAACTCACCACATATTACTACGATTCTTTTAGCCTTCAGAATAGCCTTGATGACTTTTGCAACTTGAACTGTCGTCTCGGTCGATTGACTCACGAACGATGGTATCGTTGCAGAGGCCGTGGAATCCTCCAAAGGGAGGAATAATGTCATGGGTGAGTGCTGGGAGAGAAGAGGGGTGAAAAACAAATCAAGTTTTGGTTTCTCATGTGACGCTGGAAACTTCACTGCCAAGTTCCAAAATGCCATGTTGTGCGATGCCCGCAACAACAAAATCCCGTGCATGCAGGACGTACACGCTGTACTCGGGCTCAAAAAATGTATTTCTGAGTAAGTATCTTCGGGAACACCACTGACAGCTACTTTGGACACATACGCCTCAAGGATACAGTGTGTAAAAGTATGGGCAAGCATTCCTCTGAATCTTTACATTGAAGAGTCGAGGCAAAGCTTGAAAATCTGCGCAAACGACAGCACGAGCACAGGATGAGTTCAAACACTCCATGTACTTCATCATTCTGGCTGTATGTATATACGCAGTCAATCGATTGTCGTCTTCAAAACCCTATTTACTTTAGGTCTCGGTACAGGAGCTGTAAGAGAACGGATGTATCAGATCGTAGCATGGATAACACCGTGAATGAACAGACCATTTGTATTTTCGCTGATATAGAATCGGCGCAAGATCATGATAGCGTCTTCTCTACAGTAACCTCCGGTAGCTTTGTACGCAGGATGTATCGGATGATCCAAACTGAGGAGCAATTGTTAGGTATATCTTAGGATATGATAAGCGCAAGATGAAAACTTACTCGCTATTGACACCCAAAACACTCCCGCATCCTCCAAACCGTTCATTACCACACCCATAAAACACTTCTCGTATACCGAGTTGTCTCAGAGCCGATGCGCACATCATACACGGTTCTACAGTCACATAGAGAGTCGTTGTAGACAGAGGATACTGAGTGGCTTGCGGTGTTAACGTTTGGTCCGATAGAATTTCATCAATAGCTTCTAATTCAGCGTGTCTTGTGGCCTTGAACGTTCTTTCAATTCAGAGAGCAGTCTTGAAACGAGCATAGGACGTCCATACATTCCGTAGTTGGTTCGTTCGATTTCTTGCCTTTGCGATCACCTTTTCATCCCGGACAAAAACGCAACCGACAGGGACTTCCCCAGCAGCCAGTGCTTCTTCTGCCTTTTTACAAGCTTAGGCGACAGTAGTGAAGACCGATGTTGAGGGAGAAGATAATACCATTGCCATTGCCTCCTTCATCCAGCGCAGGTGTATCGAATCCATGGTGGCAGACAGGAAGATGAATGAATCAATTATGTAAGTCTTGCTTACCAAAGGTGTTCGCTACCATGTGATAGTTCTCACGAAGACAGACGCGTCACCGTGTGCGCGGTCGTGTTATCGGCTTTCACCACAAACCACCATGACCACCGCTTCGAGCTCCAAACATCCAGAAAACGAGAAAACTCCTACAAAAGCTGACGAGAAGAAACAGGAAACTCGTCCTCATCTAGGTGTTCTAGAAGAGGACGATGAATTTGAAGAATTTGCCGCTGCTGGTTCGTGTTCGTTCGCTTTCCCGAGTCTTCTAAACTCATATCATCTCGTCCCGATGATATATCTCTTAATTCGATTCCTCGTCTATGACTACTAGACTGGGACGACTCGCAGACGGATCTAGCACATCTCGGCGGTGTCGCACCTGGCGCCGCTAAATCTGGTGGAGACAAATTATGGGAAGACAATTGGGATGATGATGATATCGAGGATGAGTTTAGTATGCAGCTGAGGTGCGTCAAGTTCAGATTTCTTCATTTCATAGAATCTGGGACTGAACATCATCTTTCATTTTGAAGGAACGAGCTGGTTAAAACAGGATCAGGCGGCGATGCTATGGAACATTGAAGGAATATCTTATAGACGGACTCACTGCAGCTTCTATCCACATCATAGGAAGCTTCGAATTCATCGGCTTTTTGCAGCGATCGACGCACTGCTTATACTGTACACGAGGGTCGCCACCTGTTGCCGCCTTCTGTGAATACGAAACCCATAATCCTAACGATCGCAACAACATACATACAATGTAAATCAAGATTCGATGCTCAAACGTGGATAAGATGACGCCTTTCGAGTGTGGACAGAGAAGAAAGAGTTATGATGATGATGAAACAAAATGAGTTTCGGGCGTCCGGTCGCTATGAGTTTCTGAGTCAGAGTCTACTGTGATCGCTCGATATGCTTCAGCTCGGTACATCAGCTGTATGAACGACATCAGGGCGAACGATGCAGCGATGGGATTTCGATGAAAACGGAGAATTCGGGTAAAAGATCAGAGGTTTTGAATTTTCAGGACACCGTGCTTCACGCTCGGAACGATGAAAGAAGGAAGCATCTGTGACCCGATGGACGTTTACAATGCGAGATGACTCGTCTCACGAGTCGGCCTCCAATCGAACCTAAAAATGCTACAGTACGGAGGCTGCTTTCTACGTTGAAGGCAGGTTGAAGGCAGTCAGGCTACTGCAGTAATAAATTACCATTTCAAGGCATAGCAACGGTTTCTCCAAATTGGGTAATTCTAATTTTCCTTATCTCTCTCTTGAAATTTTTGTCCCCCTCTCATCGAAGCAGTCGTGACTCGTCGACAACTCTCTAGGACCCTGGCTAGCCCTGACTTTGCATAACACATATTGCTTTGTTCGGAGACTCCCCAGAACTTGTTCGGAATTTTCCATGGCTAGCAACAAAGCAATCGAAACCAGGGCAGGCCAAAGCTACGCAAACAACTCCCAGAATTGCTTTCTATGGTAATTTCCTTTGATTTGATGGTTACTGTACGGATTGGAACTTGCATTTTGCTTTTCCTATATAACTCTCTATCGTCATGTTCTTCGTTCCTCATCGGCTTCTCGTCGCATTCTCTCAACTCATACGACCTCAGTCACATTCAACCCATCACCAGAATGTCTTCCTCTGCCTCTGTTGGAACTCCTATCACTGTCGTAGCCAGTAGTAGTCGCGCCGAGTTGAACAACGCGACTGCTTCTCCCATCGAAGGCAGTCATCTGCCTTTGGATCCTTCCATCGTCATTCGCAATGCTCCTATAGCAACGGAGCCTTCAGACGTTCCCTATGGACATCAGATCCTACGTCCAGCGCAGGAGGAGGAGGAATTAGAACAAGAAACACTTCCTCCGTATCTCGAAGAGCCTCCAGCCTATTCTTCATCTGGCTCGAGCGAACCAATCACGCTCGCCATGTATCTTTTCAAATTCGGATTCCGTGAGTTCTATGCAGGCTACTCCTCATGAAGAATCATCCAGCTAACCAAATTCCTAGTATTCCCTCCATTCTGGATAATAGGCTCCCTCATCCTCCTCTCTCCTCTCCGTCAACCAGAATCCACACCATCCTCTGTATGGCTTCCAGAGAAGACGGAGAGCGAACGAGAGGAGATCATCCAAAAGATGCGCAAAGCTGAAGTCAGATGGGCTAAACGGTGTTTGGTCGCGCTCTGCATACTCCTTGTGCTTGTCATCGTTGGTGCTTTGGCTGTATGGGCAGTTTTGAAAGCATGATGACGACGATTGATCATTCCTCCTCGGCGGTCGCTCAGCTCCTTCGCCCGACGCCATGCACTCTTTTTATGATTATCTTTATGACTTTCAGGTTCTTGTTATTCGATAAACCAACTTGTTTCTGTTCTTTAGTTTTCAACGCTTTCTATCTACTGTTTCGCCTGCATGTATCTGTATCGTTAGTGGTTCATCCTTACAATGGATCCTCTGTGTATCCCCTAACTCCTATCCTATTCAAATAAGGCAGCTGACCGGTGACTAGGCATCCCGCCGTACGACGCGACGCGCAATGTTTATGATTGATCTGTAACTTGTAACCAATCTCCCACCTCAGAGGATTCAAATTTCGGCTTTTCATACTGTGAATCTTCCCAAGTGCAATGGATGCTCGTAGAAATTCCAAGTTATTTGGATATCGTAAAGACAGAAAGCCACAACCTTCATTTCATTCCCCAGAATCCTCTGCCAGTCAAGATCCGCTGTTGGTTTTCTCCCGCAAACCCAGCAGACTCTCCGTTCATTCGTCATCCACAGCATCATCCTTACCCCCATTATCACGGTCACCTTTTCAGCTCGACGAAATACCAGATGATCTGTTATGCGAAATCGCAAGCTGGTGTAGTCCTGCGACTATTCTTCGAGGATCGTTGGCGGTGTGTAGTCAATTTCTCAACTTCAACCTTCAAGTTCTTCATGAACGCCCTCAACAACTCACTTTAGTGCAAACGTCTCGCGCATCTTTTCCAACCTCATCTTTACAACACAGTCGACTTAGCATACACAGACCTGTGCCGTTCGGGACTAACAGTATTTCTTCATAGACCAACAATGACACGCTATATCAAGACCCTCATCCTTAAACCTAATCGGAATTCCGGTTGGAGTAACAGTAGTCATTCCAGCATGGATGAGCACTGGATTATGGACTGCCTCGAGAAGATTGCATCGAAGGGAGATTTACCTTTACTGACGACGTTCAAATGGTACGGAAAGGAATTACCCAAGGATTCCTTGTGGCAAACCCTCCGCATACAGTGGGTATAGTGTTTTCGATGTCCCGAACTTTAAAAGTTCATTTTGAACACCGACAGTTGTCCGGACCTACGAAATATTGGTACCTCGGTAGGTCAGAAAACGCTGCAGGCTTTCAAGTCGGAGGATCAGGTATTCTTCGCTCCCCTAATGAAATGAAGATCAATTATGACGGCTACTTCAGCTTTTCGCGTTTCGAAACCTCGTTGGATTTCATCTGTTCACTCAAGTGCTAGAACGTTGGACGAAGACCAGTGAGCTACATGTTTTTCATTTGTGTGTCGTTGAATGTTTCGTTGAACTATACTTTCTTTCTCGAAGACTATCACATGGACCGAGACCTCCCAGAGGCATTGTGGACGATGCTTTTCGACAGCCGAGATTCTTTGGAAGAGTTAACCCTGGATGGCACCTGCTTCTCGGACGGAAATGCTTGGAGACTGAAGCCTGTGTTCTCTGGACGATGGCCTCGTCTGCGTAAGTTGGCGTTGGGTAATGTCTTCAGCGATGATAACGTCGAAAACGACGTCTTAGTGGGAAGTTTTCTCCAAGCTCATACAAATCTGGAACAAATATCGTCGTTGGGGAATATGTCATACTCCATGATCGCGATGAACTGTCTGTTCTCATTGCCGAAACTCCATACCTATCAAGGAAGATTACAACAGCTTCAAGGCGGTGGTTCATCACAGATAAGGGATATAATTCTAACGGTATGTCATCTTGGTTCCAGTGCGACTCTAATTCAACAGGGATGACATGTTGCAACAGGACTGGTTCAGCCCATCCGCAAAGTTTGGCGACATATTGGGTGACATGCATCACTTAGAATCACTCTCTGTCTGCGTGAACTTTGTAGACAATCTTCAATCTCAGCTTGATTTCTATAAACGACTGTTCGCAAGAAGCGCACGACTGAGATTCTTGGAAATATCTTCGACTACATCAGTATCCCTTGTCAGTCTTGTTCTTCCATCTTTGTACCTCGTCGTCTATTCAATCGTCTTTCTCTAGAGTGAACTGTCGAGTGGCCTACAGCTTGTCCCAGGCCTTCGTTCTCTGACTGTCACTCGAGTACGCAAACTGGGCAGCAAGAGTCTCACTGCAAAAATGCTCCAAATCGCCACTCAGAATCCCAGTCTACGCGAAATCACAGTTAGAGATGTTTCGACTTGGGATCATCTCGACCAGCTCAGTGGAATATACCGCACAAAAGTGTTGGGGTGCTATACCGTCGAAAACCTCGATGGTCATCGGTTGTTGAACATTCAAGAAACTCGGATTGGGGTGTTGGGGCATCCGGATCAGACTTTCTCTCGAGTGTACTACTAGTATATCGTATAAGTACTTAGTATGTATAGCCACCTGAGATGATAGATCGACTTGAATGAGTTGATAATTTGTCAACAAGCTGTACAAGGCTGTACAGTTTGAAACGTCTCTTGCTGAGGTCTATTGACTCTCTTCGTTCTCATTCTCTTCTGCTCACTTTTTGAACGCTCGTCCGGGATCTGTCAGTCCGCACCTGTGATTCGTCATCACCCGTGACCTGTTAGGTTAGGTTAGGTTAGGGTTCGGGGTTCTCACGCGCGAAGCGCGTTTGGTTAGGGTTCGGGGTTGGGTTGGTTAGGGTTGGTTAGGGGTTTGGTGGGGGTTTGGAAAAATTGGTCATGCCGAGGGTCTGAGGACGCCGCAGGCGTCCACTGACCTGCCGAGGGTTTTCTGAGGAGCGGAAGCAAATGAGCCGAGGGCTCTGTTCAGAATTGTGTAAGTAGAACTCAAAATTCAGGCTTTTTTGGGTCTAAAAACAGGCCATTATTATCAGTAATAGCTATACTGGTATTCTACAGCCCAGGATCAGTCTACAATTCATTGATATGTATGTGTGAATGCAAAATTTTTGGCGCGCGCGAGCGCGCGCCCGATGTGGCAAATTGATCACAGCCTCATGCACATGGGCCATGGCAGACTGTTTGAATGCAGTGATTTTCTAACTACCGAGGGCTGCAAGTACTAGAATTTGAGCTGATATGAAAGCCACTGATATCAGTGCTCTCACTTGCACCGGAATCTTGCATGAAGAAGAGCAAATTGAGAAAATGAAAACTCGACGAGGACGGGCTACTACTGCATGAGCAGGGTTCCCACGCCCGACCTTTTTTGACCGATTATTTCCGAGTTGACCGATTTGGACCGATTTGACATTTACATCACATGATCGGGTTAGGCGCTCAACCGACTCCTCATCCAGTTTTCATTTTCTCAATCTGCTCTTCTTCATGCAAAATTCCAGTGGAATTGAAGCAAGAAGGAGCACTAATATCAATGCTTTCTGTATCAACTCAATTTATAGCACTTGCAGCCCTCAGCAGTCAAGAAATCATTGAATTCAAACAGTCTGCCATGGTCCATGTGCTCAATTTGCCACATCGGGCGCGCGCGAGCGCGCGCCAAAATTTTGGCATTCATACATACATATCAATGAATTCTGCACTGATCCGGGGCTGTAGAATACTGGTACTGCTGATTCTGATAAATATTGACCTGTTTTCAGACTCAAAAAAGCCTGAATTTTGAGTTATACACACTCAATTTTGAACAGAGCCCTCGGCTCATTTGCTTCCGCTACTGAGAAAACCCTCGGCGGGTCTGTGGACGCCGCAGGCATCCTCTGACCCTCGGCATGACCAATTTTTCACGAGGACTTGGTTGAGCGCCTGACTTGATCATGTGATGTGAAAAAGAAAAATCGGTCCAAATCGGTCAATTCGGAAAAATTCGGTCAAAAAAGGTCGGGCGTGGGAACCCTTGGCTTGTAGTAGTAGCCGGGGTTGAAAAATTGGTCATGCCGAGGGTCTGAGGACGCCGCAGGCGTCCACTGACCTGCCGAGGGTTTTCTGAGGAGCGGAAGCAAATGAGCCGAGGGCTCTGTTCAGAATTGTGTAAGTAGAACTCAAAATTCAGGCTTTTTTGGGTCTAAAAACAGGCCATTATTATCAGTAATAGCTATACTGGTATTCTACAGCCCAGGATCAGTCTACAATTCATTGATATGTATGTGTGAATGCAAAATTTTTGGCGCGCGCGAGCGCGCGCCCGATGTGGCAAATTGATCACAGCCTCATGCACATGGGCCATGGCAGACTGTTTGAATGCAGTGATTTTCTAACTACCGAGGGCTGCAAGTACTAGAATTTGAGCTGATATGAAAGCCACTGATATCAGTGCTCTCACTTGCACCGGAATCTTGCATGAAGAAGAGCAAATTGAGAAAATGAAAACTCGACGAGGACGGGCTACTACTGCATGAGCAGGGTTCCCACGCCCGACCTTTTTTGACCGATTATTTCCGAGTTGACCGATTTGGACCGATTTGACATTTACATCACATGATCGGGTTAGGCGCTCAACCGACTCCTCATCCAGTTTTCATTTTCTCAATCTGCTCTTCTTCATGCAAAATTCCAGTGGAATTGAAGCAAGAAGGAGCACTAATATCAATGCTTTCTGTATCAACTCAATTTATAGCACTTGCAGCCCTCAGCAGTCAAGAAATCATTGAATTCAAACAGTCTGCCATGGTCCATGTGCTCAATTTGCCACATCGGGCGCGCGCGAGCGCGCGCCAAAATTTTGGCATTCATACATACATATCAATGAATTCTGCACTGATCCGGGGCTGTAGAATACTGGTACTGCTGATTCTGATAAATATTGACCTGTTTTCAGACTCAAAAAAGCCTGAATTTTGAGTTATACACACTCAATTTTGAACAGAGCCCTCGGCTCATTTGCTTCCGCTACTGAGAAAACCCTCGGCGGGTCTGTGGACGCCGCAGGCATCCTCTGACCCTCGGCATGACCAATTTTTCACGAGGACTTGGTTGAGCGCCTGACTTGATCATGTGATGTGAAAAAGAAAAATCGGTCCAAATCGGTCAATTCGGAAAAATTCGGTCAAAAAAGGTCGGGCGTGGGAACCCTTGGCTTGTAGTAGTAGCCGGGGTTTGGGGGCTTGCCCCCATGGTTAGAGGTTAGGGGGTGAGGATATCGGCTCGTGTCTCATGTCCGTGGATGGCCATGTCCATATAGAGACATAGGTCTCACAGCCACAGATAATATGCTTTGACCTTTCCTATTTAGCTCTTATCTCTATCACCCATCTAATCAGGTGGGAAAAATTGCAACAAACTCGCACAGTGACCCGGCTTCGGTCCAGCTCACAATCTTCTGTAATTTCACTATGTTTCGGGCTGTTTTGGGGCCATCTGGCCACTGGAAAGTAGAGTTAGAACATGTCAAGTAGTTACATACAAATACACTGACCTATTGACAAATTTGACTTCAACAATCTTTGATATAAGAGTAGTAGGAGACCCTCGGAGGGTGTCTTGAGCTCTATGTCATTGTATCTCATGGCAAAAATTTCTTGAGAGACTCGCAGTGCAGATAGATTTGCTTGTGTAACATTGGATTAGATGAAGCCAAAAAATTGAACCTCGTTTGCATTCAAGAAATGGCAAAGAAACAGAAAAGAAACGGAGAGTGCAGCAATAAGCGCTGATAAGCGCCTATAACATGTGAGCTGTATGAGTAATCTTGAAAAGTCCTATGTCCCGACAGGGCATTTGTCTCCCACATGCCCTATCGAGACATAGGACAATTTCAAGATTTCTAACAGCTCGAGCCCGCCAAACTTGATATCTTGAAAAAAACCCTTGTAAGACTTATCAAAAGGAATGAACATTATATGTGCTGATTCAACCGAGGTGAATTAGTTGCATATTGACTTAATAATCTCTTTCTCCTCTCTTTTTCTTTTTTCTCTTTTTCAAACTTGAAAAACTTGATTTCAACGTTCCGTCCACAGACATAGGACATAAGCCAGGATATCTTCATTTTTGAAGAAGTTAGAAAAATGGAGAAAATGTCATGTGACAGTCTTAGGTCACAAGTGATGACACATCACAGGTGCGGACTAACCGTCCCTGGTCCGGTAGGCTGTTATCCATCATCAATCATCTATTATTCTATCTAACGGTCTCAAAAAACTGTTCAGTAGCCTCGCTCAGCCTCGCTCTTGCGATAGTCCATTTTTGCAGGCAAAAATTGGTCTATCTGATATCATCATGTATGTATCCTAATTCTCGCTATCGCCCTCTGTCTCATATGGGAACCCTCAGCTCGAAACTTTTTCTCGTTCATCGGCGATCTTCACTCCTCCCTTTCTCCCAATTTTCATTGTCAAGCAACATTCTTTCAGTTCCACCCCGGTCGTGTCCCGTCACCGTCATCACCGCGATTTGCTTGCTTCGTCCTCCCTTTGCACCTGCCTCGGCAACCTCGCAGCCTCTGCCAATGATGTTCTGTCAATTGCCTACACGATCTCTCTCTCGACCTAAGTTTCTTCTTTTCACCTTGGCTTACCTCATGGTTGCTGCCAGGCTCGTCATTGCTTTGCCCATGCTTCAGCCGAGAGCTGGACGAAAGGCTTTGCGAAGGGACATGCACGCACTCAAGGTTGGGTATTATGTCTGGGACACGGAAAAGCCGTCGACCATTTCAACAGCAGATACAGCTGAGGGACGCTGGTTATATTGGCCCAGGAAGGGACACGAATCAACCATTGAGAAGTTGGGGGCCTTCATTGCTCTTTGCGTTGATATTGCCCCGGACCAGCAATGTTTTGTGTACCACAAGGAGGCCGAGAAAGTCAAACAGATTGGCCCCCAGCTCGATAAATCCGGCGAGAAATTAGATGAGAATTTTTACAGGACGTTGCTCATCGACGTGAGACTGGCTGGTTTCAACAAGAGCAGAAAATGGATCTATGAAGAGTTCTTGAAGGTTACAGTTTCAGGAGAGCCTCAATCTGGATCTGCGCTTCATGGCACAGCGCCGGTAGACGAAAGATGCATCTATGCCATGTTACAGATCCTGAAGTCAAAGCCTCTCGTCTTAGGACAGGGCTATGATTTCCAGATGTCTCTCAAGGATCTCTTAAGGACCCGAAGCACAGCAGCACCATGGACGAATCTCCATTTCGGATTCCACGAGCTCACAGGATGGCGACGTGTCATAGGACGATCAAGAACTCATATCAGAATTGATAAAGAACCAAATTTTCTCTGTTTGCGACTCTTAAACGCTTGTTTTGGTCTCGAAATTTCTGGGTCATCCAACACAGTTCTCGATACTGCGCCTGCGCTTGATCCGCTGTCGGTTATATCCACTTTGTTTCATCCCAAGCTAACGCCCCAGCTCAACGAGACGGCACTTAGTGATCGGTATAATGACCCGGAATTCATCAACACTCTTCGAGAGGATTTGAAGAACTTGACCTTGCTTCAGGAGTTTCAGGAGCCGCCTGGAAAACCGTTCAAGGATCCTCAATCATACATTCGCGCAGTGTTCAAATTCCTTGTTTCGAAGGAATGGTTGGAACCCGTTCCAGATCTGTCGTCGCCTGAGCTGAGGATTTCACTCAGACCCCTTATGATCTTCTTCAAGCGCGATATTCGAAATAAAATCCTTGGGAATGTCGATGACTCTAACGGGCTTGACGAGTCCTCCGAGGGCGCCAATCTTCCAGCTAGCGACCATGCGAAGGTCGCGAGTCATACTCTCAAGCGACCTGTAGAGGGTGTGACTGAGCCCGAGGACGCTGGTCGCGACAAGAGATTGAAAGTTGATTCCGGGCAACACGAAAAAGTTTCGGAAGTACCGGATAAGCCGAACTCACCTCTTGCACCCTCGAAACCTGGAGCAGAGCCACTGGGATATATTGAGGATGTCAGTCCTCCAGTTGGCAACCACGCCAACGTCGCGAGTCATTCTCTCAAGAGACCTAGTATGGGGAGTGTGGCTCATGATGAGGTTGCTGGTTCCCTCACTCACGAGCAACCCAATATCGTGACTTCACCCGGAAAAGAGCCAGAAAGAAATCCAATGTCTATCAGCTATATATTGGATACAGTGAGTTTATCCTCATGTGCTACTTTCACTTACCAGATCTCGCTCACATCATTTCTAGCCACCACAGAAGTCGTCGCGCTCCTAAGCCCCACAAGCGCAAACACTGAGGTGGAACCTTGGGAGGGTAGATATTGCCGCCCTTGTATTCATGTATTTCCTTTGGAGTCGTGCGCTATCTTATTCCACTGTCAATCTTTGCTCCAATTACTATCCCTCCCTTCTCCCGCACACTCGTCGATTGAATAGTAGTAAATGTACCATCATTTCCGGACGTGCGTCAACACTAGTACAAGCACCATTCCTGCTTGCATTTGTGGAGCATTCGGATGTTGTGTGACTGTATCTCATTTCTATTCGTTGATTTAGAGAAGTAAGTATATACATACCAGCTGGCTGCAGAATCAGCGGTGACGCTTCTCCACTTCTCGCAGCTTTCAAGTTGCGAATAGATTTTATCTTATCTAGTTGGTGGCCTGATGTTGAGTGAGGTACTTAATGGCTCGATCTCCACCAGTCTCTACCTCAACTTTGTCATGACACCTCGAAGAGGTCGTTATTTCGTGAAAATGTACAACAACAACACATAGATAAAGGGCATTAGGATTGTCAACATGAAGAAAGCACACAAAGAATCACAGTCATTGATAACAACTCGAACTCGAAGCCCGATATCCCCTTCAAACATTAGATATCTCGTCCACCTTTTCGTCCATCGTAGTTTCCTCAACAGCTGTCACGGATCCAGTACTTCCAAGCCCCATGGTACTAGTGTCAAACCCATGAGCCTCGAGGTATTGCCGGAACTAACACATTACAAAGAACACAAACGTTAGTGGGAGGAGCTCTGAATGAAGGGAGCAAGGGCACTCCACCCTCAATATCTAACCTTTTCATCTTCTTCAGCCATTCCGTCATGGGTCAACGGCCGGATGAAGCATAATGTGATGAGAGCACTGAAAACAGCAAGTCCGCTGCCGACCCAGAATGGCCCGGTGTTGCCTCGTACGCTTTTGTCCCCGCCAAATGCTATAAAGGAACGAGACGGATGGGTATTTTTAAGACAGGGACCCCGAATGGCAGCGGCAGAGCAAACTTTGCGTACCCTCGATCATAGGCGGGAAGGCCCAAGTGCCGACGAATGCTCCAATTTTACCAATGGCGGCTGCGATTCCATAGAATTGGCCACGAACGGCAGTTGGACTGGTCTTGCTGGCGAGAAGACCGAGACAGTTTCCAGGGCCTTTGAAAAAAGGGAGAAAATCGTCTTAGGGGCATAACTATGAAATCCATTTTAGGCGAATACTCACCCAATTCACCAAAGCTCAAGAAGATACCGTATACGACCTATGGGGGAAATGATCATGAACATGCGGATGAACGGGATATGAGTGATGCGACTTTACCGCAAAAGCTGCGACATGGGACGTGAGCCTGAACGAACGAGGATATCAAAATCCGGATGAAAGGCAATGGGTGACTGAATGTAAAGAGGCTCACTTTTCATACAAGCCACTCATAATAAACCCGATGACGGCTTGACTCATGAGCCCGGTGATCTATCAAGACCACGAAGACATGAGAGTTGTACCCAAAAAGAAATCTCCCAAGTACGGACCATGCAGTATTTGGGACCCAGATAATCAACGACAAAGGCGCCACCTATGGTTCCTGGTATATAGAACAAGCTGAATGTAGAACGACGTTAAGTTGACACAACAGATATGTCAAATTTTGAACGATGAACGTACTTGATGATGATGTTCCAACCAAAGACAACAGGGATAGCATCACTCCCTCCAGTAATACTGCACGGGACATTTAGAATCCCACATTCATGCATCATGAAAATCCTACGACGACTCACTTGTCAACGACCGTAGAAGAGTAAATACCAAACTATAAAAGGCTTAATCAATCAATCCGTATGGATGGCGCTTGTCTAACAACACATACGGGATACCTGTGGAACAGTCATCTGTGACGGTTATGGAAAGAGAGGAGTGCGAAAGACAGACGTACGTGATGAAGTCGTAAATAAACCATGTCGCGGAGATGGCGACAAGGGAGGGCCAATAACGACGAAGGACGAGCATGTATGGAATCTTGACATTTTTCATAGATGATTTCTTGTAAGACTCGGGTTCGTCCATATTTAGTCGCCAAAGGAAGACAAGCATGGCAGGAATGAAGCCTAGACCCAAGGACATGCGCCATACAGCACGGAGATGATTAGGACCAAATATCCAGTAGAGTACGAGTGGGACAAATGCTGAGATGACGAAGCCGGTATCGATCATAGAATCTATTGGTTCATGTTAGATGAGTCCTATACTGAAAGATATTTTCGACGCACTAGTGGCAAGGGCAAACCATCTATGCTGTGCGTTTTTGCTGATCGACTTTTGCTCTGTCTGCTCTGAGGCAGATACAGAGCCACAAGGATATTCAGCTCCTACACCAATACCGAGTAAGAAACTATGTAGAATGTGTTGTCAGATATAGAAAATTGGTATTCAGAAAAATATGCGCACCGGCAAGCACTCAGCATGGCAAGTGTTCCGCCTACACTATGATGTGCACCTTCCGAAGCTGCAGAAAGTAGGGAGAAGAATGCTACAATGCCTGTTGCGGTCATCATCCCGAATTTCCGACCCATTTTGTCAGAGAGGTATCCTGCAATCCGGTTTAACGCCGTGGCCCCAATCGACATGTACTGGAAACTCACCAAAGATAAGCATCCCGACGACTGTCCCTGCGAACAACACGCTGCTGACGATAGTAGGATAGTTATTGTTGGTCACCTCATCACCGTAGACGCGCTTCAACACTAGATTTTTGTGAGCCGATCGTTCACACTGTAAATACGATTGAAAACTGACAAGTGTTGACTGAAAACGACATGCAACATCAGAAAATGTCTTCGAGAAAACAAACTTCAGCTGCTTACCTTCACTGATTACACCGTTTGCATAACCTGCAGAACTTTGAAATGAACGCCGAGCTTGGGAATGTAGTCAATGTTTTTACCGTCTGAAAACAACGCGGTTCCACATCTAAAGCAGGTGTCAAAGTTGATCTAGGAGTAGAATGGCATTGAGTACTTACGCAAAGATAAGCGAAACGCCTGAGAGACGCTTTCCCAACGGTTGCTTGTCAGTCATCGTATGGATCAAGGCAAGGGAGGGTACTCGGAGCTACATGCTGATGACAGTCGGTGATTTTTATGCAGAGTTTACATCCCGCCTGGTCTCCGGGGTCCTGAGTGTATTATGTAATTCTCAGCGAAAAGAGCGCACGTTCGTCGGGCCCGCCTAGGCCCGCCTCCAGAACCACATCTTCCAACTTTGACCTTTGACGATCATCAGTCCCATAAGATTCATCTTTGAAGTGGATGACAGGACGTCCCCCCACTATTCGCCCTCCACTGGACAAGCAGATTCTTCTTCCGGACACGGGTACTCCTTAGCGTCGTGCAGCATGTGGAGGGCGACCTGATTGCATGATAAGGTCAGATAAGACGCGCGAATAATACTCTCAGCCAGATGCCAGGTAACTATGAAGCACTTTCTCAAGATTGGAGCATCTCGCGACCATTCGCGCTCTTGTGTTCAATCTATGCTCTTCTTTGCATGCATGCAGTGTGCACCAGACTGAGCCAGTCGATGCGATTGTTCGAATAAGTACCACGCGACGTCTTGCCGAAATCCCGCCGGTATATCTGTTGAACAACCTTAAAGTTATAAACTCTTCTTTCTTTCCTTTCGTCATGATCCTCCCTCTCGTCAATTCGTTTTCCAAACCTTTGTCACCTTCTTGCTATTTTGGAATCCCGTTTTGACCATTATCAGTCTTCTGCTATGCTTCTAAACAAACTTGTAGTCCTACCCAATCCTTGTCAAAATTCCTCTACCTGTCCGCATTTCCTCCAGTGCCTCGTGGATGCTGTAGGCTACTGTCAGATTCAACATACATCACCCTGATTCGTCACTTATCGATATCGAATGATTCGCCAGTCGAAGATCGTTGTGGAAAACACAGAACCCACCTCAGTTTTTTCATAAATGATGTGAGTACGCATTAACACATACACAGAAATCGCTGACGTTCATAGTGAGTACTACCGTTCATTCGTCCTAATATATCATTCATGTTTTGTTCATGGATCGATCCCAGGTAATCGCTGCTTCCACTTCTCCATGGTATAAGCGCAGAAAGAGGGCTTCAAATAACAAACCCTCTGACCTAGCGCACGAGTTGCTTATCAGACTTCAATGTCAAGAATTGAGCTGGGGGCGCGCGGCAAATGTCAAGACATACTCTACGGCATCTGGCACTTTTTCCTTGAGAGTTCACAAACCGCTGCTTTTGTTTTCTAGATCAGAACTTAAAAACTGACATTGTCAATCACTCTAGTGACATGTCTAGGGAATTTTCTGAATGAATGTATGAACCATGGACACCTCTGCTTCCGGCGTCATGAGGCTTCCAAATAGTCCATTTCAAGTCCATTCTCCGGAATCCGGCACCCTGCGTATGTTCGCCGACCCTACACGCAGCATATCTGAGCTTCAAATGCTCTTCCTTATAGTCTAATGAAAGAAGCCATAGGTCTTTGCCTCGAATCTTGGGATAGATTGCCGCACACACAAAGGTGGTATATCTGGTCATTCTTTCCTTGTCCGTCCATCGTAAATACCCACTATCAAGCCCTTGCGATCTTCTGTGACTCATTCCGAGACTCATCCCGAAAGGTGTATCGTGCACTTTCAACTCCTCCTCTTACTCGTACTCGTACTCGCTCCACCATGTCCTCCTCAGCGTCTACTCTCAATCTGATTTTGGAATCAGATAACCCCTACAACACGAACATGTATGATGAAAAAGATGGACGGATATTGTATCAGGTCAGGACGGAACAACAGTTCGAAACAATGACCAGAGTGAAGAACGTCGACGGAGAGACAATTGCGACGTGGCACTGGAGAGACCCAAAGCCCGATATCATTGTATTGGGCAATGGTAACCCGGTGCCTCTGGGTACATGGTTGAAGAGAAGCATAATGCCTTTCAAAGAGTAAGACCACCACTGGTCTCTAGTTCCTCGTTCGCTCTCGTTCACAGGCTGACCTGTCCTGTTTGCAAGCTCCGTGACATTCCAGGATCAGATTGGACGCCACTTCAAGTGGAAAGGTTGGGGCACTGGTACTGCACTAGAGGTAAGCCGCCCCCCTTGCGTTCCTCAGTTCGTGAAACGAGGCTCTCTTGCGATTGGGCCATTGTCCTCCGATCGAATAACCATCTGATCGCGATGTACTTTATACCCCTCTGGGTCCTTTGTATAGCTTTACTGTGAAGACGACAAGAAACATCCTGTTGCACGATTTGTGTCGCATTCAGCACAGACCCATGGTCAAACGTCACAGTGGTTGCAGGCAAGGTTGTTGGTTGATCAAAGGGGACTGGAAATCCTCGATCTTGTCGTTATATCATTTCTGGTCTTGGAAAAAAATCGTCGGGCTGAGAACTCGAGAACAGAGTCCTTCAACGGTATACATACTTAACCGTGTACGGTGTAGGCAGGACTGTGGGTTACCGGATGAAGTGGCATTTCTAATTTTTGTGCTCAGAAAATCGAGGCATATCAACCGACGTTACCAGAGAGCGAGAACCAACGAAATGATATTGATTCGAAAGAAATAAGGGAAATGTAGGATAAACTCATGACCAACGCTGAAAGTAACTGAAAGATGATAATGATAGAGTAGACACTAGCGACAAGATTGCACAATAGAAAGAACGACAAGAACGACACTGCTGATAATCATACAACATGTCCAAGACGTAGAGCATCCGTGAAATCCAATACTCAATACTTATTTTGCGTTTTCAGAATGATGCCCGTTTGGCTGATACATATACCGATGCACCGTTGGTAGCTGCGATTGCCCTGCAGATGAGGAAGGCCTGGAAGAGGGATCTGTAGGCCGCGGACGGTAGTAACTTGTCACACGATGATCTGAATTCGAGGAGCCTATCACAGGCGAGGATGTGTTGACTGCGACGACGGGCATCGGCCATGGCTGACTGGCAGGTGCGGTGGAGGTAGATATCGGAGCGGGACCTTTGGAAGTGGAGGCCGAAGGTTGTTGTTGGTTCGTCAAAGACGGTGATGCGACTGGGGTAGACGACGGAGTAGAGGAGGGATGGCGGACAGCAGGCGCAGGCACAGTCGCAGTGGGTGTTGGTGTTTGAGTAGTGCTGCTAGAGTGATCGCCATTATTCTCTGTTTCGCGTCGCCGTTTGACGCCGCGAACGGATGAACTTTCTTTGAGACCGAGTTGTGTTGCTTTTATGAGGATCTGGTGTCTGAGATAGGATGTTAGGAAAGACTTTGAAACAGTGAGATATCGAGCTCACCTGGTTCTGGTACCACCCCAACGACTGGTGATGGCGTCCCAATCGATCTCTCCTGAACTATTTCTTTTTCTTCGGCCAAAGCTTTCAAACGTTCTATCTCTTCGTCAGACCACGCTCCTGAAGTACCCATCACCGAGGTCGTTACCGACACGGTTGGAGGAGGGGCATTAGTAGCCGCAGGAGGAGGTGCAGGAGGAGGAGGAACTGCGGGTGTATAGTACGCGCCGGGATGGCCGTATGGATATGAGTAATACGATGTTGTGGGATACTGGCTTGGCGGCGGAGGGGGAGGAGCATAATAAGCATGATTGCTCATAGGAACGACGAATGTCTGCGGTTGGCTGATCATGGTAGGTGCACCGGGAGGTACTCCGGAACTGGTCGTCTGAGTAGGAGGGGGAACTCCGGTGGGATAGAAAGGAGGGACAACAGGGTACATCGGAGGAGGAGGAGGAGAGGTGATAAGACGTGAAGGATTTGCAAGCTAATTGCAAAGCATTGAAAATAGGCGTCCATCGAATGAATCTCGAAGGAACTTACAAGGGTATCACAATTCTGCTTCGCTTCGCTCAACATGATAAGAGGATCAACCTTGCTACTGGGACCCATCTGGTAACATTGTGCAATAACCAGAGCAGGAGTTCCTTTCTAACAAACTCATGTTATTAGTTCTTCCGCGTAATATTCAAACTCTGTCTATACTTACCACAAGTTCCTCCGCCGCTCCATAGAACTCTGCACATAGGTTCAATACTCGCCATTGGAATTCGTAGTATTGTTGGTTTTGAGCAGTGACCTCTGGAAGCTGTGGGGGGTTTGATGCTTGATTGGTGTTGTGCAACTGTTGGTGAGTAGGTGATGGCTTGGCGTTTTGGCTACTGATGCGACCACGACGGTTTTTAGAACCTCTGGGACGTCCTCGACGTCTGGGTTCATGTGGTTGGTCGGGTCTACAATAACGAAGGGTAGTGAAGAACATAAATCGAAGATATAAGTTGAGTTTGGTAAAACACATACGCAGTTTGTGGTTGTTTCGGTGAAGGCGGTGGCGCACTGGTTCGACTGAGTTGTTCTTCAACCATTCCCTCGTCATCATCGTCAGATTCGATGACTTTCTGCTGTTCCGGTAGTGGTGCTGGTGGTGGGGGTTGCTCTACTGCTGGCGGCTTGTAGAATTGAGGTTGAGAGGAACTGCGAGGTGGATGCAAGGCATGCGAGAGCGGTTGGTAGTACTGAGGATTGTCCATTGAAATTGTGGACATTCACACAAAGATGGAAAATTTTTCTATATTGATTTGAGGTATCTGTAAACTGGCAGGAAAACAGATCGTGCAAGTGCCAAGTTGAGGCTAGCCGTGACGTTTCCTGAGAGTGATAAGGGTGACCATAAACATAGGATAATCATATAAAACAAAAATTGAAAACTGACAAAGCTTGTCACAAAAAGGTTGTCCTCGACGCAGTATTTATTCTTGACGTTGAGTTCAAAAAGCCTGTAGATTGCGAGCAATTTGGGATGAGTAGACGCAGAGCTGAGGTCGTTGAAGACGATGAAGGGAATCTCTTCCAGGAATTGTGCGGAGTTTGGATAAAATATCACTAATCATCACCGCGTCACACCTGCGTTATGGTCACAAGAAATCTAACGTGACGCCTATAGACCAGGGTCCGTACTCAAAATCTTCGCACGAACATATGGCTTGAGGAATATCAGACTATCCTGAGATAGAGCCTATGCATTCTCTCCGACGAACAGTCTCCGTGAAGCCATTACAGGAGGCTAGCAGCTCGACACAAATATTTCATCAGCCGCCAGCGCAGTGTTTTTGATCAAAGGATCGTGCCGAACTTTCTATCCCCGAACTTGTGACAGTGACATCAATGGCTTTACGGTAACCGAGTCGTTAACAAGAGGAGAGATGAACAGGTGAGACTTGTGGCGAAACAATAACTTTCCAGCCTACCACCATCATGGCAGCATTCTCCAGAGTCATCCCGCCTCTTGCGACCTCTTTCGCCGTCCAAGCTTGTAGGAATTTTGTCTTATCATCTGCTCAACCCCTAGTAACTGAAGAGCAACATGATCTGCAGTGTTTGCTTTGGTATTCGTTCCGCAAGGAAATGAGAAATATTATGATCTAGGAGGGGCTCTTGGGTTTTTATCCACGACTTTCTCTTCGCTTTACTATCCTGCTCTCAAGAAGAATTTGCTGAGTCAAGGCAAAATCCTTCCCCTACCGCCGTTGTCGACCTTTGCCCCTCGACAACTCATGCTTTCTGCTGCGTTGGGCATCTGGATAACGAGGTTGGGGTCTTTTCTAGTACACGTATGTGCCCCTTTCGTGTCATGAATCAACCTCCCGAATCACTGACCACGACGCATACAGCGAGTACGGCGCTTAGTTCATCAATGACGTCCTGGTTAACATTGATTTCCTACAGGGACTCAAAGCAGGAGGAGACACCAGATTTGACGAAGTGAAGCACAAACCAGCTCTATTCACGTTCTACTGGTTCATGCAAGGTAAACAATGCATCGTGAATTCCCAACTCCGAGTCTGCTGATACCATCGCTTTGTCTTCAGCGACCTGGGTTTTTGTTGTCGGTCTGCCCGTGTATATGGCGAACACCATTCCCGCAAGTGCTCATCCCCCGTTGATTGCCCGTGACTATGCCTCGTTCGGTCTATTCGCCGCTTCGTTTTTGTTCGAAGTCATCGCCGACCGTCAGAAGAGCGCATGGCGTCGCAAGAAGGACGCGAAACAACACGATGAAAAGTTCATTACGTCTGGTCTGTGGAGTATCAGCCGTCATCCGAAGTGAGCTCATTCCATTGCGAGATGTTTTTTAAGACTGAACCATAAACACCAGCTATGTCGGCGAGGTCGGTATCTGGACTGGTATTTGGGCCCTTTCTACTGCTGGTCTACAAAACCCGTACTTTCCTCGGAGTGCCATCGCTGTCGCAGCTATCAGTCCCATTTTCACTTATATCTTATTGACGAAGGTGAGACTGCTTGGTGTCATGCTATCTGAGTGTCGCGATAACACCAAACGTACATCCACAGCTTTCGGGTGTCCCTCCCCTTGAAGAAGCTGGAGACAAGAAATATGGAAATGATCCCAAATGGCACGAATACAAACAGTAAGGGGCATACTTTGCATTCTCGATTTCCTACTGAAGTCTTCTCAGGAATGTGCCTGTGTTCTGGCCTTGGGTTTCTGCCCGCAAATGATGCGTACGGCCGCGAAATTAACGTGTATAACTGTAGAGAGGAACGAAATGTCTTGTTCAACCAAGCACAGACTGAAGGTTTTCAACTTATGCTCAAATGATGATGTTAATACGTACTAGATAGAAGCGACAAGTTGATTGTGCAAATTTAAATAAGTGTATCATGTATTTTGAATCTCAAAATGCTACTTCAAAGAATCAAAGGAACTTGCGAACCATCCGAGGCGCTATCCTTCAGAAGCCGAGCGCTGTAAGCGTCTGGGTCATGTTCTCGTCCGCAAAGAACTGCCTAGCATCAAGCATACTGGCAGAGGTGGAACTTAGTCAGTGTGTGGAAACGTTCTGAGTGGTAGTCTCACTCACAGAATATGAACAAAGGTTGCAGATTGAGCTGGGGCGCTGGCGTTGAATGCGTCGACGGTGGCAGCGATGGGACCATCAAGGGAGGCAAGCAAAGTGCTGATATCCGGAACAATTGCAGGGGTGAGAGCCGAAAGACCTGAAGTCACTTTCCTACAAGCGCAGAACCCTCAAAAGTCAACCCCTCGAACATAGTATCTAAAACTAGATGACGCACGAAAGAGAGTCGCCGAGACTGACGGCGAGATCGTTGTCGGTCGGGGTAGTGGTGTTACTCCTGTCAGGAAACACGGAAATGAGCAAAGCTGCGATTAGATTTTGAACAATTACCCTATGCTTGGGGGAATGCCGGTAAGGGCAGCGGCAGTGGCGTTCCATGCAGTGACGAGCATGTCAATTTGCGCGCCAATGCTTGAATCATTGGCCTGGTGAGAGACTTGCAAAAGCTCTATATGTGGCCAGTGAAATTGTAGCGGTCAGAAATCGATTTTCTCTGGTGGCCAGTTTAAAACTTACGGATTTCGGGTATGATCACACTGACTTTGGATTCCAGAGTGTCCAACGGAGGCAAGATCTGAGCATTGGTGTTCGTTCCCTGCCTCTTGCCGAACGGGTTGGCGAAAGCGACAGAGACGAGGGCGAAGGCTAAGACGTTGCGGAACAGCATAGTGATTACTGGGGGGATCTCACAGAAGCAAGTGACGAACTACCAAAACCTGGTCGAATTTAACAGTGCGCCCGTGGGTATTTCGTTTGAACATCCAGAGCTTTTCCCAATCCCAACTCCCGTCTGAAGTGTTGGAAACAATGGAGCGAGCGTGATTTTGCCCCAATCATTGGTAGAGCAATTGCATGTTAAGATGAAGGACATACCCGCCCCTGGTAGAGCTTGGAATGGATGTAAGAAGTACGAGAGCGTAATTGGCTCAACCGTGAAAGAAGAGAATGTCATACTGTAATAGACATTGCAAAACCGGTGAGAAAGCGTGGAAGAGTGTGAATGTAATTCAGACAAGAGCAGATGGTTGCTCCCATCGATGTGAATTTTCGTCGCACGGACGAATGGCTAAACACACCATAGCAAAGGTTGTTTGTTTTGTCGAAGATATATTTTTGAGCGAGGTTCTTGAAATCGTTAGTATAACCTTGAGTATTTTCGGAAGCGATCCTGATATTAGCAAGTTTAGAACCGGTATCGTCCCTGGAACTGGACTCTGGGACACACCAAGTCTTGAAGGTGCTCAGGGAGTACGGTGCACACGCAGACCTCGGCCCCGGCTTGTATACGAAATGAGGTACTCTCATGTCAGTGACTATGCCAGCCTTAGCCAGGTTAATGGATTTCCTCAGGCCAAGACTTCATTTGTGATTGATTCACTTGGCTTGTCTCTTGAAAAGACCAGGTCTAGCACGGTGGTCGGTCAAGCATCCAACCAAAAAGGGTCACGACCACTAACCGTTATGATCATTGAGCCGCAGGGGGCAACCTTGTTCGTTCTGTTGTGGAGATTGATCAGAATTTCGGAAAGTTGCAGATGAAGCCTGATCATTCTGAGCAGTCGGGCCCATCTGCTGATTCTGTTGCTGTTGTAGCATTGGGTTCAAAAGCTCAGTAGAAGCTAGAAGGAGTAGTTGAGAGTCTATGGCAAAGAGAAAGATGGAAGAAGGGACTCCGGAGTCCGAGGAGCAATTCGCCCTCAAGAGATTGATGCATTATTGATGGCATTTGATGGCTAGAGAGATGGAGGATTCCCACGATTTATGATGACCTACAGTCGCGATGAATCTGGCTTCATTCTGCTCAGCATTCCCAATGTACGCGTACATTCCAAACAATCCTCGTACTCGTTGAATGGTACGCTGACTATTGAGTGTATCTACGTTACACCAGAAGGTCAAGCGGCCATTAACCGGGATGTCTTTCTCATTCTGCGCATCGATTCCAACGAAATTCCCCTCGATCCTCGACGGATTATCAGCCTCCAACCCGCTGCTAAAGATGAACAGAATCGAACATATATCCTTCACAAGACGGACCTAGAATTAGAAGAGCTCCAGCTTTCTGTTCCCGTATATGGCGCGCAAGATCCTCAGGCGTCACAAAGATGGGAAGATTTAGATACTCTCGAAGGTATCTTCACAGAATACGCAGTGTTCCAGGAACTCCAGCAACCTACGTCGCCTTCTTCAGTCCAGAGGGTACTCGCGAAGGATGCATCTCAAGATCATCGTGGCCACCTTGTTTTGGTCAACGAGGATTCTGGTGAAATCATCGGAGAAGTGGATCATAGGATCGTTGTACACGAAGAGCCCGCTGTCTCTCACCCTGATAAAGGACACGAACATGATCCTGTCGTCATTGAGATCGGGGAGGACGAGGAAGGTGAAGCGATAGAGGTGTTTGCAAAGACAATCCCAGCCGATCAGCAGGATTGGATGACAAAATCGGCCAAGCTAGTCAGGTAAGTGTTTCCAATGATTCTTGTGTCCTTCATAGCTTGATGATACATCATCCATCACAGTCAAGGGATCTCTCAATCTACCAATCTCCTCGTGAATGTTGTTTCCTCAGCATCCACTTATTACATAAATCACTCTTCTTCGTCCTTGGCAACCCCAAAATCTTCCGGCTCTGGCTCATCTACGAATTCGGCATCCTCTTCGACATCCAAAGCGGTTGCTTTCATATCATCTTCCCGTACCCAAACAGGGCTCACGCATGCACATGCGCTCACCGCGCAGGCTGTCAAAGTGAGCGGTAAAACATTGTCGTTGATAGACGACATGATAGGTAAGATCGTCGGTAGCAAACCCAAGTCCAAATTTCCGAATACTTCGTCGTTGAGATCCGCCACTTTACCTCCTCCGTACTCTGCCTCGCCATACCCTTCAACGGATTCGAAACCTCCTCTTCCACCACGAAATTTGTCAACTTCCTCGCAATTGACACCCGAGAAACCTCCTCTTCCTCCGCGCAGTAATACACCCCAAGCTCCGCCTCTGCCGCCTCGCACACTCACTAAGAAAGCCAAGCTCGTCCTGTCTGCAGATCTAATCCTGTCTACCATCGACCAGTCTTTGAAGCAGCTTATTGATGTGGGAGGACGTAGCGCGACCAGAGTTGTTGAACATCGGTGAGTTTGATTTATATGCTATTTTGGATTGAGATAGATAACATAGGATAGATATGGCCGCGAAGCAGCGCAAAGTACCGCTCTCATGGCGGGTACGGCGAAGAATGTTACATTAGTGTACATCGATATGCAGAATATTGGACGAAAGGCGCTCATAAAGAGAGTTGGTAAACAGTATGTTAAGAGTAAGTTAGCGAAGTGAAGAATCAGTTCATGTACAGTATAATAGAGGATAGTGTATGGATATTGGCATAGGAGTTGGCAGGAGTCGGACAAATAAAGTTGCAGTTACATAAAGGTCAAAGCGAAGTTTATGAACTTGCAACGGACTTCCCGCGGACTTTCACCACTCGACCTTCAAATACGGTTTCCCTCGATTTATCATCGCGTTCCCAGCTTGTAGTTTTCGATAATCCCATTCCTTCCCTAAAGCTCTGCCATGCACAGAAATGGCGCCATTCTTATCACCAAAAGTTGTTCTGTCCGGGTTAAAGGAGAAGATCGACTCATTGCTGGTTCAAGGTAAGCCCTCCATGCCTTTCCAGTGATGGTCTCGAGCTCATCAGTGTCCATTCAGGTGACAGAATCTATCTGGGTACCGCCCTTGGCAACCTCCACGTGTATAGCCATGAAAGCTCTGGCGACTTGACTTTAGTTGAAGTGAAGAAGAGTTTGACGAAGAGGTCTATAGAGCAGCTGGAATTCATCAAGGACATAAACTCAATAGTGATACTGTCAGGTATGTTGCTTCAAAAGCTTCGGTGTGTTCCTCAAATGACACCGTTACAAGAGATGATCGTGACGCTATTCCCACTACCATCTTTCTCACCTCCGACGGTGCTCTCTGCCGCAAAGGCTGCGTTTTCTTTTGGGATTCACTCTTATATCTTTCGCACGGAGTCTGAAATCCAAGGACAGGATGAATTCACAAAGCCAACCTCTATACCCGTACTCATGACCTATCTGCTTGTCGGATGTCGTCGGAAGGTGGTGATTTACTCTTGGAAGGACGGAGAAGCGCAGGAGCTCAGGGTGTGTTGAGGTCCTCTTCTCCGGTGTTGAACGTTCATACGAATCGATTCCAGGAACTCCCGCTACCACATTCACCTCGGATAATAACGTTCGTGGACAACGATCTTGTTTGCTTCGCATACTCTGCAACAGAATATGCCATATTCTCACTGTCGAAAATGACTGTGAATGATATCATAATGCCGTTACCTGCTACTGGATCGTCTTCGACAATGGGCACCCTGTCAGGACTCTCCGGGTATATGACTTTAGGCCTTGGTGCTAAATCAAAACCGGGAGTTGTGAAACTCAACGACGACGAAGCTCTGGTTGTTAAAGACAGTGTGTAGGAGTTTATATCAAGTGACGACACCGAGTTTCCGTCTCATCTTGATCACAGACGAAGGAATAATTATTGGGAAGAATGCAAAGACATCTAGGCCAGAAACTATCGGATGGCCGGCACCTCCAGAGGAAATAGGTCAGTGTAGACTATATGTATATCTATGTGCATGCGGTTTCTCAAGCAAACTTGTAGCATTTGTGAAGCCCTATATCTTCTCCGTCCTACCTCCAGGCTCTGTCCCTTCAACGAATACAGACCTAGCTCAAAACCCTATTCCTACCAGTGTGGTCCAAATACGTTCATCCATATCTCTACTTCCAACCCAGACATATATCTATCCATTCAAGGAATCATCTAGATCTTCTTCTCCAACGCATGCTACTCAGTCTGCTCAAATATCCAACGCCACCATTCGACTAATGACCCCTTCATCGCGAAACCCTTCTCTTTTCCTCCTCACGACACCGACAGACCGAACAGTAGCTAGTTCAGAGGGAAGTTCCATCTGGCAGTTTGACATGAAGCCCTGGTCTGAACAAATCGACGAACTGCTTTTGGCTGGCCAATATATGGACGCACTGAAGTTACTTGATATCATTGATGCATCAGAGCTTCCGAACAGAGTGAGTATTTCTATGCAAGTTTTCGTCTATGTATCTCGAACGTTCATAGGACGATTGGAGATATCAAATCCGTGCTTTGAACGCAGTTTCAGAATTCCAAGCAGGTCAATTCGACAAAGCGATCGATACGTTCACGGAGCTGAACATCAATCCGGCGAAAGTCGTCGCATTATATCCCGAGTCGATTTCTGGTCGACTGTCCATTCCTGCGGAGAAATGGATCGAGTTGTACGGTGGTCCTAGACGGGAGGAGGTCGGGAATACTGCGGAAGGTGTAGAGAGTGAATCAAAGGAGAGGGAAGAAACTAGCAAGGCTCATCCCGACCGTTCGATGACCGCTACAAGTGAATTCCTGGAATCTTTGAGCTCAGGAGGGACTGGATCGATACGAGGACGATTAAAAGGATTGGGCGCTTTAATGGGCGCTGGTGCTTCGACTGCACCAAAAGATGATGATACGGCGTCTCTGAGGTCGCAGACTTCCAAACCCTCGAAAATCAACTCCGATGGTGGGTGTGACCTGTCTTTCGCATAATTAACTTGTAAAGCTGAAGGCACTCGCAGACTATCATAAATCTGTAGAGAGTCTCGTGAGGACTTTCCTTCCGGATCGCAGGGTGAAACTTGGAGCTGCGCTCAATGCAGTCGGTATTACGCCTGAAGATCAAGCACATAAGACAACACCACTCTCAACAACGTCCGTTGAGGACCTTTATGCCCTGCCCAACGCGCCTTTCACACAGCTCACTCCCAAGCAGTTGTTGCGGTATGCACAGATAGTGGACACTGCGCTCTTCAAGTCGTACCTTGTTGTACGGCCTGTGTTGGCTGGCTCGTTATTTAGGGTGCCCAATTGGTGTGAGGTAGAGGAAGTGGAGGGGGTTTTGAAAGCGAGGGGGGTAAGTTGCTGATTGATAATTCATTTCGCGTTAACACGTTGACATTGCCTGTAGATGTTTAAGGAACTCAAGGATCTGTATCACCAGAAGAAGATGCATGGAAAGGCTCTCGAACTTCTGCGGCAGTACGTAGTATTAGATTCCCGTCAAGCTTTGTTATGTTGATTGTCCATTCCAAGGCTCGGTGAGAAAGAGGATGATTTAGATGAGCGGTTGTATGATTCTATCCAATATCTACGGAGACTGGGACCAGAGAATATGGAACAAGTTTTTGAGTCTGCTCGGTGGGTTATCGAGCAAGACTCAGGCCGCGGTCTTGAGGTATGTCGCACTCGTTGTCGCAAGTGAACAATATTGAATTTATCTTGATCAGATATTCAAGTCTGATGACGTTGACTTACCGCGAAACCATGTCGCTGACTACCTGGAGAAGATTAGTCCCTCACTCTGTGCTAAATACCTGGAATATCTCATTCAAGAGCGAGAGGAGATATCGGTCGACTTTCATGATCGACTGGCAGAATTGTATGCCAGGATCACACTTGACGCTAGGAAGAGAAAGGATGAGAGTTAGTATTCTGTTTTCTACACATCTCGTATAATAATCTTTCTTCTAGAGTTATATCAAGAGTCGTATGACAAACTCGTTGCGTTCATTTCAACCACGACTTACTATCGGGTTGATCGTTTGTATGGTCTGCTATCGTCGGAAGGTACTTTTGTAGCTGCTCTCTCTATATTTGGCTTACCCTATGTAGATTTATATGAGGCTCGTGCGATCCTACTCGGCAAATTAGGTCGTCACGATCAGGCACTTGAGCTCTATGTCTATCGACTGCAAGCATATCTCAAAGCTGAGGAGTAAGCTCACTTACCCGTTCAATTCATGCACGCTATTCAGTGATCAATTTAGATACTGCAAGCAATATCACCGTGCGGGAACAGAAACTAGCAATGTCTTCCTCACTTTACTACGAATCTATCTACGGCCGACTGTGAAAACCAGCGAGGACCTGCTCCAACCAGCACTCGACCTAATCAGTCGACACAGTCGCCGTCTGGACACCACAGAAGCTCTTCAGCTCCTTCCTCCCCTTGTCACACTGAATGACGTCCGAACCTTCCTCATCGAAGGTCTTCGTATACCGGTGTTTGATACCAAGGTCTTACGGCAACTCAGCAAAGCGCGCAATGATCAAATGGCTCGCAAGCTGATGTCGTTGCAAACGAAGAGAGTGAAGGTCACAGACAGCCGAATGTACGTTTAGTCTCAATTCCCGGCCACGACGGTGTGTTTCTCATACAGTCGCAATCAGATGCCCACAGTGCCACAAGCGGATTGGTGCTACGATAATTGCTGTTCATAATCCAAGGTGAGTTGGAGGAGTATTCGAGTCAGAAGATCATGTATCAATCTATTTTGTGTTACAGGGGTGAAGTTACTCATTTCTCTTGTCGGGAAGCGTTTGCACGGAAGCTGAATGAAACTAGACGATAGTAGTTTATCCTGAATATTACTTCTGCGAAAAGAATTGACTACCTCAAACTATATCTCTGAAACTATCATAGTAAGAGTACACGGTGAATGGAAGCGTGTGCATTGCGTCTACAGTACACCACAGCATCATATATAGTCAGAATATGAATGCTGCGAAAATTAATGACTATTCCAAGTCACATCATTCAACTATTTCTAGGTGAAGAATAAGATGTTGTTACCCCGTAAGTACACGGCTGGTACACGGTGGACGGAAGCAGCTGAGCTCAGGTTGAAGGTGCACTGCGCCAACTGCACAGCATTTTCAGTCATATGACCGTGTGCCACTCACTGCCTTTTCGGGTCCGACTCTGACGGTTCTTGAACGACCACATTTTCATTGTTAACCACCACCATCCCATATCCAGAAGGGCAGCATCTATCTGAATGTTTTCCAGTCCGACGCCTGCACCTGGATCCAGGACACTGGCATCAAATGCCTTTCGAAACGCTGGTCTCATTGACCGAGATGCCAAGATGCGGGATGTGTCAGATAAACCTGGTGGTCGCAAAGCTCATATCAAACCTCGGTCGCATCGCACGCGTCCAATTGACGCTTACAAGGACTCAGGCCCTAGTAAATCGGTAAATGTCATTGTTATTGCTCATCAACTTTTCCCCTCCGGATTCCAGGGTTCAAGTTACTAGTCGTCACACAATGAATTCCTGGTGTTCCGTCCTATCTTTATCCTTCCATCTGCCGCAAAAACTTACGCTCAACTCTCCTCTCGCCCTCTCAGCTCTCTACTCGCTTGAATCTTAACGGTAGTCGGGCTGAGTCTTCAGGTCCATTATCCATCCGTGGGGCCTCGTCTGGAACCATAAGTGCTGGTCGTCTTCGTCGAAATGCAGTCTCAGGAGCTGCCGGATCAAATAGCCCCTCATTGATACCCGTCCGTTCGACAGGTCGACCAACTCTTCGAGGCGTTGAACCGTGGAGGGAGCTTGTTCAGAAACGATGGAACCCAGATACAGCATTATTGGACCTCAGTGTGAGTCAGGGCACTTTGGATGGGATATATTGATCCCAAATCTGACTATATTTCTCGTAGAACATGATCGAAGACGATATTGTGAAGAAGCACAATCTTCTGCCTCCCGGCCGTGGCGGAAGTGCTCGTGACGCTGCTGTGATGTTCAAACTTGCTAAGGAGCTCAAACCACAAGTACGGTCAACACTACTCAGTTCGATTTTTCTTCACTAATATCCGATCAGGTGCAATCATTGAACCTAGCAAACAACAATCTCAGTGGTCAACATATCTCCCTGCTCGGGCACTATCTACCTGGGCTTGCCAACCTATCCTTGCAAAACAATGATATCAAGACCTATAGGGACATGGACTTCATCTCAAGGCGGAAAGATAAGCTTGTTGCGCTGAAAGAGCTGGTGCTCATAGGCAATCCTTTGCGGGAGGAGATGATGGTGAAAGACCCTGAACAATTTAAGAAGTATGTCGTTCTCCATTTTTATTAGCCGCATACCGATGTTTCAACATCAACAGTGAAATATCACGTCGATTTTCATCTCTCGTGACGCTCGATGGCCAGCCTATTACTCAAATATCTTTTGATGTATCCCAAGAACCTTCCAAACCATCAGGTTCCGTCTCGCAACCATCTTCAACCACTTTTCCCGTCGAGATGGGGGCATCACTGATAGTAGGCGTAGACGGTGCATTACTGAGCAAGTTCTTGGTGCAGTAAGTTTCACATTTCTTCTTGAGTTCTAAATTTGTCGCTCATTGAAAGCAGATTCTTTTCCACATACGATACCCAACGTGCGGCACTAAAAGATGCTTACGACGCCGCCGCAACATTCTCTTACTCCTGTAACACTTCCATACCGGAACGTGCAAGGACCCAGGCGTTACATCATAAGCTTCCCAATCAGAGGAAGTTGGACTGGGGTGTATGGCTTGAACAAGGAAACACCGGGTCACGTAACCTTACTCGTCTTGCCCACTCTCATGACAAGCAAGTACAGCGGCTTCTCATCGGTGGTGAAGCCATCGCCAACTATGTCTCTACCTTACCTATAACCAAACACGATATATCTGGCCCACCCGAAAACTTCTGCGTAGACTGTTTTCCCGTTGCCCACGGTGGGATGATGGGACTTCTAGTAATGGTACACGGAGAGTTTACAGAGTGTGCGTCCATACAATTATCATGAATATCGCTAGCCGCTAAATTCTGATCTTTTAGTACCAGCGGAAGGCCTGAGGTCTTTCGACCGAACATTTGTACTGGTCCCAGCACCCGAAGGCTCACGGTATGTATTCCGTGTCCTATCTTCCTGTCCTTGAATTTCAATTGCGGTTCTAGTGCAAAACTAAGCGGATGGGATGTTGTTATAATCTCCGATCAATGGACAGTACGAGCGTACTCCCTGCCGGACGCTTGGAAGCCTGGTCCAATGGTCGTGCAACCAGACCCTGTGGATCGACAGAAAGATCCTTCGGGACAAACGCAGACGCACCCGCAACTGTCCCCCGAACAGCAGAACGCTTTTAATCTGATTGTAAGTCGCGTCATTCTTCTTAACATCGGTGCTTACGGTCTGACATATCTTCCAGCCGGAACACCAACGGTCGATGGTCCTGCACGTTCTTGCCCGCACAGGATTGAATGTACAGTTCTCATATGATTGTTTAACAAATAATGGTTGGGATGTAGAGAAGGCGTGCGCTAATTTTGAACAAGTGAAGGTGAGATATCTTTTGCTACTACTGGACTGCGTCGCTGCGCATGATCATCACCCGTGTTTCTCATTTTGCCACTGGTTGCTAATCTTGGATATTTCACAGAGTACTTTGGCAAGAGACGCCTTCCTGTAGGACAGAACTGTAATCATCATCATACATTGGACAATGGCAGACAAAATGTCGCCGACATGGAACAATCTACATAGAATTATTCCAAAGCTATCATCCACGACAATCACACTTATTTCATAACCCATCTCATTCATCGTCCACATCGCACCGCATATCAGACCTCATCGTGCATTCGCTTTATCCTACAACCTGTACTTCATATAACACACACAGCTCTCTCGTCCGTGCATTGTATCCTCCAACTCGAGTTAATAATATTTCCACAACGGTATGGAAATACCTGTTCATATTTCCATTGTTGCTCCCGTTCGAATTGATCTCTCTCAGAAGGTCCAGAGTCCTGACTTACCAAAAATATCGTACTCCTTCCCAGTGCATGGATTCTTGCATCTTGACATCTCCTTCAGGCTTCCATCACAGACCGTCGCAGTGCCATTTTGACCCACCTTCAAAAGCTGAACAGAAAGAAATTCCGGCTGCTGTCGAAAGTCAGTTTTTGGGAGATCTATTACAATCTCTTGCCGCTATCTTTGACCTCTTGGCCGCTTTTTTCGACCGAAGTGTATATCAGTAGACAGCACTGTATACAGCGTCCCGCCGTCGTTGAACTATAAGGGTATGTTCGGAGCCTGAACGCCTCGAGGCATCCTGCTTTTGAGTGATTTTGCGAGAGATTCGGGGGAGGTCGTATCAGTTTTTTTCTGTAGGCTGTGGGCGGCTAAGTTACTGAATTGGGATAAATACCGGCACCTTCTGTCAGAAACTTGCCTCGTGCCGTTTGTCGCGTAAGGCTTTCATTCTCACATACGATAAAAACTTCTACCTTCCCTTCCTTTCTTCCCATTTCTCGCTCATTACCCTCCTCCTCACAATCCGCTCTTACTCTGTCTGTCTTCTACCCTCTTTCCACAATCTTTTCCTACTTCTGAAACTGTACTTTGGGAATATCTTGAAAAACTCAACTGTCTCTACTACCTCTCATGACCTCTGTATATTCAACAACTCTCTCTTCGGACAATTTTGGGCTTCAGTTTCTTGCTTTGGCTGGTGACGATGAAGGTGTACAGGATGCAATTGACTCTGGTGCAAATGTAAACGCGATTGACGCGTCTGGAAGGACAGCACTCATGTGTGCAGTAGCTGGAAATCAGTACGTGTTTTGTTATCCTTTTGAGCTTCTAGAACCTTACGACCTTATTACTAGCTGGAGTGATATCTCCGTGGCTCACGATGGATCGTTCATGACACCTTCTCGCCTCAAGGTCATTGACATATTACTCAAACGCCCAGAGATCTCTCTTTCTACCCTAAACGCGCCCCAGAACGCGTTCAATGATGCAACTCCTCTTGGGATGGCTGCTTGGCTTAACATGCCGGAGGCTGTTCGTGTTTTGCTGAAGAGTAGCTTGGATTCGGTTGCAGTAGACGGGACGGATATGCATGGTTCTACGCCCTTGATGTGTGAGTTCTTTCGCGTGATAGTATAATCCACAACCTTCTAACTCGTTCTTGATCTGTAGACGCGGCACGCGATGGTCATTTGGAAATTGTTAGTCTATTGGTGCGCGTTATCATTACTCGTGTGTATCGAAATGAATCTTAATCTTGTTCTTTAGCTCCAGCATGGTGCGAGGCCAGATATACGCGCTTTGAATCATCGGAGTGCAATACAATACGCGTTATCCCATCCCAAAGTTCTATATGCATGTGAAACCATGCTTCGACGGCATCGTTCGCACGAATGGAAGGTGTGTGTTACTTTTGACTCGGAATAAACTGCGTCTCAACTTCCCCACGTTGACATGTAGACCAGCACCAGAAGTGAAATACTATTGGAATCAGATAATTTGTTCAAACGAGTAGCCTCTTCCCTCGCATATATGGAAGAGTTCGACATGCTGCCCCAAGATTTCCAAACACCCGACACCATTCTTGAATGTCTTTACTCCGATCCTGAAGCATTACACTCTACACTCTTTCCTACCTTGTCAACACATCCTCTACTCCTTCCCCTTGTTAACGCCCGAGACGAAAACGGTTGGAGCCCTATACATCATTGTGCTTCCGCTCCTGTACCATCTATCCAAGTGCTCGACACACTCTATTGTGCCGGTGCCGATGTGGCTTTGTTCACCGAACGGGAACACCACACGCCTGTCCATTGTTTTGCCTTTTCCGACCACCCGAACTGCTCTGAAGAGACCTTGTACCAATATGTGAACCACCTCGTTCACGATCTACGTGCCCCTCTATCTGCTAGAGACAAACTGGGAAATACGTGCCTTCATATTGCTGCTCAGCGCGGTCGATCCGTTGAAGTGTTACGGGTGTTGCTCAAATGTGATACCTCACGCGCTGTTCGGGACCTTTGCAATGCCAAAGGGTAAGCTCATCTGATACTATGGAAAAGTGTCTTCATTGCTCATTACCCTGGAAATTAGTCTAACTGCCCTGGAGGTCGCCAAACCTCAGTATCGTGTTGTGCTTGAACAAGACGCTCAAGAATCAGTCCGACCTGGCTCATCTCTCTCGACCAAGACTCTCCGACCCCAACAAAGTTCCATCGAATCCCACCTGGATCCAGAATGCCCAGTGGGTAAAAGCCGTTCTTCCCATATCACCCTCGCAGATTATGACGTCTTCAACGCCGCTGCTCACCTCATCGACAAGCTTCGCATCTCTTCCCCAACACTACACCGCGATAGTATGGACACGCGCCACACAGCACACATGGAATTGCTGATAGCTGAGATGGAAAACCTCAAACGGACTATCATTGGACATTTCCAAGCTCGTGCGCAGGAGGTATCTGACGTGCTGAAGGATATAGAGGGGGATGTACAGGACACCGCGGTTCTGCTCGAGTCGGTGACACGTTCGGTTGAGAGGAAGATAGAGGAACACGGGCTTCAGCCGTTGACGATTACACGGGTGTCTGAAGATTCTGAAATCACCTGCGTCAGCGATCGTATCTCGGATTCGTCCAAAGGGTCAAAGATAAATGACGACGACAAGTCCAGGTTATCGACTCCGGGAACGCTCCAGCCAACTAACACCCCGTCCCACACGAACAATAGCTTGTTATCCACTTCAAATGTTTCTTCTAAAAAGGTGCCTGGGTCTACCACTTCCAGATTCGTCGCGTGGATCAAACGCAAGACTTCTGCTAATGCGTTGTTGGCCAAGTCGTCCAATCCTATGCTACCGACGTCGTCTCAGATGCCCCAGGTCATGAAGAAAGATATACAGGATCGGATGCCTGTGGCTCGAAAAGAGTCGGACTCTAGTGACCTGATGCGTATGTCCATTATATCTGCGTTGCGGACCTCTGGCCGTCCTATTGGTGCTGCAGGCCGAGAGTTAGACTCGGTGCGCGAAAGCTTGACTTCTGTAAGTTCTCTTCCGCGCCTTTTGTCGGTCGTCGTTCAATTCTGATTTCCTTGTGCGTAGATTAAAAAACTCCTCCAATCCACCACTCGGTCAGTCGCACGAGCTGAACGAATTTTGAAACGAGCGTTGAAGGTGAGATATCCTATACGATGTACTGTGCTTGTCTCCCAGTATTGATCGTCCGACGATACTCTAGGCACGAAGGACAATGGTTGAAGATCTACAAAAAGAGGAGGATCTCTTCATTCGCGGCTCATCCCTCTCCAATAAATCCAGCCTAGCCTCCATCGCTTCTATATCGACCGTGGACACGTCTCTTGGCGGCTTGACCGCGGAGAATGACGACGAAGAGACGAGAGCCATCCGGTTATTGTTGCTTCGAAAAATCGACGCTGGATTATCCGGAGTGTTGGACGAAATCGAAAACACAAATCGGTGTCTTCTGGTCATCAAAAACGTGATAAAAGGTGTAAAACGAAGAATATATGTATGAACGGTATATAGATTGGTGCTGTATGTAGACGCTGTACAGAGTGTAAGTATACAAACAAAAAGTACCTATAGTGTAGTTCTATCGTTGTATCTACGTGTTTGTATTTATCATGTAAAGTTATCGAGTTTGTTTCCTCAGTTCTACATTTCGTTGGCTCCAGACATTTTTTGGACATTGGGATGCCTGAACTTGAGGCAATCGATATATAGCCAGAATTCTATAAAATACAAAGTGCTTTAGGTATTCATTTCACAATTTGTTTCCTTCTCCCTTCAGCGTCACCAGGATACACCTAAAGGATGCCCGTCAAATCCAAGTTTGATCAGGCTGAGAACTGGACACACTAGCTGAGCCTGCGTAGGCGTTGAAGTTATCTATCCATAAAATCAGTCGTTAATCGCTTCTATTGAATCTGGGTTTCGAGAATACCCACATTGATCTGTCCATCCCTGGTACTGGAAATCAGCTGGGGAGTAGTTGATCACTTCCTGACCATTCTTCCTCATCTTGACCGTGACATGCCCATACGAGTTCAACGGGAGCTCGATCTTGTTCACGCCGTATGCCAAATTATTGAAGTCTTGCGAGTAGGACCCGACTTGAAGGGTAACATCGCAAGTCGAAGAACAAAACACGGCTGCCCAGAGAGTATCCTTACACCAAGCTTTCAGATCACCTGTTCATGTTTTGAGCATGAACGATAACTTACGGAGGTCCAATCCCAGCCTTGAGGTCTAGCTAGACCGTCGTTGTTCGCATTGATACCAGCCGGATGAGGACGCGACCAAAAGTAGATGGTATCAGTCTGTGAGTTGTTCGTTAATATTCTGCGCGCTCCATGGACTAGAAGTTGTTCGTACGGTGATGGTTGGGTAAGAACCGGTTTTGAAAGCCTCAATGTAGTAAGCGATAAGGTCAAAGAACGCATCGTGGGGGTATCCATTGGTCCAGGTAGTACCTAAGCGAGTAAAGGTCAGCTAGAAACAATCTATGAAGAAAGGTAATAGACTCGCCGTAAGGCTGAGATCCTTCAGTGGGAGGACCAGAATTGAGGCTAGCCAGCAACTTCATCAGGAAGATGTATAAGCCATCTAGTCAGTTGAACGCACTAATGGGATTCTCCAAAATCATTCCTGTTCGTCAAGCAAAGTGAATATTTTGATGGAAGCTCATGTGGGTCAAATCACATACCAGGTTAAAACTTCAACAAATTGGAGTTGGTCACGCATAGATATCAGTTCTTCCCACCGATTAATCACTAGCCATGCGTCGGAACGAAGGAGGAAATTCTTGTAGTTGTAATGGGTAAAGAACCAGGGACTAGCAGTGGCAGCATATCTGTCAGGTCCGAGGATGTCCATGTCTACAAGGTCTGCTTTAACAAGAGGAGGGGAAACGAGGGACATATCCTACAGTAATGATCATCTGCAGTCTATAAAATTGAGTGTGAGAGATATGCTCGAATGAAGAAAGAAGTGCACCAACGTTCTTGTCGTAGTCTCCCTGAGGCCATGAACAACCCCAACTGAGGATGGAGATGAAGACTACCGGTTAGATATACGAAATTAACGACATGCTCACCACTGCCAAGTATCAAGGAAGCCCCAACTTCCGCCTCTTCTCAGCTGTTGGTAATCTATGTTGTAGATAAACGGCATCAAAAAGCCATCTGTCCTGTCCCGAACAGACTGCCAGCCACCAGGTCCTAAACAGTCTCCCGAAAAGCTGGATACCATCGGACGACCATCGACTCTAAACTGTGCCGGCAAGCCACTGAGTGCATTGGCCCAGTTCACAGTGGTATCCACGTTGCAGTCGAAAGAGGTGTAGTCAAAAGATATGAACACTCCTACGCCAACTGCAGCAGCAGCGTTGTATGCGTCTTGAACTTTTTGAAATTCCCATGGATCACGACCGACGTTTAGCGCAACAGCGTCACTAGCAAGGGCGAGATGAGAAATGATCATCGTCGCGACACAGCGAGAGCCAAAACGCGAAGCAGAAAGAATTACATGTTCCTGGCTCGTATTTGATTGAAGTCGTTTACCCAGAGGTCGTAATCATAGTCGTAGCTAAGGACAACCTGCGAATCAGAGTGTGTATGCATAGTAGATGGCTATGCCAGCGTACGTATCTACAAGAAGTGTCAGTAGGTCCAAGACGCTGATACAGGATGGTAATACTCACTTCCGACAATCTTGTGGGAGGCGTAAAATCAGTCAGCGACAAGGGCGATTGAACGAGAACAAGTTACAATGTGAATAAAGACGTATTTTGAACCATCTCGTTTTTCGAGTTTATCAATAGCGTGATCTTGGGTGTTGTTGGATGAGCCGACTGAAGCTTGATCGCGAACGTCCTTTCTACTGGACGAATGCCTGATGTTGTGAGCGATAGAAAATGATGGTAAGATAATGAAAAGAGCGGCGTATAGAAAGAGCGAAAAGGATGGCACTTTCATCGCAGTAGATGGGTAGGAAGAAAGGAAGGAGAGGGAAGAAAAGGAGGCTGGCGTTGGCAGCTTTTATAGTCAAACCGAGGATTCCTTCGATCGCGAACGGAACAGAGAAGCGATCAAGTCTTTGAAGCTTGAAGACATTTCTTGAACTTCGATGTTACTTCATAGCAACGGTTGACTTTATAGCACACTTTAGCCGTCTTGTGCTTACAACGAACAGTTTTTTCGTGGAAGAATAAGTAAGTACTCCTTGCCAAACGCCAGAACTCCTTGAATCTACGTAACTTGAAGTGCTGTGACAACCAGAGCTTGTACAGTTCATGCAGTCACCCAGCCGGCGTAAAGTGACTTTATCAGCCTTGATAAGAGAGCATATACCCAGAAGAATCTGAAAGATGTGCAGCGAGTTCGTCGCGTCCTCGTCGTGAGATTGTTGTTTGTTTCTGTTTGGTACTCCGACGGGGCGCTTAAACACCTTGGATAGGCTAAGCGCTATTTTTGATCAGCTCTTGCTTCCTGCCTCTGACAAGCCCCGAGTCTACGACTCCGTTTCGTCCATGGCTCCGCCACAAACCAATTCTCACCGCCTCCGCAAGATATGGCTCCTGCTACCGGTCGCATGTGCGCTTTACTACATACACTCGAGCGGTGTACACCTGCAGCTGTACTCCATACTTCATCTTGCATACACAGAACATGTCGTGCATCGCACAAGCTCCCATGATTCTCCCCACCCTGTGACAGTCAAGGAGACTCTTCAGATGTATTTTGACTCCCAAATTCCCAGTGTTCTGAAACCCTTCACTCGACATATCGTCGCAGTAGGAGATCTTCATGGAGATTTGCCAAACGCGCTACGTGTTCTGAAATTTTCCAATGTGATCAATGACGAAGGCAACTGGTCGGGAAAAGTCGATTTCTTCGTCCAAACAGGAGATATCATTGACCGGTAAGTTAGTCGTGGATTCGCCCTACTATGTAGCTTATACTTAAACACATCCAGTGGGGACGACACGATCAAACTTTTTGAGCTGATGGAAAAACTACGAGAGCAAGCTCCTTCGACTGGAGGCGTCGTTCTCTCTCATCTGGGGAACCACGAATGGATGAACGCCATCGGCGACTGGAGATACGTCTATCCGTCGGAGATCAAGACCTTTGGCACTGTTGAGGCTCGCCAGCGCATGATCTCTGTCGGAAGCATCGGAAGTGCTTGGGCAAGTAACTACACGGTTGCCTCTCGTCTTCCATTACATCCTTATTTAGGATCACCCAACACTCCTTACCCTCCCGTTCGTTCCCAACTCTTCGTGGAACCAGAACTCGATAGACTCCAACCATTAGAAACAACACACATGCACGAAGTAGACCTAGAAAACGGACCACTGTCTCATGCCGCACTGTCTTTCGTTCATGGCGGTCTATCTCCGACTTACGAGGCGCTTGCTCCGTTCCCGAATAGGATCAATGATCTCGGTACGTCTCTGCTACGCAAGTTGCAGAGGAGAGAACAGCCACCTCCACATCCGCCTTATCCTTATCCGGGTTTACCCGCGAGTGCGACCACCGAAGAACATGAGCTATATGATGCTAACGGGCCACTGTGGTATCGTGGATGGGCTCTGGAACCCGAAGAGAAGGTTTGTGTGGATGTCGAAAAGGTGTTGAATGTGACGGGCACCCGGAGGATGATTATGGGTCATACTCCAGATTTTCATGTAGGTTTCGATCCCTCGACAAACGTCAGTCGATTCCTAATCCAGGTTGCATCTTACAGAACATTGTCTCTCGATGCAATGGCAAGATAATCATCATAGACACAGGTGAGCAGGCCCTCTTCTACCATTTGTACTGTCAAACTCGAGATGCTGAATGGCACGCAGGAATCTCGCATGCCTACGGTGGTGTGCTTTCAGCACTATCAATACACTACACCTTCACGCCTATCGTTGATCCCGAACATACAGGTGCGAGACAGAGATGGTCGGAGCGCGAGGTCGTCAGTGCTCTTTATGAGGGACATCAGAAGGTTGTCGCTGACGAGCAGAGGGAGGTCGTAGGCGATTTTGCAGTGTAGTAGGACCACAGCATCTCCACTTATTTATTATTTATTAATGACATGCATTATTATTTATGCGGTTATACAGGTACACCTGTGACTCCCGACAACTCAATGTCAACACTGGGTGGAATCAGTGGACAGGATTTTGTATGTCACTGTCGGAAGTTAGTCGCCTAATGCTGACTTGAAGTTGCTACTTACTAGCAAGTTGCGACTCTTAGGCGCCAGGGCGCTCGCTCCGTCTCACTAGGCGCCTATCAGAGTTGGCGACGGGGTGACTCTTGGAGTTCGACCTAGTTCGACTTGCTGGACCTCCTCCCGTCGTTTCGCTTGTGTTCAGAATCGTCAGGCACGACTGAATATTTCAAGCTCAGATAGTGGTCGAAATTATTGTCCCACACCAGTACCACTGGTCTGCAAAATTACTCCTTCTCCTTAGTATCACCGCGGTGGAAAACAATCCAACAATCCAGTCAAAGTCTTCCAAACCTGGCCTGATTGTTCAATATGGCGTAACCGTATTAGACAGGAAAATACTCCACTCTTTCCGCGCCACAAACCTTAGTATAGCAATGAATTCCAAGCGCACGCCGGTGGTCAAAAGAAATCGAAGCACTGTCAGACTAGTCACGATGACCTTCAGGCTTCACGCCCAAGGTTCTGCGATTCTCCCATCCGATCAGGAAGTGAATCTGGGTCATTTCTTCTTCATAATATCCGGCACCCTTCCGGTCCCCTCTCACGAATCATCATTCGATGAGTATTTAAACACGTCGATTGGTACATGGTACTTCTGGCTCTAGCTTTTCTTATCGTATCCTTGGTCCAAAACTTCAAAGATGCAGACAGAGTTCCTTTCTCATTTTCAACCGCACGGGAATATTCTCCATCCCAGTTCCTCTTTGAATCTGTTCAGGAGCATTGTCATCGTTATCCTCTCGGCAAGTATCTGGGCTGTACTTTTCCATCGACGCAGGCTTCGCAGTGGTGTAGCGTCGTTGAGCCAGCTTCGCGGTCCCCCATCGCAGTCGTGGTACAAGGGTTCGTTCTCGGTTTTGACGTTTCTGAGTTGAACGTACTTACGGTTACAGGCAATTATACGCATCTCTTCAATCTGAAGCAAGGATGGGATTTCCACAAGATGTTGGCCGATAACTGTGAGTATTGTTCTAACTCCTTGACCCTTCTCTCGTTGAAGATCTGCTGGATCATAAGATGGATCCGTTGTCAAACTTTCTGGATTTCTAGGGGTAACTAGTGCTTCCTAACTTTGAAAATCTTGATCCACCGTTGAATTCGAATTTATCCAATAGAGAAAGCAGCTTTACACGTTTGATACAAAGGCTATGTATCACATACTGATTAAAGTGAGTAAATACTGAAGGTGAAACCTACTAACTCGATTTATCATGACACCGTTGATATTCAGGAAGGAGCCGTATTTCAACCACATCGTATCGAGTATGTCTTGAATAAGTATGATTTGACATCCACAATATTTAGTGTATGTCAGCAGCGGCGCTCTTCTCTTTGGCAAGGGCCTCTTGAGCACATTTGGAGAAGACCATCGAAAACAACGGAAGATGCTCAATCCAGTGTTCTCTATCGCTCATATGCGTTCAATGAGTAAGCCGCTTCGATCTTTCGCCCATGACATTAGAAGTGAAATGTTCGGATACATAGTGCCTATCTTTCACGATGTAGTTGATCAAGTGAGTAGTCATCGGTCCTCCTTTCGTGCACCTATAAATGTGTTGTGGATCTTGTTTAGTTGCGGGATGCTCTATCTCAACGCGTTCAGAGTGGACCACGGGAGGTATGTGTAATTCTCCTGTTTTCGCACCTCATACCTCACCAGAAAGATCATGTCCTTAGATAGATCTCCTGAATTGGATGGCTCGCACGGCGCTCGAACTCATCGGTCAATCCGGTTTCGGGTATTCCTTCGATAACATGATGGACGATGTACCAAGACACCGATACAGTGTGATCGTCAAAGATTTTGTGTATGTCTTCGGACTCTTCCTCCACCTGGACATATATTTCATGATCGTTCCAGGCCGACTTTGACCCAATTAGCTTTCGCAAGATTTTACCTGCTTCCTCTGTCCATCAAGTTTTTACCGAAAAGGGTTCGGGTTTATCTAATGAATATCATCCCTTGGAAAGCTCTCCACGATGTCCGAGACATGGTTAATTACATGCATGAGATATCTGTGCAAGTCTACGAGGAAAAGAAGCGTGCGCTCGAAGAGGGAGATGAGGCAGTTCTTAGACAGATTGGAAAAGGGAAAGATCTTCTTAGTATTTTGAGTGAGTGCTGTTTCGATTTCTTCAGTGTACACTAGGATGTGTTGCTGATACTGCCAATCCGATAGTGAGAGAGAATATGAAAGCTGATAGCGAAGATAAACTGGAAGAAAGTGAGATCATCGCACAGGTTTGTTTCTCTTCATCTCGAGTATTTTGTGTTGGTCTGACAAGAAAAACACTCTCAGATGTCGTAAGTAGCTCGGTCTCTTTTGGGACTGACCAAATTTCTCAAAACCATGATAGAACGTTCATATTCGCAGCGATGGACACTACCTCGGTGAGTACGAACAATTGGCTTCATTCTGATAAGCTCAATAACGGTCAACGGATATCATCAAGAGTGCATTATCTCGAATCCTTCATCTTTTAGCTCTTCACCCTGAGGTGCAGGAGAAGATGCGAGACGAACTTGTCGCTGCTCGAAAAGAACGCGGGGGTAGCCATCTGTCCTATGACGAACTGGTGGGACTTCCTTACTTGGACGCTGTATGCAGAGAGACCTTGCGGCTGTACGTGATATCGGTTGTCCATGATTTCTGTTGATTCGAGTACTCTTTGAAAGATATGCCCCGGTGTCTTCTATTCTACGAAAGTAAGCTTTTGGAATACGTCCCAAATAGTCTGACATATCTGACGCATCGTTTATCCAAGGAACACAGAAGATGCGGTAGTACCCTTTTCACGACCCGTGCGTTGCGAGGATGGGAACGAAGTATCAGAGGTCTTCGTTCCAAAGGGTACAACGGTAATGATATCCGTGAGTACTCCCTTTTTTCAAGAATTCCGCGCCGGTCATTCACTATCGTGCTCGAAACAGATTCTAAATTCGAACAGAAATCCCGATCTATGGGGACCAGGTACTTGCCAATATGATTAAGGTTCGATGGTTGTACGCTTGCTCATTTCACCCCTACTCTTCCAGATGTGCTAGAATGGAAACCTGAACGTTGGCTCTCACCTCTTCCCGACGCCATCCTGAACTCCCGGATGCCTGCAGTCTATTCCCATCTGTAGGTCACCTAAATCTGTTCTGGAGGTCTCAATCACTGAAGGTGAACAATTCCCCTCAGAATGACCTTCAATGGCGGAAGCCGATCATGCATGTAAGATTAGATTTTCATCTCGCCACTGAACAGCTGCACTAACTTGAATACTTCAGAGGGTTCAAGTTCTCCCAACTAGAAATGAGTATGTTCTTCTACATACATCAAGAAACATGAGCTGACACTGGTGTATAACAATTTACATCAGAGGTCGTCATAGCTATGCTCGTAGAGCACTTCAAGTTTTCGCTAGCACCAAAGAAAGAAATCTTCTGGCAAATGTCGGGAATCGCGAGTCCTGTTATTGTTGGAGGTAGCGACTCTGAATACTCCAAACACCCTCAGCTCCCATTAATTGTCGAGTTGGCGAAGCAGGAAGTTTGACTGTACTTTCTTGTCTGTATAGTATCTGTTATGTTTGTAGTTGCTGCATTCCTTTTCTAAGATGTCCATCATGTTCTTGCCATCTTCTTGTACATTTATCTGGAAATTCATCGACTCCTCACGGTCACCGCGGCCGTTCCAGCTCTTTACATCCAGGCTGGAGTCCAGGCGCTTAGCACGATCACCGTCCAGTAATACCGCAGCTACGACATAGTCGAAAACTTGATTCTAAAGCGCTTGTAAAGTTGCAATTCAGCGTTGGGCTGCAGTGAGGGAAGCCGCGAAAAAGTCCAATGCCACCAATTGAACTTGTCCTTTCTGGAAATTTCTGCTTACTCAACAAGCTAAAGCGGCCCGGGAGTCGACTTTTTTTTATAGCGCGCGTCTCTTTTCCTCACCTTTTCTCTTGCCTTTTCCCATCTTCATTTTCCAAGTTTTCACAAAAATGCACCACCTGTCGACCAACTCTTCAAGGTCTCTCCGACGTGCAGCTGCTAAAGCAGCAAAGCCCTCGTTAACTCGTGGAGCTCATAAGGAGATCAAGTTCTCGAACGAGGGCAGAGCCAGCATTCTGAAGGGTGTTGACGTCCTTGCTAACGCGGTTAGTGTGACTCTCGGGCCAAAAGGTACTTCATACATCTTTTCTTCACTGTGTTCAGTCTTGAATGAAGGTTCTCAGGTCGCAATGTCATCATTGAGCAGTCATTTGGTGGTCCAAAAATAACTAAGGGTGCGTAGACGCATACTCTTGATACATTTTGCACTAACGCAAGAATTTTGCAGACGGTGTCACTGTAGCGAAGTCTATTTCACTACAGGACAAATTTGAGAACCTTGGTGCCCGGTTAGTCGTTCAAGTGTTTGCACGAGGAATGCCGTTGACCTTAGCCCTTCTATAATCAAGTCTTGTACAGGACGTTGCACAAAAAACCAACGAGATTGCCGGTGACGGTACGACAACTGCTACCGTCCTTGCGCGTGCCATTTACTCTGAAGGTGTCAAAAACGTCGCCGCTGGATGCAACCCCATGGATTTGCGTCGTGGCTCGCAAGCTGCCGTCGACCGTGTCGTAGACTATCTTGCTTCACAAACCAAGACAATAACCACCACTGCCGAGATAGCTCAAGTCGCGACCATCTCAGCAAATGGTGACACTCACGTTGGTAACCTCATTGCTCAGGCAATGGAAAAGGTTGGAAAAGAAGGTGTCATTACTGTGAAGGAAGGAAAGACGATAGAGGATGAGATTGAAGTGACGGAGGGTATGCGTTTCGACCGTGGATTCATCTCACCATACTTCATTACCGACGTGAAGGGCCAGAAAGTCGAGTTTGAGAAGCCCCTCATCCTCCTTTCGGAAAAGAAAATTTCGGCGCTGCAGGATATTCTTCCTGCTCTCGAACTTGCTGCTCAATCCCGTCGTCCTCTTCTCATCATTGCTGAAGACGTTGATGGTGAGGCACTCGCTGCCTGTATCGTGAACAAGCTCCGTGGACAGCTCGCGGTTGCTGCTGTCAAAGCTCCTGGCTTCGGTGACAACCGGAAGTCAATCCTTGGTGACCTCGCCATTCTTACTGGCGGAACCGTATTCACCGATGAAATCGACATCAAGCTCGACAAGGCTACCCCAGACATGTTCGGTACGACCGGAAGCGTCACTGTGACTAAGGAAGACACCATCTTCCTTAACGGTGATGGTTCCAAGGATGCTATTCAGGCTCGTTGCGAGCAGCTTCGTGCTCTTATCGCCGACCCCACCACGTCCGACTATGACCGCACTCGTTTGCAGGAGCGTCTCGCCAAGCTTTCCGGTGGTGTCGCTGTCATCAAGGTCGGTGGATCGAGTGAAGTCGAGGTCGGAGAAAAGAAGGACCGTTATGACGATGCACTGAACGCCACTCGCGCTGCTGTAGAGGAAGGTATACTTCCTGGAGGTGGTGTCGCTTTACTCAAAGCGTCCTTGATGTTGAGCACGACCTCCCCATCACCAGCTTCCTCCAGTTCCCCCGTTTCCCCTAACGCCAATCCTATACCCACCGCCAACTTCGACCAAGACCTCGGTGTCTCCATCATTCGTCGAGCTATCTCAGGTCCATCTCGTGCTATCCTCAATAACGCCGGCGAAGAATCGAGTGTCATTGTTGGCACTCTTCTCTCAACCTACGGTTCACCGGATAAGTTCGCTTGGGGATACGATGCTAGCAAGGGTGAATATGTTGACATGATCAAGGCGGGTATTGTCGACCCATTGAAAGTCGTTCGTACTGCGCTAGTTGACGCTGCTGGTGTGGCGAGCTTGTTGACGACGAGTGAGTGTTGTGTGGTTGAAGCACCAGAAGAGAAGCCTGCTGCACCTATGGGTGGTATGGGTGGCATGGGAGGTATGGGAGGTATGGGCGGATTCTGATAGTTTCCCCTGCTTCCAACTATCGCTCCTATGCTTTACGCGTGACATGCTACGTTTATTTCGACTACACCACTTGGGATTATCTGCGCTACACGTATTACGATCTACACATCATTATATGTATTACTTATGTTAATGAATGCAACCCCACTCACTGCTCAAGTGCCCAATTGTGATAAGCTCAACGACGGTGAATTGATTTCTAGACGATCTGTACGCAAAAAAACAACATATTGGAGGGTAATAATTTGACTCCTACTTCGCCAACTCAACAGTCAAAGGAAGCTGTGGGTGGTCGGAGTTCTCAGAGTCGCTGTCTCCCACAACAGGACTCGTAATGAGTGACATCTGCCAGAATATCTCTTTCTCTGGGGCAAGCGAGAACTTGAAGTTTTCTACCAGCATAGCAATCACGACCTCTGATGCGAATGGCATACACCGATCAACATATTCTCATGACAAGGAAAGATTGACATACTCATTTCTAGTTGGGAGAACTTGAACCCTCTGAAAGACCGGAACACTTCAGGTTAATGCTGCCGTTCAGCAATGAGACGAACATGAATCTTACATGCATGATCGGCCTCCACCGATGAAGGTCATTCTAAGAGGAAAAATTAACCTGTCACGATGAAGGCATTCTCAAACAATGTAGGGACATACAGATGGGAATAGACCGCAGGTATTTCAGCCTTTGTGACGGCCTCTGGAAGAGGCGACAGCCAACGTTCAGGTTTCCATTCCAGAGCATCTGTAAAAACTCTATATCGAAGCAAGTGTACGACTAGCATTGAGTACGAGTACCTGGCCCCCATAGATCAGGATTTCTGTTCGCATTCAGAATCTGGATCAAGCACGATAGTGAACAATCCGTGCGCGAACGTTGTGACATGAACTCACAGATATGAATACCGTTGTACCCTTGGGAAGGAACACTTCTGTTACTACCTTCCCATCTTTCCCTACCACGGGTTGCGAAAAGGGCACTATTGTATCTTCTGTACTCCTTGAATCGAACGATAGGTCGGATATGACAGAATCTCCATCTATCGTGCGAGCTCACTTTCGTATAACAGAGGGAATTGGGGCATATCTAGTGTAGAGACAAATGAGCGAAAACTACGTGGGTAACTATTGTCACGTACAGTCGTAAGGTCTCTCTGCATATGGCGTCCAAGTAAGGGAGTCCCATCAATTCGTCATAGGATAGATGATTCCCCCCGCATTCTCTGAGAGCGAAAACAACTTCGTCTCGAAGCTTATCCTGCACCACAGGATGAAGAGCCAAAAGGTGAAGGATTCGGGACATTGCACTCTTTGTGAAGTCTATTCTTTAACATACTTGATCGAGGCATATTATCCGTACTACTCACCGAGGTGGTGTCCATTGCTGCGAATATGAACGTCCTAGAGGAATGTACGCAAATTCGTCAGACTGAAAACGGATAGAACTACTTACGACATCTGACACAGTAATTTTGTTTTTGTGAGTGATGAAGAAGACAACACAATCGAGGAAGAGAGACACACCTGGCCGATGAGCTCAAGCTCTTCCAATTTATCTTCACTATCAGCTTTCATATTTGCCTTCACTGGGAACCCACCAATATCAGAACCGCATGTTGGTGTACTTTGTGTTCTGAAAGAGCACTTACTCAATATACTGAGAAGATCTTTGCCTTTTCCGATCTGCTTAAGGACTGCTTCATCTCCCTCTTCGAGCGCATGCTTCTTTTCCTGGTAGATTTGTACAGCTAAGTCGTGCATGTAATTCGCCATGTCCCGAGCGTTGTGGAGAGTCCTCCAAGGGAGAATGTTCATCAAGAAAACCCGTACGCTTTTCGGTAAAACCTTGAACAAAAGAGGAAGCACGTAGAATCTTGCAAAGGATAGCTCGGTCAAAGTCGGTCTGAAACGAAAACATTGAGGTCCAACTCAAAGCGAGGTTTGAAGACATACACAAAATCTTTGATGATCACACTATATCGATGTTTTGGTACGTCGTCCATCATGTCATCAAAGGAGTACCCTAAGCCTGACTGACCGATGAGCTCAAGCGCTGTACGGGCCATCCAACCCAGGAGATCAATCTGAGGACAATTTTCCGGTGAATACTATGAGATAAGAAGACAAAAGAGTATCACTCCATACCTCTTGTGGTCCACCTTGAACGCGCCGGGATAAAGCATCCCGCAACTGGAACAAGATAAATACATCAGGAGGTGCACGATCCCAGAGTCAACTCACTTGATCCACTACATCGTAAAAGATGGGAACTATGGTCCGGGTACTGTGTCACTTGTAAGATCATAGGTTAAACCAAGACAGCTTACTCATTGAACGCATATGAGCAATGGAAAAGACCGGATTGAGCATCTTCCGTTGTTTCCGATGACTTTCCCCCGCTGTGCTCAAGAGACCCTTGCCGAAGATAATCGCGGCGCTGGTGCTGATATACGGTAAGCATTGTGTATCGATTGTTTATACTCACATACTCGACGCCATGAGGTTGGAATACAGTCCCTTGCTGATTGTTGACGTCGTTGCTCTCATTAATAGATATTGACATCAATATCGATGAAGTACTCACCTTGATAAAAATGTGATACATGGCTTTGGGGTCAAACGTGTAAAGCTGCTTGCTCTGTTCATTATATGAAAACAATGGTGAATGAAGGTATTGAAAGGTTGGCATCACTAGTATTACCCTCAATGGTCCCATAATTCTGACGACGGATCCATCTTATGACGGACAAGGCCCTCAGTCAATAAACCATTGAAGAGCTGAATATCACTCACAATTGTCGGCTAACATCTTGTGGAAATCCCATCCTTGATTCGAAAAGACGTGCGTATAATTGCCTATGATGGCTGAGTACAACACAGAGCATCAGATCAGAAACTGCCAACCTTGTAACCACGACTGTGATGGTGGTCCCCGAAGCTGGTTCAACAATGTTAATGAGGCACAACTGCGAAGTCTTTGTCGGCGAGACAGTATTGTCCAAATGCTTGCTGAGAGAATCAGAATGGCAATACTAGGGAAAAGACCAGAGGACTTGAGATCGAGGAGGATTCCGTGATTTGGAATATAAGAACGGAACTCTGGTTGCCGCATCTTTTAACAGAAAACAATGAGAAAGGTTCAACGAGCTGGAAAGCCTACCAACGCATGTCTTAAATACTCATGGAATGATAAATCGTGGGAGGTATCGGAAGATTGGCTACTTATAGAGGAAATGAATTTGAATGAACCAGTCTCCCTGCTTGTACGTAGTGCGGAACCTTGGCTGAACCTTGAATGCCAGGCTCGTCATGACTATTCAATTAGTGCACCATTACATTCGACATATTGTGACGACCGTGCGCTTTATAACACTGAGTTCATGGCTGTCCATGGGACAGTAGATGATAGATCAGTGTTTTGTAAAGGTCACGCAACTAACAACTCTCACCCTCTCTCACTAGGAGTTACTAAGTTCCGTTTCAGTGACACCGGGAAGATGAAGGGAAAACTCCAAAGACAGGTGGAGCGCCATACGGTGGCATAGTGATATGGAGTCAAAAAATCGGTACTATTGAAACAGACGATAGTTCGACGTACCGGACGTACCGGACGTGCCTCCTGCGCATGTTCGCTGGAACGGCGACGATTACACGACACTTCATATTCTGTTAGTACTGGTTCTGAAGTTGGAGCTTAGGAGAATCTTTGAGCGCTGTTAGAAGCTGAACAGGGTCACCAAATTCAACAAACGCCTACTAGTGCTGAGCGTAGGTCTGAACGTGAAGTGAACTTCGAGGTGAAACAAAGCATTGAGCATTACACAACGCACAACGTGCACCTAAGAGTCTAAAGTGCATACATAGCGTAAATGAATCAGTGAACTCTTGAAGAAAGGTTGGTCAGTCGGGGCTTGATTATGTCGATTCGACCGTCAAAGGCAACTGCGGGTGTCCATTTTCTGCAGCAACAACGGGACTAGCGACTCCTGACATCTGCCAAAAGATCTCCTTGTTCACGGAGGGCGAAAACTTGAAATTCTCGATCAGCATGGCTATGACAACCTCTGATATCATGATAGTCAGTCAATCCAAATGCTTGTTAGGAGCAAAGAATCAGGGTACATACTCATTTCCAACTGGGAGAATTTGAATCCACTGAAAGAGCAACACTACTATTTGAGAACCTGTGCCAGTGTACATAGATGATAGGGTCTATGTCTTACATGCATGCGCGACTTCCACCACTGAATGTCATTCTGCATATGCATTAGCATCAACTTGGTACAGATAGTACCTATACATCGAGTCACTTACAGATGAGAATAAATTCCCGGTATCTTAGTTTTCAAGATAGATTCGGGAAGCGGGGCGAGCCATCGCTCAGGTTTCCACTCCAAGGCATCTAAACAGGAGATGAGTGTTTGAAGAAGCCTAGCACAAACATGTGGTGGCACCTGTTCCCCATAGCTCAGGATCCCGGTTTGAATTCAAGATCTAGGTAAAAACAATCGTAGTATATCAATCGCATGTATACAACGAATGAGAAAGTGGAGTTTTCTTTACAGAGATCACAACCGTTGTGGATTTTGGAACGAAGATTTCCGTGACCTCGTTCCCATCCATGCCGCGAACAGGTTTCGAAAGAGGGATGATAGTATCGGCCACAGATCTAGAACCAAGTCATCAATATCAGCAATCAGGAAGGTCAAGTCATTCTTTGCTCATCACTTTCGTAGCAGTCTGGGCACAGGAGTAAACCTTGGATCGATGAGTCAGTAGCACTATGACCGATACCTGTGTAGATTGACGTACAACCGCAACGTTTCCCTGCAGACAGCATCTAGATAAGGAAGCTCAACTAATTCGTCATATGTGAGTTGACCATCGCGACGCTCCCTTCGGGCAGCGATTATTTCTTGTCGAAGTTTATCCTGAACTTCAGAATGAAGACTCAAGAGATGGAGGATGCGAGACATGCCGCTCTATGAAAGAATAAGATGCTCTGCCGTTGAAACATGTCATGAGCGAGTAGACTTACAGAAGTAGTATCCATGGCTGCAAATATGAAGGTCCTTTTTTGTTGATGCTGGTCATGAACGCTTCACGATCCTAATATCACAACACTCACGACATCTACGAACAAAAATCAGAAAATCAAGCCAGGAGGAAACCTCAGGAAACTTGGATACACACTTGACCAATAATCTCAGCTTCTTCCAACCGGTCTTCACTAGCTGCTTTCATGTTGTCTTTCACTGATTGTTTTCTGGTCAGTTCCTAAGACAAATGCAGTGTGAAGGAGACATACTCATGATGCTCAGAAGGTCTTTCCCTTTTCCAATCTGATTAATGACTGCCTCATCACCCTCTTCAAGGGCGCGTTTCTTCTCCTCATAGATATCCACAGATAGTTGATGCATGTAGTTGCTCATGTCCCTCACATCATGGAGTGTTTTCCAGGGAAGAATGTTCATGATGAGGGTGCGAATATTTGTGGGTAAGATTTTGACAGCCAAAGGAAGTAAGTAGGTCCTTGCAAAAGCGAGTTGTGTCAACGCCGGTCTGTGATCAGTTTCCGTGAGCGAGTGTTGAGTCCAGGTGAGAGTTGAACACCAACGTACACGAGGTCTTTGATAATGATGCTATATTTATTTTTGGGTATATCGTCCACCAAATTATCGAAAGAGTACCCAAAACCAGACTGTCCGATGAGCTCGAGCGCTGTACGGGCCATCCAATTCAGAATATCAATCTGTGAAAGCTCTTGTGATGATGTGTATTCCTGAGAGAAGCTTTCTGAATTTACCTCTCGAGGTCCATCCTGCACACGTTCTTGTAAGGCGACACGCAGCTACCGGGGAACCCAAATCAGTTGATTGAAAAGCGCTGCTGTACACCGGTACAAGACGCCTTACTTGGTCCACTACATCGTTGAATATAGGCACTGTAGCAGAGACAGTTAACCAAGATCATTTGGAAATGTTATCAGTAACCTACTCATTGAACGCATATGAGCAATTGAAAATACCGGATTAAGCATCTTTCGTTGCTTCCGGTGCTGTTCTCCCATCGTGGTCAGCAAACCCTTGCCAAGTACTAGGCCGCCAGTACTACACAGAGCATTTAAATTGCGCGCAAGATCAAACCCCATACAGAAAGGACTTACTCGATGCGATGAGGCTGGAACGAGGATGCATCCTGTCCATAGCCGTCAATGGGCTTGCAATGTACCCTCAATTTGCATATGCAAAGTCACCTTGACAAGTATTTGATGCATAGCCTTGGGGTCAAACGTATACAGTATACTCCTCTGTCAAAATAAAATTCAGTCGCGAAATCGGACCTCTGACATGAATTCTTACTCCTAAGAAGCCCTTGACTTGGACGACCGATCCATCTACATAATCAGAATCGTCACGTCGGGACATAATAGTAAAGATTTTGAATGTAACCGACACTTTTCCGCTAACAGTTTGTGGAACGCCCACCCATGTTTCAAGTTAAATAGTTGCTTGTAGTTACCTGCCAGTCGCACTCTGAGCTTAGCGCTGTACTATGAGCGAGACTGAAGACTGACCTTTGATCCAAGAAGGTGATTCTGGACCCCGAAGTTGGCTCAAAGACAAGACACCATGAAGATTGCGGCGGTTACGGAAGACTGTCCAAGCACTTGCAGTCAAAATAGCCACGATAATACCTGCGAGGCTCTGCCATAGACCGGATTGCTTTACATGCACTGTTGAAAGATGAGAGAAGAGTTCAGACATTTCGATTTTCGAGGAAAGTTGGTCCGTCAAGCTGACCTCTAATCACTTATATACCTTCGTCTCCAGTCTACGCCCAGTAAAGACCGATGAGCCTTCGAGAACAAGTGCTTCGATATCATGCCTCGGATAGATTTCCAATGTATGTATATTATATAAAGGGAAATGACCTAGTTGTCGGATGTGAGCCGCCTTCTGTATCTGTCACTTGACAGATTATGAGGATGATATGCACATAATGGAGGAGTTTGTGAGCATTTGCGACCGGCCACGGCTCGGATACGTGAGCAGAGTGTTCAAACTTCAGATCATGAGCGGCGTACCTGAGAGCTATCGTGAGTTGAACAGCTGCGGCAACTCAAGAATTGTGATTTCCCAGTACTATCTGATTATCAAGACATTGACGAGATCGAAGAGAAAGAGGAGGACAAAGGAGAGTGACGAGACGAGAGGTGACGGGCGACCTCGGGCGACGATCACGATCAGTCACAATCACGCTGTGTGACATCACAACATACAGTCTAATTTAAATTAGGTCAGATTATCATCAGATTCGCGATCAACAGAACTTTCAACTACCTTCAATATTTTCCTTCCCTCAAGTTGAGATGGTCGGGGCAAATTACATGGGCGGAAAGAGGTCAGTCATTCTGCGAACTCTTGTATGCTACTCCTATTCAACCAGCCCAGAAATGCAGCAAAAGCTCGTGTCAGAGATTCAGCCGGACGTGCCCAGAAACGATACTTCGGCGCACAAAGACTCAACCTGGCTGCAAACTATGGGAACGATAGGCGAAATAACGAGAATGGTCCGAAATCTTACCTGGACATCGTCGCAACCAACGGTCCGACAAAGTCGATAACTGATATCAAGTTCGCACACGCCAGACAGCATACTTCAAATCCAGATCCCCAGACTATGGGATACATCCCAGCCCCAATTCGTATATCACCTTGCACACCAAACTCGAGGATGAAGCTCTCAAAACTTTCTGAAGACACCAGCAGCTCAAGCTCCAGGAGAACCAAATCTTCGAAGGTTTTGCAGGCTTTGGATACAAGTGAACGTGGGTTCCCAGCAGGTTTTCCAAGAATTTTAACACTAATCTGGTCAAACACAAGCCATTGCTTTAAGAGCTGCAATGGATAAGATACTATCACTACCAGATCTAGCTGGTGTCTCCAAGCTCATCAAGCGAAAACGGCGGCAATCTTCCTCATCTTCACCGTGTCCTCGACAAGAAAGCAACAAGCGTTCAGTGTGTTTTCTGATTCCCTTTGCTCGAAGCCATCTCAAATACATGCGCTAGAGAGTGAGATCGCCGTCTCGTCTGCTCCCATCCTCCAATGACTCTATGTCAACGAATGTAGAGGTCAGCGAAACTCGTCAAGAGTCCTATTCCGACTTCGAAGAAGCGATCGATGAACCCCAGTTCAATTTCAATGTTCCAGAAGAAGGAGGACTTGTCACGAACGATGAACATGGATACTGTGCGTACCTTGACTCTCTTTGATATTTATTCATCGAATCCATAAATAGCCCCAGACAGCATATCTACAACATGGAATGTTTACCCAAAATGCCCAGGGATATCTCATCGTACACGCTCTTCAGACACTTCCTCCCATCAATCTCCGTGTTGGATTTCTGCGCCCAAGCTCGACAATCCAATTTCAGATTGTCATTGTGGTGAGTCTAAAGACGCACTGCAATCGCATATATCCATCTCATCTTCCCCGAAACGAACAGATAACAATATCTTCGACTACGAGGATCCATGGATGGCTGTTGGGGTCATGCTCGGAATCGAAAGCACTCCCAAACGTCCACTGAAGAAACGTGATATCCGGAAAGTTCTAGCTGAAATACCAACCCCAATGAGTACACCTTCATTGGACGTCAAATCGATTGAGCTTCACCCGAAAGACTCTACAGCTCGTTACGTTTCTTCCTCGCCTTCCAGCCCATCGTTACGGAACTCGAATCCAAAGCCCTCTTTAGTAACTCATGACTTCAAAACAAACTCGAACGCAACTCAGGATGCTGTTGGAACATTTTCAGGCGTTGCACTCCAACCATCCGTTCTACCTATGCACAGTCTCTATTCGTTGTTGCCCTACTCCTCGGACGAAGCAACCTCTAACCCTCCGTCGAGCCCTATCCACGCAATTCGGTCTGGACTTCCCATCAACATGTTCTCCGCTCACTCGTCCGAAACGGAATGGCAAGGAATCATTGACGAGAGTAATACGATCGCCAGTGCCGGATCGGAGTTTAACTCTTTCGTTTCACTGCAGGGAGGTGCAGGAGATGAACAAGATGCAAACGAACTGTTTTTTGGTCACGACGACGGTGCTTTCCGGCCTCACGATAGCGATTATGTTGACTTGGATGACGCCAGATCCGATACTAGCTTCTACATTCCGAATAGTCGCCACCGAACCGTAAAATCATCTCCTTTGTTCACATCACCTCTCTTTGGCACCTCTCCATATTCCTCGTCCAACCGCGAACTACATCGACAGGATTGCGGAAAGAATATCGATGATATCCACATTGAGTACGATTCAGTCTCTCTTCCCCAGGAAGTCAGTTTACATCAAAGAAACGAAGGTTCTGCGTCGCCGATGATTACTCCTATGCGATTTGCTTCTCCGACAATAACCTTCGACCCGTATCCTGTGGACGGCAGATCATATCTTCCTGATTTTCCTCAACCCTCTCACGACGACTTTCATACTCCTCAGCAACGGAACAACACCAGTATCTATTACAAGAATCTTCAAGTTTCCTCGGATGCAACATCCAACAGACGGCTGGTCACTCCTGCTCGACAACAAGCATCTGTTTTCTCTCCTCGTTACTCTGCTTCTCGCGTCCGAATGTCAAATAACAAGACTCCCTCGAACGCTCTGGAACACACAGAGCTCAGTCAATCAATTTCACCAGTGCATGCTTCCACTTTCAATGTTTCTCATTCACCTTCAACACAAATCAATGACCAGAACTTTACTCCTGCCTCCAGTGCTCGCTCGGACCCTCGTACAAAACTGTCAACGGAATTGAATCGAACTTTGCACCGTGCACCGCCTAGATACAAATCTCCTGCTCGTCTCGTCCATTCGATTGAAACGAACTCGTCAACACCGCTGGCTAGAAGATCACCTTGGGTGCCTTTCGACTCCAACTTCAACGTTGTTCGCGCTTCTTCGCCTATGCTCTCGAGTAGACCTTGTGATTATGCTTTGCGAAAACTGAGCAATGACTTCAATCTACAACACGATGCTCCTCAATCGGAAGACACCCGGAAGATGAATATAAGATCCTCAACCATCATACCAAAAGAGATGCCGCTAGTTAAACCACATAGTACTACAGGGAATACGGAATCGACGGTGGGGATAGAAAAACCTGCCTCACGCGCTGCGTTATGTCTTAGCCTGTTTGCTGACGATGATGTAGACTCTGATAGCGATTAGTGAAGTTGAACAGAGTTGAACTGAAGTAGACTACACGTAGTAGAAAAGTCGCCGTGTCCGTCAATAACGTCAACAGTCTACGGCGCTTATTTTACACTTCTGACCCCGGACCCGTCTTTCATCATGAGTACCAACCCTTCACATATACTCATCGCTCGCAATTCCAATAACTACTACTCTGTATCTCGTGGTCCAAACAATCCTTCCGCATCCCTGAGCTCTCCTACAGAAACACACGTCCATGCCGCGGCCTCAGCATCTGGCGCAGGTATTTCACCATACTTGCTTTCAGAAAGTGAGCCAGAGGAAGGCGCAGAAGAGGCAGATGTTGGAGAAGGAGACATCATAATCGATGAAACCTTCACTAAGGATGCTAAGTTTCCTGGAACAGTGAAGATCATAGTGGAAAACATAACCTTCTGGGCGCATAAAGAGGTCCTCGTGTTTGCTAGTCCTTTCTTTGAGGCAGCTTTGAGTGGAAATTGGTCGGAGACGGAAACAGAGGGGAAGGAAGATACTCCGGATGAAGGACCATCGCAAACACATTCTCGACGCCCACCATCGCTGATCACGATTTCACAATCCATTGGCCCCGACTCTGAAACGGAAATGCGGCTTACGTTTGATCCAGTCCAGGATGGAGATGGAGATGGAGATCATCCTAGGAGCGACGTCGTTGCCAAACAACAGACCAGTTCTACCGCTACAGCTGTCATCGTTCTGAAGGAAGAACGTCCAAGTACATTCCACGACTTTCTTAAGTATATCTACCCCCATCTTTCCTGCCTGATTACTTGGAACAATGTCGAACCTTTATTCCACATCTCCCATAGACTCCTTCAGCCTTCTCTCCAGAGAGACTGTCTAACGTTTCTGCTCACCCATGCTGCCGGAAAACCTATCAAAGCTATGCGAATAGCAGAGTTGTTCGAAGAGGAGGAACTGTATAAAGAGAGTTCTAGGTGCGCCCCAAAGCTGTTGTAATAAACTCGAACCTCAATATCCAATATAGGTTCGTTCTCGATAATCCCGGTGGTTGGTCTGAAGACGAAATGAGCTCCTTGACCCAAGAAACCCTGCTCAAACTTGAGAAGCGCCGGAACTGGTTCCTGGAGCGCGTACTCAAGATAGGCCTTACATCTGTTGCAAAGGAATACCAATGCTGTTCTTCTTGTCCTGATCCATCTCTATGTGCTCGCCTGCTGGAGGAGAAGTGGCGGCAGGCTTATCATGCTGTCTTTCGTTTCGGTCCTCCACAACCATCGATGGTGTACAGATATCTACGCCAACTGGAAGGTGTCAGTCCGCCGCTTTCATTGACTCATCTTGCCTGTCAGACAACAGCTAAGGCATTCATCGCTACACGTACGCCTATTTTGCTGCTCACCAAAAGAGTCATGCTCATACTTACTAAAATGATAGTTTTTGACCGCATGTTTTCCCTCGGAGTCCCTCGCACATCATCTTCCCTCAATTCTACCGGTGTTGATGCTACACAGCACACACCGGTTAGCCTCGGTACCCGTGTGGCTGCTGCTGCGATCGCTGCAGGTGGGAGCACTGCACCGCGCAGGCATTTTCTGTTCTGTACACTTCACACAGAAGGTACCAGACAGAGAGTGGCCAAAGGGAAACGCAGAGCCAGGGAAGGAGCTTTCAGAGGTGGTGGAGGCGACAACTATTGATCATGACATGGTGCTTAAGGGTTTCTCCATGTATCGTCTCTATACCAGTGGTCTCTCGATAGTATACACGATTTTAGTATCAACCTATTGCTCGTACAATGAGAGTCGTTTTGCGAGTTCTAAGTCTCGCTCGAACATGGCATCTTCGGAGCTCGTGTGCCTCGCACTCTCAGAGTCTTTTTGAGCCTGCTGTATGCCGCTCGACATACTGTTTGTGCTTCCTGTATGTAAATGTTTTGCTGACCCTGGCAGGTCCCCTTCCAAGATCTTTTCTCCGTCCATTCCAGACTCGTACATGACCTCCTCTGCAGCCTTCGTAATCCGTGTCTTTCTCTCCGCAACCTTGTCCTTCTGCATTAGATCCTTGAACCTCCTCACAATCTGTGACATTTCTTCTTCCGTACCGGACTCTATCGCTTGCGGTCCTTCGTCAACACGAGTACGATACTGCGGTTGATCTTGCTCTTTTCCGAAATTATTCTGCGCACTCTTCCAAGCGCCTTGTAAAGGATTGGCTATAGCGCCTGCTATACCAGCTGCAGGACGCATTGTCGCGTTGATGACTAGTGAAGATAGTTGGAGCTGGACAGAACAGAGAGGACCAGGTATTGAGAGACTGACAGCTTCTTCCGGCACCTTTCACTCCTCCTATGAAGCCTTCCTTTTGTGCACCTTGCCAAGGTTCTTGAACGAGACCAGTGATGGCGTCATAATACCCATAGAATAAACCCTGCGTTGTACCGAGATTCACTACGAAGTACGAACGGTATAAGTAAATCGATCGCTTCACCTTTCCCGCTTCCTTAACTCCGCTCGAAAAATCCGTGACCTTTCCAGGCTGGCGAACGTCTGAACCATATAGCTTGGGCATGTTGTGCAGTCCTTCGTGGATGGAAGAAACAATTTTCATGACGCCTTTTGGGATCGCGGTTGTAGTGTGGATGATGCCTTTCACGGGTGAACTATGTGGAAGTTGTCAGATTGTGACGGTTTGAACGACATGATTGTTTACTAGAACAGCTCTGCAATTCCTGCGTAGTAGTGTGTAACTGTCCAGAATATCGCACTGGCTCCGCCGGTGACAGGATCTTGGGATGGTCGATATGTTTCATATTCTTTGGACCCTATACACAAAAGTGCAATATACGTTCATGACCTCCAGGCTCCAAATAATCTTGAGACGTACGATGTAGATCCAGACTTTTCTGGTCAAGTAGCTTAGCGTCAATCAGAGTCTGTGCGGCGAAAGCGCTGAATCGCAGACACTGCAAAGAGATGAATTATATGTAAAGAATGGATGGAGTGAGAATCTGGAACAGACGTGTTCCGTAGACCACCAGACTGCTATCCTGGATGGATCAAAATCACATCTCATGTTCTTCAAGGGCAAATGCCGATAGAAACTTTCCACGCCCTTGCTCAAGCCATCCTAGACCGCAAAGGAACACAAATATTAGTGCCCCCCCAATGCTAGTACTTCAAACTCAATGCACTTACCTCAGCTTGAATCTTGTCTGCCAATTTCCGTGCAGCAGCTTTGGCTCCAGGACTGACCGCGAATCGTATCGCGTCCGTAAGGTTTTCGGTAGTCAATGTTCTATGTGGAATCGGCTCTGGACCAGCACCAGCTCGATGGATCATGCTGCCCCAGAATTTCTGGTCACCGAAGAACGGCACGACGACTGTTGGTAGGCCGTTGGCTAAACCGATGGCAGTAGTACCCGCTCCTCCATGGTGTATGACTGCGGATACGCGGCCGTTGGCGAATAGCCAGTCGTGTGGGATATTTCCGAGGATGAAAATATGGGGTGGGATAGAGACTCCTCCGAGTCCACCCTGTGTTAAATAGGTTGGCTGAGTACTCGATGGCGCAACGGAAAAAAGTGTTCTCGAGACGTACCCATCCAGCAGAAACGAGGGCTCGAACTCCAGCTCGTTGAGTTGCATCAAATATCATATCTATCACACGAGGAAAACCAAATTCACATACTTTGATGACGCTGCACTAGATAGAAACTCACTCGTCATCGTGGTGGGGTCATCAACAACAACCGACCCAAAGCTGAAGGAGCGATCCAAGATGAATCTTTGATGAGATCAATGCGAGTAAGACGGCTAACCCGATATACACTGGCGCCTCTCCCGCATCCAAGAAGGCACGCAAATCTTGCGTTGGGGTATATTGAGTAGCGAGATCCAGAAAATAGAATCCTACGATGTCTGAAGATCATGGAACGTAATTATCGTCAGAGAGTATTCGATTCTGCTTCAAAGTTCATACCGATATGACTTTTCCAATCCTTGGGTTTAGGCACGAGACCCGCGCTCATGCAATACGTCCATGGCACTTTCACGTTGTCCAAAATACTGGCTCCGGATTTGAGGGAGAGTGCTGGTAGACCGAGTGTTTGTTTGCGAAATTTGTTTACGATGTCACCGATTCTATAGTACTGTTACTGATTCTGTTGAGTTTGATCTGTGTGGATCATGAACATACCCTTGCCAGGTGACTATGTCTGCTAGAGGATAGCTGAGGTAGTGGGTGAGTCCACTCTGAGCATTTGAGCTTTGGATGTTGACTAGAGGATGAGCGAATGCTGTTGTTGGACACCTGTGGTTATATCATATGCTTGAGAACGTACAGGTGGCGATCGGGATAGACGTACCAGGGCATCGCTAAGTAAACATCGTCAAACGTGCCAAAAAGCAGAGAGAGGTATGGAAGACGCACTGAAAGACATGAGCAGCGGAATACCCATCGCTTCTGCACAATGTATATGTGCGAATGCAGGTGGATTGGAAATGATTGCGTCTGCTACGAAGGGCGAGCCTGTGTCGAGGTCTGGAGAATGACAGGATTTCCAGCAGCCTTCCATCATCTTCACATGAAAATCATTCTCCTTGCTGCACAAGCAATGTCAACACTATCACAACTCACCGTCATGAGCATTTTACGCTTCTTCCCGATATCGCCGTTGGTCAAACTCTCGAAGCCAGGTATTAGTCCAGGGTCTGCACACGGTTCGAGAAGGTCGTAATTCAATCAAGGGGAAAGACCGACTCTTAACCATGTAGCTCATGAGTTCCTGTGGATTTCCACCAATGTCGAAAAACTCGAGCCCAGCATCGTTCACCATGGACTTGAAAGTGGCATGAGAGGCAATTCGGATGCGATGTCCGTCTTGACGAAGACGTTTTCCAAGAGCTATGTAGGGTTGCACATCACCTGTAAGATGCTTTTAGCTGAAACCCCAAGCAAGCATCAGCTTATTCAGAGAAGCCTGACCTCGACTGCCCACGATCATGATCACAATATTCATGCTAGGGTATCTCATCCATTTGGACTTGTCGATACCAAACTCGTGGACTTCTGGAGCGTAATCTGGGGGCAAATCCGGTAACTTCTGCTTCAAGTCAAGCGAAACAACAATCCGTCCTTCTGGATCGATGCGAGCTTTCGACAATAATCCTTTGCCCGACTGAGTGTACTGTGCATAATCTGGGGACAGATAAATAGATGGAGATTGTAGCTAAGGGTTCGATTACTCACCGATCTTGGGGACTGTGTGAATGCTTCCGATGTCCATATAGTATTCATCTTGCGTCGACGAGGAACTCTCTGGTTCCTGCATATGAAAAGGTTTGCGGGTATCGTTCATTGGAGTTTAGAAGAAGTCGTAAATAAACTTAGCCGTAAATTTATTGCAGCGAGGCGTTGACGTCATGGAGGCAGCTCTCCACGCTTACTGCGCACAAATAAAATCAAGCTCAGCCTAGCTCAGCAAGTCCTGCAACGAACGAGGCAATAAATTAGTTTTTCGTACAAAGCCTTACAAGCCTCGAAACAGAGTCTCTGTCATATGCAAGAAAAACAGAAAACAAAGATTAGAAAAGCGTTCCTTGCAGCAATATCGTAATGAAAACGTCCAACACCTCAATTCCAGTCTCTATCAACTTCTCTCCTAGGTTTATCATGAAAGCACGACAATCCAACCGAGCCCCATCGCCGTTACTACTGTTAACATCGCCGTCCCTGAGAGACCGTGCGAGCTCAAGGAGACTCGAGAAGCGCTATTTGCTGCGGTAGTGCTCGACCCGAATTCGCTGAGCCATTGGCTATAGTCGAGGATAGTGCCTGTAGCTGGAGCGGGGGTGCCCAAGGCTGTTGTGAATGAGGGAATAAATGTCGCTTCTACGGCCGTGGTAATACCATCGACGACTGTCGTATATGTGTATGGCGTTGGCCCGTTCGGGTCTACAGTATTAGTCGTTCCTGGAACTCCGACTACACCTCCACCTTGCTGCTGAGTTGTCGTGGCCGTAGTTGCGGTGGCAGTTGCTGCTAGTATGGTTGAGCTGTCCATCGAAATCATCAGATCGTGCTCGGGAATACAAGGCAGACGCGATTACATAGTTGAAGTAGTGAAAACGCCTAGTCGATTAGTGGTAACAACCTCGACTACTGTGTTTCCAGTGTCACTGAGCAAAAAAAGATCAATTTCTGTTCTTGCAAGAGAAAAGACTGTTGACTCAACGGATCTTCTACTGTCTCCGTCTGAGCATGGACAAAGGCCAAAAGGAATGTGAGGAAGGTGAAGATAAGAACCCGCATGACTTGTGGGGTAAGCCTTGCTGTCGTCGTTCTTGGTGGAAGCAGGTGGAAGCGAAGAGATCTATTAATTCGTGACGGCGTGACTGTGACGACATTGGTGGCTTCCCAGCGCTTATTGAGCGTCAAAATTTCTTGATGTTTTCTGATAGTGATCGTTTGAGAATCGCAATTGTAAGTTGAACTTTGCCTCCATTTTATCGTGTTTGCTGAACACTTTTACAGGCACTGACTGCTCTGAAATATAAACAACCAAATCAGTCTTGCTACTGTGTGTGCCCTTCCGAATGTTCTGAGCTTAGATGCACTAATATCCTCGCTACTCTTGAAAACCCTTCTAAATGCTACACACGCTTGTCGTATTCCATCTACCGGAACTCACTCGCGGTGCACCTGGCATCGAATGAACATGAACATCTACAGCTTATGTGCTCGAACTTCGAAACAAATTTGCCTCCTCAATACCGCGTGCACCGACAACGGATGGTTCATGGAAGACTCACGCCCTCAATCTGGAGAACGAGCTGAAGCTGCTGAAGGAAAGACGCGAAATAGAAGAAACAGGTCAGTGAATACGAAGATTTTTCGATCTTCCCTAAGCTTTATCGATATGCTAGAATTCTTGATACGCGTAAACGAAGCTGCTGTTACTCTGGCCGCATGTCACACAGACGATCGAGAAACCAACGAGCGCGATATCTCCGAAGCACCAGGGGCATCCGATAAAATGAAGAACGCGACGAAGAAAAACGGAAAACAAAAGAAGAATGCAGCTGTCGATGCCAGCAAATCGAACTTGCAAAATTCGGCGGGTCCCAAGTCAGACAACTCCGCGTCATTACCTCGGCAGACCACACTGAAGCTCGACCTGAGAACCATCTTGCAAGAACACCAAGGAAAGGATAGCGTCGCTTTCCAGAGTAAGTCACAGAGATGCGTCTATTCAACCGAATTGAATGTGACTACTATTTACAGGAGCGGACACAATCTCTAGCTCGATATGCAGCCTCGCGAAGGACGACTCCCTATTCATTTCCTTGTCCAACTTCGATAGGCTGGCTTGTGCGTTATCGACACGGGCCCTACCACTTCCTACAACTCAGAAAATCTTGTTGATCTCGTCTACGATCCGCGCTTTAGACTGTATCGCACACACTCTAGACGGTGCGATATCGGCGTCCCCCTCTGCTAGAAGCAATATACAGGCTACTAAAACCGTTCAACTCGTGAATCAATTGTTGGAATACCTTCTTTCTACTTGCTTTGAAATGGTTTTCCTCCGCGCGCGTTCAACGGTCGAAGAGAAAAAAGTCGGCAAGAAGAATGGAAATCAAGATCAGAATCCTTCTCGTGATACAACTACCAAGTCTTCAATAGATGAGCTCTCTCCAGAATTCTGGTCGTCGTTCGAACGACTTCTTGGTGTCTTGTCAACCGCAGTACTAGAACCTATCATCAAATTTCTGGTGGTCCTGTCTCAACAATCTCTATCATACATCTTCGGTGTCCATCAACAGGGTCCTTCGAGTACTTCCCCATCCAAGTCACATAACATGCAAGATATCAGAGCAGATCTGCTCTCCTTGTTCCAAAATATTTTTGTTCAAATTTCTCGACTTACAGGTTTCAAATCCTCCGACTTGTCGTCTTCCACCCAGGGCTACAGTCTGGCTTCCGGCTCATGTAATGACAGCCGCTCTGCGGACATTACCTCTGGGGTCAGGGAATATCTATCTTTGGCAGCTGTACGCGAGCTGTTCAAATTGTTCGCGATCGAGTATTCTCCGCGGGGAGACAATATCAAGCAGACTCAAGGGCCCACAAAACCAAAGCCCACCGCACGATCGCTCCGGCCTCGCAGTAAAGAAGAACGGATTCGCAAACTGGCGCGAAAAGATGCGGTGTGGTATCTCTGTACAGTTTTGCATGTACTATTCGAGGATGCGTGCTTTCCTCTGAACGAGGAGCCCGGGCCCGAAGCTTCTTCTACCAGGCTAAACCAGCCATCCGGAGCAGGCGATCCTAATTCCGCAAGTAGATCCAAGGCCAACCAAGCTGATACCTCTGCAGCTCGCGTCACTTCTACATTGACCTCCATATCTCTTCCTCCGGCGAACAATCCTTCCTATGCTCAAACTGTGCATGCGGATCCGACGAGCTCGAAGGCCAAACAGTGCTCGTCCACGATCGAGATGGTGTCAACAACTGCAGTTGACCCGAACGAGGCGGCCAGGGCGAGTTCATCATTGCTCAGGGAAGGGTTATCGGAATCGTTTCATGCTTTGTTATGTCTAGTTGCGACATGCCGACCAGGTTCCTCGTTCTCTCGTTCGTTAGAGGATGATATCCAACCTAGGCCACCAGCTTCAGCAATTCCACCGTCAGCGAAGGCTACGAACGGAGTTTCCGATATCGGGGTTAGTGGTGATGATACATTTCATGCGGTCAAAGACAAGGAACAGAAGGCACTGCGTTATTCGATGTTGATGAACGAGGTCGAATACAATATGGTACTTGGAATTATTGAAAGATATTGGGAGTGCACGTTGGGATTGCCGAGTACTACTGGATGGACCTAATCATCGTTAATTATGATCATTTCCTGTAAGTACATTGTTGTCAATAGCAGCGCTGCGTCTCGAACATTTCAATGGTCCTCACTGCATGATCACTCAACTTGCTACGTCATTTCAAGCTTCTCTGTTAGTGCCTCGGGAGGACTAGTGACGGCTTCCTTTGTTCACTCACAATTTGGATTGTCCTCTATGAATAGCAATTTCAGGATTATCGTAACAGATCTTCAGTGATGGAGTCCCCCGTCCAAGAAGTAGCGGGTAGCTTTGAACGTATGACAAATATTCATTGAACATAGAAGAGCGGTAAGATATAAACGAGGTTCAAAATGTACAACGAGAACAAGAACAAAAGAAGGTAACTGAACAGAAAGCAATTAACAGATATGCGTAGGGAAAATCGAAGCGATTCGCGACAGTCCCGTCTATAGAGTCAGTTCGATTTTAGTTTACGGATTCCCACTGGGGTGGGCCATCGTTTGTGTCCATAGTACTTTCTGTGAGCCATGAGTATGGTATGTAGGACTCATCTTCCCACTCATAACCTACGAGATCTGGGTGAAGGTATTTGAACGCAGCAATGTTCCCTGACTTGGTATCCTCGACTTTGTAACCAGTCCGCTTCTCGAGCTCGTCCTTATTCAACAAAACCTCCTCGTACTCGGCCTTCTTGTCTAATGCCGTTTCTTTGAGCTCAGGCTTTGCAATCGGATGAAATTGAGGGTCGATGATCATCTCGGTGCCCTTTGGGATCAATTTTGGTAAGATTATGTGGAACTCCTTTCTCAAAGGGTCATAACCATAACATCTGTTGAGAAGGCTGTAACAAAGGAACGGGATTGAATTTCTTCCAATTTCTGCCTTCTGGCGAGAGAAGTTTATCCAAGGCTGTGTATGAGAGAGCTTTCGATCAGGCTTTAGAAACCCAAAATGTATTGTCATCCCTGGTATGGATCCCCTAGGTTTTTGATTCTTCACCATGTTTCCTTCGATTCCTGACATAGAGTCATACCCACGGGGGATGATTCTCTTCTTCGTCAAATAGTTTGACAGTGCACGAAATAACACTTCGTCGTTTCGGGGCTCATTGACTTCGACCTTCAACAAATCGTTCCAAAGGCCGCTGCCCTCTTTGTTCAACTGATCTAGATCAAGGACGGCCCTCATATAGCGGAAAACATTATTGGCGTTTGCCATTGTGCGGTCTGAGTGTTCCAACTTCACAACTTCCCCTTCAGTGTTTATCCCATAACAATGCTTCTTGATCATGAAGAAGCAAAAGCCCCTGGAAACAGATGAAGATCGCTGTGTTTGCCAAGTTCTCCAAACATTTGAGTCCCAATCCCAATTTCCAACCGTCATTGCCCTTGTCTTCAGATTCTCAGATGGTGGGGGTTGACTGAGACCCGCACTAGAACTGGGTAACGGGTTAGACGACATGGGCTGACTTGAACCAGCACCGGTCTGGGGCATCTGGGGCAGCGGGGAGGCAAGGACGAGAGCAGTGAGGTAGATCATGGCGAATAGAAGACACAGGGTTCGGGACAGAGATCGGGTGAACAATCGGTGGAACATCGCTGGTACAGGCGAGGACAGGAAGACAAATGGCGAAGCAGGAACAAAAGAACACGATGATGAGCGGGGGGAGAGTTGAGCAAAGACAGAAAAGGGCAGGGCAGGGACAAGAGACTTAGTACGACCTGCTTGGCTTGCGGATGCAAAGACAAAAGCGAGCAGAAGGATGCAGTGACGGGGTAACGACCAAACAAAGAACAAGTTTGAGACGATGGTGGTGGCCGATACTGACGAGCAGAAGCAACCGTCGATAGAACAACGTCTAGAGCGGAGGAGAAAGTACGATCTTCGGTGCACGGGACAACCAAGGGAAGAAGGAACACACTGGTCGTCGATGATGAGTGGAAGACAACAGCGACGGGACAACGGCTAAAGAAGATAAACTTGGAAGACTGATGACGATTCGACTGGACAACGACCAAAGCAGGAACGATGATGGTCGACAATGGCAGTCGAGAACGAGCGAACAACGGCGACGGCGGTGGGACAACGACTAGAGTTGCGGACTGGGAGGAACGGTTGGGGATGGTGGTGAATGGAGCCAGGAAAGAGTTGATCTGTTGGAAGTAGAAACTGTTCGACCTTCAGATCGTTTGCCAGACAAGGACGGAGAGAGAAAGAGAGAAAGAGAGATTGAAACAGACACGTACATAGATGATAGACGAATCTTTGCCAGCAAAAATTATCTATCTCGAAAAGAATCAAAGTTACTGCAGGGACCATGAGCTCAGGTTGAACGAGTAAGAAGAACGACGAAGGAGAACACATACCGGACCAGCGTTGAGAGCGAAAGTAGGTAGGGAAAAATTCAAAACTCCCTCATTTTACATACTGCACAGCCATCAGCAAACAAACCTCTTTCGACCCCGATTGACGCTGGCGATACCCAGTCGGTTATTCTGAATCTCGGCCCGGTGACCGATCGTTGACAAGTCGATCAGGTGGCACTTTCATCAACACTTTCATCCAACGTCGCAGCGTCAGGCGTTGGGCTCGAGTCTAACGCTGGCGGCTATAATAATATAGCTTCATCAGTAAACCCAAGATAACGGACAGCAGGCAAATGTTTCAAAGCAGGCTACTGAACTGCTTGATGTTCGACACCGCCCTAATTCTGGTGCAGTCGTCGAGGGTAAAAAAGAGAAAGACAGAATGAGAAAACAAGAAGATAACTTCTATAACCTCATACAGAAAATAATACATGCAGCTAGTGGCGACAAAGGTGGCATTGTTGTAGTCTCCCAAAGACAGACAACATGTAGTAGTACCTCTTGACACTTTGAGTTGAGGTATATAGAGCATTAATGAGTGTGTAATCTTGTCATTATTCCTCTCAAGCAGCAATGTTGCCTTTCAGGCGGGTCCTGTGGTAGAAAAGCTGTATCAACGACACGCATTGTCGCGCAAGGGAGGGGAGACACCTGAGTTTGAGCTCACCTGAATCAGCAGATATTATTATCCACCACGTTCAACCATCATTCCATGTGTGCGTGCCACTGCGATTGCTCTATCGAAAATCTCAAGCACACAAGCTTCTTGCGGAAACCATCAGCTTCGACCTTCTCCAATCGTTTTGACGCTTCGAGGAGTACTGCCTGAGGGAGAATCGCAGAGGGGATAAGCGTTCCTTCGATAACGTAGTATACGTGAGTTGAAGTGGTGGTAGAAGCAAAGATGATGTTGACAAAGAATGACCGTGATGTTTGCTGGCGCTTATTCAGCGCTAAATCCATCCTCTAGAGTCTATGCTGAGCTATGCTGAGCGCTTGAACGTTTGAACGTTGAACGTGAACTGTTGAAATCTGCCTCGAATTTCACTCCCATGAACCAAATAAATTTGGCCAGTTTTCCATGTACATGTGGGTGGACCATCGTCATGGTTCATAGTGAATACTAACTGTACAGGTGACGACAACAACAATCGGCGAGTGTTACTGTGCCATGCGACTCTAGAAGGGAGGCATTGAGAGAGCAGGGATTCACAATGTGATAATGATAGCGCATCGCAAAGGGAATACAGAAGTACAAGGGCGGCAACATCAAGGAACTGGTTTACCCTCCCAAGGTCCCTCCGCAGCGTCCACCAAGTTTATGAATGTGACTACTTCTGTCAGTGTGTAGGCTGGAAATGGTGTGAGCGAGGTGTGATAACGGGGAGTAGCACCCGAGGATGAACTCACATTCAACAACGATCCGATGTCCATTGGGTTCAAGACTTTCTCTGTCAACTCGGGAGCTTTTCCTTTGTCACTGCTCCCTGTGTCGGCATTATCAGCCACATCTTCATCGGAAACATCACCCATATCTTCGTCATCACCATCCCCACGTCTTCCACTATTACCAAGCAATATGTTTGGTACATGTGTCTCCTCTTCCGTGTGCGCCTCCATATATTTTTCCTCAGAGAGAACTTGACACGCGGCACGGCTGTATGACCTAAAATCCGTGATCGTGATTCGAGCTCTCTCCTCGAGCTCCTTTTTGTTCAACAAAATCTGCTTGATCGCCTCCTTGTTCTCCTCCTCCGTCTTTCCCGGCTTTCTTAATGCATCTTTGAGGAGCCGGGGCTTCGCAGTGGGATGATAATCTTGGTAAAAAAGGGGGGTCCCGTCTTCGTCTTTGCCAGGTTCATCTTTGGATCGACCTCGAGCACTGTGTTGGATGAAGGGTCATATCCATAACATTTGCAGTTAAGAGCAAGACAGAGTAAACTCGGGTCCTCTCTTCCGATGTTCTTCCCAGTATAATGGGAACTGAACGGTTTCAATGATCCATTGGAATCGAGGTACCCAAACAGGACTAACGACCATGGTGGTCCTTGGGTTCGTGGATTCTTCATGTTGTCTTCGATCCTTGTGGTAATATCATACCCACCGTGAATGATAGCCTCCTGTTCCAGTAAGGTTGTACCGGCAAGATGAAAAGCGCGTTCATTCTGAGGAGAGACAACAAGGTTCAAGAAAGATTTAGTAAGGCCACCATCTTTCTCCGCCTCATTGAACCGATCAACATTGATGACTGCTTTCGTTTGCCGGAGAATACTTTTACCGGGTTCCGATCTCAACTTTTCAACTTTCTGTGTAAGCACATTGTATCCATAACAGTGGACTTTGAGCAAGCACAAAGGCCGGGACACCTTGTCGGATGGAGGTGATCTCCAATTCACCCACACTCGTCTTTCCCAATCCCATTTTCCGGTCGCCAATCCACCATTTTTTAATCGGGGTTTCCGAGACGACGAGGGCTGACTCAAATGACCACGAGCTTGGGGCAACGGAGAGGCAACGACAAGAGCAGTGAGGTAAATCATGGTCAATAGAAGACACATGGTGCGAGAGAAAGATCGGGTGAACATTCGACGAAGCGTTGCTGGTATAGATGGAAACAGGGGAGGAGTTGGTAAGGCAGGGGGGACAAATGAACACGACAGTGAGCAGAAGAAGGGCTGGCCGCAGATACGAGAGACAAGCAGGGATAAGAGACTGAGTGCGACCTGCTTGGCTTGCGAAAACAAGCAGAAGGGTACAGTGATGCGGCAGCGATCAGAGGAAGAACAGTTTCGGGACGATGACGGCGGCTGATAATGAGCAGGAGCAACCGGCGAAGGGATGACAAATAGAGTTGGAGAGGAGGACAAGCGCTTTTGGTCGGACAGGACGACAACCAAAAGAAGAAGGATGGTGATAGACGAAAGCAGCCGATGATGAGCAGAAGACGACGACGATAGGACAGCGTCTGGAGTTCGGGAATGAGGATCAAAGGAACACTGATTGGACAGGACAACGACCAAAGGAAGAACGGTGATGGTCGACGAAGGGACGACTAGAGCGGGGGAGGAAAAAGAACGATCTTGGTTGGACAGAACAACAACCACCGGAAGAATGCTCTTGATCAACGATGGCAACTTTTGATGAGCAAGAGACGAGGGTGACTGAACAACGCCTGAATCTAGGGAATGAAGAGTGAACTTGGAAGACTGGTTGGACAGTACAACAACCAAAGGGAGAACGACTCTGGTAGTCGATGATGGCAGCCGAAAACGAACAAACGACGGCGACGGGACGACGATGAGAGCGGCGGAGTTATTGAATTTGAACGACATCGGTTGGTGATGGCGGCGAATGTTGAAGTCAGAAGTGAGGTTATCTATTGAAAAAAGAGACTGTTCGACCTTCAATAACAACATTTGACCAAGGAGGGAGAGAAAGACGAGAGAGAGAGAAAGCGTAGATAAAGAAAAAGGACACGTACATGTAATAGACGAATTGTTGCCAGCAAAAATTGTCTATCGATTGTGATGAAAAACCAAGGTTACTGAAAAGGGTTGCAGGGATTATGAGCCAACGTCGAACGACTCGAGAGAGGAACCGAGAACACATACCGGACCAGCGTCGAGAACTAAAAGTGGGTAGGGGAAAAAACGAAAACCCCCTCATATTATGTATATATGCCTCCCTCCCTTGTTTAGCCGAGCCACTGCCTTGATGATAGATATCATCAACCATGAATGGAACAAACCTGAGCAGTGAGCTCTGGGTTTGAGCCAATTTCCACCAAATATCGTTGGCTGCTGAAGGTCACCAGAGCTCTGCGCTCATCCATCATCGGTACTCTCCCCTGCCAGTGCTGTCTAACCTATGTCGACCTATCGCCAGATGTCTTCCTGCTAATTCTAACCCAGATAATCATCCACTGAGCTGCGCTGAGATCAGCGAGATGCCTTGAAGCTTGTAGAAGCTTGTAGACATAGTTAGTTTGTAGTCCGTCGGTTGTGATTCGTTTTGCTGAGTCAATGATACGATGATGCGATGAAGTCGTAGAAGGCTGGAATGAATGCTCTTCGATTTCCTCTCTATGAGCACAAGTCAGTTGAGAGCTTTGCATATGTGAGACGCGACTTTTCATTCCATCTAACAAGTGAAAAGTAAGATGCAGATAGTATTGCAAAGAACAAATCATGAGAACACAACAAATGGTATAGATCGAAGACAGTTCATTGGAGTAACTCGTACCAATGTTGAAGAGGCGAAGAAACAATAGATCAAGACGTTTGGATGAACGAGAAAAACCCCAAGAGTCTTCATGGGTAATCGAAGGATTTGGTATATACTCAAAGCGAGTCCGATCAAACGTAGGACCATTCAACTAGAAAAGATGAGGCGATTAGATACAGACATGCATATGAGAAGAGAGCCATACTGTTAAGCAGACCGGTCGCGAAGGCACCGATTTTGATGAAGGTGCCGAGCGACATATCGATAGAGTTGGCGTTGTTGCTAGAAACGATAGATGAGAGAAGATACACAAGAGACGAATGTTCATTCGTACCAGGTGGGACATTCATCGGCAATGACAGCAGTCACAGACTAAAGATTGAAGAATGTTACTCATCGAGCCACTTCACTGAAAGGAATATCACCGACCGCTCCCGAATCAGTGTTGGTAATCGTAACAGATTTCCCGCAGAGGTCGAGATTGAAGATGGCGCTATCCATCGCGACTATCAAATCATAGTCACCTATGAATGTCGGTGAATATACAATCGCAACTTCCAAGATAAGAACAGGTTGAGACCACGTACCATGTACGGTTCCACAAGCACCTGCGACTCCATTCTGGGTGAAGAAAGTGCCAAAGCCACCGGTGAAAACACTGGCGGTACTTGCAGGAGCAGTTGCGGAAGAAGTCGAAGTCCAAGAATCAGAAGTTGAAGTCCAGGTGTCAGAAGAGGAAGTCCAAGTGTCAGAAGAGGAAGTCCAGGTGTCAGAAGAGGAAGTCCAGGTGTCAGAAGAGGAGCTCCAAGTGGTAGTGGTAGGTGCAGGAGCTTGACTGGTTTGTACCTCGGTAGAGGTGGTAGCCACGTCAGCAGTCGAAGACCACCACGCGGTGGTAGAAGTATAACCTTCGAGACTGGAACTGACCGAGGCAAGGACACCAGGATCTGGTGTGCAGCGTGGTTCACGGTCGCTCAAGGTTTCGTTTTTCTGAGCAGAACGATAAGCATCCAATCGTTGACGATAAATTACTGCAACTCACGAGCATAGGGTGACAGCATGCATCGAAGAAGTCATTACCATGATTATACTGACAGCCCAACGCCAAATAGCGAGAATGATAAGCAAAGTAGTCCTCAAGGAGGGACGTGTCGTAGGTAGAAGGCGTCGTCACACGAGGAATTAAGCGGTGCCTAGGGTTGACAAGAGCAGAGGAAGAGACTACGGAAAGCGCAATAGTTGCGACTGTCAGAGTGAGTGAAAACATCGTTTGCTGGCCGGAGATGAATAAGGAACGAATTGGGCCCAGGCGAAGGAATGAGCTGGACTTGGGAGACGAAGAGAGCGTGTTCGGGGCAACAGACGAGGATGGAGCGGGAATGAAGGGGAGAAATGAGAAAAGGAAGTTGAACAAGCCCCTTTAAATAAAGTAGCAACCACTCCACTTGAATTCTATTTTCAATTTGTATTTCTTAGGTGATGCCGGCCGGCCGGCCGACTCCAAAACTTTGAGTTTTCCATCGCGGGCACTTCATCCTACCAACGACCACGGCTTCTGCAAGCTAAGCTTTGCATAAATAGGTACATAGAAATCCTAATTACACTTACAATTATTCAGAAATCAGCTTTGCAGCTCGAAGGACCATAGGCCAGGTCACCTTGAAATCATGAATGCGATCTGACGAGTGCACACATGCATCTTCGGTGAGTACGGATATCCGAGGCCATGGTTTGCGTTGTAACTAACAGGTGGTTGACGATTTCTATGTCAGGAGTATACGTGGATTGAAAAAACTTCGGTGAAAACTTGCCTTGAACAATGAACATGATTGCTGATCTGAACGTTAATCGATTCAAAAACTAGGTCTGCGAAAATGAATGCATTCAAAGGATACTATTCAGCAGTCATCTCTTTGGAAACGTCTCCTGAATTGCTTGAGGGCTTTCGTGTTGTGCGGAGGATCCGTCAATCATTGGATACGGAACGAGTGTAGTACATGTGGACACACGATAAACAACATAATTTACTCTTCGTCATCTTCGTCTCCTGAAACCTCAGCGTTTTCTTGACCTGCTTTGGCCATGAGCTGAGCGAGGTCTTGTTCATCCGTCTCCGAGACCGCTTTGGGCTAGTAACAGAATCAGCGACATAGGATATAATTCAGATACGGGAACCCGACCTTCATTTTCACGACCAAAGAGCCACCTTGATCTTCGATCGTGCTCTGGATAGATTCTATTGCGCGTTCCAATCGATCGACCGCGGAGTACTGTGTATAAAGGTATGAGAGTTCGGTAGACGAGACAAACAACAAAAACGGATCCGGACCTTATCCGTTGCATTCGTGCTGAGCACGTAGAATGGAGGAGCGACAAGTTTTACTTTGATTGGAACAGCTTCTGTACTCTCCTTTTCTCCTGCCTTCAACGCTTCTTGATGGCGTCGATACCGGCGGGAGTATAGCAAGTCACCTCGATATCCGCACGTAGCTTGATTGGCTGAGGAGTGAGACGACGAGCGATAGTGGCCATTAGCAGTGACTTTATAGCAGGGGATATTGTCGTTTGTAATGATCCGAAAACGGTATCTGGCTCACTGTAGGACTGTCAAACCGAGAAATGCTTCAGGGTAGGTACAACGTACGCCAATGCCAGTTTAAACGCATCATACGGATGCCCATAAGTTTTCCCGAGAGGCCAGGCAATCTGCTCATACAACATTTCGAGACGCTCCTCCTCATTCCCTGTCGCCGCCGGAAGTTCATCTGCCCCATCCTCATCATGAGCAGCATGACGAGCAGCTCTCCGTGCCTTCTTGCTATCTTTATCACCAGCATCAGGTGGCGCCAACGCAGCTTCATTGGTTTTCGGTTCCGCGTCCGTAGATGGAATTTTTGACGCTACATGTCGTAGAATCGAGGCGACTGTTTTTGATTTCATGTATCGCTCCTCGCATTTCTCGATGTCTTCGGGAGATACTCGTCGTTTGGATAGATCGATGTACCCTTGGGATGATATCAGATATGTCAAGAGGATGATCGGAGTGTTGGACGTTACCTTTCTCTTTATCAACACGCAGAACCACTACAACCTCGTTCCTCCCGACTCGAATCAGTTTTTGCACTGATCTTATACGCCTTCTGGAGAGTTCCGAGAGAAGAATCATTCCTTCGGTGTTGTCATATTCTAGCTGTAGACGATCAGTATAAGACCAAATGTATCGCGGTGAATTTAACGAAACACACAAGTTTGACATACGCTCCCATCTCCGCAATCTGACGAACTTGAACCATGACAAGCTCGTCGACTTCTGGGTATTTTTGTTCGTAGTATCTCATGGTGTGGCTTGATAGATATCACAGAAGATGAGTTCGTAAGGTTAGCGTGAAGATGAGTGTTTTCCGAAATTCTCTGACTCAACGACAACTGATGCCATCTGGGCTGAGCGCCGGAGAATTCCGTGAAGCCGGACCCGTGAGAATTAGGCCTTCGGCATGCTCACTTTCTCTTCTACATGCATGAGCAGTAATTCTACTTCGGAAAACTGGGAAAAAATACCAAACCTCCTCGGCTCTGCTATCTGCATCTAGCACCAGGTGAATCAAACTCATAAGGTCTATCTTACTCCTCAATGATAAGAATTGTAACCGAGATCATCCGACCATCCTTCCATCAGGTCCCACCCTCGAAGTTACTGCAAGGAGATACCAAGTTAAGGTTTCTTCGCTCCCATCGTCTTACATATCCCAGAAGTCAACCAACAATGCTACCACCATCGGAAGCCAAGGGGCTCTCATTCGTCCTCGCGGAACCAGGATCGAACGTGTCAGAAGCAGAGTACCATGGTAAGTAGCACTTCATGAAGATTTTGTTTTTTCTTCTTCGAGGCAATTTCTCATCAAGTCCTACTTATCCAGATTGGTACGATAACGAGCACGCTCCTGCACGTCTCACGATATCTACATTCTACAACGCAGCTCGCTACAAAGCTGTCGATGGCGCGAAGCCTACCTACCTGACTCTGTACGACATCTCCGAAGCCAGTGTCGCAGATGGACCTGAATATCAGGCTGTCAAAGAGAATGGGTCGGAGAGAGACAAAAGATTGCTCTCGACGCTCCAATATCTCAATCGACGGGCTTACTCTTCCATCTACCAAACCACCCTTCCTACTGCTTCCTCGTCAGAATTTCCCCCGAAATTCGTGTTCTATGCCAGTTTGGATGTAAAACCTGAAGGGGAAGCCGAGTTCAACAAATGGTATGAGGAAGAACATATACCTTTGATTTCCAAGACGCCTGGTTGGCTTCGGAGCCGGAGGTATATATTGAGCAATAGTGCGACTCGAGGCTCTGTTGCTCCAGAAGTCAATGTATGCAAGTACATTGCTATTCATGACTTCTCGGCAGGTGGATATATGGATACTCCCGAGATGAAGGCAGCACTCAGTACCCCCTGGAGAGACGAGGTGACGAAATACATCGACGCGCGCAGGGAAGTGAGGCATTTCACACTTTTCAAGGAATACAAGCGACCTGAATGATTGAAGGGAGTACATAGTATGTAAGTAATTATATGTATAGCAGTAGCTAGTCAGAATGTAAACTGTATCTCGACTCTCAACTTGTCCGTTGCTCTCGATCCCGTCTTCGATTGATTGTGCGGTGATACACAGTAGCACAGCCGCGCCTTTTGGCGCCTGAACCCTTGCTTGAGTAGAAGCAACGAAGCGTACAGGAAAAGGGAGGTCGTATTCACGATAGATCAGGTAGTTACAGTTATCAGAAACCAAAGATGCAGTGGAATACATAGTTGGTATTCAGAAATAACGAGGAAAAGATCATCAATGTCCAACTGCTACGCCCAGATCACACTGATGATGCGGTGTCTAGCGAGCGTCGGAAAATTCGTTTGCTTGCATGACACGCGTTATGAACACAGCAAGAACACAGCGGCAAAACCTTTCACTTGGAGACAAGGAATAGGATGGTAAGTGCATGGCAATGAATCCAACGACGAAACATAGGCTGGAAGTCATTCAAACAATGACCACGGTCCTATCATCAATAGACAGGCCAAAGATGTCAGCTCAACGCCGTTGACTGAAGGAAGACGTGCAAGTGAAAATGCTTTAGAGTACAACTCGATTTTGATGGCCCGCACCCTGGAGAGAGCGCACAAACCCCCATGTCAACAAAGCATGAAAACTTGCACCTCTTCCCAGAGTGACGTGTAAATGACGGGTGAGAGTCGCCACAACTATTGTCGCGGATCTGATTTGACCGAAGGTCAAGCTGTCGAACGTATTTGCAGAATATAGACTATTGCCTATTTGAGGAAGGCCTGTGGAGGGGGATTCAGAGACATGGGAGACGTGGTAGACAGAATGGAGCGAAGGGGGTGTATATGATGTGTAGTGAGCGTTTTTGAGCGAGGAGTGGTCGGCAGTAGCCAGCGGCGGTTGCGATTCAGCCAGACGATTGATGATTAGGATTTTTGGAAGGTCGGCAAGCGTGACAGTTGACAAAACCTTCCTTCCCGTCTCTCTCTAGCCTCCCATTCATCATCGTCAAAATACTTATCTAAAGCCATTAGCTCCAAATCCGAAACCTGACTCCCGGAACCGGGAGTCTTCCTGAATGCCGGTCCTCCATCGAGTTCTTTGTGCTTGAGATCATACGAGGCTCTGTAGCCTTCGGTACCTTCTTGCTCGGCGATGGCTATGTAGGCCTTTGCAACTCTCCAATCTATTTCTTTGGTGACTGCTTGTAAACGTTTTTCCGCACGTTCACGAATTCGTCTCACCGCTCTACATCTTTCTTCGTCAGGTTCAATGGAAGAAAGTAGACTCTGGCCAGTCTTATCTTTGAAGCGGGCAGAAGCTGGGAGTGTTAAGACGGTTCGTGTATGGAGAAGATGAGGTGTCGTGCTTAGGGTACTAGGAGGAAGTTTGTTCAAGCGACAGAGCTCACGTCCCTGATGATGTGCAGTCAGATAGGCAGGGCATTCGCTAGAATTAGCTCACGCACGTCAATTCCAAACCGAAGGGCAATTCCATGGACAGTGTCTCCTCGTCGAATGTGATATTCTGATGAGTGATTAGGTACATCACTGTCCATCTTGACGTTTGCTGAAAGTTCCACCTGTGAGCTAGTTGTACACTGTTCATTTGCTTCTTGGGCCGAAGAATATGATCGAGAAGATGATTGCTCGATATAAGGTGGCGGAGGAACCTGCTGCTCTTGTGAATCTTCGTCATCGTCATCGTCCCCTAAAACAAAAGTGTCTTCATCTCTGACTGCGCCGTCAATATTGAGCTTCTCTAACGGCACAGATTTCCCATCGAAAGTTCGTCGTGAGCCTACGGCCTGTACTCCTCCAAGGCAAGCTAGGCAAGGATTATATCTTGCAAGACGAGGATTGGCTGAGATACAAGAATCGCATATGGGTTTATCGCAGCATTGCGTCATGTAGAGTTTTGAATGAGAGCGGGGAGGAAGAGAAGACGAGCAAGCAAGGCAGAGGAGTACATTTAAGTCCATGACAGAGATTGTTGTGGCGATATAAGAAGAAGAGGAGAAAGGAGTTAGTGTGAAAGTCTGAATTTCCATAAAATTCTCACCAACCACGATGTCAACGCCAACCCCTTCGCTTTCTCAGACTCATATCGTGCCACTCGTCTTGCAATCTCAGAATGCTCTTCAAGAAGGAGAGCAGCTGTGCTCTAAAGCTAATGAGCTCTCAACTGCGTCAGCGCAAGCATCTGTCGAGGTGTTGATATTAGACGCCAAAGTTAGGTGGATCACCGACAATGTTCTTGAACAATTAAAGGTAGGTTTAATCCTTGCTCATAGATTATGTCGCTCTTATGGCCGTTCTTTGGAACTAGCTGGCCGCGAGCGTCGCGAAGAGCATCGAGGACAAACGCACGAAACTGAATAAGCAAGTGCAGGTATGACATTTGTTGAAACTATTGGCAGACTTTCACGTTCTTCCCTCCTCGTTATAGGACTGGGATAATCTCCGCACCACACAGACGAAAGCATTGGATAGGATATTGGACGAGCTTGGTTCTCAACGCGTCCCGCCAGAATTTCATCAGACCTCCGCTGCATCTTCTATATTCGGCAGCCAGAATTCTGAAGACGAACAACAGGCATCTACGCGGCAAGTGAACGGTATCGTACCTCTGTCTCATAGTCCTTCGGATACAATTCTAGTTTCCAAACGGAAGCCCCAGACTGATCGCAAGAACTGGAAAACACTCCGTGACTTCGTGGATGATCAGGCAATTGAAGATATATTTGAGAGCATGGAGGAAGAACACACGGTTGTCGAGGTATGAAGGCTTCTATGTCTTCGCCTGCCTTGATCATTTGTTGATTTTTTCCTCATCAGGACATACTGAGCAGAACCGACGAATACTCGGAGAAGCTGAACACCGCCATCTGTTCGATCCGTGAATATTTACCTGAAGATATGCCCGTGCCATCTATAGAACGGTTCATCAGCTCCCAGGACTCTGCTCAAGTTGGAATGGCTAGTCATCTGGAGAGTTTAGCTGCTCATTTTGATCAAATGGGCAATGCACTCCGGGAATGTCAGGCAGGTGATGCTTTCAGCGATGATGATATTCAAGGTACCCATCGAAAATCGTCTATCTGCTGTTGTTTCTGATAACATCTAGATATGAACCGTGATACGGAGGAGTTACCGTCCATCATATCCGAACTGGAAGAAAATCTCCACTCTATTACCACCACACAGTAGGTTTCAGGCTGCGGTTGTTGTACCTTCGGCTAACACCTGTCAGCGAACATCTATGTCAGATTCGAGACGCCAATCAGGAGCATTTGAGGCAGCTAGAGCATGTTCTCGACGAGTTAGACGAGCTCGGGGACATCATGACGGGAATGTTACAAACTCAAGAGATTGTCGAGGTAGCGCTCATGCATCAAATTATTTTGCTGCGCTGATACCTTGGCTTTCAGTCTGAATGTGAAGACCATTTCACGGAGATGCAACGTCATCTGCTGACGGTGGAAGACTTGCAACAGCGCTTCATATCTTACCAAACAGCGTTCCGTAAACTGATCCTGGAGATTGCTAGAAGACGGTTGTACAAAGAGGCCGCAGAAAATATTGTACGAGGCATGATGGACCAACTAACAGCCATGACTGAGGGTACGAGTGATTTGCGATTGTCGCTAGCTATCGTGGAGCTCACAACGCCACAGAAGAACGAAAAGTTCGGGAACACTTCAATCATGAACATGGCGCTCATTTACCAGAAGATCTTTGCCTTTGCATCAGTAACCTTCCTACGAGATGGGAAATACTGCCTTGGGACGGCGAGCCATTAGAGAGTCTTCCTGATATCCCTGCTGATATGGTCAATGAGGTATTTGTTTTTTTAATCAAGTTAAGCTAGTTGGTGATTTACTAAAGTCTCATTGAGGCCAGGAGCTATGTACATCGAACGGAAGCCCCCGTTGTGGCCAATGCACTAACAAATGGAACAGAAAGTCTGTGATAGTCCGCCTTTGTAGGAGCCCAATGCTATGTATTTTTGTCTGCAGATGTGACATTCTACCACCTTCTGTAATTCGGTGCGATTTCGCAATGGAAGGCCTTGGAAAATCTGGACTGACCTGTCCGTTGCAAAAGCATCAGAATTACGAGAATTTTTTTTGGCACAAAACTCATGGTGCTTGAAAAACATGTAAGTATGAATGGTGGACACACTGATCGTGATCATGGCCTGTTGCCTCGCCTTTCTTAGTTTTAATGGGATCCTGGGATTCTCAGTAACATTCACCGGAATCAAGCTAGAAATCAAGCCGCACAATTCACTTATTTCTATTCAGCATCGTTATAATCGATCATTGCTGTCTTTGAAAAGACGGACTCGTTGCCAATTGTTGCACCGTAACACTGGATCATCAACAGCCTTCTTTTTTTTCTCTAGTTCAAACCACGAATTTTGTCTTCTACGAGTGAAGAAAAAATGGGCTACAGACAGACAGCTCCAGACAAACACTCCATATCTTCGCTTTTGAATCCTGTAGCCACTCCGCAGAGCGATCCATCTCACCCCCCGAATTTTCGTCCCCGTGCTGATATTTCTCGTCGCTCCAGTGAAGTTTCCAACAGCAATTTGTTCGAGCATCCTGGAAGTCCCTCGTCCGGTCGACGCCTGTACCCAGCTTACAGTGGTCTGCCACCGCAAACTACGGATAGCCACGGAACAGTACGCGGTACGTAGTGCAAATTCTGTCAACATCCCAAGTATTTCTATATTTCAATTTAGAAAATCTTTCTCCCTCAAGGGCTTTTAATCCAGGCGATCCCCCAAATACCGCCAGTAGTTCCCCGATTCCTGCAAGTATCAGCCTCTGTCATCAAACTGCTCACTTATCGTTGACCCGTTCTGGTACACTGTAGTCAAGACATGGCGGGCACCACATCAATCAAGCCGGAGGACAGTTTCGCGACTACGAGAGCTACGTTAATGGTGTTTACAACTCTACAGCATATGACTCAAGCATCAATGGTTCACGGTAGGTGTTTTGACTCATGATCCCACATTAACGGTCTTCATCTTCTTTTGGAAACTCTTCGTAGATTTCGGAATGAAGCCTCTAGCGGTTCAGCGCAGTCGACGCAAGTATTTCCTAGAAACCCAAATTTCGAAGCGACAGGAAATTCGGTGACTCAGAATCCTGGTGGTACCTATCACACTTTCTCGCTCGAGTTACAGAGAGAGTATTTGCCCACCAGCTCCTCGCCTCTTTTTATCAAGCCCAGAACGGGGAAACCCCAGCCGCAACCGAAGGTTTGCTCGAGCTGTGGGGTTACCCACACTATTTTGTGGCGAAAGTCGAAGGTCAATCCTGGGAACTATGTAAGTCATGCACATCATTTAGCGTAGAAGCACTCTGAAAAAAAGCTACTCGGCCCTTTTCAGCTCTGTAATAGATGTGGCCTATGGGAGCGTAACAACCGCGTGGAGCGTGGAATACTGGCTGAAAACCGTACCTCGACAGTGAAGGAGTTTATTGTTCAGTCGCCATATTCATATGAAGGAGGCGATGTGGAATGATCACGTTGCTCTTCATGGCCCCAATCCGTGTCCAAGGTTTTGACGAGGGAATATCTAGTATTTGCTGTATCGCTTACGAAGGACAAAGCTGGTTATCGGTATTTCAGATGCTTGGTCTACCAGGCTGCCATTGATTGGATGTACGAGCTTGCGTATATATTTGCCGCTAGATGCAGCTTGAAAATCTGGATCATGTACTGGTAGATAAGTTGTATCTCTTGGGAACTTTGATGGTGGCATGAAGGAAATTTATCTGGAGGTTAATACCAAGTGTATACGTTATTAGTTTGTCGTCGTAAGTATAAGGGGAGACAGATATCGGTGGCTGTGCATATAAGTTTGTTGCACAAACAAAGTTCTCCTTCTCGGGCGCTTCGCCGTCCGCTGTTTCTTTTGGACTATTATCACAATGTCTGTACTTGCGCCAATTATATGCGATAATGGTACAGGATATTCCAAAGTTGGGTACGAGAATCTGCTGTCTCCGCCGATTGACTCAAATTTGACCTATCATTCTCTCAGGTTTGCTGGAAACTCTGATCCATCATTGTAAGTTGGTTAAACATCTACAGACCCGTTCTGCACTTGAACATCGCACAGCGTCTTTCCTACTGCGATAGCTACTCGCGGACCTGCTGGACAGTCATCTCGGGCTCCCGCTGTTCCTTCAAAACCTGGTCATCTGGCATCGAAACGCGGTGTAGAAGATCTTGATTTCTTCATCGGCGATGAGGCTCTTGCCAACGCCAGGACACCGGGATACGGTGTTCATTATCCCATTCGTCACGGAATGATCGATAATTGGGATCATATGGAACGCTATTGGGAGCAAACGATCTTCAAATATCTCAGGGCGGAGCCTGAGGATCATTACTTCCTTCTCGTGCGCCTACAACTCTTCGTAAAGTGGCATTGACAGTGACTGGTTGATTGCAGACTGAACCACCTCTCAATCCTCCTGAAAACCGAGAACAGACCGCTGAAATATTCTTTGAATCATTCAATATCAAGGGTCTATATATCGCCGTTCAAGCAGTGCTTGCCCTTGCCGCATCATGGTCGTCCAACCGTGTAACAGATCGTACGCTTACAGGGACCGTCATTGACTCTGGTGATGGCGTAACGCACGTTATCCCGTGTGCCGAGGGTTATGTTATCGGTAGTGCAATCAAGCACATCCCCATCGCTGGCCGTGATATCACGAAATTCGTTCTAGACCTTATGCGAGAACGTGGTGAAACTGCCGCAATCCCACCAGAAGATCAGCTGCGGGTCGCTGGAAAGGTCAAGGAGAACTTTAGTTATGTCTGCCAGGATATCGTGAAAGAGTTTCGCAAATTTGACACGGAACCGTACAAGTATTTTGAGCGATACGATGGTGAACACACTGTCACAGGGCGGGTAAGTTGGATACTCTACTTGTACTTGTGCAATTCACTTATAATAGTATGTAACCAGAAATACAGCATCGACGTTGGATACGAACGATTCCTTGCCCCCGAAATATTCTTCAATCCGGAAATATATTCGTCTGACTTCATAACGCCGTTACCGGAGATCGTGGACGATGTCATCCAACAATCGCCTATTGACGTTCGTCGTGGCCTTTATAAGGTAAAACGGTTTCACTATTGATACCAGACCAAGCTCGAATTCTTCTTTCAATCAGAACATCGTTTTGTCTGGTGGATCCACAATGTTTCAGCACTTTGGCAACCGCCTCAAACGAGACCTGAAGCAGCTAGTCGATCGTCGTTTGGATGCCAGTGTCCTTGCCAGTGGTAGTGTTTTGAAGGTATCTATGTCTGTTGTTCTGACAGGCTGTTCTCTAAATTTCGTGCAGTCTTCCGGCGTTGAGGTCGATGTCATTTCTCACAAACGACAGAGGTATGTTTGAGAGACATGAATGGCTTGATTTCACTAACGACTCCCTAGATACGCTGTATGGTTTGGTGGATCTTTACTGGCCTCTCTTGTGAGCAACCCCTTCTATTTTGAATGTCTTTCTTAGCCACTGAATATTTTTCGACTCGAAACAGCCCGAATTTTACACCTCCTGTCATACCAAAGCTCAGTATGACGAGATCGGTCCCAGTATCTGCAGACGTTACCAAATTTTCGGAAGCGCTACCTGATAGTTCTGCATATTGAAATAACCTCCATTGTAAAAGTAGAGAATGGACTTAGTCTGACTATGAAATGAATTTCAGAAGAATAATTGTTATTTCAAAAATCGCAGTGGCTGTACATCTTTGTTGAACGAATTCATACAATGATAATCATCTCTTGTCATCTCCTCTCATCTTCTACTCCCACAATGAGCAATAGTCCCGAAGACGACTCTCAATCGGGATCTACTATACGGGCGAAAAAGGTGCTGAATGCGTAGATGCAACAGAAGCGGAACGTTTTCTGAATACTAATAGTTACCCGTTATTTCTAGCGTAAACTCGATGATGCATTCCAGTCTCTCGACGCTGCCGTAGCTCCCGCGGAACCTTCAAGCCAACCTCCACCAAACAAGAAACCGTTCAATGCACGCTCAATCTATTCTACGCTCACAAAATATGGTATCAAGACCAAAAACATCGACTCCTCCTCCAAGTCAGTGTTGCTCTGCTGTATTCGAATCGTTTCGGTTATCTGAAACTACACTTCACCTCAATCAAACAGCTCTCTGGCTACCAACTTCCCTTCACTCTCTAAGAGCACGCCAAATCTTTCAGCTATCCTGTCTCGTGCCGCTAACAAAACACGGAAGGCCTTTCCTACTATGAAGCCTGCCCACAGCTCGGATTCTGCGCCCTCATTGTCACCCTTAGCAGATTACCGGCCTTCATCTATTTCGTCCTTCCTTGCCCGTCTGGAAACCTTCAAACTTGCTACATATGCGAACAAACCTCCAGCACTGGAGGCTGTCGCGGCTGCGAAGTGTGGATGGGTCAATGATGGGAAGGACCGGTTGGTCTGCGGTCTTTGCAATGCATCGTGGGTCGTAGCTGGGAGAGAAGGATTGTCCAGAGATGCAGGTAAGTTTGCTTTTTCAATGCAACCCAAATACTGAACACCGTTCTCTCAGCAAATGCCTTGATTGAAAAACAACGTACTTCACTAATTCAGAACCATAAGACTGGGTGTCCATGGAGAACAAGGCAATGCGAAGGTATGATCCACTGCATGTATCATACGAATGCTTTGTTTGAATAATATATCCTCTAGATTCAATATATCGAATACCATTACAATCGCCTGCTGCCACAGTACAGAACATCAAGATGAATGCTGCTGTCTTAGATACTGTCCTTCAAGATGTTGAGATCAAGCATCCCTTGGTGGGTCCCTATACTGTATACGCTTTTACCTGAGTTTTATCTCAAATCTCTTTCCGTCAGTCGACAAGTCAAGTCAGCGCATTACAGTCTATAGTATCCTCTTATGAATCCGCATCGTCAAGGTCCTCACAAGATTCACAAGACCCCGCTCCATCTTCGCTGCAAAAATCTCACGACATTTCTGAAACAGCCATTATAACCTCTTTGTTCGGATGGAGTCTTGCGCCAGAACGCCCACGGACCACATCCATGTCACGCGCAAACTCTAAAATAGCCTCTCCTCTGCGTTCGCCTTCACTTTCTCGCTCGACCTCAGTCGTCCCTGGTGACAGCCCTGGTAGATCAACACCTCTCCTCAAAACGGCTGTATCTCAAGCAATTGCTCGAGACAACTCCTTAGTCCATTGTGTACTATGTCAGAGAAGGGTGGGTCTGTGGGCTTTTGCTCCTCTCAAGCCACTTCCGACCACTCCGACCACTTCTGAATCCTCCGAAGCACGACCTATCCAGCATCCGCCAAAGAGGACGAACAGTACTGTGACGCGGCGACAATTCGATCTGTTAAAAGAACATCGGTCTTATTGCCCATACGTGGTGCGTTCCACGGTGGTGCCCACCTTACCCTCGTCTCCCTCTGTGGTTTCTGTCTCTGCCCCGCGCATGAGCAATTCACATCTCCGCTCGAGCTCTTCTAGCTCACAGCTTAATGGAGTTTCTGGGACTCGCCCGAATGCGAATGCGATGGAAGGTTGGCGCGCTGTTTTGACTGTCGTCATGCGATATCGGATGGCGCAGAGGCACCATTTATCAAGGATCGAGGGTGCGTTGGTGGGGGAAGAGTCAAATGGTCAGAGGTCATCCGGGGATGGTATGGAGTTGGACGATGGAGTCGATGTGATGGTTCAAGGTGTCAAAGCTAGAGGTGTAAGTGGTTTCTTCTGATTCCTATTTTTTTTTTTGCGAACTTTGTACTCACTCGGTTCTAAACTAGGGAAGCGATCTACTCAAATATGTCAAAGGACTACTTGGATGAAATGTAGCAATAATGGCGGGTCAAGAATTAGATACAAAAAAAACTGCATGTATACAGCTTCAATCAGGATAATATAATCTTTGCAGTCAATAGTCAATATTCATGCTCGAACTTGAAGCACTATCACTGCTTCCCAATTTCACTTTGCCAGGTGTGAGCTTTCTCAAACCCGTTCCTTCCAAATTGATCTATGCACGCACAAGAGTTTGTAAGACACAGAAATCAGATTAGTCAAAAGTCCACTCACAATCCATCAACGTCTTTTGGATCTCTTCTCGAGTAGTCATCACAAAGGGACCATACTGGAATACTGTTTGATCGAGGGGTTCACCGGCGACCTTCAAGGTTGATAGAGCAATCAGCTTAACGTTGGGTGATGTAGTGATGACGATTTACTCACGAGGATGAACTGTGTATCATCCTCTCCAGAAGTCATCTGAACTCCAGTCTCGCCTTCATTCGCAGACAGCACCAATGTGTGGAATGACTCTGCAGGTATGGTGCTGTTCCCAATGATGACTGATCCTTTCCAGACTATGGTATCGGTGCTGAGTGTAACGAATTCAACTTAGGGTGGTAGGCAATTTCAAACTCACTGTAGATGAAAGCAGTCCATTTCTCGGCTGTGATAATTGATCTCAACTCAACAACAACTGAAGAGAAATCTCAATCAAGACGACGTACGAATCTCTTGGAACACAGTTTTTCCCTTCTTGCTGAAGCTCAAGTGGAAGTACCAGCATCCGCCTAGATGCCTCACGGGCGATTCTACACCATGGCTTTTTCCTGAGACGACTTTGATCTTGACAGATCCTTCGGGCCCTTCAGGGTAGGCAGAGGGGATTCTACGAGGTACGAATGGAATCGAGCACTGATCAGAATCTGTGCGTAAAAGAACTAGTAATGTAAGGGGGGCTCACTCGTTAGGTCCCAGTTCCTGATACGATGGATCGACCATCTTGTACTACGTTGATTTCAATTAGGCTTGTTGCTATATGATCTGAGCTGAAGGATCACGTACTTCTTTCGGCAGATCGATCCAGAGCTGCATTCCTCGAGGATCAGGGAGACCTTCCTCATGTACAGGCATTTCTGCGTGTATGATACCTTTCCCTGCGCACATCCATTGTACTCCTCCGGTTTCTAGTTTCGAGATGATGATGAGCGGTAATGGATGCATGAAATTATGAGAAATCCTTACCGATTGTGCCTTTGTGACCAGCAGAGTCTTCGTGTCGACTTGTTCTAAATCAAATTTCAAAGCGTCACTACTATGTAGTCGATACAAAACAAGATATCGCTTGTGTCCGTACCCTTCGAGCATGTAGGTCACGGTAGCTTGCCCGCGATGAGGATGGTCAGGAAAGCCCTAAGTTAGATACCTCTTAAGTATTGAGGCATAAAGATTCTGATATAAGTACTCTCACAGCTCCTTTCGAAATTTGAAAATGATCTGTTCATGTTCTGTTAGCATCTGGATTGCAAGCGAAAGCCTTGAAGCTGAAGAAAGTAATCACCTAACATCAAGAATGGAGATAAATTCCTCAAAGTCATGGAGCCAATACTGCGTCGAACGAGAGCCCCAGCACCCTATGACAAAGATCAAATACTGTCGATACATTGCAAGCTCAATGGATAGGCTTACCTCTGGGGTTTCAACAGCCAGTACCTGCTTCACGATACTGCGAGAAACAGATGTTACGGCCATGTCTGCTTTGGTAGTTTCGATAGTCGTTGATAAGTGATTGGTCCTGTTACTAGGAAGTATTAAGGCTAGATTTAAAAACTCGAGCTCGAATCCGCTGAAGAGGTATGCAAAGGTGATTGCAAGAACAAGAACGAGGAAGGAGAGCCTTTTATACATACACACTGGCAGCGAATGAATCAGCAAGCGGTCAGCGGTAATGCAGGCTGACTAGCTCGCGGGGCACGTTGAAGGCGATAACAAAGGAGAAGGGAGACTTGAAGCTATAAATGTCATTTTTCAAACGAATCGGATATGGGCGCTCAGTCATCTCATTGCCTTTTTGGGACAAAAAAGCGCACGAGAAAACGTATGACAAATCTTGATGATACGATGGGCGCTAAAGGAAAGTGATATCATCCATTGCAGCTCTCTTCCGTCCACTCAAGATGTCAGCTAATTTCACAAAATTCAAGATTTCCTCACTGCCAATACCGCTCTCCTCTCAGCTACTTACTCACAACTTGGTACCTGATCCAATCACAGGCGGTCCATCCGTATCAGACTTTCTCCAAAAGGTCCTGGCTAAAACGCCCAGTGTTCAACGACGTGCTCGATTGACCTCTCCAGAAACTCACTTTTCATACGTTACTCCGTTTCCTACATCATTTCCTTACAACATTGAACCTCCCTCTCCAGATGAATCTGAGCATATCGACGATAAAGGTGCTTATGTTGAAAAGTGGTTATCAGAACGAGAAGCCAGACACCCGATACTATCTCGTTTGTCCACAGACAAGTTACAGCTACATTCATCAGCAGTAACTGATCCTGACCAGCCTCGTGTGCTCATTGGACTATCCGAGACTGGTATCAGAGACTGTGTACCTCATCTGGATGTAGGAGACGCGTTTGCTACTCTTGGTGAACCCGCTCTTGTTGTATCTGACGCCGAAGGAGATGGATCCAACCATGAATCCAGTCAAGAAGCACTCGTGGATGCCAGACAAGAACTGATCGACGTCCTCGGTGGTCGGACTGTTCTTATGTCAACTGACTATCCCAAGTCAGAGTCGAATCCTGAGAGGACGGGTTTTGCTCCTTGGAGTCTTAGATATTCGGGACACCAATTTGGTAGCTGGGCCGGCCAGCTGGGTGATGGTCGTGCCGTCACCGTTTGTAAGTCGTCTTACATAGTTTGAACTTCGCACGTAAACCAACGAGATACAGTGGTCACTCCTCATCCGTCAAATCCAAACGAGACTTACGAGCTGCAACTCAAGGGTGCAGGAAGAACACCGTACTCGCGATCGGCTGATGGTCTCGCAGTGCTACGTTCATCCATTCGAGAGTATCTGTGTTCAGAAGGTCAACTCTAGAAGAATCTTATAATTCATGTCTTTGCTCATTTCCTGTTTAGCCATCTCTGCATTAGGCATACCTACCTCGCGCTCGCTCTCACTGATATCTCTTCCTTCCGTCGAAGTTCAACGAGAAAGGATGGAAACCGCATGCATCCTCACTCGCATGGCACCTTCGTTCATTCGCATAGGCTCATTCGAAGCCCTTAGTCCTCCAGACGGTCAAAGCATGGCGTTCTTCGGTGGTGGACAGCAAAAACCCCATTGGGACAGTCTGAGGATCTTGGGAGAGTGGGTCAGTAAGAGGGTTCTTCGATTGGATCTGCAAGACGGAGAGCCATGGGGCAAGGCGCTAGTGATGGACGCTGCAAAACGGAATGCGAGGATGGTAGCCGGATGGCAAGCGTACGGTTGGATGCATGGCGTGATCAATACAGGTTCGTGCACTACTCATCTCTGCTTGTTACACCTTATTGATAGAAGAATTCGGTGGTTGACTCCAGACAAGTAAGATTATAGGAACTTATATCTGTCTGAATGGACTCATACTTTTGTTCTGTCTTAGTGTGTCGATTATGGGATTGACGATTGATTACGGTCCTTATGCATTCATGGATACTTTCGATCCTGCACATATTTGCAATCATACCGATGATAGTGGCAGATACTCGTACAAGGCGCGCCCTTCATTTCTCGACCGAGGAAAGCTGATCTTGACGCTCTAATCTCATAGCTTCAACCCAGTATGGTGTGCGTATCCCTTTCTCTTCCAGTTAACATTTTGTTTCCTCAGTATGCTTGTGTTGAAATCTGTAGGTTGTTCGCCTTACATGCACTCCTGAACTCCCTCGCGCCTCTGATAGGTGCAGAAATGGAGCGTGGAAAGGCAGTATCCGCGAATTGGGCTTCGTCTGCATCCGAGCAACAGTTAGATGAGTGGAGGGAACGTGCAATCTCGTCCCTCACGGACGAAATGGAAGCATTATTCAAAGAGATCTGCAGCGCTGAGAACGGTCTTCTAATGCGCAAGGTCGGCGGTTTTTGTTCTGAAATCTAGTTTCCATATATAGGCTCACATACCTCACAGAGGCTTGGTCTACGACGTGTCCTACCCACCGATGAGTCCCAACTGATCCAGCCGCTTTTTGACATGATGGAAAACCATCGTCTGGACTTCCATCGTACATTCAGACTGTTGTGTTTCTTCCATCCGTCCACGGAAGATAGCGGGAATCAGGTGTTCATTCAACAGCTGCTGAGCAACATCGCACCAACGGACCTCCAAATGGTCAATATCGATTCTGCGAAGAAAGATTGGGAAAAATGGTTGGACAAATTCAAGGAGCGTATCAAGGATGATCAGGAAGCTTGGGCAGACGACACAGGTGCTCTCGAACTGGAACATGTTTATGCGATGCGAACGAAGGAGGCTAAATTAGCCAATCCTCGGTTCGTGCTGAGGCAATGGGTTTTGGAAGAGATTATCAAAAAGGTCGAGAACGATTCAATGAAGGGGAAGAGGCAGTTGGCGAAAGTTATGCATGTGAGTGTATCGCGAGATCATATTTCTCAGCTTCCGAATCCTGATCAACAACGTAGATGGCTTGTAACCCGTTTGAGGAATGGGGTTCTGAGGGGGCAGAGATGAAGGAGAACAGTGAAGAATTAAACGCAGAGGAGAAGGAGGAGAGAAGGTATTGCGGTGTCGGCGATGGAAATATGCTTGGGTTTCAGTGCAGTTGCTCTAGTTGAATATCTCTAGCTAATAAAATGTAAAATGTATGCGAGGAACAAGGATTTTGTGCTATGGCACTGCGGGCGCTGACAAAACCCCTATTACATGGAAGATGCCGAGCGAGAAGCCGAATGATGGTTGATCAGACTGGAAATGGACGCCCTGGTTTCTTGTCTCTGACCATCATCGTCTTATATTTTCTATATCTCTAATCTATTCTCTCCTTCTTTCTCTACAAAAATGCCAGCTCGTTATACAGCCATACCCTCACAAGAAGAAGCCAACTCTCGAGAGTTAGCTGATGCATTCGGTCCAGACAACGAAGAAGACGAAATAACACCTCTCCAAAACCATAACACTCCTCATTACCATGGTGAAATAGACATAGAGGCTTCCGCTGGACCTCCTCCTCCTACACCATCTGCTCCTCCAGGAGCGTATGATTTTGAGAGAGATTACGACGTTCCTCCGCCTGGCTCACCGCCTCCTCATCCGTTCAGTCGTAATATTGGTTTCCTCCCAACTTCTCCTATCCGACGTACTTTCGACCGGCGCCCAACACCTTCTTTCCTGCGTCGTATGATGGGCGCTGTGCTTCCAACCCACTACTCACAAATACCAACAGAAGACTCCTCAGAGTCCATGGGTCCTCGACGATATGTCGGTGGCGGCTCCGATAACGATGGCGTCTTCGCGAACGTCATGGCCAAACCCGCTCCTGTTTCCGAGTCTCGAATCGTCCGAGATCCCAATGGCAACATCCATCTTGTCCCAGAAGAGAACCAGAAAGAACCTCCTCCGTCATACGCTGCAGCCCAGGCTGATGCCGCACCTGCCTATTGGGAAACCACAGTCCATGCCCCGGCGTTGATTAATGGCGGTGAAGGCGGAGATGGGACTATGCTCATTGACGATCTACCCTCGGGCTCTGTCTGGGTCTTCTTGGTCAATATGACTATTTCTTGGTTCTTCCAATTCGTCGGATTTCTGCTCACTTTCGTCCTACATACTTCTCACGCAGCCAAGTATGGGTCCCGTGCTGGACTTGGGCTTACGCTTATCCAATATGGACTCTATTCTCGCACTGCCCCTGACGGTGGTTGGAATGACGAGGGCAGTGGTGATGGTGTTGAGATTATCACCACTGACCGGACTGACCCACCTATCCCAACTTCTCTCTTCAACGGCACGGGAATCATTGACCCTACTGAACAGGAAATTGTCCCAGGTGTGAGTTCCCGCGATTGGTTATCGTTCTTGCTCATGACAGTAGGTTAGTATCAACGTTGATTGACATTTGAAAACCGCCCAGACATACTTATTCTTGTTCAACAGGCTGGTTCCTCTTGCTCTCATCAACGATCTCATTCTGGCGTGTCAAGAGATGGGAGTCATCTATCCGTTCATCGACAGCTCCCAACACCAGCTCCGCCACACGCTCTGGCGAATTGTCTGCCCCAGGTTCACAGTTCCTGACACGGGAAGAATACGAGCACGACGTGTTGATGCGGCGAAATCTCGCAAATGTCTTTGGAATTAGTTTTGATGAAGAAGAAGAACAGGCCGCGCGAGATGCGATCATTGCGAATGGTGGTGTGGGAACGCTTGGCGGAGGTGCAGTGGGAGGTGCAGTGGGAGCAGGAGCAGGAGGAGGGTTATTTGGTTGGGGAGAAAGTACCGGAAGTGTCCTGGTTGATGAGAATGGACATGCGGTAATTATACCAGGACAAGAAGCTCTCGAGGAGGCTAGGTTGGCTCGGGATCTGCGGGCTGCTGGATTGTTATAAGTTAAGCCTTTCGTGAAATCATATATCTTGTCTATCCAATACCGAACATTGTACATGTCGAATCAACCATGTACAGCTTCACATTGTATATTTATTGCTAGCACTATTGGATATCTGATTTTCTAGGAATACATCGATTTTTTTCTGACTTGGAACTTGGAAGGTTTTCTGTATCGTAATTTTGGCGCCCGTAGGCGCTTATGCATTCAGTCGCGTTTGGCGCTTTTCGGGTGACGCGTCCTTTCCTTCTCCCTTCCGCATCTTTCAATTTGTTTTGACCCATGGCCGACGATATCGTTCTACCAATCCCCAATCTCTCAGCTGCACAGAATCTCTTTATCCTATCCAATCCTTCTCTGAGCCGTCTACACCCTGAAGCTCGCGATGCTGTTCTCAAAGCAATCAAGGAGGATGGTAAGTTCGTCTTCACATTACCGAGCCGCGTCCCTCCTAATGATTACACGTACAGAAATGGCTCCATACTACCAACTCGCAACATCATCCACAAAACCACTGCTTCCGCTAGACTCGAGTCTTCTTGCGTCTATGCAAGAAGCCAATGCAGCTACACTGAAATCACTCGATGAGGCTCTCGAATCTGCCACAGCGACCGAAGGGGAATCAGAAATTTCCGATGCACTCAAGGCCCGTGCTAACTTTCTAACACGGATCGGGGAGAAAGACAAAGCTATCGAGGCGCAGAAGCTTGCTCTTGAGAAGACCCCAGGTTTGGGAAGCAGGATTGATATCGTTCTGACTCTGGTTAGAATCGGATACTTCTGGAATGATGAATCGTTGGTAGTGTGGGGCTTGGATAAAGCGGAAAAGTAAGTAAATTAGTCACTCAGTTCATGAGAGATAGAGCTTGATGAGTTTCGATACAAGGTTGATCGAGGAAGGCGGTGACTGGGATAGAAGGAATCGTCTGAAAGTGTACAAGGGACTTCAACTGATATCCAACCGTCAGTTTAAGCGTGGTGGAGAGCTTCTCTTAGATGCTCTATCCACCTTCACTGCCTCCGAACTCCTCAGCTATAATGAGTTCATCTCGTTAACTGTCGTAGCTGGTGCTCTGACTTTGGGCAGAGTGGACCTCAAGAAGAAGGTTCGTTTCAAACGCACTCATTCTCATAACACTCTATTCATACAAGTCGTTCACCCAACCAGCTCATCAATTCACCAGAGGTCAACCAAACGCTGCCTGAACTTCCCGTCCTCGGTGATTTGGTCAAAAGCCTCTATGAGTGTCATTACGACAAGTTCTTCCGTGCTCTAGGTATGTGTTTACCACAGCCTGTCGTGAATCGAGCAACCCGTGAAACCCGTTTAAACTCATCGTCCCTTTCACAGCCCTCGTAGAACAAGACCTCCTTCTACCTTCCCGTGTCCTCTCTCCCCATGCACGTTTTTACGTTCGCGAAATGCGTATACTTGCATACGCCCAGCTCTTGGAAAGCTACCGTAGTCTTACGTTGGAGAGCTTAGCACAGGCCTTTGGTGTCAGTGTTGATTTTGTTGACAGGTACGACGGTCTTTATGCGCGTTCCATTATGATTTGCTCATGCTCAATGTATGGAACAGCGAGCTGTCACGCTTCATTTCGACAGGGCGTATACACGCATCGATAGACAAAGTGCATAGTGTTGTCGAAACGACGAAGACGTCTGAGGCTTGGGGCAAAAAGACAATGCAGTTCGAGCAGGTTATCCGACAAGGTGACATTTTACTGAATGAAGTGCAGAGATTAAGCAAAGTTTTGTATTAGTCTAAGTCTATGCAGTCTGCGCAATATGATATATAGCTGATTGTTTTGGGGGGTCTGCAAGGTATTGCTACATGATATATACGTGGATGGTATCAACCCGCTCGTTTCGAAAACATGTACGAAGATAATAAAGTCGTGAAAGGTCAAGGGCGTATAGAGGCGTATGATCAGTGAGATCTGCAAAGAGTTAGATAGTATGCTGGTATTATACAATATGCGTGAAACCCCAGGTGCAGTCTAAGAATATGCCTGAATGAACAAAGGAGATGAACATCTCAAGTGATTATGCGTGACGGACATAAAATAACTATATAAGAACGGTTTCTTAATAACTTTCGAAACCGAAGATCTTGTGGAGTGGAAGGATTAAAAGCAAGTGTACTATAACATGTTCTGGTCACCGCCGAATCTTCGGTAAGCGGGGTCATCGCGTGCCGTGTCTGGATGAAGCTGTAATTTTCCTTCCCATAGGGCAGCAGATGATTTTGAGGGATCGTTCGATGTCGGATCAGATAAAGTACCGCGCGGGCTGTATCCATGAGTGGCAACCGCCCCAGCAATCAACGTAGGTGCCATCGTGAGTAATGAAGAACTACGAAAAAATGAATCATCAACACTGAGTCTGTTCGAGATGAATGTTTTACTTACATCCGTAGCGGTTCCTGGTCTCTACTCAACCTTGCAGACCGGCTCTTGACGACAAATGAAGACGAGCGCAGACGGCCTCCACGGACATGAGAGAATGTGCTGAGATTATCACGGACGAGCGAGATGGCACCATGCCAGCCTTCTTGATCGACTGTTGACGTGGGTAATATTTCAGACGACTTGCCAAATAGACCCAGCTTATCAAACAATATTTCGAACGGTCCGTTGGGTAACAGGCGGATGAGAGCACCGAGAGGGATAGAGACGAAACCAAGAGCGAGAGAGATCCCCCAAACTGTGCCGTCAACGCGGGTGACTTGAAACGCCGATCCCCCGACAAAGACGATCAGGACTTGAGCAACAATTTCTGCAGAAAAGGATGATTAGCGCAGCTCATAGGACGGACGAAATGATTTACCAATAAGAGTTATGCCTATGAAATACCAGTTGTTGAAAACTCCTTCGAAAATGTTGAGTTTTCTGTCAAGCCTTCTCGAATTGACGGAATTGAATATTTGAGCAAACACGAAGGTGTTGAAGACCATAGTTTGTACCACTGTACTGTTCGTGGTCGATGAGTCGATACCGAGGACTTGAAGACCCAAGAAATGCAGGATGAGTGTAATAATTATCTGATAGGCGCTTTGAAAGAGTATCTGTTTATACATGTCAACAGTGAAAAGGGGCGCAGTCTTTGGTTCAGGTTTTCTGTCAAGAAGAGCTTCGGAAGCGGGGTCAGTAGCAAGAGCCAGCGCAGCAAACGTGTCCATGATAATGTTGATCCAGAGAAGCTGAACAGCAGACAGAACGGATTCCTCCTCGTTGGAAGCCACAGCAGACACGAAGGTGATGACGACGGCGGTAACGTTTGTCGATAGCTGAAATTGCAAAAACTTCCGGACGGCGTCGTTAACACAACGTCCCCATATGATAGCCTTGACGATGGATGCGAAGTTATCGTCCATAAGGATGATATCGGAAGCCTCTTTCGCCACTTCTGTACCAGCAATGCCCATAGAAAATCCGACATGAGCAGTTTTCAAAGCAGGCCCATCGTTCGTTCCATCCCCAGTAACACCTACTAAATCACCGATGTGTTTCAAAGTCTCCACAAGAATCTTTTTATCCTCTGGTGACGAGCGAGCAAGAACTTGAAGACGGGGAACGATTTCAATCATCTCAGGTTGGGAGAGTTTGCGGAACACAGGCCCTTCCATGATGATGCCCCCCTTCGTGAATATCCCACATTGCGAAGCGATGGATCGAGCGGTAAGCACATTGTCTCCCGTGCACATCTTCACAGTGACACCTGCGCGATGACATTTGGCGACGGCCTCGCGAACACCCTCACGCAAGGGATCCTCCAATCCAGCAATAGCAACAAGAGTCAAATCCTGCGCAAGATCGTTGAAGTCAACCTCTCCCTCCTCATCTACTTTCATCCCCGCTGGCGGCCACTGCTCGAAATCCCGATAACAAACTGAGATAGTGCGAAGCATTTGGTTGGCGTAGAAAATGATGGTTCGACTGATGTTGTCCGCAGCAAGTTCGTCAATCTCTCTGGTTTCGATCTCGTCACCGGAGCCCATCGGTTTGTCTTGTCCAGGTCTGCCAACGACGATATGCCTAGTGCACTTCTTGCTTAATATTTCACTGGCGCCTTTGACATAGAAACGATATCGACCTCCGCTGCTGATAACGACGCCCATGGACTTCCGTTCGCTCGAGAAGGGAATCATCTGCAGAACTTTGCCTTTCGAACCGCCTTTTCCTTCCTTGCTCTCATTTTCGTCTCCTTCATCGCCGACTGACAACCCATAGGCAGCACGAGTCTTGCGGTAATCCTGCCATCCCAGCTCGCTAGCAAACTTGAGAAACGCCGTCTCAGTCTTGCTGCCCACAAAGACTAATTCGCCAGTGTTCGGATCGGTATCCTGGAACGCCGTAGAATTCACGGCAACAGCTTCATTGAACAGCTCTTGAATGGCGGGAGAGAGAATGGTGTTAAGTTGAGACTGATCCAGAGAAAAATCATCTGCGTGTTTTCTAGTAGCCGGTGCAGCGTCTACAGCAGCTTGACTCGGTTGCTCTGAGGCATTCGATCTTCCCTCGTTCTCCTTCAAAGTGCGTACAAACTTGGCGTGAATACCAACAGAGCCTGCGACGACAGTCATGTCGTTCTGAGTCAAAGTCCCCGTTTTGTCTGTACAGACAACAGTAGCGTTGGCCATGGTTTCGCACGACCCGAGAACACGGACGAGAAGCATTTCTTTTGTCATCCGTTTCGTTGCAAACGCCAGTGCGATCGTGACGGCCAGCGGTAATCCTATGCAATAAATTTATGAGCATGCCCAATCTGTTTGAAAAAAAACAAGGATGTCTACAAACCTTCTGGAACAGCAACCACAATCAAAGTGACCGAGATGATCAAGATATTCACAAAAGCAATACCTTTTTCACTCGCAGTTCTGACCGGTTCGCCCGTCCCAAGCTGAACGAAAAACCTGATCATCAAGGCTGTGAATAATAACAAGCCAGCGGCTGAACCAAGTTTAGCGATGAGTTCGGCAAGGTCGTTGAGCTTGAGCTGCAGTGGTGTGTTCTCCGAATCACCCCGGAGGGCTGTGCGTAATATGAGCAAGGCGGAGGGAGAAATTCAAAAAGGAAGTACGTACCCATCATGATGCGACCATTGAAACTTTTCTGACCAACCGCAATAACGACGTATTTGCCGACACCCTCGATGACTTTGCTACCAGACATCACGAAACAGTCGATATGGGCCAGTTCAGAGTGATGGGCTAGAAACAAGATAGGATCAACATCTCAACAGAAAGAGAATTAGTATTACTTTCTTACCGTCCTTGTCGTCTGCATGCTTTTCTCGTAAGGCTGACCAATCATCCCATGAAACTTTTCGAATCGCGTCGCTTTCACCAGTAGCAGCGCTCTCATCACACCGACAATTGTGCCCGCTAATGAAGATGCCGTCACAAGGAACGATTTCACCAGGTTCCAAGAGCGCAATTTCGCCTACCACTACGTCCTTTGGTGGGGGTTGATAGTCAGTTTCTTTCATGCAGTCAAAAAAAGACGATAGTGCGTTATTTACCTTAATGTCAATAACTTTTTCGACGCCGCCACGAATAACTTTGACTCCTCGCTCTTCCTTCTTGTCATTCAAAGCCTTGAACTGCCGCTCTTTCTGCCAATCATTCAACGAACCAACGATAACCTAGTGTATTCAGAAGGTGAGCAGGTGACCTCAAAATAGATGACGAAGATGTGGTACGGACCACGATCAATATTGCAACAACAATTGCCACGCCTTCTACCCAGTCGACCTTAGGGCCTGCATCTGGGGACCGTGGAGTGCCTAGACCACGGGGAAAGTGTTAAGTCAAAAAAAAATACTTTGAGACGTAACAAAAATGCAGACACCCACCAAAATCTTGGAAAAACCCTAAAGCAAGACTGACCACTGCGGCAATACTAAGCAATATTAAAACCTTGTCCTTCATCGCAGCACCCATCAATGCAAGTAATGACTTGCTCTTTCTCACTGGAAGCGTGTTGTCACCGTAGATCTCCCTTCTTTTTTCTAAATTCGCCTGGAAGGCACCGGTAGCGTCAAAAGTCCTCGGGTCAAACGCCCCGTCGGAAATCGGATCCTTCGACGGAGATGGGAGGGTGACGATCGAAGGAGTCGACCCAGCCTTGACGAATTCTCCCTGGCCCTCTTCGGCATCGGGCTGGGTTAGTACGATGGCTGGGGTCTGTGGCGGATGTCTGTGAGATGCTCCCTCCCCCGCTCCAAGTTCATCGCCTCCGATACCCTGTTTGGCAACCCTAGCTGGTTCATTCTCGTGTGTCTCTAGATGCTTAGTTCGCGGAGCACCGGTGACAAGACCTCGCGCCGGATCAGTGCCCAAGCCATAAAGAATGCCGTGAATACCCCCAAGAACTTCCAAAGCGTCATAACTTTTTGGATCAAGTAATCGGGCAAGGGCCAATGGAGAGAAAGCAAACGGAGCCGGATCTACGTCTTCTTCCTCGATCAACTCAACTTGAGTCCTCGTACCATCTTCTTGGTCCTTTCCTGCTTCATCACCCCCATCATCATCCGTAGACGCGCGTCCTTTACCTTTGCGAAGGGCAGATGACTCCCGCGAGTGACTCCGGCTGGGAATGCGCGTCACCTCAGTCGTATTTGTTTTAATCTGACTGAGCTCGTTGGTACCGCGAGGCGAGTGACTCTCTGGGTCCGTGCCCGTCTCGGTGTTGGAGGAGGCAAAACTATTGTCAGTTGCTGTGCTGCCTTTCCGCCTGTGTGCGTTCCCTGCGGCCCGTCCCATGCTGTCTGGCGACAGCAAAGCATAAGATTCCCCGCCACTTTTCGCGTTTGGGTAATTGTCCCTGAGTGCAAGTGTTGACCTTGGTTCGAAGTGAACTGAAGACCTGAAAGAGAGCGTAGGGGAAGGTGGAATTGATATGGAGGAGCCGTCGTGTATAGAGGCACTATCCGCAGTGCTGCTGGCTGATGAGGGGACGTCCAGACGACCCGCAGTGGTTGGAGAGAGCAGACCGGTGTCTAATATTGGCAAGGGCGAGCCAGCTGGAGAAGACAGGTTGAATGAAGGAGTAGGAGACGAAGAGGTACCGTGTATGTTGTTGTTGTCATCGTCAGGGCCATCGAGGTCAGGTTCGTGTATGTGGATCTGAAGGGAATTGGGAGAAGACATGAAAGATTGTGGAGATTGATGGCGAAGGGATGTTGAAGGAGTAAAGGAAACCTGGGAATCGCCACCAAACAATGCGGCCTTCAAGTAGTCGTTTCCACAACTGCCACCTAAGAAAAATGACAGTAAACAAACCAAGAAAACGAATTGTCCGTTTTTGGATGAAAGCTGTTAAACGAACTGGTTTAAACCAGCTCAGATTACGTCATAATCTTAGCCTGTGCCGACAGAAAATTCCTTCCGGAATTTATCACAGCTACTTCAAAGGTGTCGGTCGGTCTCTCGTTTTGAATGTAGCATCCGAAGCATTCAAGGGCTCAGGTATACCTCAATGATAAGCAAGGCATGTACCTCAATCTCGAACGTTTAGCTCATTGCTCAGTAGTGGCAATTGTCGCGCTACACCCGAGGTTTCTGCGTTATCAGATACGGCTCATTCCTTCAAAAGCAATTAATTGCTTGGGTCTAGCAGAAGAAGCCGGCCACCAGCATTCCTGCACATTCACAGCCACCAAAAAAATGGCAGCAGCCACCCCGACTACTTTCACAGGTCGGAAAGCTCGCCTCAACTCGGTTGCGGCGTGTTGCCGGTCGCGGACTAATTTTGAGCATGCAATGCGCGACTAGGCTGCAAGCCTTGGTCATCCTAGGCCATTCCATTTGGACAGCCTCCCAACCCAGCGACGCACTATGCACATGCTAAACGCATCATTCGAAACGTTCGAGTCCATGCCTACTCCGACATCCAGCATGCGTGTATCATTGTCAACTCCGACATGGTGTCAATAGCTGTCTTAGTCTATTTTTCCTCCGGGCCCACTTCAAGATGTTTCCTAGTAGCAGTGGATGTGAATCAGTGAGTATAGCCTCTGACTGTGATTTCTGTCTCGGTACCATGATTTCAAGGCTGAATGACTAACGCATGATTTTCTTTGTGGCCTATCTAGGTAGTAAACAAGCTCGCGTCACACCGCTGAAATTCCGACCATCTCTATTGTCCCTCAATGCGATACGTTGATCCACATGCTCCGATGTAATGGGAATCGTAACTCGTCCACCTTATTGGTGAGTCATGAACGATTGCTGCGTAAGTATAAGTCAATTCGTGATATAGTGGTTTTTGTCGTAGTTTACACGAATTCCGTTGGTCGGGAGAGGTCAGGAGGCGCGAAGCTTGGCGATTATTTGTGAGAATTTGAACACCTTTTCGCCAAGGGCCAAGGCGGATGTTTACTGGGTTAATTGCCCATCGAGATTAGTCTGAGACTCAAGCTTCAAGCTCAAAAGATGTTCTCCGGGCTCTAGGTGCGGTATCCTGGTCAAGTCCATGGTGTATGTTGCTGATTAAAGGTCGCGTGCTTCGTAGCTCGAAGAAAATTTCTCTTCAACCATTTTGAGCTTGATAAACTCGACTGAAATTCTTAATCCAGCCTTCGTGACTCAAACTCCATAAGTCACACACCCGGGAGCGGTCATTGAAAAACATTCATTTGCCTCTTGACGTTGCCTAATATACATAGCCTACCCTCTTCAACGCCACCTACAGACAGTCCGGAGCATCCCTCAAGGCTCAAACCCTCTTCCGGCCCCTAAACCCCCTGGCGCGCTTGGTATAACTCGCTTTGACACTAGGATTTCAGGCGAGACGCCCAGGAATCTGTTGCAGCAAACTGGTTTTGGCGCCTCTCCTCAGGATCGATCACTGTTTGAGTTACGTTACTTACGTTACTCTACAGCATTTCGTCCAAATTGGGACATTGAGCGCCCTCTCAGCGCGCTTTCGTGATTGGTTAGAGTTCAATCTCGCGTTCCTGGGGTCCCGCCCAAAGGTAAAAAGCCAATGATTTTTTCGAGGCCTTGGTGGAAACTGTAGTAAAAGTGAGACAAAATGCTGTGGTATTTGGGCAGGACTGAACTGACTGCGAACTTCGCCAGAACATCAAGATCCGAGTGTTCAAGGCTCGAAAGGCACAGCAACATGGGGGTGCAAAATGTTGTTACTGCGTCATTTATTGAAAATCGCATTGGCAGTACCCAGGGGACGGCTTCTCGTGCGGGGGTTCACTTTCACCAGGTCAATCAATCTCTGCCACAGAAACTTACAAGGAGTTGAATCAACATGAATCAGCAATGATCGTGCTTCCTTCAGCTGTTTAAAGAAGTACAATACACCAGTGTGCCGGACACGGAGAGAAGACCAAGTTAAGGGTTTCTACAGGGTTTAGTTGTGCTGCTATTTCGATAACGCACACCCTTTCTATCCTAAACCTGACTCAACCATGCCCTCTCATGCCCTACCATGCCGCAAATGCGTGTGAGAGTCGCGTAGCTAACGTGTTATTTGTTACGTCTTTTTAAGCAATTGAAGCCTCGTTGCTGCGGAGAGCAAACAGTGCTGAGTGCAGGATGTGTCGTGGTAGTCAGATACGGGTGTTGATGATCGTCAAGCACCAGTGGTACGACTCTATCGAGTCACTTACTACTGGCATGGCATCTCGTGGCATCCAGTTGAAGATTGTTGTTGCAGTTTCTTAGACATGATCCTGCGATAACGTAGGAGATGAAATCTATCCCTCTATTGTTTTCGGAGTCTGCCATACGTGACTCCTTATAATATGTATCGTACTGGTAGCGAGGAGATCAGAAGGCAGGCATTGGAGTCTGATAGAAATTGAATTTGCGCTATAACTATCGATGAATCGATTGACTTCTACTACAGCTTTCAGGCTATAAGTAGTAGGTGAGTTGGAGAGGAGATAGGGAAGTTCACAAATCTTCGAATGAGAATCAACGTGAAGCTGAGCCGCAGGATTCGTCGAGTCTCTGGGGTCACAGGGCCCTGTCCTACACTTAGAGTGCGATACTCAGACCCTCAATCTGGTCGTAATTCTGTAAATTCGAGCCGCCTCGAATTCGACTTCAACAAGGGGGCTAGTCCTCAGGACATTTAGATGGACGGTTTTCAGTGTCACTTACTACTTGCTGGCCCGTCCTCGAATTCCCCGACCGCCATGAACATATCGATTGCTGAGTGCTCAATTCTGATGCTTCACTCGAAGAGTCACACCGGGGCCTCTTGAAATATTCAGTACACACTGACAAATTTGAACCATGACTCAACTAGATCTTCAGTGCGCATGGTGATTTACATACTAATCATCGACCAACTACAGATTGACGCTACCTCTCGAATTTTTCGAGCCAAATGTCCGAAGAATTCGTGCTTCAACTATCGCCAACTGGCGTGGATGCAAAAGAAAATTTCAAAGGAAAAAAACTCAATTAATGGTGCGAACCGAACCGAAGTCGAGACAGCTCTGATTAAAGTAGTAGTATCCCATGGTTATACTTACTAGTCTAGTAGCGGTATAATAGCCACCTCATATGGGGTGCTGCCAGAAGTACTACTTTTTGATAATATTCTGTTCCCGATGCTATCTAACACCTTCGTCACTGCTGCTGCCGCTATTCTTGAAAGAGGGACCTCGCAAAAACACAAATAAGTACTGTGTAGCCTGACAGTCACAGCGTTCGGGAGCAACGGTACGGGACTCGAGTGTAGTCGATTTTACATACATTTACTACTTCCAAAAAGCCAAAAGCCGGCACATTCGTCCGACCGAGCAGGTGAATGCAACTTGGTGCCATGAACTCCTCCGCGCCCTTTCCGAATCACATCACTCACTTCGGAGGAGTCTCAGTCTTTGGAAGGTTGAGCTTTTACAAAGGATTCCTACCTTTCTTCTTACTTCCCAAAACCACGGGATCCTGTCGAATTTCTCCTTCTTACAGAATACTTACTTCTCAAATTGGGCTTGAAGTACTTAGCAGGTAACTTGGAAGTACCAAATTGAAAATCGTTGGCGCTCAATAAGCGCGCGCAGTTTGCTCACGCCGTATTACGTAAAGATCTCTTTCTTCGCTTGAAAAGTTTAAGTTCGAAGTTCCACTTGCCACTTGGGCTTCACCTAAATTCTCTATTCTGATTCACCTTCCTCACACTCTGCTTGGTCTTTGTCTGTGCCTGAACGGAGGTGGTAGAAGATTTGCTGGCTCTACAGCTCTTTCCCTCACGAAAATTGGATGGATTTTTCTGTCAAGACTCAATAGTACTAGTGACAACTAGCAAGCAACGTCCGCGACGGCGCATCCGTTTGTTACTCTGGCCCAGCGGGTACTCTACAACTCTCTTTCTGAACACAGCTACTGAGGCTTTCACAATCAATCAACTAGAACTCAACTATGTAACTGCATCAAGTTTGCGTTTCTGAACACATCCGGACGATCTTGACGAACAGCTCCATAATATTAGCAGCGACTGCCGACTGCCACCGCAACTACTGCCACGACGACTTAGCAGCAAGCTGTAGACGGCGCATTGAGAGCCATTAATATCGCTCACACAGAAGGGCTAACGCCATATACAGCACTCGTCGATGGAATCACGGCTATCGACGCGATGCTTATCACCTCATCCATCACTGCCTGTTGAGCACTCCCGCTACAGTGATGGTCATTATCTTCGACTATAGCTAATGGCTCGGGACCCACGGCAATGAATACTGCTTCCTGTGTCTCTTTACGTCTCTTTACGCGTACTCGATCTTTCCAAAGACGGCGATGGGGCTCAGTTGGATAGACGTGGTTCATAGTACATACTAAACACAGCAGAGATGATGATAGAGGATGGAACTGAGGTATGGGGTCATTATCGTGATGTTGCTGTAAGGAACAATCATCTGATCGTGTATACAGACAGTGACTCTCTTTCAATGAACATTAGAGGTTCCCCAACGTTCAGATATACTTACATCTGTGGGGTACACATTGGGTTTTCCTGGCACAGGTTTTTCCGCCCGATCAAGGATTATACGCCTCCGAGGGTTGATCGTGTTTATACTTTCGGTTCTGGAATTGAACAGGCCTAGGGTAATGTACAATATTACTTCGTGTTTCCTTTGTAAGGTAAGTACATCTATGGACAAATGAGAAGTAGATTACACAGAGACGTACACTCTACCTGAGTCCAGAGAGTGGTATGAAGCATCACTAATCATACCTTGATTGAAGGAGGCTCTGGTACGGAATGACCGAACCCTCCCGCCTCCCCCTTCGCTTTCAACACCGCTTGACCCTCCTTCTCCTTCCCTACGTCCCCAGGTTTAATACGCGTCATCTCCTTGATGAAGCTCGTTCCCCAGAACGCAGCACTGTACTTGTTCACGTACTTGAACAACTTCCTGTGATTTTCCGCGCGCGTGGGAGCGTCGATAATCACAGCTTCGTGGATTGCATCCGCAACCTGCTGCGAGTCCCATGGGTTGACGACAATGGACCCGTTGAGACTTTGCGCGGCGCCGGCGAATTCAGATAGGATCATGACACCCTGTCGAGCTTGTTGGCAGGCGATGTATTCATAAGAGACCTGGAGTGAACCCCAAGGTGAGCGAGATGGATGGATGAGGTGGTGTTTGACTCACCAGGTTCATACCGTCGCGAGTGCTCGTCACCAGACATACGTCAGAGACGGCGTACAACGCGCAAAGCTCGTCAAAAGGCAAGCTTTTGTGCATGAAATGAATCGGCATGAAGTCAACGGTGCCAAAGCGTCCATTGATTCGGCCAACCAATTCGTTCACGATAGATCTCAGATTTTGGTATTCTTCGACGTCCTGTCGCGAGGGAACAGCGAGTTGAACGAGGACAACCTTGAGAGAAGAGAGCATAAGATCTAAGTTGCTGTTGAAACAAAGGAACACGACTAACCTTGCCTATCCATTCTGGATGTTGAGAAAGGAAGAGTTCCAGGGCATGAAGCTTTTGCGGAACGCCTTTGATGTAATCTAACCGGTCCACACCGACAATAACTTTCATCCCGTGGAACCGCTGTTCAAGAGCGGCAACGCGAGCTTTGACAGACTCCTTCTTGAGGTTCTTTGAAAGATATGAGGATGACACAAGAATGACGCAGAGGATCACTATCGTACCTCGACGAACGAACCGGGTTCAATCCCTATCGGGAAAGTGCCAACGTGAGCCATGCGTCCCTCGAACTCGACACCGTTGGGCATAGTGGGGAGTCCGAGTATACGTGTACACGATGACAGAAAGTGACGGGCATAGTCGTACGTGTGGAAACCTATGAGATCGCAATACAATATACCCAGAAGTATTTCGCGTCGGACAGGCAGAATCCTAAAAATACGCATAAGACGAAATGTCCATTTGAACCAGCTCATATCGACTCATACCTGTAGATTTCGCTGCTAGGAAATGGAGTGTGGAGGAAGAATCCTATTTTGATTCCTGGGACCTTTTCCTTAGTAACTGTAGGATCTTCGCCTTCGATGCCCTCTGTAATTTTGTTGAGTTCGTTCACCGTGTATTCTCCGCCAGCGTTGTTTCCATCTATTAGACCCCGGAGAAGCATCGGAAGGAGCATGAGATGATAATCCTGTACCCAGACCATAGCTCCCGGCGTGAGTTGTTGCCGAACAGCCTCCGCAAACTGCATATTCGCTTGACGATATGCAAGCCAGTTCTCTTCGTCAAAGTTCATCTCTCCAGGATGATAATGGAAGAGCGGCCAGAGGATAGAGTTGGAGAAACCGTTATAGTGACGATCGGCAAGGTCATCGTCCAGATAGACAGCCTGACAAGAATACTCTTCCATCAACCGCTTATCCACAATTGGCCTGTCCTTGGGAGGGATATAGAACCCAGGCCAGCCGATCCATGTAAAACTAAGCGACTTTTTGAAACCAGAAAGCGCGGAGACGAGACCACCAGAGGACATCTTGAAGTGGTATTCACCGTTAGCATCCTTGCTAATGGTGATAGGGAGTCGGTTGGACACGACGATGAGGTGGCTGTTGTCTCCAAACTCCATGTCGAGAGGGGGATTATCGTTAGGTGAAAAGAAGGAGGACATTTGCTGGAGGGGTTTATGTAGTAAATTTCGTGGTAGATTATCGGATTTGGACGGATTAGCAGTTTTCCTGCGCTAAATTCCCAATGGAATCAAGGAATCACGGATTGTCGAAGTTCGACGAACGTGCTGCGATGTTGGCGAATTCGGTTCGGCCAATTCGTCAATGAATAGGATCAGCTCGATATATAGTCCTAATTACAACCTGTATAGCTCAATGAGCTTGCAGAATGCTCGCAGAGATATCTGAAGAAATGTTGGAAATTGTGGAGGATAATAGCAGAGAGGACAGCATGAGACATAATTGCGGTCATCGAAGTAGAGAAAACCGGTCAATGCCGAGAATCTTCCGCTCTAGCCGAATTCTTACGAGGTTGCCTTAACAGTCTTTTTGCTTTCATCGATGAAGAACTCTGTCATTTTGTGAGTACTACTATAGCGGTCTAGACAGTGACTATCGATACGATATACCCAGAAGCACATGCTCTCAATCTTAATCGAACAGACCGAAGCCCTGGAAATCAAGATGAGTTGTCACCAAGTCGTGAAAGGAACGCGCTTCTTACCATATCGTCGTCAGATTCCTCAGCATCCTCAGCCTTGGTCTCTTCGACAGCAGCTTCGGCTGCAGGAGCAGAGGAAGTATCAGCCACAGGAGCAGCCACAGCGAATGCCTCAGGGTTCTCGAGGTATTCTTTGACCTAGTATTTCGTGTTGTTAGCAAACGCGCATTTGGAGGAATCTCGAATCACTTGCCTTGGCTGAACCTTCGAAAGTGTAATCGGTAGCAAGTGAGATGGCAATGAGGTTCTTGTACGAGTTGACGAGCGTGTGCATGACCGAGACGATAGTTGGGTAGTTGACGGCCAATGAAATGGCAGCAATCGTCTTGATTCCAGTCATGAACCGACCAATGAGCTCAGACTCATCAACATCAAGAACATCCGGAGAGAAGCTGTTGCCAGAGTCGAAAATCTGGACAACGGTCATACCGTATGTGAACGGAGAGATGTTCAACATGTTCAGAAGAGTCGCTTCGGAAGATCCGACACGGGTACCAGCAGTGACGACCTTGACGTCGGAAACGATTTCAATGGTACCACGAGCGATCTTGGTGGGGATACCGAGAGCCTGGAAGAAGGAGGTCTTTCCGGGTTCCATACCAGTGTTTCCTGCTGGGACTGTAACGTCCTTGGGAGCAAAAGCACCGGCACGAGCGGGAGCAGCGACTTTGTTGGCGATGATGAGTTCACGAATCTCCTTGAGGTCTCCACTGGTGAACACGAAGCCGATGTTGCCTTTGACGTGGGGAAGGAGTTTCTCGTACTGGGGATATTCGGACAGGATGGAGCGGAGGGCACGTCGGACCATAGTGTTCTTTCCCATCAAGACTACACCCTTGCCACGGAGAGCGACTCGGATTTGATGCATCTGGTTCGACCCGACATTGTCCACGTTGACGATGAAGATGGAGGCTGGAGAAAAGTCATTTCAAAAAGATACTTACTTTGATAAGAAAATTCACGTACGGTATTTCTGCAATAACTCCTTGAGTTTCTGGAAGTAGATTTCTTTATCAGCTTTAGAAGCACCCATTGTTACTTTTGGTTGATGATTTCTGTCATGCACATGAAGAACGAATGTCGGACGCAGGATTCAATCAACCTACTAAGTGTTTTGTTATGATTGCCTCCCAAGTGACCTCTTAATGTGCCACTGGATATTTCAAGGACTTGAAGTAGACTGAAAGGTCATGTTAGGATTTTGGATCGTCCACATTTCAAGAAAGTCACTGCACCCAGTTGCGAAAGATTGAGAACTGGTGATCAAAAAGCGAAAATATTCAGCGCGATGTTGTGTGAGAAGATACTGCCATATTAAGCTAACCTGTACAGCTGCTGACTAATAGCCATCGTTGCCGATCCTGCCTCGTCGGGTGTTGCCGAAGGCCTGCCCAGTGCCGACATGTTGGCCGTTACATAAATTGAATTCCCAAGTTCACAACAGCCACGACGACCCCAACTTCCAAGCTATAGTCGTGCAGGAGGCGTAACTTTTTTGGCTAGCCTCATCTGCAATGGAATGTTGCGATGGCTTCAGTCGCGCGTCCAAATTATGGGCGGCTCCTGCGTCACAACTTCTCGGTGCGTCCTTCATAGAATCATATCGCATGGTCCGCGAGTACTAATAACAGTGCTTGAAGACTGCATGTATCACGGACATTGTTCAATAGAGGCGTATCCTCTGCTCATGCTTTGAAGCTCAAAACCTCTATTGCGTCAACACGCTCGGTCACACGTCGTGTCCCTAATACAGGAGAGATCCCTCGACTTCGCGAAAGAACGAAGAGTATCCCCATTGCGCATGAAGACGCGCCGAAGAAATATGCAAATGCGACTGAGGAACTCAGCTACCATCTTACTGCAGTCCCTGCGACGAAAGTACTACCGGAAACTCTTGCTTCACTGTACGACTCTGTGAGGACCAACAAACAACTCAAGTCGTTCAGTGCTGTCCAGCTCAGTACTTTGATCAAGATACTCGGCTCGTTCTCGTTGCAACAAGATGCCCAGCGTGATACGACAAAAGATTCTGGCCGCATGGCACCTGCCTCTTCCTACTGGTCGTATGTCCTGCGTATAGGGGAAGATAAGAAAGCGCTAGGGTTCTACCTTAATGACGGTGATCACTACTGGCTTATGTCGGCTTGGCTTGCGCGTTATTCATCGGAAAGAGATGGTATGTCATTACATATCCAACCCAAAAATCCTACTTAAGTCTATCCAGTGAACTCATTATCCAATGCCTCAATTCATTATGGTCGGATATGGCGAAAGACAAAGTTCCCTGATATCCTGATCCCATATCTGGAAGCTCTATTATCCACTGGACACCCTGAGCATCTGAAGACTGCTGTTGTCGACTTTTGTGGCATACTCAACCATCACTCGAACCTTCACGGACGGTCACTTATTTTCCTCTGGGATCTAACTTTGTCTTTCTCAAACGTGCTGACGACCGCTATGAAGGAAGATATACTCCAAGCTATGTGGAATCGTACCACCATGTCCCATGCTGCGGTACAACGCAGTCATCCTATGGCTACTCATATGTTCAACCCCTTCACCGAGCGACATGAACGTCTCCCTCTGAGTATCACTCACCTAATCACAGCTCTCGGGACGCCTTTATTTCCATTCTTTCAGATATCCCTTCCCTTATCTGTACAGCAATGGGCTCGTCGTCAGGTCCATGCAGTTCTTTCTCCAGCATGTGCTATTGAAACTCGATGGACAAAATTTTCCCTTTTTGCGTTGAATCATGCTGCCCGTGATGGTTTGGGTAGTCGCACCCCTGTACTGGACCTTAATTCTATTGGCAGCCATTTTGAAGACTGGCATGTTGTCCTCACTTTATCGATACTTGAAAATGTGGTAAACAATCGCACGCCTCCTTCTCAAGGATCAGCAATTCGCTCTATCTTGGGCGTGTTATGGGAACAGTGGATACGTATCCAGGAAGAAAGACCCGTCTATGTCTCTCGAGCTGTTGTCGGTTCATTTCTGCAGCTTTCGGCACGCACACAAGATGCGCATATGCTGGGTCAATGTCGGCGCTATTCCATAGATAACGCGCTCTGGGCACCTAGCCCGAATCACACTGCTGCCGATCGAACTCAAATCGAAGCTCTCGTTGGTCACTACCTGGAAGCTTCTGTCGTCAATCATGGGAAGACCTGGCCAGCTATCCTTGCCTTTCTTAGCCAGCAAGAGGATGTGTTCATTTCTGTATCCCCCACAGATTTCGTCATTGAGAAGTTTCTTCCCGTAGACGTCGAGACCTCTCATGGATTCTATGAATTCTGTGTCGAGCATGATATACCTGTGGGTGCGGACACCACGGCTATGTTGGCTATTGCCTTGCTGCCAATACGTATACATGATGTCTTCGCCATGCTCGAGCGGGTTTTCGACAACGTGCAAATGGAACGAGTTTTGATAGCTCTGCTAGAGACACTTCGGACCCAGCGTTATCAATATCTGACTCAGGCTTCAGGTCGTATCCTTGGACGTGCTTTACGGAGTTTCCTTCAAACTCAAACTCCATCCTCACATATGAAATACGGCTTACGATACTGTCTTTCGCGATTGGTCGTATCGGGCTGTACTGCAGATGCTATCCGGATAGTCGAACTAGTGAATCAGCGCGTTCCTTCCTTCTTGAACCCCAGGTTTCTACAACGACTACTCGGTATCTTCCTTCGACATCGTCAGTATAGGTTTGCTGTTCGCCTTTACTCTGTCGCGAAGAGCCAACCTGTCGATTCCCAGCAACGATTTCGCAAAAAGTTAATAAATGGGTTGATCAAGGGCAGAGCAACTGGACTTGCAAGGCAATTTCGAAGTTCGATGTCAAGCTTGTCCACGCTTGACAGAACGTATAGAAAGAACTCTAAAAGCGTGCTGTCGGTCATACGGGAAAACCCTCGAGATTTGCCCAGTATCAAATACGCTTTCACAGCGCTTCTTCTCTCGAAGCGCCCTTTAGCTGCGATGCGTTTATTCCGACGCTCGTTACCATACCTAGCTCCACCGACCAAGCTCTGGATGGGGAACATGTTCCTACATCGCATTTTCCAACGTTTTAACAAACGGAACGTCCAAGTTGTCAAGAAGACTCTTCGTGCAAAGAACTATCTTATGGCGAATTTCGGGTTTGCGGGAGATCGTGTCACGTTCAACATCCTGATGAAAAGCCTGCTTCACTGGAAAAACATCTCGTCTTTCAAGGCTCGGATGCTTTTCGACGACTGCATACGGATGGGTTATCCTGTCGGTTCCCGTTGGCGGAGAGTCAACAACGTCCCCTTCGGTACGCAATATTCTTCGCCTGTCAACTTTGGATTATCGACGTTGGACGGTCAAATATCGTTCCGCCGACATGTTCGACCGTTATACAAGATGTTCATCACAGCGTTCTATCTACGTAAAGATGCAGAGGCAGCGAAGACCGTTATTGGCATTTTGAAGAACGAGGAGGTGGAAACTATATTGAGGCAACAACAACGAAATCGTAGTCGGCTTGTAGGATTGCAGAAGGTACGGTCTAACAGAAAGCGAGCCAAGTGATGTGGGTATAATTTATACTGGAATATTTGTAGCCTATAGAGACTAGTTCGTGAATTACATGTGCGTGATACGGGTGGAGAAGAAATGAGATCCAATACTTACATGATGTCTAAAAGTTGTAAACTACGATTATTGAGTTCGACAATATAACAGAGATCGCGAGAGCACAGAAAACAAAGCAGAATGAAAAGGTAGATCATAGATACACAGCATATGTTCCAATCACAGGTCTATGGTCACTCCGTCCTTCCAGGCGTCTCATACCTCTATCATCGAGCGTATCATAACTCAAACAAGCCACATCGCCTTTTCTGGGGGGCTTGATGCTATTGCCAGCAAGCGGCGTGGATAATGCATCAGAAGAGCTAGTTGGAGTTGAAGAATGATATAAGAAAGGGAAAAATCTCCACTTCGACGGAGTGGACACATGGTCCCGGGGGGTAGTATACGGTGAGGAAGAGGAATCGGCTGTGACGGGCGGCGCGGATGTCGATGCTCTCCTGGGATTTCTTTCAGGAACACCAGGCCGAGTTTGCTTTCGAGAGGAAGATGAGAACGATCGCTTCAGCTTCGAGGCATCGTGTTCATTCTGACTAGAAGGCTGGTTTGCAGGAGCGGTCATAGCTTCACCAGGAGAAGCGTCGAGCGGAAAAGAGACGGAGTTGCCGTACACGAATCTTGAGAACGGTGCAACTTGCTCAAGAAGATCAGGAGAGTGTAGCACGGAGGACGGCGTGCTATCGCCTCTGGGGGTAGGCGTTGCACTATTGTGGTTAGATACGGAGGACGCAACAGAATGCCCTAACGATGACAACGAGCTGTATGATTCTCTCCGGGATCGAGCAGATAATGGGCGAAAGGCGTTGGCGAGAAATTGGCCCATCTTCGTCCGGGGACGACCAGAATTCTCAAATTCCTCTACCCCAATTTCGGGTTCAGGTTGCACGGTACTTTTGAAAAGTATTCTGTCACACCTGTGCAAACGCATAACAACTTAGACATGAATAGAATTTTATAGAAAGGACAACTTGCCAGCTGGGGACCCGCTTCTTGTGTGAAGAATCGTACACGCCTTTGTCCCCTGGAGAAACATCACCATCGTCGCTCTGCGCTTGCGATTTCGAAGAATCAACCCGACTGCGTGGTGCCATATGGGATGACATAGCGTCCGGGCTGAGCTCAGGTTCAAGTCCATCAAGCTTCAGATCTTCTACAGATTGCTGAACCTTGCGCTTCTGAAGCTTTGTGACAAAATGATTCTGCTGCTGCTCTAGAAAAGGAGGTTTCTTGAGCCATTTAACCGGACTTGAAGGAACTGTTGGTGATAACAACGCGCGCCACTTCGTCTTGGCTTTGTGGGCAGCAACATAGAGGGAGGCTCGGCTTCCAGGTGCACTGGCGCTACGGGTCATGTTGGGTGTAGAGCTGAAATAGCCTTCGTCAGGTTGCTGCTCGGTGACCGCCTTGGAATGCATGGATGTCCAGATAGACGAAGCCATAGAGGTAGCCTCTTCCTCCCCTTCGGCGTCTGCATCGCCATCTCCTTCCCTATCTTCGTCTTCACCTCCGCCATCACTTTCCTGATCGTCATCGTCATTTCCCATCTCATGCTCTGTCGCCCGACCTGACTCCTTCTCATCGACTTCTGTCAAGCGGTGTGCCTTTTCGTGAGCGTGACGATGTGGTTCTAGTTTTTGACCGGAACGATGTTTATTGCGTTTGAGGGTACGCAATACATCGTACTTGAAGGTAGGAGGGAACATGATCACACCTTCATTGAACCCAACAAAAGCTCGACCGTGCTCCATTAGATTCTTGAGCTGATCGAACGCGAGTGCTTGAGCGTAATCTACGTTCGATGAATATATGGCACGGCAAGGATGAGCGCAACAGGGTCTACCTTGTCTGGATATCAGCCAATCTGCATGTAGCCTGGAAATGTCAAGCCGAAAATTTAGGTCGCCAAAGACAAACGTATAGTCAAACTTGTCTGTTAGATCTGTTCAACGAGTCAAACTCTATGTGACGCAAAGTACAGAGGGGGTTTATCGACCTTCGGCCATCACACGTGGATCGTCGCTCGAGAGAAAATCGTTCACGGAAAGCTCAGTCTAGCGGTAGAACATATGAATCTGATTAGAGCAACCCTGATCACGTCTCGTGTCAAATCACACCTTGATCTTGTTGAAGTTGTTCAGGCGATCTTGTAGATTGGCTTTTTCGACCTGGGCTAAGGCCAGATTTGAGGTTGAGAACATATACAAAGTTGGAACGTTATGCATACCTGCGAGATGGCAATTCAGGAAAAGGAAGGTACTCCCATCGATCTTAGCACTGATACCAACACCGCCTTTGTTGCCCCATCGACCACCCAGTAACCCAGCTGGCACAAATGCCTTGGAAGTACCTAGGATACGGGTTGATGAGCGACGCATAAGACGCGTGTATTCCACACGCACTTTCGACAAAAGGTTTGAGGTCTCGGTGGATATACAGTGCGAGATAGATCCCCAACAGCCGTTCTTTGCAAATCAGTTGATAAGGGCCCTTTTTTGTCGTTGGTTCCTTGATTGCAGTTCGAGGTGACAGTGGTCTGGGATTGCTGATATCCGACGTTGTAGGAGACGTAGGACGAGTCATGGAACCACCGTGGCATAACCAATCCTCTACTACAGAGGTCCATCCGCTGTTATTGCTTGACACTTCCTGGGTATACTCGTCCGTACTATTACTCTTCTTGGACTTGATAGATTCCTGGCCGTGATTCTGCTTTGATGAACGCGCCTTTTCGTCTTTATCTTTATCTCGGTCTTCCTTGAGTTTGAACCCTGCTCCAAGGCCCATGGGTATTCCTTCCAGACAGTCAGAAAAGCGAATTCTGTGTTAGTGCAAGCATGTACCAGAAGTAGAAGGACACTCTTGTCCAGCACTTTGAAATATTGGTAAATCAAAAGATGTAGGGCCAACAATCTGAGAACGCACACAAGAATGAGATGATAAGGGTGATCTGGATCGGCTTTGAATTGAGGAAAGGGTGGCGTGGATGAGGAAGTCGAAGCAGTTGGTGGAGTGTAAGATGGAACTTGGCCAAACAGTTCTTCCAAATCGCCCTGGAAATCATCAACATCCTGCTCCCGATCTCCAAAATGCTCACCTTTGGGACCGAATTATGCATGTTCCACGTTAATATGCGAACTTTGAGAAATTTGGGAGTAGAAGTCGAAGGTTGAGATGGCCGTAAAGCAGTGTCATCGTTCACTGAAGAGGGTATACCGGAAAGAGGGTTGGGAGATGATGGAAAGAGGCCTTGGAGACGAGAAATAACTGACTGGTGGGCTTTGTGACACGGGTGAGCATTTGATAGAATTGGTATGTTCTATACAACTCACGCTCTCTCGTCCTAACAGTCAGTTGTGGTTTTCGCAATTTGTCGACGTTGTCAGACATGACAGGGAGCAAGATTTAGAATGAAGGAGCGTAAAGAAAAGCTGAAGATAGAAAGAACACGCATTCAAGAAAAGTAGGATAAAGAGCAGGCCATTTCATGGAAGACAATTACAAGGACGCGATATAAGCGCTCGGAAAACTTTTTGGCAGCGTCTCTTTTGTTCGTCAACCTGCCATCAACTCACATCCTGATCTCAGTATTTCGACCGGGCAAGCAGCTCTCCGTAATGCAGGACGCCTACATTGAGCTCACGAAAGGCTGCATTTATGAGCCATGAACATGATGATTGAACTCAGAAAATAGACGACACACGTTAATTCCACCACCATGATAGCCATCATGCTCATTTACTCAATCAAGAGTCGCGACGTCCTCCTTCCTTTCGTTTCTGTGGGTACTATACAAGATACATCGAAAACTATCTTACAGTTGTACAACCAGACAAGGGTCTATTTTTTTCTTTTTTTCTCGCCGCGTACGCATGGAATATCCAAGGATCGACATACGTATGAATCATTTGGCAAGTAGCGCCTCGGCCAGAGCCTCCATCTCGCTCCACTTTTCTTCGGAGGGAACTTCTTCAATCCAACCGATGCTGATTGATGGGCTTTGACCAGCGACAGACGCGTTGTAAAGGTTCTGGAAGTAACTGGCCGGCGCTGGAGGATGTGAGTTAGTATCCATGTATTTCTATCAGTTTGTCTACGGAGGATTCAAATCTCACAGTGATAGGGATAGTTCCAAGGCTTGATGCTAGTCCCTGGTTGCGTGCCAACTTCGGAGGGTAATGGCTGAGGATTATGTTGGTCGCTAATCTGGTATCCATTGTCGACATGGTTCCAGGTGGTGATGTAGGGTATGATTGGGGGCATGGCCGCCACAGGATCGTATTCGTTGACCACTCGCCACGACTGGCCCTCGTGGTACTGCAGCGCGCTTCCATACTGGTAGGCCCAATCTTTTTGATCCATTACTCCGCCCAACCTTGGACAACCAAATGTATAGAGATCTTGAAGCAAGAATTGACGTTCTTTGAGCTGAGAGAAGAAGGACTCTTCGACCTCTTCTCCTTGTAGAGGCACAGCAGGATCGTTGTTGTATAGGCGCATGAACTCTGCATAACATAACGTAGCGTATGCGCCTCCAAGCGAGTGTCCCTAAAGGAGCATGCCAATGAGTACGTCAGAGTTGGATGAACGTTAGTCTTTCAGTAGCGGATGAGACTAACTGTGACGTGGAGGTAGATGTTGACATCTGAAGGGACAACATATGTCTGCAAGAAATTATCGATCATTCTCTTAATATAATCTGCTCTTTCTCATGAGACACGAACGAAAAGTCATTCGACAATTCCATGATTCATGAACATACCGAGCGGCGCTGAAGCAAGATTGGGGAATTCAAGGAACATCGTCTGATAGAAGCCTTGATGAATCGGAGACCCCCAAAGAATCTTGTTAATCGCCATCATCATGGCAGATTTGAGATCGACAAAAATCTCTTTCCAGTCCTTCATATTTGTTCCCTAGAAGGTCAGAAAATTAGAATGCGGCGAAGCGAATAAATTCAGGAAACTCGCCTTGAAGGCGAGACCCAAGAAGGGTTTGTTTGTATTCCTTGAGTAGAAGACGCCCGCAAATGGGCCATTCATGAAAGGATGTCCTTCTGGGGAGTACTGAACTCGAAAGTCAATATTCAAGAATGTGGTGAACGTGAAAAGCCCAGAGTTACATACCTTGAGGAGATCTGGTGATTTTCGAGACATTAGAACGTCAGCATCGCATGGAGACTGAGATTGAGTAAGTTGACAACGAACCACAGATAACTTCGAAGTTGAGACCCCATAAGGCGGCCTAGCCAACAGTCAGATATCAATACTAATTGACTAGGGATAATCGTACGATTTTCTTGATGTCAGCCTGCGAGTCCGCGAGAAGCTGCAAAGCACGCTCATCGCCCTCCTCCGTTTGCTTTCGGGACTCAATCACAGCTTCAAATACTTTACTCGTATCTCTGAATTGAAGTCTAATATGAGCAGGGTCAACTACGATCTTGACTGGATATCTTACCGGAGGGACATAGCAGCACTCTCGAGTAGGGTGAGAATCTCATTGTCCCAGTTGATGTTGCCCCTACGAGATAAATCAAGATGAAGTCCTGAACCTGATCGTATTATTTGGATACTCACTGACTAACGACCTCTGGTGGACCATTGTAAATCAATAGCGGTATAGCAAGGAGACAAGGACTGACGGTTCGCAACAGCAGCTTGAATTTGAGATTGCGCTTGCATTGACCACTCAACGAGTTGCTCGTATGGTGTGGGTGCACCAGGTGGAGAAGGCCATGGCGTTTCAGGGTAGTGATCCATTGGGATCTCGACATTGCGTAGCTGCTCGAGGTGGCGCATGCGCAGATCCAGCTCAAATGAGCCATCAGGAGGAATACTAGGCATGTTCACGATAAAGAAAGGTTATCTGAATATTCAAGTTGTGAGCTGGTGATTGAAGGGAAGGCAAGGAGAATTCGATTTGGCCTGCTGCGTCGATGGTGAATTTATACTGCGACAATGACGGTGACTCGGAATGACCGACTATCGACTCGCACAGCAATCACAAATCACGAAGTGAACAGTGAACAGTGGGCTCATTAATGATTATTGTATCGATAATCGATGAGCTGGTGGAGTTCGGGAGAATTAGGGGTTAGGGGGTATCCACTAGTTTTGGCATTCCGTGCGATGGCAGATAATTGACTTGCAACATGATCGATAAACTTTTGGGTTTATACACTGCAGGTAACCAGAGGTAACCTGGCTAGCCTGGTAGTTCAAGAAGGGTCAGAGAAGGATTAAGGGAGAGTTTTGTGCATACTAAGAGGTGAAGGTCTGGATAAACCGGCGGGGTATGACTTTAACTTGAGCTGAAAGGTATGCCAAATTCCAATGAACCTTGGCCATGCGTCACTCTTGCCCATTCACACTTTGGGGCAGCTCCGAGAGATGAGATGAGACGATGACGTACGTGATTGGTGGTAACAAGAGCAGCTGCGAGCCTCAAGATTGCAAATATGAATTGATCTGGTCGTACATTCCTGCCGTCAACAACCAAAAGTTGGCACACATCCTGGAGCCTTCTCTCGTAGAACAGGATCTTGATCCAACTTTGAAGGAGCCGCGCGAACTATAGACTATAGTGTATGATTGTCATTGATCAAGGACGAAATGAAGGGCACCTTGAACATTGAATATTGAATATTGAAAGCCAAAAATGCTCACCTTTTCGCATTTCCGCTTTAGAGGCATCGCTCACCCTGGACATAAGGTGAGGAGACCGGTGGAGACTTCTGCTGCAAGAGCACCTCAAAAGATGGTGGTGAGAATGAGACAAGGCAAGCAAGTCACCAAAAACTGTGAAGGCATCGCTCCAGTTGTTACCACCAACGGTGATTCTTCATTCTTCTAATTCCGGAAGCAGACTATGGCAGACGGGTAAGCGATAGAAACAGAGAAAGTAGAGAGAGAGAAAGAGGTTTAGTGTGAAACTTGCCTTCGATGCCATACTTCCCTGGTGCGCTCGGCGATTGTTATCTGCGTCTGAAAAGTACACTCAAACCTTGAGAGCATGCGCGAACAAACTGTACTTGTGACTCGAGTTCATCGGACAGGTTTGCTGGAAGGTAGGTGATCTTGAAGTCGGTGAGGACCATCTTGGAAGTGAACTTCCCGAAAATGGATCTGCGCTCAAGCTCGAAGTTAAAATGTTGGTGGATTGATGTGTTTGACGGAGACGGAGACGAGATCGTGTGAGCTCTGATAGGTTTTTGAATCCTACGCCAGTTGACATCCCCAAAGCGCTTTGCTGAGGTTGAGGACCATCAGCGACCGATGACAAGGCTGTTCCACAATGCTTGTATTCCACCATCGAGGTGAAGAACTCGGAAGGAGAAAACCATTTAAAGATGAAATTTTCTACCACTGAGCTTCTTAGACAAACTTATGCCACAGTTTGTCCAGATCAAGAAGTTTGAGGTGGCCATGAAGCCTTCGGGAGACGCACGGGCGGGATCAGTGCAGCAAGATGAATGAACTTCGGCCCTGACTTTTTCGTTTCTGTATCATTCTGTAACAATGTATTGGGGTATACCGTATACAATATCGACGTCTAAACATTGAATGCGCCACGGATTTTTGCTAGGCTTCAGTGCTGGTCCTATGAGCATGGATAGAAACTTTCGATGACCCTCGTTGACGCGATGGCTGTTTTGAATTTTTGGTGCAAGTCAAGAAGATAATGGATTTGGTAGAAGGTAGACGCCGGGACCCCCTTATCTGGACTCGGACTTCAAGGTGACCCTCGACCTGAGTGATTCGATATATACAGTACCAGTAACCTTCCATAACCAGTTCTGAGTGTACAGACGACAGAGGAGTTCTTGCGCTTGAATTCTAACTGTGGCGATCGGGCAGCCATAATCCACAAGCGAAAAGGAAAACCAATGCACTCTTGAAGAATGGCTCGGAGTCCACCCAGTAGTACTATAGCTGAGGAAGTAGCTAAGATATAGGTTGATGAGCGACGCGTAACTCAGCCCACTGTTAATTGGCACGCACCTTCGCTGAAAGGTTCAAGTTCTCGATGGAATGTGAGATGGCAATTACTAACCACCGTACTTCGCATACTAACAGGTGATAAGGGCCCCTTTTCATGGTTGTTTGCTTATTTGCAGTTCGAACTTCACTGTTAAAGTAGACGTAGCAGGGAGAGAAATTGAAAGGAAGAAGCATAGTGAAAAGCTGAAGATGATAGAAAGAACAAGGCATTCAAGAAAACTAGGACAAAGGGCGGGGCCATCTCATGATCATGGAAGGCCGTTGCAAGGGGTTTCGGTGGTATAAGCGCTTGTCCGTGACAGCGTCTCTTCGGCTTGTTCATCAACCACCAACTATTCAGAACCACCATCAACTATTCAAACTGGCCTTTGAAAACTGTGGCTCTCCACATTAATGTCTACATCGATCTCACATGAACATCAAGGCTGAAGATCCAACAGGATCTAACTCATGAACATCGATATCGATGATGAAGAAGTTAGAAGACTGTGTACTGATTCTCGATAGACTCATACATATGGCGATTTGGGCTGACCCTGCGGACCGGATTCAGCTTTCTTTCGCTCCAACGACGATGAGAATCGCAGTAACAGGTTGCAACGGCGAGGTTGGCAAACGAGTCGTCAAACTTGCTATCCAAAGCGGCCATGATGTCGTCGGTCTCGATCTCGCAGCTGGTCCTTTTACAGATGACCTGCTCATAGCTCAACAATCATTGAATTTCACTTATCTCCAAGTCGACCTGACCGACTACCAAGCTTCGCTGGCCGCGATTCGTGGATGTGAAGGAATTGTACATCTCGCAGGTCCATAGTTGGATTCTGTCACCGTTTATCATGCTCAGTAACTGAATGTTTCAAAGTATAGCCCTTCGTAGTCCCGGCGACTACGTTGTCGCCACTCATAATACGTGAGCCTCATTCGATGAATGATGCTGGTTTCAAAATAATCTGATGACCTCGACCTCGTGTTTAGAAATGTCGTTATCTCTTGGAACGTTCTCCGCGGAGCTGCAGAGGTTTGTATCTTTCTGAGCGCCGTGTACCTCTTCGTTAAATTCATTGAATGATCCCGATGCCATTCTTCAGCTGGGAATCAATAAGATTGCACAGGCTTCCTCCGTCAATGTCATCACTATGGTCTACAGCAAGAAGTGCGAATTCAAGTATTTTCCAATTGACGAGGCACATCCTTGTCTGCCAGACGAGCCTTACGGTCTCTCCAAAGTGTGGGTATCACCTCTTCTCATCTTCTGAAATATACTAACTGCTCTCAATGCATCATAGAATCTGTGAAATGCAAGCCGATACCCTAGTTCGACGTTATCCCTCAATGCGAATCGCAAGTCTTCGTCTGCATTGGTCACTGCCGGATACCACGAAGGCTAGATCCAGAGATCCCAGTGGTCAAGCCAAAGAGGACCTGTGGGGATATGTACAAGAAGATTCAGCTGCAGAAGCGTTTCTTCGTGCTGTCGTTGAAGAGAATGGGAAATGGACTGGACATGAAGCATTTTTCATCGTTTCCCCGAATCATGCTTACTGGGAAGGTCAGAGCCAGTATGGATCAATCGATTCTAAAGATTTGCGAGAGAAGTACTGGCCTGATGTTCCTATCAAGGAGGGGTTCGATGTCAGTGGAACGAAGGGTTTCTTTGACTGCGGCAAAGCAGAGAGGCTGTTGGACTGGGTGCATAATGATAATCTTTGCGCTCCTGCCACCAAGGATATATGACTACTTAGTAGTGCGATGGTCTTGACAGTGGAGACATAGTACAAGAAGCCCTCTAACTTACTGATATCATCTGTTGCAGCTACATGGTTCAAACCCCTAATACCAAAAAGGGCCTTCTGAAGAGACGTCGGAATCGTCACGGTCGTGAATGAACCGTGACACTGTCCAGTGTCAGTCAGTTACTGAACAAGTCGTACACCGTTTCTACAGGAGTCTAATATGTACTCTAATATCCGTCGCATGAATTGCACTGTTGTTGAAAGGCCAAGGAGTCAGGACTGCCAAGGCTATGTGGCATGTGCCACCACGTTGATCACTGTCCAGAAAATCCCTCGTAGTACGAATTTCTTCTCATAACGATCGAACAAACCCAATCTCACACCACACATCCTTCCTCTTCCTTGTGTCGCAAGCATCTACTAGTCTCGTTCGTTGCTTTATTCGGATTCTTTTCTTGTTCGCGTCCTCATTCGCGTTTGCGTCCTCGTTCGTGTTTGCCTGTTCACATTTGCGTTCCTGTTCTTGTTCGCATTTGTGTACTTGTACTCGTTCCCCTAGCACATCCTTGTTCTCGTTGCAGATGCTGATTGCGCGAATCTGGCTTGAACTCAGTTCAATTATTATTTTACTTTGTTCGATATCTTCATGTTATCATAGTCCTTCGTTCTTCCGGTGTGTTCTTGCTGTAAAGTTCGTCATTGAATTGATCATGAACAAATGTTTTCTGCCCAAACATCAGGGAGCAAGATTTTTAAGAAAGGGTGGAAAGAAAAGCAGTGCAATTTCGGTGACTGAGTCGCCACTCAGATTCTCAACGACATAGGAAAGGCCCTGCCAGTGCCACGATTCCTCTACTACTAGGAGGTCCCGGTCATCACTTGATATTCAGTAGAGTGGAGGTCCCAAGCTACAAGTTATGGAAAATGAGCAAAGGCAGCCTCCAATATTATTTAGGGCAGGAGTCCAGGGGTTGTATATGATGGAACAATAAGGGAGCCTACTTCCCAAACGATAGCAATAGTGGTTGGAGGAATGAACGGAAATTCGCGCGCACGGTAGACCTGGAGGGGGTAGAAAGCAACATGTATAAGATACGGAAAGATGAGAACGAACGAACGACGAGCGAGGGGTATCTGATTACCCAGACAAAGACGAGTGAGGACGACCACATAGCGGTAAAAGACCAGTTAGAAAATAGGTATATGTTTGAGTAAGATACAGTGAAGAAGGGATAAAAATCGTGATGCATGGCGGATTCCAGGGGCAAGGCAGAAATTTGTTGTGAATTGGTTTCTTTTTCGAATAAATTAATTCTTCAAATATGGGAGGAGGTGATGAGGAGACAGACGTGTTACTCTTCATCGGGTATCTCGTGGACATCCAGTTCATCAGGAATAACAGTGACACTGATTGGTCGGGGCTTGTCGTTTTCGAGGAATTCAACTAGATGTTCGATATATTCTTCACCTGCGGCACTTGCGTTCTGTTCCAGTGCCAAGTCGGCTTGAGGATCGGTAGAGGGAACGGGCGAACCTTCTGAGTGTGTATCGGGCCCGTGTTCGGGCGGGACAGGCTCTTCAGAAGATTCTACTTCACGAGATTCTGCTACTGCTTCCGGCACGGGTGACCCTTCCGAATGAGGCACTTCGAGGTGGACTTCATCTACTTCATCTACTTGTTCTTCTTGCTCGTGTACTTCCTCATTCACCTCTTCCACCTCCTCCCGATTTGGTTGCTCTGCATCCAAGTGCACCTCCTCGACCACATCTTCCTGATTTGAACCCTGTACAACCGAATGCCCCTCTTCCTTCACGTCCTCCTGTTTCTCCAACTGCTCGTCCGTATGATGACTATCTTCGGCGGAACCTACACCCGGCTCATGAGCCGACTTTCCATTCCCGTTCGTAGCCGGTTCGCGGATAGTAGGTGCAGCACTTTTGGCTGCCTTTATAGGATGCGCAATCCCAGATTTCGGCTTTGCACCTCCTTTCCCGGCAGTCGGACCAGCTTTCGCAGTTGATGCTGTCTTTATTGGTCCAGTCGCTATAGGACCTGCCGAACGAGCTTTGGATAACGAAGCAGCAGTGGGCTTACTGAGCCTTTCAGCCGCCGCGGTACTCAGGGTGACTTTACGTGTCGGAGCCGGAGGCTGGGGCTGGGCATTACGCGCCCTAGCAAGAGATGCCGCAGTAGGAGCGAACAAACCAGACGAAGGTGTCTTGGGTCTACCTCCTGGTGTACTAGAATTCGGAGTCTTCGGTCTGTTCGCGTGTGTGGCAGGCGTCTTCGGTCTCCCAGCCGTGGCAGAACTTGGAGTCTTTGGTCGGATGGAAGCAGGAGTTCTAGGAACGCTACTAGGTCGGGAGCTCTTTGGTGTAGATGGCGTCACTTTGGGTTTGGGAGAAGAGATGGATTGGCCGGTGTGTTGAGGTTTAACGGGTGCCATGCTGGATCTTGCTGCGGGCCTACCCGTTGTACGAGGCGCGGTTTTGGCCGAGCGTGGGCTTTGTTGGGCCGCTGCTGATACAGGTGGTTTCGGTGTAGGAGACGTAGGCGGCTCGACAGCCACTGGGTCTTTCACCGTAGGCTCAGGCTCTGATTTGGTTGTAGACAGAGTTGACACGTTGTTAGACGAGTTGGCAGGGTCTGAAGTGGAATTAGATGGCGGATTAACGGTTGTTGGTTTTGGCTTTGACCAGAAAGCAGAGGCATAAATGGGAGCTGGAGGTGCAAGAGGTGAATTATTGTCTGTTGCTGCAGTAGCAGGCTTTGGAGGCCATTCCCGTCTCTCTTTGATTTCCTCCTTGGCAGAATCACCTGTTATGTTGGAAACCACACTAGAGCTCCTCGAAGGAGAACCAGTCGAGCCAGCTGTGAGAGAATGTCGCTTGTTCTGCTGCTCAAAACGACCTATGAGATTGGCTACGCTTGCCCGAGGTCGTTCATCTGGCAGTGGCCTGATTAGAACAGATAGGATGATATCAGTCCATGTTCTTATGAAGGAGCACGATGACTGACATTTTCGCCTTGAGATCGACGAGTTGCAGAGAGCTAGTTCAAGCTTGAGAGGATAAAGTTGAGTTGTAAGTCTATAGAGAAAGAATTGGAAAGAGAGAACACCGTCAATGAATGCGAAAGAACACCTAAATTTGGGTTTGCTTCGTAGTAACCAATTGAACTCGTTTCTCCACGCGCGCACAGCACGACCATCCTTTGTACAGCCAACGATGTCGATGGTACTGGCAGATGGTAGCTTACTGATCAGTGGAAGGCTATTTCAGTCAAGCAAGGAGTCCTCTGAATTGTCGAACGAGAGATTACGGTATGTACAATTATTTCAAAAGAAAGACAGTTCACTGCGAAGAATCCTTAGTCTGAGCATAGTAAGTATGTGTACGTGGTTCATAAATAAGTCGGGATGCCTCGAATGACTGGACGAAATGATGAGTAATATACAACCTACAATTGAAAGAAGGAAAACCAATATACACAGAACCGCACAAATCTAACTGATACTCGAACTCGAGTGTGCATCTAGAGGCTTGGGTGACTTGAGGCCCGAGTCATTCAGAGAAGGCCCGGCTTCCAATATTATATCACCGTCATCATCTTCGGATGTATAGTCGTCTTCGTCAAGGTCATCTTCGGACGCCAAAAGCTGAGTTCGAGAATCAGCGTCCTTTGACTTGTTAGCCAAACGAGTGGCCCCGACGGCAAGAATCTGGTCTTCTTCTTCATCCTCCTCGTCATAGAGGTACACTGATCCACTGAGAGCGCTCCGTGGAGTATTTGCCATTCCTCCTGAAACGGGTGACTCCTCATCCTGACCTTCGATGTCTGCAGTCACTCCACCACGCTTGAACCAGTATCTCAGTCCAACGGGGATCATCACTCCTAAGACTATAGCAGAAAGCCCCAGGAAATTCTTCCAGCTGATCAGATGGAAATCATCAGCGCTAGTCATCTCATCAAGGCCACCGCCAATCGTGGTATGAATGACGGTAACACCAAAGATGCCTAGGGCAGTGCTGATCCAGAAGGTTGGTATGGAGATGCCTACATGCGGTGCGACGACGTTTACGACCCAGTGAGGAGGAAGAGGTGCAATGCGCAAGACGATGAGGAATGAGATGAGGTTAGCTTTGTTTCGTTGGACCCTTGCGGACATGCTTTCTAGATGTCCTTTGATACGGGGATAGTGAGGAGTGCAGGTCCTAGGGCGGATGATATGAGATAGCAAAGGGTTGCTCCTGATGCCACACAGCAGCATGCTAGGGGAAGTGCACGGGCTACGCCCCATACTGCGCCGCCGAGTATTGAGAGATACATTGATCCTGGAAGAGAGAAGGCCTGGAGACTAGAAGAAGAACCATTAGCGAAGAAAAGGTAGAAGAGGCAAGACATACAAGAGGTAGACGATGATATAACATATAACGATTCTGTAGGGATATATATCACGATATTTCTTTAATAGACTGTTGAGTTCCTGGAGTTGCTCGAAAGATTTTGGTATACGAAGCATAGGTCTGTCGTCTCTGCAGACAACAAAATCGAATGAGAACATTAGTTAAGATGAGACCTTCTGTTCACTCACTCTTCCAGAGTTGGCAACGCCAGCCATAATGTGGTCCCTAATATCACCGTACTAACCAAAAAGATAGCAGCCATCTTCAACGTCGCATTCAGAATGAGCTTTCTCGAGGATCTAGCCGTTCCAGGTGACCGGGGCATAGTAGCACCATACGAAGGTGTCGAGGGAGTAAGGAGCGGAGCATGAGCAGAGGTCTGCTCGTCGTTGACCGTCGCTAGGGTGTATACAGAAGCATTTGCTTGATGATTGAGAGTAAGATTGAGAGGAGAAGGAGTCATCGCGGGCTCTAGCTCCCTGAGTGTGGCTTGGATACAGAGACTGAGAGTTCCACAAAAACGTAGTACTAGTGTGACTCTCTTTCCAATCGCTGAGGTAATCAATCATCGCCGCCGGGTTCTCCGAGCCGAGATTTTTCTCAACTCACAACTCTTCCTCCTCGATGTAACTTGCGAACGTGTGCTCTTTGAATCTGGCTTCAATGAACCAGCCGAATCCTGGATTGTTTTCGACTTTCTGATACCTTGGCTTGTTAGGTTTTAGAGGTAGAGATTCTACTTTGAGACTTCCGCGATTTATTCATCCCATTCAAAGTACTGCCCAGTGCCCGCGTATGTACTATAGCCCTCCCAGATCTCTGTGCTCGAGAATCGTGCACTCACAGTGGTCACCCACGTTTCTCTGTAGTACTTGTAACTTGATCTCTGAGCTCATCGACAGCGCTCATCTTTCGGTTTTCGGGACGAACCTGCCCCAAATCTGTTTCCCATGTTCTTGTTAACCGTTAACCTTATATCTTCTCTATCCCTCATTTAAGAAAAGCGGACATACAGAATCAATGATGACATCGACGAACTGCTGAGGCTGAAGCGCTGAATCTCGAACGTCTAATTATTCCTGACAATGTTAGTGGACAGTGGTCAGCCCTCCCGGTGCTTTACATAGGCAAGACGCGAAATGCTCGGAAGAATCGAGGACGATTGGTAAGTACTACGCTAGATATTAAAGTACGTTACTTGAGTATTCGTTCTGCAATTATTACTCCTCCAAATTTGTACACTCTTTCTCTGCGAATTTGCTGGCAATCATGCAAGTTTTCATCACAAGGGATAGTATCTTGCAATGGATAAGTCTAATCTTCCAAGCTTATTGGTCTCTGATCTTCGTCCTGTTATTAGTTATCTGAATGTTTTGTTTGTTTGTTTCTGCAACTGTTACATAACTTGAAAAGTGTGCATTGAAATTTTTTCAAGTCGAACTTGAGACTGATGAGTTGCTGGTATGTTGTTCGTAATGATATCGTTGATCCACGGTCCAATAGCAGACGACAGCTCACCTCCGTTTTGCGGGGGAAGGCATTTTAACTGTGCACTGCTTTGCTTTGATTGTTAATGAACTTCATCAGGACGGGGTGAAGAAAATATGGAACGTCGGAGATGACACTTAACGCAGATCAAGAGAGCAAGGCTGGAACTTTGTACGAAATTTCACGGGAAGCTCGCCTTCTTTGATCTTCGAACGACACTGAGCTATTTGCGTATGACCAGTTTGGACGGTGACGTTGAATGCCTTGCAATGGCGGATGTACTTGGTTCGATTGGTCAGGTATACATTCCACATCGTGCGAGAGGCAGTCCACATGACGATGAAGCAGAGTCAAACAACGCACTGACCTTGCACGAAAGGATTCGGAGTGAATGCGCACAGATGCGTACTCGAAGTAGAAGGGTTGGACCCTATATCAGCGATAACGCGAAGCAATGGGAGAAGACTCGACCCAAGGGTGCTGGTGGGGTTTATGAGGTCTGAGAGATATAGGCATCAGTACATAACGCGAGAAAAGCAAGCGAGGCTATGATTCGTACGGACAGATTAGGAAGACAAATACGGGCTGTGGTGCCGTATGTGTTGTATGTGTCGTCGCGGTGACTACCTCTCCTCGGCAGTGGCCACATCCTAGGACAACATTTTGTGTTGATCGGGAACGCAGAATCACTGCAAAAGCTAAAGGACCCTACCGCGGTCGCTCTCCAGGAGCTCAAGATGTCCTCTACGGCACGAGAGAAGCACATGAGACGGATTCTGGACTATGAGTTGAAAGTCTGGAAAGAAATGAAGACAGAGAGGATTTGTTAAATGCTATAACTTACCCTGGGGCTGGGAATTGTCGGGACATGCCTGCCTAAGGCGTTGCATGCGGAAACAAGTCATTTGGTTGGATGGACGACTGGGCAGTGGAAACGAAAAAAGGACAGTCACAAAAAACCGCATCTGTTTCAACTTGCGAAATAAGAAATTTCATCAATTTCTGCATGAAAAATACCGGAAACACCGGGAGTTACTCTCTTCAATCTAGAGTACTCGGAGAGGCCGGACGCACATCTGTACAGGTATTATGGAGAATAATGCGCATCTTGGACCATTGCTGCGGTAGAAGGGATTTGAGGCTAGTGGAACGGGGAGAGAGATCGGTACCGTGGTAGTCATATACACAAAATTAGTCGGTGATTGAACTTGAGAAGAAAACCCCTCGTTGTTGATGCATCGAAAAATCGAGCTGTAGGAGGTATAAAGCATGGAGGGAGTGTAGAATGATATATAAAATTGAGGGATTTGAGATAATTGGCCACTTTTATGGTTTCTCGAAGGTTTCAAAAAAAGGAGAACTATAAACAATTACCTAAGCAATCCGATCCGAATTTGGCAGGCCTCACAGGCCAGTCACCTTTCGCTCTATCCGTCACTCCCACCGTACGGTTCCCCGTCCTTTTCATCTTTCCCGTTGCCAGAGACCCGCTACGAGTTCTACTGAGCCTTCACCGTCGTTCTGAGCGGCTTCAAACGCTCTGCGGCCTATTCTCCTTTCCATCTTTTCCCGTTACCGCTTCAACCCCACCCAACAGTCATGGCTGATCGTCTTTCACAGTACTCCATGAGCCACAATTTTGGGCCAGGAGCAGTAGGAATGATGAATCATCATCAGCTGAACCCAATGCAGCAGCAGCAACAGCAACAACCGGGTCAGCAGCAGCAGGACTCTTCGCAACAAGCTCATCCTGGAATGTCGGGTTTTAACGACCAGAATCGAGTATGGTCTCAGATGCAGCAGATGCAGCAGATTCGTCCTCAGAATGGTCAGGATATGACTGCTCCTTCGACGCAGCAGGCGAGTAAAATTTCTCTAGTTATTTTCTCACTCCCTTCGTCTCGGCTCTGTCCTATCGTTTACGGCTTCCCTATACACCATCTTCGATAAGCTGTTCCGCTCATATTTCGGCTGCCTCTACCGTTCATCTCCAACGACTTTTGAGTGCTATTTCTCATCTCGATCCAATTACGTGTATGGTGTGAAACTAACTCCTCTCTATCTCTGCAACAGATGACCGACCTGTTAAGGAGCCAAAGATTGGCCCAAATGCACTCGCAGCAGCAACGCTTTCTCGGTCTCAACGGATCTGGCCCGAATCAACAGTTCATGGACCAGCCGAATCAAACCCAGCATAACATGTCGATGGGATTGAATAGCATGGGACAGCATAACCCAAGCTATCAGCAGTCCATGCATAACAGACAGACTATGTTGCAAGCTCTGCAAGAGAATCAACCATACTCTCGGCAGCTCGAGTTGATGGGTCTCGCTCGAAATCAGGAGAATCAGAACGGTCCCGTCACTCTGGGAAATCGAGGTGCTCCTATGAATGGACCGCCACAAGGACTTAATCCTCTCCAGTCCCAGAACGACATGTTCCCTACTCCGAATGGCATGCGTCGCCCTTCTCCACATCCATCCATGCAGCCTCCCCTGCTCAACAATGCACCGTCGAATCTAAACGGAAACCCACAGAACTCCAGAGGAACCGTAATGGTCGGAGGGCGACCAATCAATCTTGGTGATCTCACTGAGCGAGCCACCGCGCTCCGTACTATCATTCAAAATTCTTCAATACAGCTGCATCAAATGCAACAACGCCCTAACGTGAATGACCCTATGTTCATGACTAGGATGCGCACGCTGCAAGCAGAGCTTGCTGGTAAGAAAGAATCCCTGAACAAGATCGTTACCTTGATGAACATCTGCGTGCAACAGAATAACGGTGGGAATGGGACCTTGTGTGTATATCCCGCTTTTGATTCCGACGTCTCTTCTGATCAATAGATTCAGAAACGGTACCGGTGGTCCTTCACAATTACCTCTTCCTCCGAGCAACGGTGGTCAGCCTTGGCAAAGTTCTCCGTTCGGTAATGCCACACAACCGTCGAATATGCCTGGATCACAGACACAGCCTGCCGGACCAGGTCCGCGATCAAGTCCAGCTCCCCCGCATCCTTCATCTGGTCTGCCCGTGAATGCTCCGAACAATGTACCTCCTCGTTCGAGTTCCACTCCGCAGCAGCAGTTGAATCCCTTCGCCATGAGACAGTACAATTTTCCTATCAATGATTCATCCACCAATGGTGCTTCAGGGCCTAGCAATCTTGGACCAACTATGCCTATATTCAACACGCCTATTCCTCCTCTAGACAAACAACGGTTTGACGCGACGTACAAACAGTGGTGTCAGTCCAAACACATTTTACATGACCCTCGCATTTTGACCTTCGAAAATCGACCGATCGACTTATACCTGCTACATTGCCTCGTCATACGCGAGGGCGGTACGGCGAATGTGAGTTTGGCGTTCTCTCATCGTGTTCTGTTGTTTGACCAAAGTCGCTCAGGTTACTCGCAACGACCTGTGGCCGGTAATAGGTGGGCAACTAGGTATCATCAATTTCCCCGGCGAACCACCTAGATCGGGACCGGGTGCCGCGATGCACATTCAAAATGTCTACAAGGAATATCTCATGGCGTTCGACAGCGTTTATACGACCTCCGTGATGAACAGTCGTCGAAAGGCTCAGGGTGCAGCAGTAGCAGCATCTTTCCCTGAGCCGTTGCGCAACCTGACTGATGGTCAGTTACGAATGTTCATCTCGTGTGCAGATAAACCTTCAGCAGAGTTGAGGGCGCGTGGCATGTCCGAAACGATGATCAGTTTTATCGAAAATCATCGTTCGACACTGCAAAATATGAGCACAGATCCAGAGCATTTCATCAACGATATCAGGAGGGCTCAACCTCCGCAGGGCCCAATGCCCGGGAATGTCGGGCACGGGGGACACACTAGTCAACCCTTCCCGAACGCAGGCAACATCACCCAACCATTCATGCGACCTCCGGGTGAGCCGCAACACCCTCCACCCTTGGGAAGGCCTTCCCCAGAACAGCTCAAGATAGCCCACATGACCATCCAGAGGACCAAGGACGAGATTCGATCGCGAGGTAAGTCAAGCCTTTCTATGTTCTTAGAAGGAATTGATCCAATCGTCCTTGATTTGCGGTAGTCCTCCCCTCAATGTCTATGGTGGATGTTCCTCTTGAAAACCGAACGGAATACAACACTATGCTTGATTTTGCGTTCCGCTTGGCAACCGAATTAGATCATAAGCTGGCTGTGTATAGCCTCATGTCAAAGAGTGAAGAGCACACAAAGAAGCTGTTGACTGCTGTATGCTCTTTGGCCCTTGTTTTCCTTTGACCTTTGCTAAACCTTTCAATTAGATTGTTTCTGTCCAACATCAAAGGGGTCAATTAGCGCCTCCAAATCCTAAGTATATCATCACCTTTGAAACTTTGCGGATATTTACCACCCAACTCCAAACCGCCGTTCAGCACATCTCTAAACTTTTCCAACAGTTATTCAGAGGTGATCCCGCTCCCCCCGGGGGCGTCATGAACGATCAGTCCCAGATCTATTCTGGACCTGCTGGTCGGGCGATGCCACCTGGACAACCTCCTGCAAACTTGCCGCATCCCCCAGTGCCCAATATTCCCAATCAACTCAATCAACCTAACCAACCCAATCCCAACCTATCCGCTCGTCCTCTCAATTCCCCTCCATCTATGATGAAGAACAAAAAGCCAAGTGGCGCTCCCACTCCTCCCGCCGCCGCCGCTACTCCTGTTGCTAGTGCTTCTACACCTGCCACTGCTGCTGCCGCTTCACCCCAAACCCCCAAATCACCTAAAACTAAAGCAGTGCCCAAGAAGCCGAAACCACGCAAAACGTCGACTCCCAAAGTGAATGCCACTCCCACTCTTGACCATGCCACAATTCCCACCACCTCCACCGCCGGCGTTAAGCGACCGCGTGAAGAGGATTCGGAGGTTCCTCAACCTAACCCTGGCCCATCGACCGGATCCAATCCGTTACCCTCAGTCTCTCACGAGCCTTCTCCTCCCAAGCGGGTAAAGACTGAATGGGATGGACCCGTGAGTGAGGCTTTGCAAAAGAGGAACCAAGCTGTTGAGAATATTAAGACCGAAGAAGACGCCAGTCAATTCCTTGAGCACGTAACCCAGCTGATCAAAAACGCTGGACCTGAGGAACAAGCTGCCTTGACTTCTGATATCTCAGAGACCCTAGAGCAGCTTCTCAAGGGATATGACGGCGGCCCTCTTCTCGATTCGGATTCGTCGAATACGTTCTCAACTTTGGGTTTGACTGAAGTCGGTTCCCTTGATGCGACTGCATCGACATCACAGATTCCCTCTTCCAATGATTTCGCCGAGTTCTTCGACTTCTCTCTGTTTTCGAATGAGGACGAAGGCGAATCAAAGGCGGGAACTCCTGACTTGGTTTCTTCATCGTCCACAAACACAAGTCCGGAGTCACAAGCCGATGCTGATCCAGCACATCACGCAACCGCTCTACTCGATCACAAACAAGAGGAGTATGATCCGTTGAGGTTGGGTACGCTGAAGGAGATCGATGGTGGCGAGTCGGCGTACTATCAATCCACCGAGTGGAAGTGGGATGAGCCCATGCCTACGCTCGAGCAGCCGTGGGCAATTTTTAACTCATAGTATATACGTTTCTTTTATGGTTACTTATCCTTCCTTCTGTTCAGTCTCGATATATGTAACTCTGTTGAATCTGTAGTGTTTGTTTTACCTCTCCATCGCTTCTTAATCCTCCTTCATACTATCTTAGCCTATGTTCTTTCTGGCGTGGAGTTGCTGTTTTTCTAACCCTTGCGTTCCTATATTTTCATCTATCTTTTCTTTTACTTATTCGTCCGAAATTCCTTGACCCCGTCCTTTTCTTTTCTTGGTTACCTGCTCTGTGTGTGTATTGCTAAGTACTTGTTGTTTTAGCGCTGTCGATCTTCTTGGACCGAATATATATTGAAATTGAGGCGTAGACAATCCTTAAAGCACGATTCCATATTTTTTTATCAAGGAGAATCGATTATTCATCCACCATGTATTACAAGATTCTTCCCCTTAGAAGCGGTGGCACTACTAGACGGCCGAGGGCGTCGCGCGGCGGTATTGCTCAACACTCGGGCACGTAAGGAGTCGACGGCTGTAGAAGACGCTTTTGACGTCGAGCTTGACCGAGAGGAAATGGGAATAACGGAGGACTTGGGCTCGAATGCAAACTTCCGACGTTTACTTTCACGGGAAATTTCCTCTCTTCCCTTCTGCCATTGTTCCTTGGCCTCCTTGATAGAAGCTTCATCTTCCTCTACCAAGTTCAATGTCGTCGGCAACGAATATCGATCCTTGACCACCGTATCAGCCTTCTCCTTCTCTTTCCGAACCTTTTTGTCGTCTCTGAACTGCTTGCGAACTTTGAGGGATAGAGAGTACGGGTCGGAATTGTAGCGTTCTGATACGTCCATCAAGGATTCGAGTCGAGGAACTTGGACTTTTGTTTGATGGTTCTGTGCATCTGTGGATTTCTCGAGGGCGACTAGTGGATCCACAGGTGCAGCGCTGCCTTCCGTGTCTATAGGAGTGAAACACGACTGTTAACGCAACGAACGCAAGTCAGAGAGATGTATCGACACACCATGCACAGCATATCCCCCGTTCTCTTCTGGGTCCCAGTCTTCATCTTTCTGTCTCGCTCCAGAAGTAACGACATAGCGAGTGTTCTGACCATAACGTCAGATTGATATGCATAGAGAGGCCAGGGGAAATCATCACCTTGGGATCGGTTTGTATCTCGAACCACCCATCACAGAGGTGACATTTGCATCGAAAAGAGAATATAGGTGTTGAGTAGTAGTTTCCTATCTTCTTCTTTTCCGCATTATAGCGAACACCCATTCCGATGTGATTATTGCATGTTCCACTGAAAGATGTTTCATACCAGTTGGATTAAGATGATGCTAAATGCACGTACCACCAAATGTTGAAAGGCAGCTCAAAGCGAGTAATAAGAATACCTTGGTCCAATTTACGAGCACGATCACCGAGAGCGTGTTTCCCTGGGCCAGTTGAGTGAATCGAAGCTCTGACGGTCTATCTGGAGTATTATCTACCTCTGTAAGCATTCAGACTACCGTGTTTTTCGCCATCGTAGTCCGGAGGATAGTATTTGTTGAATCCTTCGATCAGATTGAGATATCAGTAAAGATGAGAGACTGATTATGGGACACATACTTGCCCTGCATGGTGGTTTGAACTCAACAGTCAAAGTACTGTAATAGTTAAGCGCGCTACCTCAAGATCACATGACTCAAATTGGCGCCTTCCTGTCAGTATCAGTGATTCAGATCTAAAGTTTAAACATAGCCTTCAACTTCCTTCCAAAATTCAAACCAAATCCAACCCCCCCCTCAAAGATTTGCTGGTCAAATCTAGAGAACTTGTACTTGGGTAAGATCATTACTCTGAGTCTGATTTTACAGAAGCTCTAATATTCACGTCAATTTGTCGATCCAGATTCCACATAGCCTATTGTTCCGACGAATTCGAAACTCGTTTGTCGCCAGCACACTCCTTCTTTGGATGATTGCTGCTGCGATCGGATCACCCATAAATCACAAACCACCGTCAATCAAAAAATCACAAACGCTAGACACAGTTCGGAAGCCTAGTAGTAATGCATATGCGTTACCTGCAGTGCCACATGTTCCTCAGCAAAGAACCAGTAAGTTCTTCATAACCTTCAATGCTCTCATTGCTGCCTAACATAATGTCTGATGCAGTGTCAGTCGTGAAAGACTACATAATCGTCCTGACCATTCACCTGGGACAGGTCTATAGTAGGGCTGGTGGACTTGGGGTGCTTGACCCAAAAGCTCTATGGACGCTGGGGTTTGTAGCTGCTGATGAGAAGATATCCTTCTGGGGATATCGAACCATGCTGAAGCCTGGATTGGGATGGGATCTCAGCGTGAACAAGGGACAGCCGAAGAATGTGTATGGGGCGCGAGTTTGGATTTCAAACGACGACCACGTTTCTATCCGCGTTGGAACCGTGACAATGTCAAAACAGGCGTGGAGGAAATTGACCGCAGATATAGGCCCCATTGTTCTAATAAACTCCCCAACCTCCTCTCCATCTACCAATTCTTGATTCTCCTCGAAAAACAATTGAAGTTGGCCAAATACAACGCTAAAAACCTCGACTTTGACATCTCAAAGACCTCGGGTTTCAGGCTGGTCTTTGACAAGATGGTTTCAGAGATGGGTACCGCGGCGGGCCTAGTCATCACGAAGAACGCGATGCCATGGGAAGGGAGCTATACCGAAGGATTTTGGATGGAGAGAGACAATTGCCTAAAGTGGATTTTGTGAGAGACAGTCTTGGCGACAAGAACAAGGAGATTTTGGAGTTACGAAAGAAGTTTGTACCCCAGGATGGTTTGGAGAACGGTTTGAAGGAGAACCCGCCTCCACTCACGAACCCGCCTCTGCCCACGAACCCGCCTCTGCACATGAACCCGTCCCCACCCTCGAACCCGCCTTCACCCTCGCCTCGAACCACGCCTCCACACACGAACACACCTCTAGTACCCAAAAAACAATCCAAAGATCAAATATGGGATGAGTGGATTGATTGGGATGGTGCGCAATGAAGGAGCTACGCACATGGCTACCACGTCTACCCAGGTATACCTGGCAGTGGCTAGTCACTGGACAGTTGGGATTCCGCAGACATTTTCCCTATCCTCTGTCTCTCATTTTCTTTTGCCTCAGCCCTTGCCTCGTCCCTTGGACTATGTCGAACATCCGAAAATCATATGTCAACTCAAAGATGAGTACAGACCCAACATGATACTGGATGACCCTTTCCTTTCTCGACTGTCCTATACTTCAATGCCGAACCCGCTCATTATCCACACTCACCACTCTCATCGGTTCACAATTCCTGTGTTTGGACTTGAAGTGATAGATCTTAAATACAAACGACCTACTACTACGAGAGGCTAGCTTTGTACTCTAGCTAATCTTGAGTATCAGCACCATCAAGTCCATCGAAGTTCATCCCCAAATACTCGCTATTTATGCCAAGGATTCTTTCCCTCAGTTTGCATTCCACCTCCAATGAATCATTGTAACAATCAAAATACAGCCCATGGTACTATCTGATGAGGATGTCTGTACTTCAGACTCCCCCGGACCCCCAATTTTTACCCAAATGCGCACAGACATTTTGGTGGGCTGCCGGGGGTCCTAGCTGATGCGGCATATATCAGAATCGAGCCAAAATCGAGCGGCCCCACTTCAGTCGCTACACATCCACCTTCTTTGTGCTGCAGCTAGAGTCATTGTGGAAGAAACTCGCTGGTCGAACCCTTCTCCACCAAGTAAGTTGTGAATACAGCCTCCGTTCTCAACCCATACTCACTCCAATCTCCTGTACATGTTGTATCTAGAACTTATCAGCTACTGGATCTTAGTCTACACTTCACGCCAGGTATCGGTCAACCCTTCAGCTTCAACACTTAACTCCAACAACAACAGTAGGCCATGATTTTTCCCTTTAAATTCGGCACATACTTACTAGATATATCATTCTTGCCCCCTTTCAAGTCCGTCATTCTTATCGCAGTCATGGTCCTTGTCACGACCCTCAAAACGCTACCTCTTTACATTCTCTTCCCTATCCTCTTTGGAGTTACCGTACACGGTCATCCAATACTCTCCGAAAGAGTTACTTCTATGCAGCCCACGCAAGATCAGGCTGATGATCTCCGAATCCGATTCCCGCTTGCCAACGCGCCAGGTAACTAGTGATCCTTTCCAGTCCTATCACTCGTTCCATGGTACTATCGACTGACCAAACTATGTATCTCAGGGAAGAAAGTTCCGACTACTCCGTACGCGATTCGCTTTTCCTATAAGGATTACAAACGTCTACAAACAATACCGAAGTTGCCCGATAACACTTATGATTGGAGTGTTCTGTCCTTGGCAGAGAAGGTCATCATCAGCGTTGGAACTCAACGTCAATCCACCTACTCTGCAAGGATGAATGAGCGCTCAGACCCATCGCAGAATATCAACTGGCCCTGGGAAGGATACCACCCTCCCCTCTCTATCATGGTTTCCCACTCGATGGCTCTGGGCCATATCGATCTTTTGCGAGGAGACATCAGCCTCAGCAAAGGAGATGCTAGGAGAGCGTTGGATGAAAAACTTGAGCAAGTTCCATTTCAGGGATACATTGGTCACACCCGAGCAGCAATGTCCCTTTTGCGCGACGAGAGATACATCCCTGCTGCTCTTGTTACCAGTTTTCTCAAAGGGACTCAGGAAATTGCGGATAAAGAGGCGGAAGCGTTGAAGGAGATGTACAGATCGATGGTGTACGCGTTATATTCTGAACTCGGAAGGACGAACGAAGACTACGAGAAGAGGGTGAAGTTTACAGACAAAGGGAAACAGAACTTGGCAAAGAAGGAGGCGAAGTTGACAGAGGAAGAGAAACAGAAGTTGACGAACTTGAAGTGGAAGTTTCACAGGTTGTTTTCCAACTACTGCCATTCTTACGGTGTTGACTTCCCGAGGGATAAGCTCCCTGACTCCTTAGGAGCAATGTTGGCTCATGGGCAGATATACTGTGTGGGTTCAGATGGTGTACTTCGGGATGACCATGATGAGGATGGAGAGAGTACATTGGAATCAGAATTTAGAATCTAAAGCAGAAGGCCAGTTCCATGTCAGTAATTGTAGACTATTTTCTAACAGCTGGGGGATTGCCGATTATGATAAGTGTTTATACATAGACGACCATATTGATGAGTGGAATCGGACATGATCATAGCTCTTTTTGCGACAACATCTACGATCTATCATTATCATCGCTCAAGACTTAGCTGTTATGGAATGATGCGATATATAGCGAACGACCAGTGATATGTACAGACAATAGTAGGCTGACACAAAGTAGTAGATACTGACAACCCAAGGACGATGTGAGTATAATAGGTCCAACTAAGTAATCTAAATAACGAGCATTTTCATGATGTAGGACAATCTGCATAAGGTGTCATGATACTTAGTCTTCTGCATCTACTCCTCGGAAAGCTCCTCGAGGGATTTGCCCTTGGATTCTGGGAGAAGCAGAGTCGAAAAAATGCCAGTAAGCATGAACAAGGCGAATATTTCGAGACTAGAACACAGGCTTCGTCAGAAACCAGGAAGATAACGATCATAACTCGATGGCAAATCTTACATGTGTCCCACAAACGCGTTGGAACCTCCAATATTCGCGAGCTGTGCAAAACCGACTTGGGCGACGATTGCACCAAGTTTGCCACTGGCGGCAGATATACCGTGCGCCGTCGAACGGTATCGAGTAGGATAAACTTCACCCGGGATCACAAATGTTGTAACGTTGGGGCCAAAGTTTTGGAAGAAATTGGCGAGGCAGTAGAGGAAAACAAAGGCCTTCTTGCCCGGTTCGCTTCCTTTCAAAGCATCGTAGCCGAAACCTGTTATATAAGGAAATTGGAATCGAGTGTGCTTCGTGTGAGAAACAGATTATACTGACCCATGACAATGAACAACGCAGTGAGCATGATGAATCCCATAAGCTGTATGGGCTTGCGGCCCCATGTGTCGATGAAGAGGAACGAAACCCAGTAGCCAGGAATGAGCCCGGCGATCGATAGAATGACGTTTCCGACAGAAACATTCATCAAGTTATCATACACTCCTCGGGAACCTGTGCTGACGGCAGAACCAAAGCCAATGGCTTGTAAGATGATACTTGAATTGAGACCAAGGCCGTAAAATGCGATCTGCCAAAAGTCAAGTTTCAGAGAGATATCATCACGATACTCAGGAACCGACGAGGCTACGTACGTCGAGGGCAAACCAAGAATATGCAGTACCGATTAAGACCTTCATATGCTTCCATTGACCGAAATGGGCTCTGAAATCGGCCCAGCTTGCGACAGGTGCGTCCAATTGCTGGTGCCCAAGACCTTTAGACTCGTTCGTGGCAAGGATAGTGTCAATGTCCTTGGTCGCCTGTTGAATATTACGCTCGATGTCCATGGTGAACCGAGGGGTCTCGGGAATGGTGAGACGGAAGTAGAGTGCGATAACTCCCGGAACGCAACCCATACCGATGAGAATACGCCAGCAGTGATCGACAGCGTTGAAGTTGGGAGAAACATCGCCGATGATGCTGTTCTTGTACGCAGCTACAGTGATAACGGAGATCAAGGCTGCGGCTAAAATTTCATGTCCGAATAAGTCTTAGAGCCACTCAGATCGCGTGTTCAGAGTCAAAACTTACCGAGCTGTCCCCAACCTTGGAAAGCGAAAACCGCACACATGAGACGTCCCCTCGAGCGGGTGCTAGCGAACTCTGACGATATGACTGCACTAAGGGGGTAATCTCCACCAATTCCGATCCCCATCTTTGGAAGGTTAGTATGACCAGCTAGTACATTGGATGGATCGAGCCTTACCAGGAAACGCCAGACGACGAGGACGCCAACGATAGTGACAGCGGGTCCATTGGCTGAGAGGGCCTGTGCAAAAGTGGCGAAGATGATAATTATGAGCTCGAAACCGTCTGGACAATCGATTTCGTGAGCAAGTATTTAATTCGAGATTTTGAAGGCGCCTACACATTTTCTTACGACCGACAACATCAGCTAGCCAGCCGAAGAGTAACTGACCGACCAACGTTCCAACGGGAGTTGCGACCTTGACACCAAGACCGGCGTTGGTCGATAAGCTTTTGTGTTCTGCAGGAATATTTGAGTATGTCGGTATCAAATCGATCGGCTGGAAAATACTCACTGGGGTCATAAACATAACCCAACATTGTTGAAGCAATGTTGATAGCGAAGATATCGTATCTGAAGAAGAACTTTAGGAAGAAGAATGTTTATTTGCAGAAGGAGCTTACGCATCGGTGAAGAAGCCCACACCAGCTACGAAGCAGACTTTGACATGGAACCAACTAAAAATTTCACAATTTTGGATTATTTTCTGGGGTGATAAGAACGGATACGTACGAGAACTTGGCGTTGTCGACCTCTGCGAGAGCAGCACGACGGCGCTCATCTAAAACATAGGAAGACTGAGGCAAAGGCTCTCCGGAAACACTAGAACCTTTCTCGCTAGCCATGAAGGACGAAATAGAGCGGGTAGAGAGGCCAATTTGTGATGCGGCTTTGCTTTATATCACCTTTTTCGTCTTTCCAAGAGAGGCACTGGGCATGCACGTTCGTGATTTAACCAATCGGGAACTATGAGTAGGAATTGTATCTTCCCCCTGATGAATCTGAATAATCGGCTAATAGCAAGTCCTAATTGCGGCAAAGAAGCTCACGAAGATCTGGATTCAGGGAGAGCAGGATGGGATTTTTTAATGAAGAAGTTTATAAACAGAAGAAGTTTAAAACGGAGAGTCTGAAGGAGTACTTTCCATTCAACATTGCATTTGCGACTGCAACTTGTTCGCAATAAGCGCAGCTGGTCGTGCTCGTTCTAGGCATTGCGCTGAGATATTTGGACCCCCTTGGCACCTCAGGATACACATGGTCGCTCGAGAACGTTGGTTCACCTGGACGAACTCGATCGAGTTTGCTCGGCATCGTCGGCAAGCGCCCGCCGACACATCCAGGAGAATGGTACCTGATTAAGTAATCCTCTTTCCCCGCAACTAACGCTCAGCTTTTCTTCGATGGCAGGTCCCTCGACACGTTTGAGAGTTATCAGGCTGTACAAGGAGCTACATCGGCTAGGAAGAGACTATCCTGATGAAAAGTTTGTTCCTCTTGCTCAGCTGTATTCGCCAACTGACTAGCTTACACAGCTATGACTTTCACGGGAAACTGAGGAGATTGTTTGAGAGTAAGGCCTTTAATCTGTGCGGTTCAATGGCTCTTCTGAGCGCGTCTTAGAGAACAGACATTTGACGGATCCGGAGGAGATCGACCAAGCTCTGAAGCTCGGTGAATACATCAAGAATGGTGCGCGATCTTCGTCTCTCACTCAATGTCGCTCATCTGGCTTCATCACAGAAACCCTCGCGCTCTACTCGCTCCGGAAATACCGTCATCTGAAGCGGAACTATCCATCCGATCCTGCCTAGCGTCCTCTAGTCCATTTCGCCTCTGATACACGAACCTTTTGTCCCTTGTCACCTCAATGAGGGTCTGTCTACCTCTCTTGCCTTTGTCCCACGATGGCTACAGAAACCACAAAGCAGAGACGGGCGAAGTCAAAAGCTGTCTCCGGCTAACTGGAAAGATCCATTTTGACAATCTCCAAGGTTTCTTCGGATCTGTCATCGCCTTGGTTGTAGCATGGTCCTACCCGCGCCCCTGGACCGGTTTATCACGATGTCCATCTAACCCATTCGTATAGCGTCACAAGCTCACGTCCGTGTCAAATCCTGTACTTTACAGTAACCCACATTCAAATTCACAAATTTCATGTCAGTGACAGTGGCGTTCGTGATGCTCTAGGTGTAAGGTTTCGGCCTCGCTCGTTGGTCTTTTGTCTCGACACTGGTTGATTCTTAAACGCATATCATGTCTACACCGACTAAAGACTTCCGTGCTCAAATTATCAGAAGGTACTATCACCTACTTCACTCAGTTTCACTAGTGCATATCCGAATCAAAAGCCACCTACTGCCCTCTATTGCCGCACCCATCTATGACCCCGGCTATGACATTTTCGATCTAGGCTAAACAGAGCTTTCTTGGAACATTCATCTCGTGGAATGGCGAAGACATCATCGCCGTATCACACGTTGATAGATTCTCCCGCCCCTGGAAGGTCAGTATACCCTACATCCTCCTACATCTTGGGTTATCCCATTTCGGTATTAACAGATAAGGTTTGCATATACTTCGTCCGAAATCAAGATATCTGATACAGAGACCACAGCTCAGTTGAATCATGATGCCTGATAGTTATTCACGGCCGGCGAGCTGTCCAATGCCAGTCTCGGATATCACAACTTTGACCACAACAGCATTCGGAAGAAAGATATATAACCTCGATCCATCTAAGGCCCGGTAAAAGTGTTGACGATGCAGGTTTGTATCAAGTGCCAGCGTGTATGCAGGAGATGAACACTATCCGCAACACGGTCCATAATCCGTACAGTGACAAGAGGGGTGGTCCGGGATCAACAGACGTCGTCATACGCTGTCCGAGGATCTGGATTCTGGACGCAATCAGGAATAGTACAGTCAACTTTTCAGGGTTTCTCCTCGTGTACAAGCCATGCTGGTGGGTAATCATTGCTTGAAAGTGTGCTGTCTGAGGATGTGGACGCGATCAGGAATAGTACAGCCCACTTTTCAAGGTTTCTCCTCGTGTACAAGCCATGCTGGTGGGTGATCATTGCTCGAAAGTGTGGCGGGAGAAGACGTTCATTCATGATCAACTGTTAGGATTACCATGTAGGCTTCAGTCACCAGTTCAAAACCATCCTCGAATCCCTATAAATAATTCTGGGTTGAGTCATGGCTGGAAAACACAACTTGAAGCTTGATAATTAACGTACCCCAGTGGGGTCCAACACCTTGCTTGCTTGGTTTTAAGAAGAATGAGGAACCAAAGAAGCTCAAAAGAGGGAGAGGCAATTGAGGTCTCTTGAGGTATGCATAGAGATGAATGTTCAAATGACAACATTGACGAAGCGACAAAAAAAGTTCTAAGCGCCAAAGATTATTCCAAGCGATGAAAGCCTTCCAAGCAACGAAAATGTTACAAGCGACGAGCCAGTTACAAGCGAGGAGAGGTGATTTAGCCGACAAAGGAGGATGCACAGGAAATGAGACAGAAAGAGGAAGGAGAGGCCCGAAACATGGAAAAATGAGACTGAAAAAAGGAATTTTGCACGGGCGCTTGTTTTGATGGAACGACCAATGACCATTGCAAGCAAGGTGATAAGGGTACTGCCCTTCATCGATTTCGGATTTAGATTTCCTGGTTTTACAGGTTACAGGTCCGTTGGGTTCATGGATCACCATGTGGGATCCAACCGACGGTAAGTATTCGAAGCGGAACCCGATGAGCTTGATGATGCTGATAGTACTCAGAAATATAAGATTCAGAGAACGTCCGATTCCCGAGTCGTCCTTAGTCACTGCTGCAATCAATGACGACTCGTACGAAGCCCTTCGTCGAGTGCATAGAATAATTCTTGCTCCAGTCCCCCTGCTGGCCCCAGCTCGCTGGCAAGCACTCGAGGGATGATTGGTGCGATTCAATCAGCTTATTTACAGCTTGTATATGTAGGGCATTCGGGGGTCAGTTATTCCTCGCGTACTCTGATCGATTATCAAAAGACTGATTGATGTTTCCCTGTAGGATTGGAACTACCATCGCAACTTGAGGCAGGACCCCGGATTATAGGTGACAGCCCCGTATCCTGGTTCGGACACGGATGAGGCAAAAAAACTGGAAATCCCGTATGCCAAGTTCGGACACAGGGCCCGCCGCAGGCGAAGCTCAGATGCTCAGTTCGGACATGGGACTCCAGTCTCTATCACTGAGGTTCTTGAACTTGCCACTGCTGACATTCAGACTGCCCACCTGTACCGTGTTTCTAGATATCTTGAGCTGTTTCATGGCAGCAAGATGATGAGGAAGAGATTTTTATGGCTCCCTGGCAACTCTAGACAATAGCTGATCTGAAAAATGGGTGCTACACTTAGGGCGTATCCAAGTTCGGACACGAAAGGGTCTGGAGAGCTCCAAAATGGTTCGGACATGGACGGCCCTGGAGAGCTGATTTGGGATACGGCCTTGCCACCTATAATCCGGGGTCCTCTTGAGGCCTGAGGGATCCAGAAACGGAGCATGCCGGTTGTTGTGATGTCCGTCCGGATCGTCCACTGGATTCACTGGGTCTGTTAGACTACGTAGGGCAGACTGGACACGCGAGCGAATCTCGAGGCCCGACTCGGACGAATCCTCAGACTTTCTCCCTGACGTCCTCCTGTTATTCACATGGTTCGATCATGAGAATAGTCGGGACAAGAGCTCACCACGGCCGCAGTGAGATTGCACCGTCGCAGCCTTGCATTGAGGAATCAGAATTCGCAGGAAAAGGATGAGATGGAGTTAGGGAGTTGGGAAGAACTAGGTTCAAATGTTTCACCAAGAGTCATGAATGAACGTGTCATATCTATGATCTATCCGCCCAGCAGATGTCTACGATACATTAGTAATCATCATAGTCACGGCGGTCGAGAAGTGTAGCGCTCAAAACCTCCCCATTTATGCTAGTCCATTTGGCGAAAAATTCCCCCGGTCTTTTTCCCACTTCCCCGAAATAATGTCACTGCCCGGAAATTTTTCAAATACATCCCGGAACTTTGATGCCTTCCCCCGAACTTTTATGACATCCCCCCGGAACTTTCATGACATCCCCCATGAATTTTTGTGACCTCCCCCCCGAACTTTTATGACCTCCCCCCCGAACTTTTATGACCTCCCCCCCGAACTTTTATGACCTCCCCCCCGAACTTTTATGATGAACCCCCATACTTGTTCAACTACCCCCCGAATCTTTTCTGCAGCAGTAATTTCCAAGTGCACAGTAACTTACAATGTTGCGGTGGAACCTTACATCAGCTGCAGAATCATTTCTATTCTCAAGTCGAAGAAATTTCCTACCTCTTGCCTTACTCGGTGTGTATATAGTACAATATCTATGCATGTAAAATAAAATATGAGAATATTGGGTATGGACATAACAATTGTCAGCTTGCAGCTAGTAATGCATAAGAACTACTACAGTATGGCTTGACAATCTGGTAAGTGTATATACAAGAATGTTGGCTGGTACCGCAATATATGATGACACTACACATCCCAGTGCTGGGACGTGTAAAAGCATTGTCGCGGTGTGCCAACTTTGCAGGTTGACTTGGAATGGCTCGCATCAACATAGGTACGCGTCAATCCAGCCATTCACAAGGGTTAGAAAGGAATAAAAGAACAACCAGAAAATATCTACTCATAACGCCAGTGACTAGACGAGGAGTCATCATATACATAACTTAAACGCATGTAAGCTTTGTGAGTGGGCAAGACAGCGCAAATATCAGCCAAGGATGATGAATTCGTAAGGCCAGATGACCTACCCTATGACAACGAAAATAACTCCGGTGAGGCATAGAAAGTCCAGTGGGACCGAGATCGGAATGTCGAGGGGTCAAACGACGCGTGAATGAGCCTAATATGACAGAAATGAGATGAGGGAAGGCAGAACAGAAAAAGAAGGGTTGACGATGAGGTAAGACCAAGGATTTGACACGAAAAGGCAGAGCTGGGAGGTCTTTTTTTGGAGGTGTTAATATCCAAAAATGCATGGGGAGGAGTCGAGAGTTTTCGAGTCAGTTGAGGTCCTAGCCTGATAGCGAAACCTTGTTAGTGAGTAATCTGCATCCAAACGGATTACACACGAATGGGAAGTTGGTTGGCAGGGCGCGATGACGCACACCCCCGACCCTCAAGACCCATCTTATAGTATAACTTATACATTGACTAGCCCTTGTCCAAGATTCAATGTCCTTCATTTGTGCCTTCCAACAGTCCTTGGCTTGGGTAAACAATATTGAGGTCGAAGAGGTGAGAGCGATGAGGAACAGAGTGGTGGGCAAGTTGTGGGAAAGAATAGAAGACTGGCGCTTAGGTGTGTAGATGCTGTGCCACCGAATAAGCGCCAGCTCATGGCCAATGATTAGATGTAGAGATTATGTAATGCCAAGAGCGCTTAAGGCGCCTAAAGCACAGCTTTTGGCCTGGAGGCTCAATTAGGCAAGGTCTTCCAAGAGGTCGACCTTGCCTAATTCAGCCTCCAGAGCATTTTTGGGCGCTCTCAAAATTCTCTTTCAAACATGCCAGATCTTGACCTCTTTTGCACTCAGCTCTAAGCTTTAGTTTTCTCAGAGCTCAGACGTTCTCTCAAGACTTTCATTTTGTAAATGTTACAAGTTGAGCCTCTCAATCTTCAATTCTCCAAGTTATCCTTACTGCTCTTGCCATTCTAATTTCTTCTCTTGCATGCTGGCTGTTATAAAGTATCAGATGTCTCCTGTAAGCCCTTTTCTCTACATTCCTAGATTTTCCCTAAGTTTTATTTCATATTTTTCCTTTCCTTCTTTGGGCTCATTGAATATGCTCTGGAGTCTGGAGCTTTTTCTCAATGGCCGAGCCTATGCCGATCCGGCGCTTAGCTGGCAGCGGCATCTGAACGCAAGAAGCGCCTTCTCTTCCTACTCTCACGCTTTTTCTTCTTCACCACTCTTCCTTCTTCCACATTGGCTCTCCTTCCTCAAGACGACAGGACTGCTAGAACAATGCCAGAACAATGCCAAGGCCTCAGATATAAGATAGAGAGATTATCAGGACAGGTTAGGGACGATATAGAGGGTCGGAGGCATGTGATGACGTGGCCTGCCAACCAATGAATTCTTGGTAGGTATAATCCTCTTTCACACCAACTAGACCAGCTAGGACTCAAGTACTCATCGATTGGTGTAGACACTATCTAACTCCTGTATGCACCACTTGCCGCCCTGCCCTCATTTTCCTATTTCCCTCAGCATCATCTTCCGCTCATATATGGATCGTTTGTCACACCTACCGGGTCTACGCATTCCCCTAAGTTGACCCGTGCTTCCTTCATTTTGACACATCGTTGAGTGACATAGACAATGTGTACGCATCGAGTGACATAGACGATGTGTACGCGTCGAGTGACATAGACGACGTGTACGCGTTGAGTGACATAGACGACGTGTACGTGTCGAGTGACATAGACGACATGTACGTGTCGAGTGACATAGACGACATGTACGCGTCGAGTCACATAGACGACGTGTATGAGTGTTGCAGCTTTTGTGTGTTCTAGGCCACCTCTATGATAATTTTTCACCTCGTTTCAATGTCTTGTGCAACTTGTTCTGTCTGTACCTTCCACTGGACCAATGAACGTGTACTGCATACCTACATGTCGATACAGGCTTTATCATGGTAAAGTGTCCTATAGCCAACACATTGTTCTTTGTTAGTTACTACATTCACATCGTAGTAGATATACACAACATTAGGCAACAGGTAAGAGATGATCATTATACTGAGATCCTGCAAGTAATCTAAAAGTGAAATTCCCACTGCAACATTTGAGTGTTTCTGCTGCCCAGTTTAAAATTCCTGCTACAGTAAAGTTTGGGAGGCAGTGGAAATACTTAGTTCAGGGGAAGGTGAATTAGTTCGGGGGGGAAGGTGAAATAATTCCGGGGGGGGGAAGGTGAAATAATTCCGGGGGGGAAGGTGAAATGGTTCTGGGGGGGAAGGTGAAATAATTCCAGGGGGGAAGGTGAAACAGCTCGGGGGAGAAGACAGAACAGTTCGGGGGAAAGTCAAAAGATTTCCGGGCAAGGCAAAAAAGTTCCGGGGGTGGTCATCAAAGTTCCGGGGTAAGTCAAATCATTCCGGGGAAGGGGAAATAAATCGGGGGAATTTTTCGCCGAATGGACTAGCATACCCCATTTTCATTTACACACAACCTCTTTCCGTCAATCAAGATGATGCTCAGACCAGGTGGAGCATCTCTCATGTTGTAGTATGTGAGGTGATAAAGCTCGCAGTAGTTGTAAAACAACCTGTGCAATTTCCACCCCAACTGCACCTGCCTTGTTTTGATCCTCGGAGTCGCCAATATCTCAGGAGCTTCGCGGTAATGCGCCAGTATCCTATTCACATACTCTTTCTGCAATTCCTTCTTCTCTTCAACCCAGGCATCATGGGTCCCACTGTCGAATCCGTGAGGGATCTCTTCGATGTACTCCTTCTTTTTGAAGTAGTGCAGAGCTTTTCGGGAGTTGCTAACACATCCCTGCAGTTGGAGCTGAGCACGTATTTCCTCTAGGGAAAGAGTCTGTCCCTCCTGCATCTGAAGATTGCCCACTTCATCAGATCGATGACGCACACGAGTTGGTTGTATCTCCACTTCATAAGGCCAGAGAGGATTCCGTCGGGGTATAGACTGGTCATTCTTGCTGCAACGGAGTAAATGACTTCTCCCCCCGAATCCCCCAAACACAAGATAGATCTCCTCCTGACGCATATTGAAAGGTGACCAGTCGAATGAACCATTCTGCAGTTTTGTCAGGTGGGACAGACGGTCGTGATCGGGCAGGCGAAATCCGAATGTGTACGGGAACAGGGAACTTGAGTCTCCTATACATCATTGAGTCAATTGCGTGTGAGTGGAATATTCAAAGGGCGAAATCACCTTCCGCTTGATCAAATTCGGATGGCTCAGCCCAGTGCGTGATATCCAAAGGGACGTTGGAAGTCGACGGAAGTGGATGACCAGTTACGACGAAACCGAGGGGAATGTACATCAGGAAATCACGGAAAGTACGATATAGCATTATACCAATCGTGAGATTCAACAATAAATCAAGGAGAATACCATTGAATAGGATTTGGAGGCACAGCGATGCCATATGTCAAGGGATTGTGAGGTCAAAATATGGATTGTAGAATGTTATGACCTTCGTGTAATCATTCGACCAGATGCCAGATGCCTTCAATTCTTCCAGTGTCCTTCATGCTCTTGTATCCCCACTGAAATTGTGGTTTCGCCTAACCATCATCTGTCAGAATTCTGATAGGGTGAGCACAATTTCCAATCTCTACTCGCAACCTCCAAAATGTTATATAGCACTCATACTCGCAAGACAGTGTCAGTCCAAGGAACTACCATATTCCTATAATCTCATCACCATACTAGTGCTCAGCTAGGAGTGACCGCCTGGTGACCAGCAATACCTCACATATGCTCGAGACCGCCATCTCATCCAAAACGTGCATCAAATCCCCAACTCTGCTCCCCTCTTCGACTTGCAAGTTGCATTACAGTGGCGGTTCCTAACGTTTCCCGCCCAGTGTTCAACTTCGCCTTGGCCCTTCACCATCTTTCACCATTTACTGCAATTGACTTAGAGTCAACGTTTCAATCCCTTTCAATTGTATGGCCCACGGAGCTCTTCTACCCTGCAAGTTGGCACTAAATCAACGTTGACCGTTGAACCAAAATCACCGCCCATAAACTGAGCGCTCGCCGCTGATTGAGTCCGAAGCGGTGCGAAGAGAGTTTGAGAAGGTATAAAAACTGGCATTCCCACTATCACTCGACTTATTCTCCTTCTCTTCCAGACCACATCCTCAAATTGCCTGCAAGCTTTCGTTCCAAGAGCCATGGCTCGCGCCTTAGCACAACTGTTATTTCTATTGGATTCTATACTACTATAGAATGTTGGGTGTACCGGTCAAATTACATGGTGCGAGCTCACAATCTCTTTCGTCACACTCAGGCTCATTTTACTGAGTACACTTTTCATTTTATCCAGACTTGCATCGGATTCGCACTTCCTCCATGATCGCCCACTGCTGACTCGGGAGTCGGAAACACCCATTACGGTACGTTGCTTCCTCCTTTCAATTTTTGAAGAGAACGACTGAACGAGTGCCAACTCCTCAATCATTTTTGTTCTAGCCTGTTGGACAACTTTTCTTCCTTGGACCTTCGCTGCGTTGAAGTTCGCAATTAGCCCATTTACAGAGGTACGTTGCATTCTCCAGTTTCATTTTAATGACCAGCTCATATCTTCAAGTTACTACCAGATCTCAACCGCTGTGACGTGAGTGTGGTCGAATCATTGATCTTTTGTATGTCTACCTATTTCTACTAGTAGTGTATATTATTACTCTTTGCTCTGTATGTGATGTTTATTGCAATGATCAATCATTATGCAATATTTCCACTAAACTGTCTGAAAATCATTGAGGGAATTGACATTTTACTACAATTCGTTAAACAACCAACAAAGAGCAATCATACCTATCAGACAATATGATGTTTGAGAAATATTCCAACACATTGGTGAATTGGAATCACACATCCCTCGAGTTCTAACCAGGTGTCATTGATCCTCAGAATATACAGGTGGTGCAATGATTGTTGTGAATGAAAATGTGGTACAATCATTACATCGGGGGTGTAACATTATAATCCATCATAGGCAGTTATAATATCAGCGGAATTATTCCATCATATCATACCAATTGCACCTACATTACAAGCATGTCTCCAAATGACAACTGCTTATGAACATCTCCTGGATTTTGTGATGTAAGGAAGAAAGCATAACAGTAGCCGCGATATGAACAAGACCATCGGGATAAGGTTGGATGCTGGAGAACGGGACACAACATGAGCAAGTGGGCAGTTGGATGACGAGGAAGAAGGCACCTACTTTCTGAAGATTTGAAAGTTTTTGATACCAAGAATCGATACGTGTACTGTGACAGGGCTCGAAGTGTAGGCAGTAGACTAATGTCTCGTAGCTGATACGTTCTAAAGTCGGGATGAGAATTTTGAGTGAGGATCGCAACTCGCTGTAACAGTATTGGCTACTTACTTCAAGTTGGTGGAGAAGGGTTCGACCAGCGAATTTCTTCCACGGATGGATGATTGCGACACAAGAGAGGAAAAGAATGTGCAGCGATAGAAAAAAGGCCTGGGAGGCTGCCACTTGATTCTTATGCCATGTCCTATGCAGGTAAATCGCGCAATAGTGTCACAGCCCGTCTGATAGGTTCTGATGGACTACAGTGTATGATTTCGGAAGAATTCCGATATGTAGTTTGGTGGCTTGTTACACTGTAGTCTGTCTGAGCGTATTTTGAGAGAGAATTTAGATGATCGACATGAAGTGAGCAAGCCTCCGAGTACGACACTGACCAGATTGTATGACAGAGACAACCCATGTCTTCCGACGTCTCCAGTCCCAGTCCAGCCCTCGCTTGAGGCTCGCGACCTCTCGCGACGTGCTTTAGCCGACCTGTCCGAATTGCAAAAGCTGCAAAATGTTGCCTTGATTTGATGCAGATTTGATGCGCGTGTACTCAAAACACCGCCAATAGGATGAGCTACATGAGCCACCAATTGGCAATCAATGACTATGTTCTGAAACAGATTCCAACAGGACCCCGGAAAGCCACCTATGAACTCGTTTCCCTGTCCCGGAAAATTTTTGAGATTTTGGGCTCTAGGAATGGTCAGTTACACGGAAAATTTGGCGATTTTGGGAAGGACGATTGATCATTTTGACCCGGAAATTTTGACCATTTTGAACCAGGTTTGACCATGACCCGGAAAATTTTGCCCTATATGGGAGCCTGGTCCAGCCTCCAGGCGGACCAGGCGGAGAAAAATTTTCCATATTAGGAAGTTTTTTCACAAAATTGATCCACCTTTGAGCGATGTCCCGGAAATTTTTGACCCTTTGGGAGGTCTGAGGATCTGTCCCGGAAATTTTAGGTCAAAAAGTGACCCGGAAATTTTGGCACTTCCGGAAACGACCTCGTAGGGGGTTTTCCGGGGTCCTATTCCAACCTATTCCAACTTCATTCAAAGTTGCGGCAATGAGTACAACTTTCTTATTTTTCCCTGCGACCTGTGGCCTCCTGTGGCTCTCCATGGCTCTCCTCATCTCTCATGCATTCGCAGTTTATGATTATTGTGTCCGGATAGCTTCATCCGGACGTTGTAACTTAACTTGTCGGCGAAACTTCATATGGATGGAGTGATCACAGCCTACACAGTACAGATCATCACTGAATGGAATATTTGTTTCTTGAAACCGAATGGAATGAACTGAAATCTGCTCACCAAGAGTAGCCAAGAGTCCTTTCTTACGCGACACTGATCGCATCATCGTCAAAGGGTTCGCATCTTGGATACTAGAGTTCAGGTAGAGAAGGGTAGAGAGTACTAAGTAGATGCAGTACAGAACCTCCTTTCATAAGTTTTTGTGGTTTGTGTCCTACACTCCCGAGAGCATCTTGTGAGGAAGAGGAATTCGACTGAAAATACAGTACTATGATGCATACAACACCTAATGAAAACATAGCAGCGGCATGACAGAAAAGATACAAAGAAACGGAAAAGATCATCGTGCACATATGCACACCTAGATATCATCGATGTCCACCTCTCCTTCGTCGCCAAACTCGAATGTACATTCTCCATCTTCCTCGCCAAAAGCATCCGTCTCGTTGATTTTGGCATTCTCCGGTAGCTCGCCGTAGGCTTTGACTGTAAAGCAGATATATTTTTTACATCAGGAAAGATTGCATCGACCAGATAGCGGGAATATATTGAACGCACGATTCCGAGCCTCATCAGCAGTGTATTTGACGATCACATCTGCCTTGTCGTCCTGGAAATCTCGTAGAGATAGTAAGACGATATCGCCTTGGTTGATCCAGACCTAGAAAAGCAAGGAAGAAATAGGTATTTATTAGACCTGGTTCATCGGGGGTCAACGAAGAAGGGCAACGCTCACCTTTTTCCTCATCTTCCCTCTGATGTGTGCTAACCGTTTCTCTCCGTCGAAACACAAGGCCTCTAGACGACCGTTCCCGAGCATCTTGACGACCTGAGCGTATTCCTGGCCGTCCTCTCTAAAGACAAGTTCGCGCTTGTCATCATCGTTCTCGTTCTTTCCACGACGGCGATTTTTTCCTCCCTAAATCGATGATGAGATATGAGTAAGTATTTCTGATAGGCGGAGTCAAGCGTATATACCTTCCCTTTGTTCTGTAAGATGGATAATCTAATGAATCGATACAAGCAGGATAATCGTCAAGAGAGATACCTTCGGCATGATGGATTAGAGTTCTGAGGTCCCTGGTTTTCGCTTCTTCTTTTCGAAGCGATTACAACAGAAACGAGCGTGGGTTCTTGAGTCAAGAAGGAAGAATTAGCTAGTGGTGGTTGAGAAAAGAGAAAGTGACTTTTGCGACGGGCATACTGTGAACCGGATGACTAAGCTTGTATGCAGTGCTGAGTTTGTGCTGAGTACAATTCATCGTATAGAGGCGTATAGGAAGAGTCTATAAATTCGATAATACGGTACTGTGCTCTACTCTAATAATAAGGACCTGATGATACAACATTGGATGGAAGGGATAAAGATAGGCGAAACCGCATAATAGATATACAAGAATGAAATAACAGCCCGATTGGCCCATAAGCACTACATAACGAGTTGAAATCCAGTGAGAGGATGAATCCAGAAAGAGGAAAAGAAAGTCTATAACGTGTGTTCGACCTTGGACAGCGCAACATCGATGCTGCGAATAAGAACGTTCATATGTTTTGGTAGAATCGTGACGGTTTTCTCGTTTGATCCAGAACCGTAGATAGTATGCTGTTCTTCCAGAGCCTTTTCCAAAGCGAAAGGAAGACAGAGGGTTATACGAGTGAGTTGAATGGTGAGGCGTAAGCGACCGATGATGTTGAGGTAGGATAATTGTCGCATTGCTTGTTGTACCTCGAGAAGACGACTGAGCTCTGAATGTAGAGCAAATATACAGGTGCGGCACGCTGAGATGAAAAGATCAGAGAAGGTCAGAAGCCCGGACAGGACGAAGCTTACTGAGTGCACGCTCTCGGATGGTGTGGAGGACAGTAAGAACAGAGTTGATACCATCTTCGCCTAAAGTCAGTGAGGGATTGAAGTCACTGATAGCTTCTGTAAGTCAATCAGGATGATATCTTAGATTCCAGGAACCAACGCTCAACGTACTCAACAGAGTCTTGATAACTTCCAAGTCCCCATCCAAGAAATCGTTGAAGATACCAATAATGACACTTTGGAACGTTTCCTCAGCGTGTCCAGTTGGCCTTGCAGCAAATACATCATAGTTCGCGTAGGATGAGCGACGATCGTACATTCGCCTCGTTTGAGGCTTGCTCAGGATATCATACGCAACTGCGATTTTTTGAAAAGCCAGTGTAGCGTCTGGCTTGTTGAAAGGGAATTTGCTGTTGGTTGCGCGAAGTTTGAAATTTGTTGGGTAATAGGGCAGATAGGAAAGATAACAACGTACTCGGGATGACATGCCTTGCTGCGTACCAGGTAAGCCTTCCGTAGGGTAAGCTTATCGAGAGTTTTTGACTTGTCCACGCCAAGGACTTCGTAGAGATCGTCGTTCTGGAGGATATCATTAACTGTTTGACTTCGCTCCTGTTCAGCACGAGACCATCGTTTCGCGTAGGATCCCTCAGAGGATGAGTTGATATGTGAGGATCCAGAAGGTTGATCTGACGTCCAGGTCAGATACTTTCGTTGATATCCTTCTATATCTCTATCCTCTTCCTCGTCAACGGGAAGATAAAAAAGGTTTGTTGCTAGTAACCATTCAGTTGAGTTGAAGCACGATCAACGAGGGAGATAATTTGAGAAAATACCTGTAGATATTGCATAAGAGAACATATCTTGCCCTCAGGCTGCACGAAGGATTTTTGGGCGCGACCCCCAGGTGGTGGAAAAAGTGGAAAGTTGAAGGGAGCGAGCTGACAGGTTACAATTGAAATTGCTTTCATGTGATAAGTACCTAGATGAATTGATAAGATAAGCGCTTGCCGCTTCTCAATGGTTCCTTCAACTTGAACTCGAACATCGACCTCGTCGTCTCTCAATCTTTCCAGACTTTCTGGCAGATCACTGATTGCTTCAAGTCTCTTGCTGGAGAACTTGCTGATTTGTCATGCCAATACGTTGCTGTGGGTCTCACTATGGCTGACTGTGACCGATTAGGAACATCAGAAGAGCATGTACTGCTCAGAATCCAGATACCTGAGAGACCTCCTGAATTTTCATTCCCTCTTAAGTTGAGGCAAGTGCCACCGGGCTTTTTTGGGTGCCGACCCCAAGCCCTTCAATGTAGTCCTCAATCTGGCTTTACATCGTGCGTGGCATTCTCTTCTGTCGTTTCAAGAACTCGTCAGTCCATTTCAAAAAGATTCAACACATTTCTGGGTTTGGTCTCTTTGGAGCACCAACCTACACATCATACATCAAGAGGCTATTTTACAAGAGTTGTATCAAACAGGTGTTATTTCTCATCAAATATGTCTCAGTGCGTCGCATGAATTATCCAATGTTACCAGTCGACGTACTAGAATCGAATCATTCGACCAGCAGCGCCTGAGTCTCGGCCGCGATCTCGCTCCATGTTTCTTTGGGGGGAACTTCCTCAACCCAATTGATCCTGATCGGTGCTTTTTGACCAGAGACAGACGTGTTGTACAGGTTCTGGAAGTAGCTGGCCGTTGCTGGAGGATGAATATGAGTAATTATGCCTTCCTGTCAGTTAATCTATGGACAATCTCACAGTGATAGGGGAAGTTCCAAAACTTAAAGTTGAGCCCTGGTTGAGTGCCAACTTCTGACGGTAATGGTTGAGGAGTTTCTTGGTCGCTAACCTGATATCCATTGTCCACATGGTTCCAGGTGCTGATGAAGGGTATGACTGGTGGAACGGCCGTCACAGGATCATATCTGTTGACCACTCGCCACGACTGGCCCGTGTGGTCATCTAGCGCGCTCACATACTGAGACGCCCAATCTTTGTCATTCATCACTCCGCCCAACCTTGGACAACCAAACGTATAGAGATCTCGAAGCAGAAACTGACGTTTTTTAAGCTGAGAGAAGAAGCGTGCTAGCTCCCCCTCCTCTTGCCGAGGCTTAGCAGGACTGTTGTTGTATAGACGCATGATTTCAGCATAACACAACGTAGCATATGCGCCTCCAAGTGAGTGTCCCTGATGGAGCATGCCTGTCAGAGCTGGATTAATTCAACTCGTTCAACTGTGGATGACTGACCGTGACGTGGAGGTAGATATTGACATCTGCAGGGACAAGATACATCTGCAAAAATGTATCAATCATGTTCTTGATATAATCTGCTCTTTTGCATTAGACATGAAAGAGAGGAAAGGCATTCACTGGCAAAAGCCAGACGAACATACCGAGCGGCGCTGAATGAATATCAGGGAATTCGAGGAACATTGTCTGGTAGAAACCTCGATGAATTGGAGACCCCCAAAGAATATTGCCGATCGCCATCATCATGGCAAATTTAAGGTCGACAAGAACCTCTTTCCAGTCCTTGATGTTTGTTCCCTAGAAGGCCAAAAATCAGAAAGCAGGGAAGTAAATGAAATTTAGAGAATTCCGAGCCTTGAAGGCTAGACCCAAGAAAGGTTTGTTTGTGTCCTTTGAATAGAAGACACCCGCATATGGTCCATTTAGGAAGGGATGTCCTTCTGGAGAGTACTGAATTCAAAAATCAATCCTCAAGCATATGGTGAACGTGAACAACCCAGAGTCGCATACCTTGAGGAGATCTGGTGATATGCAAGACATTGTGGCGTCAGCATCATATAGAGATAGAGAATGAGTAATGTTAACGACGAACCGCAGATGACTTCGAAGTTGAGACCCCATAGAGCGGCCTAGCCAAAACAATCAAAAATCAAAACCTATGGACTAAGGACACTAATACAATTCTCTTGATGTCAGCCTGCGAATCCGCGAGAAGTTGCAAAGCACGCTCATCGCCCTCGTCTGTTCGCTTTCGGGACTCATGTACAGCTTGAAATACTTTGTCTGTGTCTCTGAATCAAAACCAAATATGAGCCAGTGGGGCAACCATGACTCGGGTCTCAACTGGAAGTCTTACCGGAGGTAAACAGTAGCACTCTCAAGTAGGGTAAAAACCTCATTCTCCCAGTTGATGTTAGCCCTGTGAGACCAATCAAAGATGTGTCCTTGAACCCAGCTCGAATATAATATAGATACTTACGGACTAACGGCCTCTGGGGAATCATTGTATGTAGATCATTACTTGGTTAGCAAGGAGACAAGAACCAGAACTGACGGTTAGCAACAGCAGCTTGAATTTGAGATTGTGCTTGCTTTGACCACTCTACAAGTTGCTCGTACGGCGAGGGAGCATCAGGAGGGAGAGGCCATGGCAAACCAGGATAGTGAGTGATTGGGACCTCCACATGTCGTAGCTGCTCAAGGTGGCGCTTGCGCAGATCCAGTTCAAATGAGCCATCAGGAGGAATAGAAGGATTCCGGGCCATGGGACAGGTAAAAGATTCAAGTCAAGAAGAGCTGGTGTTTGGAGGGCACTGAGCTTTGTATCTGGGGACTTGGACTACTGCCTGCTGTGTTGTTGGATGGTTTTATACTGTCAAACCAATGACGGTGTTGACTCTCAACCCATGACCAACTACACCTTGAGTCTTGACCATTCATCAGTGTCACAATCCAGAAGCAAGCAGTGAATTCATTACTGTGGTGGAACATCAGGGGAGAGTTAGAAAATGAACGACAGCTGATTCCGAGAGTCTAGGAACTTGGAAGAAAAATGCCACCTAGTACTGCCCCCGACTGCCCCGCACAACGTCAATGTTGGAGTGTTGCTTATGCTTGTTCAATTGTGGAGGAGAATAAGCGACCACTGTTGAGTTCAAGTTCATCTCTTGAATGTGGTGCTCAGAAAAGTAGCAGTGCATCGTCTCTTGTACTCCTCCAGGCTCTGAGATCTAGCAAGAAACTCAAAATTCTTGAGAAGTCAAAAACTTTCCAGAATTGTCAGAATCAGCTGGAAAGAAACTTACATGGCTCCGCTTTTAGTGGTGTCCCAGATAGGAACAGCCGTCACTATCACCACCGTCTGCAGCGATCAGTTAGGGGGAATCCACTAGTTTTGGCTTCCATGCGATGGTAGATAGTTGACAGCGTGATTGATAAACACATATAGTAGCCTGTTAGCCACAATAGTTCAAGAAGATGTAGAGCGAGATTTGTGAATAGTGAGTAAGAGTTGAAGCTGAATCTTCGAAGGTCTCTGTAGAAACGGCGGAAACATGACTGAGAGCCTTCAAGCCGAGAGACATGCCAAATGAAAGAGCCTGAGCAGGCGTCGTTCTCCCGGGTCACTCGCACTAAGTTGGGGCAGCTTTGAGAGACGAGAAGACATACATATGTAATTGGTGGCAACAAGAGCAGCTGCATTCAGCTGCATTCCTGCCAAAAAATTACCATCATTAAAAATGCTTACTTTTTGGTGGTGACAAATCTGACGATGAGAGCCGATCAAGACCCACTAAGCTGGCAGGAACGAAGCACGACGACAAGGTTCAAGCTCAAGGCTTGGTGAGTCGTGACACAGTGCTCATTTCAGCAGCTCCGCAGTGGCCTGAAGCATGTTGTTACTAATGATATACAACTGCTTCTTGAATGAACCCCTTTCTGATATCATCCAAGGGTGAAAGAAGGAAAGACGAGCACGTTATCAAGCTCAAGAGTTGCGACGACCTTAATCCAAGTTTACCATCATCGGCAGTAGGTTCTTCATTCTTGGGATTCCGGAAGCAGACTATGGCAGGTGGGTAGTAAGAGGAATGCAGAGACAGTAAGAAGACTATCAAGGACACTGACACACCCTTACCCGGACTTCAAGGTAACCCTCAACCTGTGTGGTTCAAAATATACGGTAGCAGTAACCTTCCGTATTCAACAGACAACAGAGTGGTTCTTGATTGTCCCAGCTGGAATCAGGGGGGTCCCGACCGAGAAATCCGATGAATCAACTGTACAAATGTCCAAAAATAACCGAAATCAAATATCACCCCCTTAGTCATCAATGCCGCGTAGCCGATATGTGCTGCCGGTGCTGAGCTTCACGCTTTCAAACCCTCTCAGAAAATGCACCAAACCTGCAATATCTGCGACTCACTTAAGAGGATGCAGAGGTACTTGCCGTGGATAGTGCATGCACCATCATGCAGCGCAAGGAAGGAGTTGAAGGATTGGACCTTGAAGTGATGTCACTGTGCTTTGAGACTTGAGTTTGAGTGGATCAAGAAGGGGAAGTCATTAGCTAGTCATTAGTAAAGAAAATGAACATTCATAGTAGACACATTGAGAACTGGGTTGAGAATATAAAGACAGATGAAAATGCACTCCGGAGACTACATGCTGAAGAATATGGATTCCCAATTGCATCTACGGGCCTTCTACGGTAAGTGAATGCCGAACAGCGGCAGTGCTACTGGGGGTATTACCGGTTAACTCGGGCTCGTCTCTAACCGGTAAAAAAAGTGCACCCCCCAGGTATAGTTGATATTCGGCGCTTACAGAATGGACCCCCCCCCGGCTGGAATACAAGCCAAGTGCCAGCTGGGACAATTGGTCAGACGATCTAGGTGCAAAAAAGGTACTGGAATCAAGATAACCATCCTTTTGACCACCCACTGTAGCCCAGTTGGAAGTTATGTGACCACTGTTTGCGTGCAGCCGGGTTCGCTGACGGTCATGCCGCTTATGCAGTGCTTCGGGCTTTCAAGGGCTTTCAGCGGCAAGAAGGAATGGTAAACTCAAGAAAAATGTGAAATCTCACACTGGAAGGTCAGAGGAAACTTGGATATGATTTCTGCATACTGCAAAGGCAATTATCCATCGGTGTAGATGATAGTTAGGAAACAAAAGGAAGCAAATCAAAAGCAAATAATTTTGCCGGCTTTTGTTATTTGTCGGAATCCGGAAAAATGAGGGGTTTTAGTGTTTGGTCCTGACCGGTGACCAGTGCCCAGTGATCAGTGACCATCCCACAGCCATCTCTTCTTCCTCTTCTTCCTCTTTACACTCATTGCTTCTACGCTTTGAGTAGAAGACTGTCGGCCAAAATCCTGCCTCGTCTAGTACATTAGAGTACCGAGTGCAGTGCAGTGTAAGCCATCTGCTGTCCAAGTATTATTTGGTCCCGACTTGCCTAGCAACCAGTGGAGGAAAGGAAAGGCGTTCAAATTGAGGCATGAAGATGGCATTTCTATTGGTCCTGGCTTTGGCTGTTATCCAAAGCGTATACTCCAGTCAGTTTCATTTCAGCGCCTTCCATCAGGCTTTAATTTATCCTTCTGCACAGTTGAACCGACCTTCCCGGCTACATCAGCGACGTCAAGCTCTCCAACAGTCACTTCTGGTTCGCTTACGACAAACACCGCTTCAAGTACCTCATCTACCACCAGTTCTTCTTCAGCTACGGCTTCACCGACCCTAACATTCTACTCGATAAGTTCTCAGCTTAACACTTGCTCATCCTTCACCGTTAGTTGGTTATGGGGAATCGATGGAATCCCACTGCCGAAGAATATGACACTCTCTGTTACGAATATAAATGTCACCCAACAAGATCCACCTACTAGCTCGTCATCGCAAATTCTAAACACCTTCACCGATACCTCAGTTGTCACACTTGCTCGCCGACAGATCATCCCGTCTGTCGCTTCGGGCTCTGTTATCGCAACTGGGACCGTATCTGCCTCTTCAGGGAGCTCTACCCCGTTACCGGGTCTACTGGAATCATTATCCACTACCTTGGATCCGAGTTCTCAAACTACTTTCACGTGGGATAAAGTCAATCTCCCGCAAGGCTGGTATGAATTTCTTGCCACCGCTACTGATGCAGGGGATGTCGCGGGCGGCGTGGGAGGTATATTCACGACTTGGAATGCAACCAGTGACCCCTTCTTCATCTGGAACTCGAGCGATGTCTCCTGTCTTGCGGTCATCACCAGTCCCAGCACAAGTTCAGGTAGCTCGGGAGCTACGAATACCGCAGGACAATCATCACCGAGCGCTGGCGGGAGTCTCTCTACCTCCAGTAGTGTTAATGGTGGTGCTATCGCGGGTGGAGTCATCGGTGGAATCGCCGCCGTCGTCATTCTCATAGGCGCGTATCTGTCGTACCGGGCACGAAGTCGTAAGAACGTCCTCGATGGCAACGGTAGATCCTCCAGACCCAATTTCGGCAAATGGGGCGCTCTAGGTTCATTTGATTCGTCCAACGGTAACGGACCACGGTCAGCCACGAAATCCGGTGCAAAAACTGAAGGTGCCGATAAATTCGACCCGGTAACCGTTCTCAACACCGCAGCCAACTCACGGCCTCAGAAATCGGGTGGATTTAGTTTGGGAGACATGGGATTGGCTGCTCTCGGTTTGGCCAAATCTCAGAATTCTCCCCCGTCTGCGTATTCGACCCAGTCGAAACGGGATCGGCGCTCTAGGCACGCTAAACAGTCTTCTGGGACTGTAGAGTCTGCCGCGGGTATGATGTCGTCGTCGTTTAGCTCATCCATGTTTTCTCCCTCGTCTTCATCGGCAAACGATCATTTTGATCCTTATGCTGAGGGTCGAATAGTTAGAACTACTGATGAAGAGTTTGGTTACTCTGCTCATGACCATCGGGCTGTACCCATGCGGAACCTTTCACCTACTTCTTCGCCGACAGAGGAAGGATACCCGAAATACCATTCCTACATGCCCAGCTCTGAGTCTCTTGATTCTGGTGCACCCGGCGTGGGAACCATTCCGATTGGTTACGAAGCTTCGCCGTTCGTGACTCCACCGCCCTCTGAGCCTGCATCGAGGCATAATTCGCGCTCTTACTCAAGAACATCGCTCAATTCCAGTAATGCCCAAGCATTGGCGTTCTCTGCACTGGGAATGTCCAATTCCCCCACTTCCGAGGGCTTCCGACAGAATCGTGCACGTTCTCAGTCACAGAACGCCTCACCGACTTCTGCTCATCCCAGGCGCGGTCCTGATGTACCGGAGTCTCCCAGAACCGAGTTTTCGTCGAAGCGGGCGTCGTCTCCTGACGCGTTTGTGTATACCCTGAATCCGGTTGAACAAACGCAATCTGGTTCGTCTGTGGGTAAGGGACAGACGAAACGCGCACATCGAAAGCCTGTTCCTTCGTATGTACCTGACGAGGCTCTCGGCGCGTTTACTGAAACGCCCACATCGCCTGTGTACACCTATTCTGGCACGGCACCTAGTAAGCCTCCGAAAGCTGTAACGGGTAGCCGGAGGCCTGCCCCGAATGTTCCTACGCCATCTGAATCGGCTTCATCTTCTTCGTCATCTTTCCCTGCTCCGATGGCGCACGCGAAGAACGCAGCGGCATATGGACGAACGCAGCTGGAACACAAGGACTCGGCGCATTCTCTGGCGTCGTTGAGGAATATGGAAGGTGATCTGAGTGGGTATGGAGCTGTGCTTGGAAATGAGGGAGTTAAACAGATGCATGTTCTGATTCCGGACATGCCATTGCCGCAAAGTTAATATTGAGAGGAGGGAATGAGAGTCTGGAGAAATCTATGTTTTTGAGTGGTTGGGGTTGTGATTTGGTGTCTTGATTTATTATGTTGATTTTCTTGCTTGCTGGAGCACGTACTATATTCGTCTTTCGGAAGTTGTACATACCGTTGTGATATGTGTGTACTACACAAAACTTGATCCTCGCAACACCCTTACTATCAGTACATCCTTGCTTTACTCATCGCTATATCTACATGTTTTGTTATATGTTTGCAAATGGACGCTTTGTCGTGCATGTGTACTCTGTCACAACTCTAAAGGTAGAATTCTATCTCTGATTATCTACAAGATGGAAAGTCCGAGTATTCGACAAAATGAACCAACGGCTCTCCGAAGTTCCCCTCGTTCGCCCATGGCAGTGAGTTGAATGGAGGAATCTTTGGCCAGAACGGATGGATCAGCTTTGGTACGTTCATACCTCCCAAATGCCCAATTGAGAATGGAAACTTCTGCATCGGTTCCCTCCAAACGGACAAAACCTTTGACTCTCCAAACAGATTCCTTGCCGAGCTTCGAGAGAGCTTCTTCGAACATAGCCAGAGGTATCAAATCAGATGCGTCGGACGATTGGTCTACCGGCACCTTATCGTGAACGTGCTCAGAATGGTCATGGCCGTTCTCATGTTTGTGGCCTGCAGGACGACTCGCTGCCGAGCCACGATATAATGTGATTGTCTCGACTTCGTCTATATGAGAAGGATCTTGGATATGAGTGCTTTGGTCTAGGAAGAGTTTGGATTCTATGCCGAAGATGAGATTTGGATCAACTCCGTTTCGTCCATCACAACGAATTTTGGGAGTAAGATCGTTGAGAGTGTGGAGGTGGTCCAAAACGGTGTCTAGTTGTCTGTCAGATACGGATTCCCATTTATTCTGCGATTGAAGAGTATCACAAGTGAATAACAAGATGAGCGTAGAGAGTATAACAAGACGTACGATTAAAATCATGTCCGTGTAATTAGCTTGCATTTTCGCGGTAGGTGAAGTATCCTCATATCCCGCGAAATTTTCAGCATCTACGACCGTGATGATGGAGTCTAGCTTGAAGTCCCCTTCTGTGTTACGTTCCATCTCTCGTATCTGGAAAGCTAGAGTGGCTGGGAAGGCAGAACCTCTACGAAAACCCGAATCGGATTATGGACTGAGATGCGAAGATTTGGGTCAGCCTCACGAGCACTCGATTATGATACGGTCTGGACGGTACTGATCTAGTGATGCATGTTCTTGAGTGGCTTGAACAGGCTTTGTTACTGTGTAGATCGTACCTCTGATTTCTAGGAGGGCGTTCTGCATTTGACCGACAAGGACACAGCACCTGCCAGAATTCGCAATGAGACAAGCTACGAGTCTAATGGATGACATACGTACATACAGCCGTTCAATATTTCGCTGACTGCTGTGAGGTTTGACTCCTTCGCCAGTTGACTGTCGACTAATCGCATATCTGAGCTTCCTGGATTCAACATGTCCCAAAGAGATATACACCTTCGACATCCCCGTATTCGTTCTTCAATAACACGACCTTGTAGTCCTTGGGAAGCTTTGGAAGCAATGAGAGTATGACAGTAGTCTTTCCAGCACCAAGAAAGCCAGTGAAGACTGTGATAGGTATCGCAGCCTTTGTCATTGTCAGTGATGGTCGACGTCAAACAGCGTCGAATTCAAAATCTGCGATACATGATCTTATCTTATCTCCTATCTTATCAGAAACTGGAGAGTTTACGAGCTCGAAGATCTAGCTCCAGCATGCAGAGTTGTGTGTGCAAGTGATATATTGAAGCAGTCCGTGGTACAATACATAGCTGACATACATGAGGAATGTCTAGTAGTAAGGCAATTTGTCAAGGAATGGGTCGCCCAAGGATAAATTTGTGTGCTCAGTTAAGTTACAGGAATGCATGGGCATCCTGGAATCGTTGAATATCAGCAGTCGCATTACCAGTGTATCTGGGCAAGGAGGCTGCATAAGCCTTCCAACTTGCATCCGAAACAATAGGAGCAGACACATAGTCCGCTATATGAAGCGCGTCCAAATATGTGTCGAGCTTAGGTAGAGCGGCAGTAATTGCCGCATCTTCTTGGAGACGCTGAGCTTTACGATTAAGGCCTACAGTCTCCGAGTACCAAGCAGGGTCCTGACGAATGACAGAACATTCATATATGTCCAGAATGGGTCGAGGTAAGTTTGCATCTCGAGCGGAGGTGTAAGCCATGGCATGGCCAATGGCTTCAATGACTGATTGAGATTGGGGCAGAATAAGGGAATCGAAGGATTCGCCTCGATGATCACCAACAGAGCGTAACAGTTCCCTGTTCTCTTCGATCAGTCCCCATGCATGTTGCGCGAGGATAGAGCTGGTGGGAGAAGGCATTGGAATGGTATATCGCTCTAGCAGTAACTCGGAAAACAGCCGGATGCAGATCGTCAAAATATCCCCTTCGGCGATGATGACACCCTTACCATCGTTCTGGTAAGGTCAGAAGTCAACATACAGGACGCGGCAAGCAGCGAGGTAGAGTCATACCTCGATCTTCGCCATATAATTATGTTCAAAAGTGCCTTGAGCTCCGCAACGTTCTGCCATCTCTGGCGCGCAACGCTGGAAATGTCGACATATTGTAGTTTTCACGATGACTGACAATGCGTGCCGGACACGAGGATCTGTGTTGTCCGCCATGGCGAACTTGATTAAGCGAAGGTACCAGTTGTCCATGACCATCGCGACCGCGGTGGAATTGAGCACTGGCCATTGCTGGGTACGGAACGAAATGATTGGAATATTGGATTTCTTTCCGACAATAGTTCTGTGCATGGAGTAACGACCACCAATAAAAGCGGTCGCCTTCAATGCATTAATCCAAGGCGCAGGGACAGCCATTGTGCCGAGTGAGACTCGCCAGACCTGATATGTAATGAGAAACAAGCTTCGAAAGTGAGTAGGTCAATTCACCTCATCCCACCATGCCTCTAGTGGCCGCTTCGGAAGTGCAAGGTCTGTGACGTCCGACGCGACAATGGCGGTCAGGGGAAGCAGGACATTATCGAACTCAGTGATAGAATAATCAAGTGGGTTGGTGCCACTGCGATTGGGCAGCCGAGTTGAAATCACCCCGCGACACATCTCGTACTCGTTGCAGATTGGCACAATAAAGAATCGTGCACCCCGATCTTGACCGTCCACAATCAGTTTCGCGTTGACCAGAGCAATTTTTGGGATTCCAGAAACAGGAGTGGCTGTTGACATGAATCTACAATGTGGCAGTCAGATGGTTTGACTGATACGAGAGACACTCGGAGTTGGCCTACTTAGTAGCCTCCTCACGGGGTGTGTTCAGAATGAAACCATCCCGAGTCTTTGTAGCGGTGGTCTCAATGTTGAAGGCGTCCAAGCCGTGACCACGCTCAGTGAGCAGGTAAATGCCAACAGTGTCAAACCTCAAAAGTCTATCGACTAACGGGAGCAGATCTGGTCGCCTTCGGAGATGTTGTGTAAGAGTACCGATCGTGAGGTTTATATGGCCTGCAAGGATAGTAGCCATAGCTATGTCCAAGGAACAGATAGGGTCTGTCACCAGACTCCAGAATTTCGGAGAGCAGTGTTCTACATCTGTCGCGGTCAGGCCTGTGCTTTCAAAACTCGGTTAGGTATTTGCAAAAAAGACAAGGCTAAAAAAGTTGTACTAACGATACGTTTGAACCACTAGCCTAGCGCGTTTGTATGCAAGAGAAACACTCTCATCCTTTGAGAGATGTTCGTTTCTAATCTTGAAGAGGGGGTGTTCGTATAACTTGTTGGAGCGCATTTTGACTAGAGTGAACCAGAGCTTGTTGAGCAGCGCGTATGTAATGTATATAGCGTGGCTAGAGCAAGACCTCCGTATACGATTTTTGAAGGGGGAGGAAAGGAAGAAAATGAACAAGGATGACAGTTTTTTATATCCTAGAAAGAGCGTTAGCTTACCCATTGAACGTGGATCTCAAAATTCAGTCAAGAGGCGTGTTGTGACCCTACACAGGGAAGCTAATCGAAAGTTGAAACGTTGAAACTGGTATTGCGCTCCGAATGAATTGTCCAGTACTTTAATTACGATTGGGCGTAGTCTTTTTCAAGGAGCGCCATTGAGTCAAGGCTATCACCAAACGGGTAGAATGGGTAAACATGGAACTCGAGAGGTTTGCAGAGAGAGAAGTTTCCGATCCTCGTTACTCTGTTCTCATCTCGTGAAGTGTAAGTCTGGAAACTTGAGAGCATTCGTTCAGGTTGAAAGTTATCGACTCGGACCAGCTTGGACCCAATGCTCGCAGTTGTAGCTGGGATTCTTCATATAAGTATTTCTCGGGAATTTGCCACTACCTCAAAATCCAATCAAGATTATTCGTTTTGTGCCCTTGGCGGGTCAGGCAACTGAATGAATTGAAGGTATTCTGTTCCCGTTCTCTACCAGATGGTTGTGCCTCGAGGCTCGCAAGGATAAACTCCCTGTTGGACTTTGAGACGTAAGAAGTGCAACGGGAATCCGGATGGAATCTTGGCATATCTTGCTAATGAAGTGGGAACGAATGGCCGTCCAAGTTGAGCCACGAGTTTATCATAGTCAAGCATAGATCTGGCATAGATACCGCTGGATGGAGAATCAACGGAAGAGAGACTGAGCGGGGGAGTTGAAGGACATAGGAGAGAGGTCGAGAGCAGTTTAATTCATAAGTCACATCGTGACGCGTGACAATCAGCCGACTATCCGCGATGGCAGTGATCCGAGCCCGAAGTACATTCTATAAACGCGTCTTACATTCGGACCACGATGTCCTCAAAAGACAAGGATGGCCATGTTGGGCACCTTGTCCTAAAAGCCTCTACCATTGCTCGTGCTCACACTATCCTTGCTTATACTGCTTTCGCCTCTGCCCTTGCTCTCGGGCTTCTGCTTCATTACAAGAAGATCGTTAAGAATGGAGTAGCTGGATATCCCGAAGAATGGTTCCCTTCTGTATCGGCTACGTACGCCAAGAGTCCCGTATTTCCGAGGTTGGCACTCAAACGAATATAGGATTGGCGATTGGTATCCAGAGAGGAACGTGTTCCAAATCTTGATTGCATTAACTTCTGGTTCGTGCGTGTTCGACGCGTTTTCAAGGCGCATCACCTAACTACGTTCTCTTTTTGGATACAGGCCCGCGACTTGCACTTGTATCACTACTGTACCACCTTCAACGCTCTCAAGAAACATCACTTCCGGGCATTGTATTCACCTCAGGCATCGTTCGTACACTAAGTTGTGGAGGATGGGTCTACATTACATCAAGTGATGACCATGATATTCACGACGTGTTCATGATCACTTATATAGTGCTCAATCTACCCTGGATGATTGGTGGGATATATGCTACTTCTCATAAATGTCCAAGCGTTCGCAAAAAACGGTGTGTGCCTATTCTGCATTCCAAGCTCGAATGCTGAGCGCAATGTCTTGGATAAGATCAATCATCGCGTCTGGGTAAGTGTCAACGATAGTGGTGATAGATTTCATACTCAAAAGCTAGCTAGATTTTTCCTTTCTATCGTACCACTTGTGTACTTCTTCATCCAGCATAAAGTCTATCGGGTCCCTGGAGGTGTGTAGGAACAACGATCTCTATTCTGTTTTTCGCTCATACTCTCTCCAGCTTACACACATTATAGCTTCTTCGAGTGGGGCTTGATTTTTCTTGATGTCCTGTATGACGCTTGTGCTGAGGAAGAGTTTCGACTCAACGACTTGCACGTGAGTTTAAGCAGAGATGTCTCTTCTCATAAGCCGCAACAATATATCGTTTGATTCATCGAAAGGTCGCCATTGGAACCTCGAAAGCCCTGAATGGTAGTGTTGCTCCTACGTGAGTCCATATCACATTGTACAAAGTATTCGGTCATTTGACGTTGCGTAGGCAAGTAAAGTACATCCACATTGGAAGTTCTCCCCCACGCCAAAGCAGATCAGAATCTCCAAAACTGAAAAGCACAACGGCTCCGGCTCAGAATTGGAGCCTAACGTCGACGAACTTGCTTTCCTCCTATCGTCCGTATATCAGTTTCACGTTCGATATCTATTTATGTATGTGTTACATGATTCTCCTCTCGTCCTGTTGTTTACACCTGCGCCCCTCAGCATATATTTTCTGGTCTATTTTCACGTCACTTATCCCGACATTGTTTTACTTTTCCGTTTGGGAACTTGCGATTGCTGGATCGGAATTGGCGTTGTTTTCGACTCTTTCTCCGATATGGCTTTCTATACCCCCAATGTTAAGCTGGGTCCGCACACGAGGGGGACAGACAACAATGCAGTTACTTTCGTTCGCCGGTGTCGCAGCATATACTCTCCAATCGCCTCTCCATCGTCTATTCCTCGTAGCATTCGCCACCTCAGCTGCAATGATACCCCAGGTAGTGAATTGGACTGATGACCCTTCCTATCAATCCATAGGTAAGACCTCACGTTTGCCTCGACTCTGACTCGTTTCTCAAGTTTTTCCTGTAGTCACTGCTCTGGGTCTTATGCTATCATCTCTGTCCAAGCATATCAATCATTCCAACAATCCTAGTATGGTCCACTTTCCCATTCATGCAAACTAGCTCAATGATTTCATTCCTAGTTTGGCCGTTCATTGACGAAAGGTCTGGGGCCATAATAAAGAATGCTTGGTTTTAGGACTGCTCGCCTTATGTGAATTCTTCACTAGACCGGACGAAAGAGCACGAACTCCTCTCCCTGATGAAGATAAAGATGGCTCTTCGGACTCTGAACCTGCTACTCATTGGCTTGTAGGAGCGCTACCGTTAGGAAGTTTCATCTTCATCCTCCATTCCCTACTCTCAGATCCCAGTACCCTTATAGCTTGGTCATGGACCGGATATGAAGATAGACATCCTCGAGGGCCACTTCCTCATCTTCATGGATCACTTACTCTCCTCTGCCAGTCTATAGGCCTACTCCTTGTTATATATGCACTCAGAAGCTCAAAAACGCACCTCTTGGCTTCCCCACTATGGTTTGCATTTGGATGTGCAAGCTCTTATGCGATGTACACCTTCAGAAACTGGCCTGGATACTTCGGAGGATTAGGTCTAGCTATTTTCACGATGGGATCCTTCCCTGCAATACTTCATAATGCGAGCTCTACTCGTGCTATAGCCAAAACAACATTCACCGCGATGCTAGTGTATTGTTTGCTCGCTCTTGCAAGCGTTTGGACGGTCGCATACGCCTTCGTTCCGGGAGGCGTGTACTTACGAGAACGGACTGATCTGTAGGTAGCTCTCGTTGGTCACTGAAACTGAAAGCCGCTTGATCATCAATTATTGGGAAATAGGGTCCTCGTAGCTCAAATGGCTTGTCTGGCTTTGGCGTTCAACTGGCCAGCGCTAGGGCCTAGGTTGACAAGCGCAAACACTATATCAAGCACTGTTGTTTCGTGTGCGCGTAACACAGTGACACTGTTCTTCATCCTCGGTGTCTTGGCTTCGCTTTACAGATTCCCCACTGCACCGATCCAACCCTTCAGACCAGGCCAAAGAATGTTACGCGCAGGAATCTGGACGATACATTTTGGGATTGATAATGAGGGTAGAGACAGTCAGCGTCGAGTAATGAATCTAATAAGGTACGCTCCTTCGACTGTATGGAATCATTATAGTCAGATTCAAGACTGGGACTATCTCAGAGACATGGAACTCGACGTTGTTGGACTGCTCGAGACTGATTTGCATGTCAGTAGCGTATTTGTTCACATCCACTGGTTCCTGACTAACGCTAATCATGCAGCGCATTGTTTACGGAAATCGTGATCTGTGAGGCTCCCCTCAAATGTTGTATTTACTGATGCCTTATGCATTGCTCAGAACTAGAGTTATCATTGAAGAAATGGGCTATGTAAGTAGAACTCCATTCCGGCACTACGTGGATGCTCATGACTTCTCCAGTACGTCGACCTTGGGCCAGGACCTAACTCCCATACATGGGGTGCTGTGCTTCTCTCTAAGGTCAGTGGAAAATTCTTCAACCGCTGAGACTTTCCTCAGCCATTTTGTCAAACCAGTTCCCGATAATTAACTCCACGCATCACCTCTTACCGTCGCCTCATGGGGAGCTTGCGCCTGCAATAGAAGCTGTCTTGGACGTGTATGGCACAGCCGTCACGGTTGTAGTTTCGCACAATGGTCAAGGTATGAATTGCTAGTCTTTAACATTGATTTCGATCCACAAGAAAAAAATATAGAGGAAGATCCTTTGGATCGTGAATTGCAAAGCAAAGAATTGGCAAGAATAATGTCAGAAGCCTATCCGAGACCAGTCATCTTTCTTGGATACGTGGTGACCCGCCCTCATGCCCTTCGACGTAAGTGCAATTGTTGACACTCGCTTCATCAGAAATGCTCAATGGGTTGTACATAGCTAATCCTTACCAGATCCTCATAGAGGCAAGCCGGAGATATACAGAAAAACGCATATGCTGATCTCCCGTTGAATAGGATGGCAATGTCCACGATGTCGATCAGGATGATGATGACAGATGGTGTGGTAAGTACTACTCAGTTCCTCCTTTCTCTTCTACAGGGTTCATCATTGAGCAGAATATATCCTATACCGCGGCCTGTACCGAACTTCGTATGCGAGAATATCGCGAAGCTCTGTCACAGACACAGAGCTGCAAGTAGCACAGTTCGTCCTCCCAAGGCATGGTAGAGGTGTCACAAATGAAACTGAAGCCGCGAGATATCTGAGGTCGCGTAAAGAAGAGCTACCACCAGAACATGTGAGTCGATTGACCAAAATTCATTCTTGACTCCTGCATGTTTACTCTGATATCTCAGTGGTTCCCTATGGCATACTACGGAAATCAAAGATGGGGTGGAGTCAACGGTCATTTCTACCATGTATTCAACACGGTCAGTGTTAATGAGGGTTTTGATGTTTCGACATTCTATAACAATGAACTTTTCCAGCCACTGTACTACGCTTTGCCGGACGATGCTGAGATTTGAGATCGGCTTCGGAGTGAATATTTCCGCAAAATGCTTGTACTTGTGCATGTATAAGCAGTGTACCAGTAGGTACCAGTGTTGTACTCTTTACATTTGTGTTCTGCATTGCTGTCGTCCTCACTACACGTTCAACACTTTTTTTCTCGCCCCTCGTGAATCCAGTGAGGCTCGAGGCACAGCTAAGATAAATATGTGTGTCCGCTCCATAAATGATTGGAGTCTGGATGCACAATGTGTTGCTTAATGATATATGAACTTTGTTGGATCCAGTGCAATACAGCTTCTGAGCTGTACATTTTGTATAGCTGGTATGGTATAATTCGATCTACGTCCATAGAAGGAGATGATGAGTACTAGGCGCGCGCTTGATTCTGCTATATCAATAATCATTTCACTAAGGTTCCCAAATCGTTTCTTCGGTCCCCCCATCTTCTTCACATAGTTATCCTTATCTATTTCTCTCCCTCGACGAGTATACCCTTCCCCCTCATCGATCGAAATAATATTTAACGAAGATGAGCGACTCCGACAGGTATTTCTTTTCGCTTGACGTCACTCGCCGAAAGGATTATAGATTCTTACTCTGCCACTTTCCCAACTTAGACCCAGAGATATAGGGTTACCTGAGTCTGCCGCAACCAGTGTCGTATCTGCCTCGACTGTTGAGCCAGCGAGCACCGTCACATCTGCCTCGACTGTCGAACCTGCCTCCAATGTCCAGTCCGCTGATACCGTCAGACCAGCGTCGGACGTCGAGTCTGCAGACACTGTGAAGCTCTCTGAAATCAGCGCAAGCACGGTGGAGCCAGCATCTACTGTCAAATCGGCTGGAGAGATTGGTAGTGCAGATGTAACGAGCAAAGAAAGTGACGATGAAGAAGAAGAAGAAGAAGAAGGCGAATGGGACTCAGATAGTATGCCCATTAAACCAAAGTATGTTACTACTGTCATGACCGTGATCATTAGAGAGGGATACTTACGGCCCTCTCCTACTAGCATGCGTCCCCGAGGAGGAGTGAAAGTTCCCGTATCAGGCGGCGGCGGGAAGAAATGAAGTTTAGATAGTAGATACTGAAGGACTCAGTGGACTGATCATACGATGATAATATCTTTCAACGCCGTTTCGAACGGTGCTAGCTATTTTATCATACTTTATCAAAAGAAGTAGGACTTGACCTTATGATATGCTACCGACTCGCACGGATTTGCAGATGCCCTCCATCATATTGTCTTGAAGTTCACGAAGATAAATTTGTTTCTGAAATGACACGGACAGAGCAACACATCCCAAAAATTGTGAGAGATCAGGACAATTTACTAGTAGCTAGCGTTTCAACCATCGTTCCTTTTCCGCAACCAAAGGGTGAAAATCGAGAAAGAGTAAATGTACATGATATATGGGTTTTTGAATACGAGCAGATACGAAAGCAACAACATAAACCCAGATATGAAATGAATTGCTCATGGAGGCGCTTGAGTAGCATAACCCGCTGGTCGCGGTGGCGAAGTGTGCTTTCAAAGAAGGCGTTAGAAATCGTATGGTCCCAGAAAGTAGATTGAAACGTACTCCATGACCCGTCCAAACGGCATGTTGTGGAGGAGGGGGAGGTATGGAGCCACTGTGAGGAGGAGGATGGTGAACTGGATATGTGCCATTCCCCACACCATGGTTCAACTGTGACGGGTGCTGTTGAGCAGATGGTGGCGGTCCACCTGTAAAAATTGTGCTAAGCAAAACAGGCTCGGCTCGATTGAATAACACGTACCTGGGTGATATGCACCCGGAGGAGGGTTCAAAGACACATACGTGCCACCCACTGGAGGAGATAGCTGTTGGATCCCTCTCTCTTCGTTCATGTACATATCTGGAGCGCCTTGTTGTCCTCCATGCGCACGGGCTTGGACTGCCACTGCAGCAAGGAGCGAATTCGTCGATCCATTACTCGAAGAGACAGGGACGGAAGAACTAGAGGTGATGGACCTAGACAGACGAGGAGGTTGAGGGGGACTAGACCCATTGGGAGCATGAGATCCGCCAGCGGAAGATGGAGGGGCATCGTCAGGATGGACAGGTACGCCGTCTGCGTAGAAAGGATAGAAGAGACTTTGAAGCACCTCGATAGTCGGAAGATTGGATTGCTGCATCCCGGAGCTACGTGTTGAAGTAGCGGATGGGGGTCCGGTCGGTGCACCAGAAGGTGCGACTTTAGACGGTTGTTTGTCGTTTGACCCGTTGACGGAATGAGAACCAAATATGGGCGTTTGGTTGTATGGATATTGTGGGTGCGGGTACGAGTTGCTATTAGGATGTGTGGGACTCGAGGCGGAAATCGGAGGAGGAGGGAAAGTGTAGGCGGGCACTCCCGTGGGTCCACCCGCTGAAGGATATGTTGGCGGATATGCAGCTTGCAACGTAGGTGTGGTTTGCTGACTCTTGCTAGTGGGACTCCCGGCATTCTCAGCCCAACTAGATTCCCCCCATGTTGCAGACGACGAAACAGGCGTATTGCTCGTATTCTTATCCCGAGGACTCGTAGCCTCCTCCATCCACTCCGGCTCAGGTATCAACAATGGTTGACCAACCGGCCCCTGTCGTCCAATCCCCGCAATCATCCGACTTTCTCCGTTCTGCCTACGTTCGTTGATACCATTCGAACCCCGTTTGTCTGATTCATCAGGCGCTCCAATTCCACGGAGTCCTGCTTCGGAGAATGAAGACTCCATGACTTCTTCTGCCAGTTTTGCAATCAGCGGATTCGTTCCCCCGCTCGAGCCAGGTCCTGTTTCCCATCGCCAACGGAACCTTGGGAGCATGTCTAGGGCTAGCCAGACGTCTTCCATCAGGATCCTTACCGCGCTGTGTCTTCCCTCTTCACGGTCGCTTCCGTCTCCATCGCTCAGTCCGGGTATTCCTTCGTCGCATTTGCTGACCCTGCCGTAAAGTATAACCATGGCAGCGATGTGCAACGGGATCGGGCTGGTGAAGAAGCCTACTTCTGGATAACGCACGAGGACGGTATGGATCGCGATAACGTTGTGGGCTTGGATAATAGCATCGACAAGAGCCTTCTTGCGCTCTGCGTATCCCAACTCCTTAGAGCTAAACAACGCACGGAGAAGCAGGATACGTGAGATGGCAATCTTGAGAAGCGTCAATCCAGTAGATTCATCAAGATTTGCCAACAGAGCGTGCCGGGCAGAGGTAGACCAAGTGCCAGTCCCAGTGAAATAATGCTGGTAAGCCGCTGGAAGCGAACGGCGAAAGAGGTTGATCGATTTAATGATACGAGTGGCGTTGCGAAGAAGAGATTCTCCAGATTGTCTTGTGGGACTGTACAAAGATATGATGATATCAGCTTGAATCTCTGCAATCGGAGCCGAAAGCACAAAGTGTTCGGTTATCTGGTCATTCATCGCATGGTGGGACGTGTTGGAAGGTCGGGGAGTGTTCGAGTCGCTGGGAGCGATCGCCAGAGGCCTTCCCAGTAGAATGCTGGTTCCTCGATCATGTACGAGCACGATAGACCAGAGCCGGATACGAAGGGCACATTCTTGTGCTGAAAACGTGGATACATCTTCGTAGGCGGCCTCGTCGTTTTCTGTCGTCGTAGGCGACTGAGGCAGATTTTTAGGTCTGGGCATTGTTTGTGTTGTCGGATCATGGTGTAAACCCAGTTCGATGGCTAGACGCACGATGGAGCCTACAAGGCGCCAGAGTGTGCGACCTTGACGCTAAGAAAGATAAAACTGTTAGCATATGGCGGCAGAAGAGAGTGAGCGTTTACCTCCGCGTAAAGATACCAATGCAGCAAAATCAATGCTTGGAGACTGCTCAGCGTCACTCGAAGCTCAGACTTGATCGCTAGCGCGCGATAGAAGAATTCATCGTGAGCCGGCCAGTCCGGTGGGAGGTGAGGTATACCTCCATCTGATGCATTTGGGGCAGACTTGGCCGCTCTCTTTCCTTTCGCCGATCTCGACGAAGGAGATAAGGGACCTTCGTCGCTCCCGTGTTCGCCAACGTTGTCACTATTGGAAACTTCGCCTTGGTATCCACTTCTGTTAAGCTCGCTCAAGGTTCCAAGTGCGAGCACGAGATATAGAGAACATATAAATCCAGGATCAAACACAGGCCTAGGGGAGCCTTCGTCGTAGAGTTGGTTGAGCGATTCAATAAACTGGTTCCGGAAAAAGACAGGTCGATGAGGATTGAGACGATCGAAATAAACATCAACGATGCCTCGAAGTGTTTTTCTGTCGTTGGGTATCCAAATGTCCATCGAGGCAGCAGATGAATAATGTGAAGAACGGAAGACAGAAACGACACGCCATTTCGCAGTGTCCCTCGGGGCTGGTTCGAGTTGGACCACACGGTCACGACCAGAGTCCAAACCTGAAGAACCCACAGCCAGATCTTCCTCTGCTAAACGTTCGACAGCAGCGGAAGGGGTGGCAGTGAGAGGCACGTTACTGCTGTTGTATACAACCGGAGGAGGAGGATATTGGTACAATGGAGCTGGCGAAGTAGAAGCATCATTGACGATGTACGGAGCGACACCGAATGATTTGGCAAGGGCATGTGTTGAAGACATGTCATTTGATTTGGGATCCTGACCGGGAATGGTCACGGCAGGCTGAGCCGAGGGGACTGGAAGCGAAGACACGTGGAAGGGAGATTGGACAGGATAGAGCGTATATGGAGGATACTGGTAATATCCAACACCTGCAGGAGGAGGAGGAGGAGGAGGGTAATAACCAGGTGGCGGAGGAGGAGCTGGAGTCATCATTGGAGCTGGCTGAGGACTGCTTGTTGGAGGAGGAAGATTCTGAATTGGCTGCAGAGCAGAAATATCGATACCTTCTCTGGCACAGATATCGTTGATAGTTTGCAGACTAAAGCCTTGTATGTGACGCTTGAGCAGAGCGTCGCATTGAGAAACGATTTGCTCCAGACGTTCAGTATGGTCCCTGGCGATAGTTGTCTGTCTATGGCGGTCTTCTTGGTTGCAAGCGACGCCAGCGGTGACACAGGCAGTACATCGAGGATGTTTAGAGTCGCACTAGATGAAAAAGACATAAGCGATATGGTTCATATGGTTCGGGCGTTGCCGACGACGGATGCGCCCGTGGTGTGGTATTAATCCTTCGCAAATTCCCGATTTTTTTCTTTTGAACTTTGGTAAACTCACCTTGATCTTCTTCCCTCTACATCTTGTACAAGCTTCGTGTGATCTCCTCAACCTTCGTGGCTCACTGGGCTCTCCATCGTTCTTCCTTCTTCGTTTCGCCACAGGTCCGTTGACCGGAACACTACCGTTACTTTCCATTGTGTCCATCATAAGAGTTCCACCGTGGTCGTCCATAGAGGTCGAATTGCGTTCAATGTTTAAACGGAAGAAGAGAAAGTTATCGATTGTCTTTTGCTCATCAACAACAATTTCCCTCCAGGTGGTATCGGAGTTTTAAAATTACCAATCATCTACAGCGCAAATGGAGCGCTCAACATTCGAGCTTTCTATCTCCTCTCATCCACTCATTACTCGGAATAACGCTCTCAACTTGTGCTATTTTGCCAACTTACGGCTTGAAATCAACCATCTGACTCTTCAGGCCCACACAACACCACTGCCTCGTTGTGTATCATATACAATACCACTTTTCAATTATGGTTTCCGCTACAACATCATGATATCTTCTGCTGCAGTCTACATGTTGCATTCCGGTTGTATGCTCCGACACTTTGTCGGTATGTTCGAATGGCCAGAGAGATCAACATATGTTTTCAGCTACTGTATGTCCTGTAGAATGTACAGCATCCTGAATTGTTATCCATGATACCATTGATACGGTCTTGGAACCAGGAAGTGTGAATCGAACACACGATCACTCTCAAGATAACGTCCACTGTTCGTATCTTTCCCAAGACTCCAACGTCAACCTTGAGCTTGAACGATGAGTTTCTGCGACGATTGCTTCAAAGGTCTTCTCTATCGATGAGCTATCACTGTCGCAGCCTGAAGCTAACCTCTTCTATAATAAAGGTGTCACTCATGAAGGTACTCCAAAAGGTACATACCGAACGTCGTTATCTTTCAATTATCCTCTGATGATCTACCACCATCTCCTCCCGTGTTCCGTCAATCGCTTTGCATTATCATTATGATCATCGTTATCTTTTCAATGCATTGAAATGCTCCAGGCAAATGGGAAAAGATAGGCCAGATCGACTGCTACGTTGGTATTCCATCCGACGACAGCTACCCAAAGGACAAGGCGCTTTTGTTCCTCTCTGATGTCTTTGGGATGCAGTTGATCAATAATCAGGTATGTAACCTTGTCTTTCTGGCTTGCCGTCCACGTCCTGACTTACGAGATCCAACCTTGTGCTCGTGAACTTGAAAAAAGCTTCTCGTAGATGATTTCGCAGCGAACGGAATCTTAGTCGGTATCGTTGGAATCATCTGTGAAGCTCAGGCTGTCCCTCAAGCTCATACCTTACACATTTAGACCTACGGAGTGGACTATTTCTTTGGAGATCCATTCCCTGCGGATGCGATGTCTTCTGAAGTATGTGATATGCCCTCATTTTTAAAATCCATTGACTCAAGCTTTTCGATCCCCTTCATCGCTTCAACCCCGACTCGACGCGTCAAACTAAATCGGTACTCTGCCATACCCTATGTTACAACGTCCTTCAATCTTCTTCTTCGGATTCCAGAGCACATTCGATCGGGAGGAATGGCGAGGCAGACATGGATATGAGCGTACTCGACCTGCCGTAGATGCTGTGATCGCAGCTTTGAAGGAGAAGGGAATCACTTCTTTCGGTACTACTGGGTATTGTTTCGGAGGTGAGATACTGCCTGTCATCGTTTCTTTCTCGGTTTTCGATGCCACACTGAATCATATACCCTTTTACATCCGAAAGCTGCATACGCCGTGCCTCTTGCCATTGAGAATATCACTCAAGTCACCGCTGTATCTCATCCTTCGCGCCTCAAGATTCCAGAGGACCTCGAGGTACGTTTGTCTCCGTATTCCTCTCCATATCCATCATCCTGATTCTTGATTCCATGATCCTCTCTCCTCCATCACATCATTCACCTGCATACATTCATCCTGCATCATCGGCATGACTATGGCATACAAACACACGACACACACCATGACAGAAATACCTCTCCATATCCAAAGCCCCCTTCCTCATCAACTCATGCGAAGAAGACGCCGCGTTCCCTATCGACGCCCAGGCTAAAGCTGACGAGATTCTTGGGGATGGAAAGTTCGCTCCGGGGTATGAGAGGGAGTATTTCCCGGGATGTAAACATGGGTTTGCGGTTCGTGGGGATATGAGCGATCCGAGGGTGAAAGCTGGGAAGGAGGGTGCGTTTAAGGCTACGGTGGAGTGGATGAAGAAGTATCTGTGAGGATCGTGACGGTGTGTAGGACTTCGAGTACGAGGAGTCTGATGTCGATGAGGAACGTTGAACGTTGAACGTTACTAACAATTTGTCATGTCACACCATACCAAGTATCAGGTTGAAGCCAGATCATATTGCCTGTTATTGTGAATACATCATACTCGTTTCATTCTAAGAGTATGCACAGGAATAAATACTCATTCGTGAACTATGGACATAGATGTCATGCCCAAGTAAAGCACTCCAATCCCTTCAAAACTCAGAACCTGAAAACACGAGACCGCTTCACAGCTGAGGCTCCGGTGTCGTTAGAAGCATGCGTCATCGTTGTGACATTCGTTGCATTCGATGCTGAGGAAGGTTGAGCTGCCACGCTACTGGCAGTAGCAGTCAAGTTGATCGAGCTTGAGATTTGCGATGACACAGCTGCAGAAGATGGTTGGTTTTGAGCGCTTCCACTAGTTGCCACAGGAACCGCAGATGAGACAGTTGCAGCAGCGGACGATGAGGCCGGTGCAGCAGGTGCAGCAACAGAGGATGAGGCCGATGCAGCAGCAGATGATGACGCAGAAGGCGCCTTGACGCTGACACTCGGACTGATGACCGCCGATACAGAGGAAGAGATGACAACGGAAGAGGCAGCCTGAGTAGCAGACGCTGAGGGAGCTGAAGGTCGGATCTGAACACTGGCGGTGCTTGCCGACGAAGCGTCAGAGGATACATGAGCGGCGGTAGTACTGGCAGCAGAGAACGTGGATGAGACGGCGGCGGGAACCAATGTGCCGGAAGTTGTACAGGCGCCATCGTCTGTCCAGTCACCGGCAGCTCCTAGTAAGGTGAGATATCAGAATGACAAAAAATGGCCCAGGATATCGTATTTTAGCTATGCGTACCTCCAGGAACATCTGGATACAGGGGTTAGTCAGTTAACAGTCAAATCATGCAAACATAGCACGCACCCGCTTCAGACCAGTATTTGGCGGTCCATAAATGACCGCTGAACGTCAAGAATCAAATCAATATCTCGACTCTGATCAAATAAGTTTGGTGCACGCACTTATAAGTGACCTGTGATCCTCCCTCATATGCTACTGTCGATACCCATGCAGCAACTCCTGCACAATCACCGTTGGTGGCAACGCTGCTTGTACTGACACTGCTTGTACTACTGACACTGCTCGAAGTTGTCGTCGACCGGGTTGTCGTCGTTCCAACGGTAGTGGTTGGAGCACTAGAACCTCCGAGGAGAGCCGACTTCACTGCCTCATCGTAGCGGCCATTTGCTTTGTGAGAATAATTAGTATTGAATCTGAAGTATGAGGTCATGAGACTCACCATAAGCTTGACTGATATCCCACTAGAGTAGCATAGAAACAGATTCAGCAATCATATCTCAAGGCAGTCGGGCAGCACGGGCAGATGACACACCAGCATAGCGCCACCGAAGGACGAGAATGTGGCCTTGGTCGTTTGAAGGATAGATCCAAGTGTGGAGGCATCAACGAAACCATTCGACGCTGCCGTAGACGATGCTGGAGCTCCAATATATACTTTTACGTCGGGATTAGGGGAGACAGTCTTGGCCCAGTTGTCCCTATCGGATCTCGGTGAGAGGGAGTTACGATGACTATTAGTACCATTCACATACCATTCATCAAAGTCCCAATCCTGTCTCATCGTGTATGAGTATTGAGTTTATATTGACTCTGAATAGTACTCACGCCAGGTACGTTGAAGTTGGACACCTCACAGAAGTTGTTGTAGAACTATATCCAGAATAAGAACGACGACGAGTCTAATGCCAGCAGTGTGTAATCACCTGGACATAAACAGCATCGAATCCAACAGCATTCAAGACCGTGTCAAGATCTGGACCATGATCAATTATCAGAAGATGCGAAAAAAAGAGATTTGACGCACTAGCATCTGGGAAACTGTCGATTGCTTGGGTTTAGTACATATGAATCGAATGAACAGTCGGAAGAATTGGCATACGGGCATTGAGGCGCTGCAGTAATGTAATACCTATCGCGCGCGAAGATCAGTAGAAGATTCAAAGCAATGGGTACAACTTCACTCACGGTTTGCTGGCACCCTCTGCAAGCGTTCTAATTCTGGTAACAAACGAGGCAAAGTTTGCGGTCCCTCCACCTTCAATATCTAGGTCGAGCCTTCAAAATCGAATATGTTCAATATCACCATCCACAGTATAATGCCTTAAAGCACTGTACCCGTCTAGAACCTGGCCGAAAAACGTATCAGAATGATGTCTCTGTCCCACCATGAAGAAAACTCACAGCGTCACCGAATGGTCGCGTAGTAGACGTTCCTCCCAAGAATAGATCCCAAATCAGGTCCGCAAAGTCCTCGGCCTGAGATTCCGAGGTGAAAGTGTCCGCACCAGTTGCTCCACCTAGACTGAGCGTGATGATCTTGCCAGCGGCCTGGCACGTTTGGATATCGCTAGCCATGAATTGACAGTTGGCCAAATCGCTTCCAGGAAAGACGGCGTCGTCTACATCGTTGCAGGTCTAAATTTTGAAGGGTTAGCTAAGCATTGCAGACACGAGATACAAGGGTATGCATACATTGGCGAAGTTGATTTCCGGTAAATCTCCTATGCCAAAGAAAACATCCAGAAACGCCAATGGGAAAACATCGACAATATCGTCCTAACAGTATATAGATCATGATATCAGTATGATTGATCAAAATTTGAAAGCTAGCTGACCTGGCAGTAATGGGCCAAATTTGTTTGCCAATTCGCAGTGTCAGATGTATGTGTCGCTCCGTATGAGTTTTGACCCCAGTAGCTGCAAGACTATGAATGACTCTGGCGCGATGTACAAAACATGGGTGATAGTTACGCGACAAGCTGGGTTGAACGAACATTCAGCCGAGATAAAGCTCATGAGCGATATTGAACTCACATTGGTGTTGCCAGTAGGATTAAAAGCCGCCGAGGCGACAGACGCGGAGAGCAATAAAGCAACAGAAGTCCAAGCCGCAGAGATCATCGTTAGGACGCTTTATCAAGCACACAGAAGGGAAGGAGTGCTAGATATCATCTAACCAATAGACATGCCTTTTATACCTTCAATAAAGAATGAACATGGCAAATCCGCCATGAAAACACCAAAAGGGTGCACACAGGAAGACCTGGCTGAATGGCGCATGCGGTTGCCAAATCATCGTTAAAACTCAAACCTTGGGAATGAAGAAAAGAAGCACATCGGAGTCATGAACAGCAGATCGGGTAAACGCACGATCGCGCATGGTGATAACGCATAAGAGTGAAATGCAGAAGCCTGTTTTTGGTCACTCAAAATCAATCCGAGACTGTTCCTGTTCAGGCGTCCCGTAGTATCAGGAGGGATACTAGGATAGTCCCCATTCTGTTCAGATAGTGCTATTCCCGGAGTGGTCAATGAAACTCAAGGGAAGAAGGATTTCGTAACTGGACAGGCGATAACGTTCAAAGAAACTGAGCAGACAACGCAAGGCAGGCGAATGGATTCTGCTTTCGATGTTTTGTAGCCAAACTTCCAAAGGGGACCTAAGGTATCGTTCCGTAGACCCGTCCAATTCAGCAGATTCAGGCAGAAGCCATGTGCATTATCACAATGTATATCTATGCCACGTCAGCGTTACAAAAAAACTGGAGGAAACATAGGGAATTACAATTTGGGAAAAGCTCTTGTGACGTTCTGAGCCGTTTAAAACCGAAAAAGATTCGATGCGGGAGCGCATGGACTTGTGTAGTCTTGATAATTATGAGCCTGAGCGCATGAGCACAAGTGTGGAAAGGAATTTTGACTGACCCTCATGAATAGAGTGCCACATGTGTACTGGCAAAAACCAATCGACTCTACATCGCGGTTCACTGAAAACGGGAAATCACGTTCAAGTTTGTCAGTGTCTGCATGTGTTAATGATACGGGAAATTGCCGCCACAGGAAGACAGCTACGATGGCACGATCGCCGGTGGTTTATTACCATACAGTGGCTTTTGCCTTGTTTCTTCTGGTGTTCGATGTGAAGATGGACCACAAAAACTGCAATCTTGGGTGACACTTCATGAAACTTCGTCAAAGGTGAATGGAGACCTCGAGGCATATCTCTGAACCAATAAGATTGCGCGGGTTTTGATTTTGAGCATCGATCTAGGCCCTGGTAACAACGAAGGAAGCCATGCGTTTGCCAGTCATCCCAGATGCCACTGCAATGAACTATGTAAAATTTAGAGAATTGAGAAGGAGATATAGACTTTGTATTTTTCAAAGAACATCAGAATTTTCACATACGCGATATACTTTGTAATTTTGTAGACTTGGGGCCAGTGGGGAGGTGATAATCGGAATGACTCTCGCAGACATGCTTGCGTGCTCGTTTCACACTGTCAGTGTCACACCCAAAATTATGGGCTGTAGTCCAGTGAACGGATGATCCCGTTAGAGTTGTTTTATCGTATTTCGTGGCCAAATCAGCTTTGGAAGGTGCTGAAATTGCCCTCTGTGCCTTGGATTTTCTTGTGATCGGCCAGATTGGCTTGTGCCTCGTAAACGGTGATGATTGGATTTGACTTTCTCTGCGGAGCACCAGAGAAGCACGATGGATATCAGCGGGACTTCTTCTGCAACAGTGGTGTGACGTACCTCTGTCCAAGTACCCAAGAGACCGACATAATAGATGCGGACAGTCTCAGCGCCTTGAGAAGAGGGAAAGAATAACGTGAGTGAGGAGACATTTGGGAATTTTGCTGCCCTTTATTGACAAACATTCATATCATTTCAAAGTGTGTAAGAGATTCGACGACGTACTTCACTGCATACTCTCCCACTTCACGACCTTGAGCAACGTCAAACTCCTGAGTGGGTTTTCTGTCTGCCACATCTTGAAAGTCCAGATTGTCCTCATTGGCAAACTGCCGAGGTCATGTCTCAGTTGAAGGCATGACGACAAGCCTAGAGCTCGAGATACCAACCAACAAAACCTTCGACGGCGTCATATCAGCAGGGCCAGTCTTCAGCAGGATAGAGCGCAATTTGACGCTTCCAGTGAACGGTATGCGGATAATTCTAAAGGAAATGTGCAGTGAGCCACAATGAGCTGCCCTCAATCCTTTGCGTGGCAATACAATTGATCATCGGCATCCGATTCGACAAACTAAGTCCAGCGTCTCAGAGGAGAATAACCAACTATTCGAAAGACAATCACCTTTTCCTCGCTGGTCCGCTCATGCCAAGGTTTAATAACGTCTGAACCCTTGCAATTGTCATCCGCGTTGAGAGTCACAACGTTAGCGCGATCAATATACTGATAGAGATTATCTTGAGCTCCAGTGCTGAGCATGCCGTGATCATCGTGCTCATGGTCGTGCTCATGACTGCAGTCGTGGTCGTGGTGATGAGGCATTGAAAAGAGTAGAAAGGTGATTGACGCTCATAGGCGCTAAGAGGTCTTATTCAAACGCCAAATATACGCAAACAGCGAGTGGTGCCCACTGGTGACTGCACACTGCTTGAAAGCAGCAGTTGCCAGTGGGAGATTGGAAGGGCCCGACTCCTCTCATTGCTCGAAACCGCAGAGAAATACTCGTTACATTCTAGATACCTAAATAATTCCATTCTCTAAGCAAATACACAAATACCTTCCATATAGAGTTGAATGAAATAACCAACGACGAGCTACTCCTCTGAGACCCTTCGACTTGAACGATGGTCGACACCGTCAGTTTTCAGACCCTAGAATATGAAAAAGCGAGACCTCCTCATAGCCGGGGCCTCCGTGTTTTCCGTAGCGTTCGATGCTGCGGAAGGTTGAGCGCCGGCGACGCTTGCGCCAACCGAGTCCGAAGCTTGAACTGTTTGGTTTTGTCCGCTGGCAGCCACAGAAGTAGAAGGGACACTGGCACTTAAGGCAGGCAAAGGAGCCGCTGGCTCGATTTGAATTCCAACAGTACTCGATACTGGAGCGGTACCGGAAGAAACATTAGTAGCGGTAGTGCTGACAGCAGGCAATGTGGACGAAACCAAAGCGGGAATCAATGTGCCAGCAGTCGTGCAGGGACCATCGTCAGTCCAGTCACCGGCAACTCCTAGATTATATCGTGAGTGTATGAGCAAGGCACAAAATTTTTCATGCATACCTCCCGGGGCATCTGAGGGACAGGTTGTTAATTAAGTAACATGCAGTATTCGTCGAAGATCATGATACGCACCGGCTTCGGACCAGTATTTGGCCGACCACAAGTGACCGCTGAGCGACGAGAATCAGGCCACATCCTGGATGAAGGTGGTATGAGATGCTTACTTGTATGTGACTTTGGATCCTCCCACATAGGCCTTAGTTGACACCCAAGCTGAAACCCCTGCGCAGCTACCACCAGAGGGAACACTAGTCGTGGTACTGGTAGTCGTAGTCTTGGTAGTCTTAGTCGTCATTGTGGTGGTTGGCGCACTAGAACCTCCAGTGAGTGCCGATTTGACTGCCTTATCGTACCGTCCATTTGCTTGAAGGACAATTTGTACCTGACTCGTAGTCTTAGAGTTAAAACACTCACAGTAAGCTTGACTGACATCCCACTAGAATGAGATCTAGATAATCAGCATTCGTATTCATCGAACGACGAAGGGGAGCTAAATGACAGACCAGCATGGCGCCACCGAAAGACGAATATTCAGCCTTTGTCGCTTGGAGAATAGAACCGAGAGTAGCGGCGTTGACATATCCAGTTCCCGCCGCGGTAGACGATGCAGGAGCTCCAATGTAGACCTTGACATTGCGATTAGGAGAGAAAGTCTTGGCCCAGTTATCCCTTTTGAATCTCAGCAACTAGAAAAGCGAAAGGACACAGTCAAGCACTCACCATTCGGAGAAATCCCAGTCCTGTCGCATTGATCATGTATCAGTATTGGGCTCGCATCTTAGTATTGGATAGTACTCACGCCATGTATGTTGTAGTTAGAAACTTCACAAAAGTTGTTGTAGAACTGGTCAAACCAGGATCAGAACGAAAGTGCGTTTCACCACCTCCATTGATTGCTCACTTGGACATAGACAGCATCAAATCCGACAGCGTTCAAGACCGCGCCCATATCTGAATCTGATTAGCCATATGAACATGGAAGAGAGAAATTCACGCACTGGCATCCGGGTAACTGATAATCCCTTGGGTTCAATACAAGATATTTCATTGAACCGCGGAAGGAATGACATACGGGCATTGAGGCGCTCCAGTAATGTAATACCTTACATTGGAGAGGATCATCAGGGAGCATTTACCAGAAGATTCTGTCAAATTTGACTTACGGTTTGCTGGCACCCTTTGCAAGAGTCCTGATCCTAGTAATGAAGGAGGCAAAGTATGCGTTGGCGCTTCCGCCACTTTCAATATCGATGTCGATCCTTCAAAACGAACAGCTTCAATATCGCCACAACATCCGAGTGCCTTGAGGTAACCTTACCCATCGAGAACCTGCCGTAACGCGTATCAGAACATTTACGCCTCTGTACGCCTTGAAGAGACGATACTCACAGCGTTACCGAATGGTCGCGTACTGGATTTTCCTCCCAAGAAGAGATTCCAAATCGAGTCTGCGAAATCCTCGGCTTGAGACGCCGAAGTGAAGGTAGTCGATCCTGTTGCTCCGCCGAGACTGAGGGTGACGATTTTACCAGCGGCCTGACAAGTTTGAATGTCGCTAGCAATGAACTGACAGTTGGCCAGATTGCTTCCAGGGAACGCGCCACCTGCAGAGCTGCAGCTCTGGACAGAACGAGAGTCTTATCAGATTCGGATAGTCAGCGACACAGTATGAAGAAGCTTACATTGGCGAAGTTAATTTCGGGAAGTCCCCCCTCGCCAAAGAACACATTCAAAAACGCCAACGGGATGACATTGATAACATCGTCCTAGACGCGTAGACACCGTTGTCAACGTCGTCAACTAAGTTGGGCGAATCAGCTTACCTGACAATAGTGGGCAAGGTTCGTTTGCCAGTTGGCAATGTCAGTAGGATGCTTCGCCCCGTATGAGTTTTGACCCCAATAACTAGAGAAGGTCACTATACTTAGATGATGTTCAAAAATGCGGGTGCTAGTTACGCGACAAGCTGAATGAAGAAATGAGTGGACCATGGAAAGTTCATAAGTGATGCTGCACCCACATTGGTATTGCTGGATGGATTGAAGGCTGCCAAGGTAGCCGAAGCAGAGAGCAATAAAGCCACGAAAGTCCACCTCGCAGAGATCACCATAATTCTGGAATGTGTTTAATGGGCACTTGAAAGTGGAGGTATTCCGACTTGACAATTGCAATCCTTTTATACCAGCCAAGCTGGAGAAGACAGGTCCACGAAAATGCAAAAAGGTGCATGCAGCAGAACCCGCTTGACTAACTCATCCATAAGCGAGAACCTGGTTGCAACTCGATCCTAGGAGATAGAAACAGAAGTAGATTGCATTCCTGAGCAACAGATCGAAGGAGCGCATCGTATCGGATGGTAGAATGCAAGAGGGTTGAAGGCAGAAGACTGATTTCCTGATCACTTTAGAATCCGAATCCGAGAGCGTAACGATACACCTGGTACTACATCAATATGCAGACAGTTCCGTAGATTCTGGAGCATCGAGACAGGGCCAGCAGCATTCAAATCAGAAAGTTTTAAGCGGAGAAGCAGTCAAAGAGCCTCGAAGCAGAAAGAGTACCGTAACTGGAAGAGATGTCGATGAACGTGAACAACGATGTCCAAGAACAAGTCAATGGCGCTTAAAATTATGAGCGCTAATTTAACTTACTCGAAACCAAACATTACCAAACAGATTCACTTTTCCTCTGCAGTGCTTCAACCAGGCTTCAACCAGCTTTCTTCAACTCGAAACGCAACGAGATTGTATGTGAGTACCGATACCTTTGTTTTCCTTTTACATGATGGTACTCTTTGTAATTTGCGTTCGATTGCAACTGGTCCTATACCAAAAGAACTACTCGCCAGTGGCTCTGGGGTCAGTTGTTTGAGACAACTTTCTTTGCTGAAATTTTCTGCTCGTATTCATGTTCCTGTGATCACTCAATCTGACTCTATTACTTCAGTGTCGTTGTGAAGAAGTACTGGCAAAGCTGATTTTTGGGAATGAGGGTTTTTGAGTCTTTCGATAATCATTACCTGTATTACCAAGCCTTGATGTGTGTGATTGCTTACTGCTACAAAACTTGATTTCATACCATTACCCTGCTCTATCATGACCGGTACACCAACGCTTTCTGGCGAACAAAAACCCATGCCTCTTTCGTCAGCGAACTTGAACGAATCCTCAACAAATGATGGCAACATTTCTCAGTCTGCTTCCAACGAGCCACCATCGTTCAAAGTTTACAAACCATCCTCGGGTCCTTCTTACATCCCCTCCTGTGAGCCACACGAGCCGCTCGATGTTGCTTACTTACACAACCGATCTATACGCCTTCCTTTCTATAGCCGACCTACCAGACACCTATTTCGACCCAACACCTTCTGATCTGAAGCTTGCACAAACTCAATTAGCAGCCCGAACCCAGGCGCTGACGAATGCTCCTTTACAACTCCGAGCAACTCGTGAAGCAGCAGAGAAGGCAAAGAAGGACCGCTGGCCCAACGTGTGTTACTGTATCATCCTTAGTATTCTACGTATGCTGATCCTGATTGAAAAAATCACAACATAGACAACCATTCGTGTACGATTCACAGATAGAACTCAACTCGAGAAAGTCTTTCCTTCTACAGACAAGATAAAATCTGTTTACGCATTCGTACGGAACTCCCTGAGAGAGGACGTCAAACCAATCAAGTTCATACTGTGTTCGTCGTATTTGACCGATCTTCCTTTCCACAAATCCTCATAACGCGGCCTGTTCAGATCAGCCTCCTCGCCGTGATCTCAAGGTATCGGATCCAAAGGTGAAGAACCTGTCTCTGGCTGAATTGGAGCTCGCACCTTCTTCTGTGCTGGTTCTACGTTTCGAGGATGAATCGTTGAATGGTAGATAGCCAATTCCCGTTATAACCTCTCATGCATCATATCCTAAAATATCCTCCTTCTACATAGGCACCGATGTCCCCGCCCCACTTGCGTCCAACGTCCTGGCTTTCGCGGAATCGCTTCCTGCCCCTCCGCGTCAAGAAGATGAGGCCGCTCCGGCTTCATCCAAGAAACTAGGGGGACCCTCGAATTCAGGATCGTCAAATGGGGAGAAGAAAATACCTAAGTGGCTCAAATTAGGAAGTGAGTTTGCCTATGTCGTTCGTCTGCTCGTTTGTATTGACTTTAGACTGCAGAGAAATAATAATTATGCTGTATCTAGTACTTGATTACATCTATCGGATTAACATCATTTTCTTTGCGGCGAGTTCGGAACCCCGATCTCATATCATCGCCAAATTGTATCATGCTCCAGAGCATGCACGCTGCACAGATGAAGGAATCGCAACTAGATCACCAAGAGGAACATCTGGGGGTAGGTCATCAGCCGAATGTCGATCAAAGGCGAACATTGGCTAGCTCACGAAGAAAGAAATAACGCTAGCTTGGACCGTTTTCACCTAGCATTTACACACAAAGCTGGATCTGAATGTTCAACCCATGCTCAAAGAGCCACGATATTGCAATGAGGGGTACGACATTGACGGCGGAAATGCAAACATCTGAAAGAACAGGATCACTCCATTCTGAACAACTAAATAGTAATACTATACTCGAGAACACACACAAATCCTTTCTAAATATTCAGTTAGATAAACCAACCAACCACGAGCTCCTATGTAAGACCCGTCAACAGTCTCCCTCAGACCTCTAGAATCTGAAAAAGCGGGACCTCTTGACAGCCTGAGTCTCCGTGTTTTTGGTAGCGTTCGATGCTGCGGAGGGTTGGGCAGCGGCGACGCCAGCGCCAGCTTGAGTAGTTTGGTTGTGTCCACTGACTTCCACAGAAGCAGAGGGGACGCTTGCACTCAAGGTAGACGAGGGAGCCGATGGCTTGATTTGGACACCAACAGTGCTCGACACTAGAGCGGTACTGGAAGATACATGTGCGGTAGTGCTGACAGGAGGCAATGTGGAGGAGACCAGAGCGGGAATCAATGTGCCAGCGGTTGTGCAGGGACCATCGTCAGTCCAGTCACCGGCAGCTCCTAAGGTTATATTGTGAGCGTATGAGCAAGATCAAGAATACTTCATGCATACCTCCCGGAACATCTGAGGACAGGCTGTTGATTAACATGCAATATTTGTTGAAGATCATGATACTCACCGGCTTCGGACCAGTATTTGGCCGTCCATAAGTGACCACTGATCGACGAGAATTAGATCGCCGTATCCTGATTGGAGACAGTTCGGTGTACTTACTTGTATGTAACCTTGGAACCTCCCACGTAGGCTACTGTCGATACCCATGGCGAAACTCCTGCGCAGCTACCACCGGAAGCAACACTGGTCGTACTACTGACACTCGTAGTCTTGGTCGTCGTTGCAACGGTAGTTGTTGGAGCACTGGAACCTCCGGTAAGAGCCGACTTTACTGCCTCGTCGTAGCGTCCATTGGCTTTGCAAGAGAGTTTGTATCTAGATCATAGTAGGCTCATAGTAATAACACTCACCGTAGGCTTGACTGACATCCCACTAGTGCGAAGTCATATTCAGCATTCGTTCTTAAAGAAAGAGCAGAGAAAATGACAAACCAGCATGGCACCACCGAACGACGAGTATGTGGACTTGGTCGTTTTGAGAATATTGCCCAGAGTAGTGGCGTCAACATATCCACTCCCCGCCGCGGTAGACGATGCAGGAGCTCCAATGTAAACCTTGACGTTGCGGTTAGGGGAGACGGTCTTGGCCCAGTTATCCCTTTAGTGTCTCAGTGGCTAGTAGATCGAAAGATCACTGTCGTATACTCACCACTCAGAGAAGTCCCAGTCCTGTCGCGTTGATCGTGTTCAGTATCAAACTTGCACCCTAACACGAGAATACTACTTACACCAGCTACGTTGTAGTTGGACAACTGACAGACGTTGTTGTAGAACTGGTATGTCCAGGATTAGAATGAGATTGTGTTTCAATACCGCCGTTGATTGCTCACTTGGACATAGACAGCATCGAATCCGACAGCGTTCAAGACCGTGTCAAGATCTGAATAATTAATTAGACATAAGAAGATGAAAGAGGGAAGAGCTTCACGCACTGGCATCCGGGTAACTGATGATTGCATCGACTTTAGTTCGAATCGCTGCAGGGAACATCAAAGGAAATGACATACGGGCACTGAGGCGCTCCAGTAATGTAATACCTAGATGATGTGCGAGGATCAGCGAACAATTACCAAAGGATTCCGTCGAACTAGACTCACGGCTTGCTCGCACCCTGTGCGTGAGTCCTAATCCTACTAATGAAAGATGCAAAGTTTGCGTTTGCGCTTCCGCCACTTTCGATATCGATGTCGATCCTTCAAACGAATAACTTCAAAATCGCCACAATATCTTGCTTGAAAGCATCCTTACCCATCAAGAACCTGCCATGACGCGAATCCTGAGTAAATTCTTCCTGCTCCTTTGACAGAACAGATACTCACAGCGTTACCGAATGGTCGCGTACTAGATGTTCCTCCCAAGAAGAGGTTCCAGATCAAGTCCGCAAAAGATTCAGCCTGAGCCGCCGAGCTGAAAGTGTTCGCGCCTGTTGCTCCTCCAAGACTGAGGGTGATGATTTTACCAGCGGCCTGGCAAGTTTGGATATCGCTAGCCATGAACTGACAGTTGGCCAGATCGCTCCCAGGGAATGCGCCACCTGCAGAGCTGCAGCTCTGGACATAAGGACGGTCATGAGATTCGAGTTTCAGTGACATGAAAAGCAGGGGCTTACATTGGCGAAATTGATTTCAGGAAGATTCCCCTCGCCATAGAACACATTCAGAAACGCCAACGGGATGACATTGATGACATCGTCCTGAATGCGTAGACGAAGCTGTTATCAGTATCTTCCAACGAGGTTGAACAAATCAATTCACCTGACAGTAATGGGCAAGGTTCGTTTGCCAGTTGGCGGTGTCAGTAGGATGCGCCACTCCGTAAGAGTTCTGACCCCAATAACTAGAGAAGGTATATTTAAATGACTTTGGCATGATGTCCAGAATATGGGCAATATTTACGCGACAAGCTGGATGAACAAAAAATGTGTCAGTCACGGAGGAGGATCGAAGTGGTGCTGCACCCACATTGGTGTTGCTGGAAGGATTGAAGGCTGCCAAGGTAGCAGAGGCAGAGAGCAATAAAGCCACGAAAGTCCAAGTCGCAGAGATCATGTTGAAATGTGTTTAGTGAGCACTTGAGAGTGGATGTGTTCCGACTTGACAACTGCACAGAATGTAGTCCTTTTATACCAACCAAGCCAGAGAGAAATCGAGTTTACCATGAAAACACTCAAACGGTGCATGTAGAAAAACCTGCTTGGATAACCCATACAGATGCAAAAATCTAGTTGAAACTCGATCGCAGGGGATAGAAACAGAAGTACAATGAATTCAATCATGAGCAACATCGGACCAGCGCATGATGGTGGTATACACGGGGATTGAATGCAGAAGCCTGATTTCTTGATCACTTTGGAGTTCGAGAGCGTAACGAGATACCTAGCACCATATCAGTATGCAGACGGTTCCGTAGATTCTGGAGCATCGGGCAAGGGCCAATCTCGTTCAAACAAGCGCATATCACCGAAGAAACAGCCCAAGAACCTCGAAGCAGAGAGAGTACCGTAACAGGAAAAGATGAACATTTGAATAACGCTTTGTCCTTGGTATTTGGCCAATTTTCCTATTTCATAACTCTTCATAATGCGGTTTGTTCCGATCAGCCTCCTCACCGTGATCTCAAGTTATCGGATCGAAAGGTAAAAACTTGTCTCTTACTGAAATGGAAGTTGCACCTTCAGCATCTGTGTATTGCGTTTCGAGGATGAATCGTTGGATGGCACATAGACAGCCAACTCCGATCACAGCCTACAATGCATTATATCTTGAAGTATATTCCTTCTGGACTCCGATGTTCCCGCCCTACTTGTGTTCGACGTTTTAGGTCTGGCGGAATCGCTTCCTGCACCTCCGCGCCAAGAGGATGACACTGCTCCGGCATTGTTCAAAGAACTGAGGGAACTTTGAATCCAGGATCGTCAAATGGAGAAAAGAAATTACCCAAGTAGCTCAAATTAGGAAGTGAATTTGTCTATCGTTCATCTGCTGGTTTGTATTTTGACCTTGGACTGCAGAGAAATAACCATAAATGTTCATCGTGTATCATACAGAACTTACATCTATCGGATCAACATTTTCTCTGTGTACGGCGTGTTTGTAACCCCATCCACATATCATCGCGCGAACGTGTCTTAATTGTTGGTTGGAAGGCCCAATTCGATCAGTACACAGGGAATTGGGGATCCACGTCTCTCGACCAGGCTCGCAAACCTCCAATAACATCCTTCACTATCCTATCGTGACCGTCATTGACTTTGAATTCTCGTAGAGCCTCTGCAGCTATCTGAGAGTCGTTTCCTAAACGGCAAATGATGTACGTGGGCATATCAGGCTGTAGAGGCTGAAAAGATGGAGGATTTGCAACTATATCGCTGAGAGGAACATCTGAGGGTAGGTAATCAGCCGAAAGACCATCGGATGCAAAGACTGGCTGGCTCACGAATGGCTTGAGGAAGATGGCAGATTTCGAATTCGGTTTTTGGTCGGACGTCAATAAGGTGGATAGTTTCATCGTTGTCTATAGACTTCTTAAGATCCTATGAGAACTGAGTTTGATGATAATTGCCCATCAGATTGTGTAGACGTACTTGAACCCGAATCCTTTGTCCAGAATGTGTTTCAGCCAAACCCAAGCTCTCCCAATCCGGTGCCGCCCCTCCGCAAAATTGAACATAGTCAATCTCGCTAATTGTACCAATTTTCTGTCCTTCTTGTCCACAGGCCGGACATGTTGGTTTACGGGAGCGGAGCTTGATACTTCGGAACGGAGGGGCGTTCAATGCTGAGAACAACAGTAAAGAGGGCTTGTAGTCTAGACAGATCAAAGTAGCTCTGATTAGATTGTTTCGTTATGATTTCAAGGCAAAGGCATACCATGCAAACAAGTGAGAATCTTGATGGTTTCGAGAGCTTGCAAGTTGCCGATAATGCCTGTGACTACACCCAGAATACCGGTCTCCTCGCAAGATCCTGCATTCTCTGGGGCGGGAGGCTTAGGAAAGAGACAACGATAGCATGGACCTGATTCGCCAAGATTATACACACAAAGCTGGCCTTCAAACTTTTGTGCAGCTCCGCTCACCAAGGGTTTGCCTAGAGTGACTGCTACATCTGACAGCAAATAACGAGTGGGAGCATTGTCGGTACAATCGAGGATTATATCGTATGGTTGGAGGAGATTGAGGGCATTTTCCGGTGTTAGAGCCTCAATCACCACGTCGATTTTGAGGTTGGAATTTATTCTAGGGGATAAGAAAGTTCCGGATTGAGAAAGCATTTTTCTAGCAGAGAGGATTACACACCGTCTGAGGGCAATAGCAGCAGATTCAGCTTTCGGCATACCCACCGTCTCTTCATTGTGAAGAACCTGACGTTGTAGATTAGACAACTCTACGCGATCATGGTCGATGATTCCAATCCTTCCTGAGCGAGCAGCATAGGCATATGGTTGTTTACTGAGAAAGAAAGCGAGTAGAACCTATGCCCGATGAGCCAAGATATTGTAATGCGGGGCAACCGAGGCCTCCGGCTCCTACAACGACCACAGACGCGTTGGCAAGCTTCAATTGTCCTGTGGATTTTTTGCGTTAACGAAAAGCCAATTGTTTGAGGGATTTAGGCATTTACCTGGTAGACCAAAGCCATCTAGAATCATTTGTCGACCATATCTGCGGTAGTCGTTGAGTGAAAGAGGCGTTTGAGCCATTTTCAAGGTGAGAGCACGTTGAACAAAGCAGTGAACATTTTTGTTTGGAAGTGCTTGGTACAGCTTTGGCTTTCCTTTATGTCTGCCCCACCGGCTGCGAGCACGCAACCCGCTCCAGAAGACCTCAACTCACCCTTCATCTTGACCAGTAAGTGTAATACAATGGCTGACTGGAGTTGTTAACTCTGTTCATTCGTTAGACGATAGAAGACCGCCTGTGTTGCCGTGGCCCGATATCTCTGGACAAGCCAAATGGTCCGTGTCTTCATACAAGTTTGGTTTCGGCACAGAATGTCTGCTGGATGGAGATCCAGATACCTTTTGGCAGTGAATAACCTCTCTGTCCTTTATCTTAACTCTGGGCTCAACTCATCAGCGCCATTCCCGATAGCTCTGACGGTCCCCAACCACACTTCATAACTATCGAATTTCCTAGAAAGATCGCGATTCAAGTAAAATTCTACGCGTTTCGGTCGACTCTGGATCTTAAACTGACTTCAAGCACCTAGAAACTCAGTATATATCTTTGTCATCCTCTAGATGATTCATATACCCCCTCAACACTGGCCATCCGTGCTGGTACAGGTCTAACCGATCTCCAAGACGTCCGCATCATCACACTCGAGAAACCCGATGGCTGGCTCACATTCGACATCTCGTCTGAACCAAATGAAGGCGGAGAAGGCTTGTATGTCATCTCCGTGATATTGTTCATAGCACTGGTTCGTCCGAAGACTAAGACTCCTTCTCAGAAAACCCGTCCACGCGTATCTGATACAAGTCATCATTCTTGCTAATCATATGAGCGGTAAGGACACCCATGTACGCGGCTTGCGCGTCTTAGGCCCTAAAGAGTGCGTCTTTCGATACTGATCTTAGGGGACACTTTTCATACTTCTACCGGTTAGAGAAGCTGTTGCAGAAGACGACCCATTTCCTTGGACATCAACAGAGTTCAGGATGTATGAAACCATTCGGTGAAAAATCTGAACTAATCTCAAGCCTCATTCGAATAACTATCACTGTGGCATTGACGCTCTCGTGGAATATCAGAAGTTGGCGAGGCTTTCTGTGACTGAGAACGAGCGCGGTTTTGCCGCAAGCTAATAGAGGTGGGCATTCGAACTTCGAAGTGCAGAGCCAATGCCTGGAAGTCACTGGAATTGAGTGACGTTCTTGGGTTGGGTACACCACCATCTTGTGGGGATATCTAGGACCCGGATGGCATCTAGACAATTGCGCCCAGATATCGTACGTGATGCTAGAATATATCTCCAGGATGTCCAATTCCGCATCTGAGGCTTGACTTTTGAGACGTCAAATGATATCCAGCAGATATCTTCACAGATATTCTAGGTAGATCACATATTCTGAGAATATATAATATTCTCGAACCGCTGTCCTTTCTACGTTGCATAAACTTTCAAAACGGTTCGAGTTTTACCCAGCCTGTCCTCTGTAATTCGTACTTTGAGATCCATGATTTCATTACGATACGCACTACATACAGTGTTCTTTATACATCTACGAATAAAGAAGTTTAAATATGTGTACAAACTATCCTCTACACACAACATCATCATGTACGGCTTTTATAAGCTTGGAAAAGAGTACAACAACATTGATTGTGCTCATTATTCCAGTTGCGCAGAATCAAGTTTGGACTGGGACAAGAGAGGAAGTTCTACAACGGGTGTGATTGTAACGATGAATCCCTGGAGAGTAACTGCGAAGAAAGAGCAGTAGGCTGACGAGGGCCCCATTGCTGTTGTGGTTGGTAATGAGTCGGTTGTTCGTGAGGATTGGAGTAAGTTGATGAATCAGAGACAGCGTTGAATCGCTCAGATCTATCGGAGGATGATTTCCATTGCTGTTGCTGCTGGTAGTACGCTGGCTGATCGTGAGGAAGATGTCGGGAAGACGACTCGGGTATGGTGGCACTGGAACGCTCAGCACTATGAGGCATGGACGTCGATGAAGGGTATCCATGAGCATAAATGTTCGATACTCCATTCCAATTAGTATGCTGGGTGTATCGGTTTAATATTAAGACACCTCGGGATAGACAACTTGACTCACCCCATTCTGAACATCGTTTCCGTAGTGTTCATAGGAATGAGTTGATGGTAGCTGTCCATACGAAGCCGAGGAGTCTTGGCCGTTGCGGCTGAAGTTATGTTGCTGGGGCTGGTAATGTGAGAAAGATATCTGCTTTGAATTTTGTCCTGAACTGGAGACTTCCATTTGAACTGGGCCAGAGGAACGGATATCAGAAGTGCCATATCCTTTGTTGCCATTCGTCATGACATTGGAATAGCCATTACCCATATGGGTGCTCGACTCGAATCCCAGGCCTTGTCCGTAAGGAACATGGTTGTATGGAGACGGTGCAGGAGGACGTAGCGCAGGATGCATGTTCATCATTTGTGGGTACTGCATTTGTACTCCGTTTTGGGCGCTACCACGAGCATTCGTCCGACATTTCCTGCAGATAAATTCGACCTTGTCCCAATCTCGTCGAGGACGACCTGCCTGTAAATCAAGCTGGTCGTGGCAAGGGATGTGTTGCCAACGTGAGCAGAATGCACAACTCATCAGCGGTACGCGCTCATCCTGAAGTATTGTTAGCAATGTAGTGGAATGGATCGCTGTTCATGAAGCTCACAAGATTCACCCCTCGACGATTGCAGACTTCGCAATCAAGTTCCCAATCATCGCCTGCCGGCGTGCGAGAGACTCGGGGACCTCTTGCAGATCCATTGGTTGACCCATCTGGGAGATGTAGTAACAGTACATCGTTGGACATGGCAGATTGTGCGCCGCTCTTAGAGTGCACTCTGAGCAGATCATCAGCAAAATAAGCCGAAAAAGGCTTCTTGTGGCTTACGATCTCTGTTTTGCCCTTTCCGCCGCCCTTTCCGCTTTTTGCTTCTCTTTCCTTTCTTTTTCTTCTGCCTCTTTGGCCTCTTTCTCTTCTTTGGCCTCTCTTTCCTTCCTTCTTTGCTCTCGCGCCGTCTCCCGTTTGACCCTTTCTTCCTCTTCCTTCCGTTGCCTTGCCTCTAAACGCTTCGCTCTGCTCATTTTCTCTTCCGCTTCTGCCTTCCTCTTCGCGGCAAGTCGAGCCTCCTCCTTCTCACTTTCCCTGATAGCGATACGTGATGAACGCTTACGCTGTGTGATGGCTTCTTCTTTTTGGCGTTTAACCTCGACTTCCTAGAGAGTTGTTAGTTACGCATCGAAGTAAAAGATGATTGGACATACTCTAAGTTCCTCCGTGATTATAGGCACGATATGATTCACAAGAACTTTGTACAGGGCCTTTTCAGAGTAATGCGTGGCGTTCATCCATCTTTCTGCTATATGTTCCCATTCTTGGAGGGTCACGGCGATCTACGATCCATGTTGAATGCATAATGCAGATATTGAAAAGATCACATCGAAAGACTTACAGTTTCCCACTCGACATATTCTTGGGGTATATCGGCAGGTTTCGAGGGGGACTCTTCCTTCGTTTGCAACTCCTCTGCGGGAACCTCTGCTTCCTTGCTTTCAATCTCCTTGCTTTCACTCTCCTTGCTTTCACTCTCCTCAGTGAGTTCCGTCAGTTCACTTATACTCGAAACACTTCTACGAAGACTCGGCGACCTCCGTTTCCCTGTGTCCTGATAATCGTCGTCGTCGTCATCATTTTGCAGCCACTCGTCGGGTATAGCCTGCCACTCATCATCGGCAGCCCCTCTGAGCCTCGCACTGAGTCTTGTTCCAAGAGGACGTGCTGAAGTCGCACTTCGAGTGGCACGCGCAGGCGAGGAGAGGACTTTCGAGGCTCCAGCGCCACGAGTCGATGATTTTGGACTATGCCCAGCTAGGAGAGCAGCTTGCCGGTTCAACTCTGCGAGCTCTTTGGCCTGAGCATCGAGCTTCAGATTTGCTTGGTCTTTGGCTGCGCGGCCGTGGCGCCCACTACTACCAGGAGTGTGTGGCACCACCGCAGGTTTGGCAGTAGCCTGCAAACGAGGTCGTTTGCTTGGTGAGGACTTCGACGGTGCCTGTTTTGTGTCCACAGCCCGTTTGCGCTTCGCGGATTGCTTTGGAGGAGGCCTAGGAGGCTTGGGCGGAACTCGTTGTATCCAGAGACGATCAGCTAAGAATAGACACAATCTCCAACTATATTCTGAGGGGTGAAAATACATACGCACCACCGATAAGCCAGTAAGCATTACGTTTAGCGTCGTAGCCGATGGGTTCAATTCGCTGCTCGACAGATCAGAAAATCAAAAAAGACCCACAAAGCATGGACTCACCCATGAAGCCTGATCATCGTCGCTCTTCATTAATGTGCGGACCCGCATAGGACTTTGAAATTGCCACTCAGTTAAGAGATGAAGGGAATCCAGTTTCTCTAGCATAGGCAAAGCAAGCCAATCCTTTGATTCCATCTCCGAGACATCGTCGGGGAGGAGGTTTTTAGTCTTGGATGTCGATGACTTCCCTCGAGATGCGGTAGGCATAGACAAGTCAGCTTCAGACTTGACATTGGCAGTATCATCCTTTTGGTAAGACGTTGACTGTTCTCGAGAGGAAAAATCGTCGGTGACCATTGCTTTGTCTGTTGTCTCATTCGTCTCTTCCTGAGCGGAATCAGGCTCTGGAGAAGCTGTTTCCCGGTAATCGTCTTCTTTGATAGGCTCAGGACCTATCGGGTTCGCTGCGGGATTGCGTTTGTTGTACTGACGTCGCAGAGTCGTTTGCCAATTGTTCAAACTGAAACGCGGTCAGTACGCGTCAAATGCGTTATAGAGTTAGTCGGTTGCACATACTTGACTTTCCGGTCATACGATAGAGTATACAGCAGTCTGACCATGATACGCGGCAGTACAAGCGAACTTCCCAAATACAAGTCGTCTTCCACATCCTGGAGATGACGCCAGTTAAGCTAGGATGCGGATTGAGCAGAGGGCTACGTACTTTCAACGAGACATCATCCATATTAAACAAGGGCGAGAACGTATAAAAGAATTGACTGAATGCGGCCCATTTCCATTGCTTCCTGAGAATGATGAGGTTTTCTGGGAGAGATTGAGAAAAGGTGGCAGACGACGTTGATGCTTCTGGAGCAGGATCAGCAGCGACAGTGCGGGTAGAAGTGCGGCGCGGCATTGAAGAAGAGAACTATGCTTGCTTCCGACTTATCAATCGTTGACCAGCGTGATTTGCCCAGAAGTCCAATGATAAATAGTTGTATGCTGGGCACACTGCCGATGAGGACGACTTAGAATCGAGCGCTATGTAAAAGCAGCACAGAGAGAGAGAAACTCGAGAAGATTGCTGCTGGAGCTTGAAGAGAAGGAAGAGCTCAAGGTTTGTCCGGTTGAGGATGGTATAAGCGTCGAATAAACAAACAACTAAAAAGCAATTTCGCGATTCTCGGTTTTGGATGACTAATCAGTACAGCATCAGATAAGCGCCCAACAACTTCAAGTTCATTGTTCAAACTCCCAGTACAACTCCTTCCAAAAATACTGCTAATTCTTTCAACATCTCTGGTGTAACTGTGTGTCCAGTGTCAGGCTGAACAACAACTTTCTTGTATCCATTCGGTCCAACTTTGAGGCCCTCAACAAAGCTTTCACTAGCGAACCATGGAACCAAGGGATCAGCCGCTCCGGATAGAACCAAAATCTTTTTGCCAAAGAACGGGTTCGATACGTCTTCCACCAAGTAAGGTGTCGCTGGAGGCGCTTCCTTCTTGATCAAGGTCAAGACACTTTCAGGAAAGTACTTGGACGCCGAGTCAAGCGAAATTCCGAATTGCTCAGCCCGTTTCGATATCAACGTCAGGTAATCCGGACATCCAATGATTGGAATTCCAACCTGGATTCTGGGATCTACAAAGGGGGATAATCGGTTATGCTAGGCCATTGACTGAGAAATTGTGATTACCTCTGGCAAGTGTTGTCCATGTCGAATGTCCTCCCAAGCTGATTCCTGCTAATCCCCATCCAGATATTTTTCGCTCGGATTCTGGATACAGATAGGCCGGAAGGTAATCAACGAGGAAGGAAACATCTCTCGAAGACCCGTCTGACGAAGTTGTGATTCAGTATCCAGAGAAATCCACTGCTGCGTTTGCACAAACCTTGTATGGCAAACATGTCAATTCTGCAGGCTCTAGATCAGTATACTGTCCGACCAACTCGCGTAGTGTGTTCTGCACTTACCCGTGACGAATATTCGTCTTCGATTCATCCTCGTCCCAACCTAGATTTGCCTTGTTCTCAATCAATCGTCCACCGTGGTTACGATGATCCTGCTCATCGTGAGTGGTCATTGTAGGACCTATAGACTGAATAATACATACGAAAGAAACGACAACCAAATCTTGTTTGAGCTCTGCGTAACCAGCAAGGTTATCGTAGACGATCTTGATAGCATTTTCGATATCATCTGCCTTTCCCATACGTCCATGGAGAAAGAATAAAATGAAAACAGGTTTGCTGGTGTTCTGTTTTACGCTAGAAAAAACTCGGACGGGAAGTCCGCCGATGTTAAGTATCTCTTTGTTGACGGACGACATAGCTGTAGTACTAAGCAGTTCAGAGTAAAGATGTGGACCAGCTGAACCCCATGGCCGCAGTGAGTCCTGAGATAGTACCACTCCTATTATAGCCAAATGATAAATCCGGGCGCACTAAAGACTTTAGATATTTTGAGAAACGGATTCAACATTACATGCAAGAGGAAATATACTAAGTATACGGCGTAAATAGAATATACTTTCCTCTAGATTCTATCCGAGTCGTTTTCTGCATTGAGCGAGTCCCCTAGGCAGGAAGGGAACTTGGCTTTGCGCTCACTTGACGTTTGGAGCGGCTGAGTGAGTGTGCGAGTGAGTGAGAAAGAACCGGTGTTTAGGGTGACTTCTTCCCGGGCACAGACTTGGGCTTGATTTCTTTGACATTACTCTTGTCCTGTTTAATGACTGCTGAGCTATTGGAAGGGGTTCCTTGCGCGGTTGAAGGTTTTCCAGACGTGCCCGTTCCTGCATCAGCAGAACTTCGTGCCTCCTTCGAGGACCTCAGTTCCTCCTTCAGGATCTTTTCACCCAGGGCCTGGATAGCCTGCTTCCTATTCGCATCTGAATCACCTTCCTGCCGAACTTCGAGCAATTTCGCATCCGCCGAAGACACTCCATCCCGTACAGGAACTTTGAAAGCCTCTTTCACGCGCGCCAGACGTGTTTTGCCTATCCCTATGGGAAGTCTTTCCCATTTGGTGACCCTGATACCAACACCGCCCATGGAATGTTTCTCGAGGTATTTGACCCATCGGTCGATAACCTCTGGGTCAGCGTCCCAAGCTTTTATCATTCTCTTGTGTGTCTTCCTCTCAAAGTTCTCCTGGCTTTTCTTGTATGCAAACGGTGCACGGATGACTGTCCACAACGAACGTTCGGTAGGGAGCATGATGACTTTGGAGATTGGTATGGCTAAGGAGCTGGCGGCATGGGAGGCGAAATGGGTGAAGAGGGCTAGGAGTTTAGGATGGTGAGAGTAGAATGTTATGCTTCCTGCGGGGATTGAATGTGTTCGAGGATGCAGGAAGGGTAGGTGGATGGAACGACCGTGTACCAGGGCAGAGGCATAGGCTTCTTCTGTCGGATTCGGGCCAAGGTCGGATATGGAATTGATTTTTACTGGGAGTTGGCGAGGGTCAAGGCCGGAAGGTAGTGGAGAGATTGGAGGAAGTTCTTGTTGAAACCTAGGTAGGGCGAGGTTAGGAGTGTATGCAATCGACGGATTCAAGGAACGCACTCGAAGAGATCGTCTCCTGACTCTGCTAACCTGCGCAGTGAGAGTAAGTATGGTAGGAGAAACTGCCGTCAATTTACGCACTCTGGAGGTTGTGTCATGGAGTCCTTCTGCAAGAAAAGAGCAGGGTCAAAGCCACCTTGGGTATCACTAACAGGAGCATACATCAACTGACGTTGATGAGATAACGAAGTTAAGATGAACGCACTCTTTGTCTATCAGTTCCTGTATAGAAGCCAAATCGAAACCCTCTTCTATGCTTTGTGAATTTCCAGTCGACTTTCTAGGGAAAAGCTTTGAGGTGCTGCTGTGTATATAGGCAGCCCGTAAACGACTATAGAGCATTTCAGATTATTTCCGGCTTCAATCACGAAAGCCTTGGACATACGGAAGGCCAGCGCGTCTCGGTAGACCTTTTGAAGGTAGCGATGCCAATTGTTGCAAACACCTGCAGCTCTGAGCTGAAGCTCTGTACATTTTTCGTGCAATGTCAGAAACAGCCAACCGCCCACCGCGCGTTTTCGGGACTGAGGAACGTCGAAGAGTAGGGAACTGTCCGGGAAGTACTGTAGGAGACTGTAGGGAAGAGAGACCTAGAGAGACAGAGAGAGACAGAGAGAAATTTGTCACGTTCCGTCACACGCTCATGCTTCTTTCCCGATTTTTATGTCCACATAGAAATCTTCTTCCTAATACCAGAACTCTTCTCTTCTCCTCCAACTATAGCTCCTCGTCGCGAAAAATGGGCAAGAACAAAGCAAAAGGTCCTCTTTCCGAATCTTTCCTCCAACTTCCAACACACGCGTCCACCGCCCAGATCGTCGATACACATACACATCTGGCTTCTACTTTCGAAATGTACAGATCCAAATATCACAAAGATCCGAAGTATGAGACTGTATTCGATTTTGTGAAAGGGGTGTATGCCGGAAAACGCGTAGAGGCAGTGATAGATGTTTGGTGTGAGGCACCTGTGAGGAAACTGTGGAAAGAGTTCGCAGATTCTGCATTGCATGAAGAGGATAGAAAGAGTAAATGGGGAGGTGTTGAGTATTGGTTTGTGATGGGTCAGTCATCGATACTCGAAGACTACCAGCCGATCTATCATTGATGGACTTTATATTTATTCAGGTGTGCATCCGTAGGCCTTCATCTACATTTTCCAGAACGCCCAGGCATATCTTTTTATCATTCAGACACGAAGCCAAGCTCTACAACGATGAGATAGAGGCCGACATGTGTGTCTTGCCAGCTTCACATCGTGTGCACGCCTGATATTTGTACGCAGCCTAGAAGCGATGAAGCATCCCAGATGTGTTGGTTGGGGTGAAATGGGCCTTGATTATCACTATGATAATTCGCCACGAGACGTTCAACAAGAAGTATTCTCTCGGCAGCTGAAACACGCTGTGAGACTCAACAAACCGTTAACAATACACACCCGAGAGGCAGACGCGGATACAGAACGCATACTGAAGGAGATCGTTCCCAAAGACCATCCTGTAAGTTCAAACGCGACATTATCAGACTTACTTAACAAAGGCTTTTCATAGATACACGTACACTGCTTCACTGACTCTCCAGAATTCGGAGAACGACTATTGGACCACTTTCCTAATCTTTGCATTGGTGTAACTGGTGTAGTGACCTTCGCCACTAATCTCGATACGCCTGGCATCGTTCGTCGCATGGACACATCCTCTACGTCACCTCTGCGTATTCTTCTGGAGACAGACGCACCATATATGGTCCCGGCCAACATATACGACTCACTACAGAAGTTGCCTAACGCCAATGAACTCAAAGGAAGGAGACTCCCGCTCTCTCACAGCGCGATGATTCCTTGGACCGCAGATTTCGTGTCTGGTATCCTAAATGAGCAAAGGACAGGGGATGATAGTAAACTAGACTCTGACTGGGTGCTCAAGGTTGCACGCGAGAATGCACGAAAAGTGTATGGCGTGTAAAAACGACCCTCGTTGAACGACCTGATATTCGAAAGTACTATCGACAGTCATCCATAAATTATTGTCCATAGATCTATTACACACACACCGTTGTTGTATACTACTGATTTCCACCACCTGGTGTGATTTTAGCAAGGGTCGTGTCCACTACCTTCTTGACTCGCGACGTTGCAAGATAAATCGTCAACACGCTCGCATCTCCTACTAAGACTCCTACTACCCCTAACATCCATCTTGGTGCGAATACTTTCCAGACCATCAAATGGCGGCGCAGAATAGCAGCCGAAAGGGAGGTCGTTAGCAAGATAGCGAGGAAGTACATGCTCAAGTAGAGACAACATAGTAAGGTTGATAGCTGAATCTGGTCATCGCTTGAGACTGTAGAAGAAGCTTTTGGTGTATCAGTTTTTCTTGACTTCTCGTCTCGTCGTGGCGATAAAGGTGAGAGTCGAGGCGCTTTAAGCCAAATACCAGCAAGGCCGGCACCAACAGTAGTAACCCACAACGGCCCAAAGGAATTCAGTATTGCCGTGGCCGGAGACCAAGGATATGTCACAGTAGAAGAAAGCAGAAACGCCGATTTCCACTGTATGGAGGAGATTGTGGACTGATGACCTGTACGGAAAAACGAATGCAGCCCTAGCAATACCAGAGGAAATATCTCCGACAGGTCAAGTTTAGGATATTCGTCCTGTAGCTGATTTGTATCCCCAAGTGTATCTTCTCTGCTCTGAAGTAGCTCTGAAAGTTTATTCGAGACGAAAGCGTCTTCTACTACCTTGACATCCCTTACTCCGTCAAGAAGTTCGATATACGACAACAGTGCCATTGCTGAAATGCCTAGAACAACCTGTCCTGTCGGTTGTGTTGATGCCCATACAATGGAAAACGGAATAGTCCAAAACACCAGGTAGGGTGCGCCGTACGCGTTAGCGAAACCTAGAATAGTAATTTGACGTTTTGGCAGAACCTGAGATGCTTCCTGAGCACGAACAGAGATGCACAAGGGATAGTTCCACCACAAAGCACCGCCAACGGCGATGGGCCAACCAATAGCCGCCCAAGCTAACAAAGTCCTACAAGACCTCAGGATAAAGCCCCATTCACTCTCTTCTACCAACCCCGCTGTTTCCACATATTCGATCAACCAATACCCAGTACCGCATAGCAGGCTGGGGGTCATCACCCAAGTGAACCACAAGCTGGCAAGCCCTTGATCGGATTTCGATTGTCTGAGGAAGAAACGGAGGATCCATGGGAGCACTAGTGCAACAATTGGCGCTGTGAAGAGAGTAAACAGGGGCGCCGAGGATGATGATGCGGAAGGGGGAACAACTGCCGACGTATATTCGTTTTCGGAGGTAGAAGAAGCAGAGGAATAAAAAGTGACATGACAGTATGGATGTTGTTCTTCCCGACATACAGTACTCTCAGCCATAAGCCTGACACACAGCGCTGTCAACCCTGCAAAACCTAGTATACGTCGGCGGAGGCGAGCAGTGGGAGCTCGGAAGCCAGTAAGGATGTGGGGTACGATCGAAGAAGAGAGAAGGAACGTCACGACGTGATCTTCCCAGAATGTGAAAGAGTTTGAGAAGAATGACAGAATATGCAAGACAAATGGAAGGACGTCGAGCGTTTTTGACGCCGAGACCGTGGACAGCGCTGCGACAATAGAACGGTTTTTGGGAGTTGAATGGATGAAAACCATGATACACGAGGTGAACGGTGCCATGAAAATAATACAATCGAGGGAATCTACTCCCTTTCCTTGAATTTCAAGTGAGAATGATGCAAGAAAACCGAGTGTAGCACCTGCGGCCAAACCACGGACAGCTTGCCACAAGCGAAAGGTCAACCAGTCTTCCCAATTTGCGGTATGACTAAGACTATGAGGGCCTGCAGTGGAGGGCGAAGACACACGAAGAATCCCAGTGTAGAGAGCATGAGTCGTGAGCAGGGATGTTGAAAATAAGACCAAGGCAAGTACCATCGAGAAAGGATTGAACTGTGCCCACATGGAACGACAGGACGACAGAGCTAAACGCGTGAAGTCCCACAGCTTTATGTTATGGTCTGGTTTCGGGCTATGTGCGCGAGAATTGGGGTTGCTGGCATGAGACCAGGAAGTTTCTAGTGCCTCCCATGCATCGTCTAGTTCAGCACCTGAGCTAGAAGTATGGTATGTATCGAGATAGCTGTGGATTTGCAAGGCATTTAACTGTAAAGCACGCGACAGAAGTGTTTCAGTTGGAGTTTCTTTGGAAGCTTTGCTCCAAGTCCATGAATGAGGCACGATTGGATCAGAGCCACCGTCAGCTTGCCTCCAGAACAGCTCGGGTATCACGGTCCCAAGATTGTTGAAAGGAATGGGCATACCGAGCAAAAGAGAGAGAGTCGGGACCAGATCGATTTGTTGTATGTGACGGTATGGAGCGTGAGCATTGGGAAAGATAGCGTGAGGTACTAATGGGGAAGGAACCTCTCCTATATGATCGTCGAAAAGTGGTACGCCTTTACTGTAAATCCAAACACCGGCACTCGTCTCAAGTTCACCATCCCCTCCATGGTCTCCGGCACGATCCATGCCGTGGTCTCCTAGGACTACCAAGAGAGTATCATCGGATAAAAGGTCAACGACACGACTAAGCGTAGCATTCATCTGTTGCAATTTGGAATGCATAGATGGATGGGATGGGCCGACGCGATGGCCAACATGGTCAACGCCGAGAAAGTGACCTATGATGAGGTCCGGGGTGTCGTCTGATTCGAGTAAGGGAAATAAATGCGTAATGACCCCATTGTCGACGGTATGCAGATCCTCGACGTTGAAAGAGTCGTACGGCCACGTCATATTCGTATTAAATGCGTGAGGAAAGACTGTCATCCAGGTATCGTCGCCCATGAATGCGACCTGCAACAGCTGAGCTACAGTAGAAGTGTGATATACCAGTCACTGACCTGCCCGCCTTTCATTCCAACCTGGCCAACAACAGAGTCTTCTTCGATTTCGCTGCCGCCGAAATTACTTCCTAGATCCACAAAAGTTGGCAGAGACCCTGTAGTCAGTCCTTTGATTCTCTGAAGTGTGGTCGTTGGTGGATCAGGATACGAGTTGAAGATGAAGGAGTTCCTTGGTTGTGCATTGGTGATGAGAGAAGGAAGGGTTAAGATCGAATGATGGTAAACGGAGTGTTCCGAGCTGTTTGAGAGAGGTATAAATGGAGCAGGAGCAATGAAGTCGAATCTCAGAGAATCGATTATAAGGACGACTGCTTTCTTATGAGTAGCTGGAAGAGTGCAGGAAGCGTCTGTGCAGGACGTAACATTGGTAAGGGCGAGCCGTGTCAAGAGGAATCCACTCTTGAAGAGATAGATGCCAGCAAAATGGACGAAGGAGATCCAGAAAAGAAGGAAAAGACCAGGTGAGAAGAACCTGGAAGAGGAGGAAGCCATGGTACTTAGTAAAAATCACGCTCCGCGAAAAACGCGTTTTGTCACGTTTCTGTCACGCGTTTGGTTTCTTACTTTGACCGCCATCATCCATGGGTATCAAGGGCCTCACTGGACTTATCTCTGAACATGCCCCTCACGCAATCAAAGAGCACGATATTAAGACTCTTTTTGGTCGAAAGGTCGCTATCGACGCCTCCATGTCAATATACCAGTTCCTCATCGCAGTCCGTCAACGCGACGGAGAAATGCTCATGAACGACGCTGGAGAGACCACAAGTCATCTGATGGGGTTCTTCTATCGGACGATCCGTATCGTCGAGAATGGTATCAAACCCGCTTATGTGTTTGATGGTAAACCACCAGAATTGAAGAAGGGAGTGGTGCGTGACCTGTCCTTTTGTTGACCAACTTCACGCTGACGTTGATACACTAGCTATCAAAACGTTTCGCTCGACGAGAAGAAGCTAAAGAAGATGGAGCAGAGGCCAAAGAAATAGGGACTGCAGAAGATGTCGATAGGTTTTCACGCCGGACAGTCAAGGTCACCAAACAACATAATGAGGAATGTATACGCCTTCTGAAGTTGATGGGAATACCAGTCATTGTGGTATGTCCCGCTCTACAACTCAGATACCCACTGTGTCTCATGAATCAATTTAGGCTCCGTCAGAAGCAGAAGCTCAATGTGCTGAATTGGCTCGAGGTGGAAAGGTAAACGCCCCTAGTAATGTGATTCAACTTGAACTTTATTGAACGCTGTAGGTCTATGCGGCTGGTTCCGAAGATATGGACACCTTGACGTTCAACGCACCTATCCTTTTCCGCCATCTGACGTTCTCCGAAGCCAAGAAACAACCTATAAGCGAAATCAATCTCAAAGCCGCGTTAGAAGGGCTCGATATGAGTATGAGTCAAGTGCGTCTGCTTTCTAGTATATACTATCCGATTCTTATCCAGAACCTAGTTTGTCGATCTTTGTATCCTTCTCGGATGTGACTATCTCGAACCCATAAAGGGCGTTGGCCCAAAATCTGCTCTCAAACTCATTCGCGAATATAATGGATTGAAAGGTGTCGTTAAACACCTCCGAGCCAAGTAGGTCTGATGCTTTGCCTTTCGCGATCGCCATTAACAAATGCTCTCAACTGAAAGAACTGCAGAAAAAGAGAAAGCCAAGGCTGAAGAGGAGGAAGAGGAGGAGCCTGCTCCGACATCTGATGTCGAACAACCTGATGATTCAGACGCTGAAGCATCTGCTAGTAAAACTCCACCGAAACCTAAGAAAAAAGGAGGAAAAGGCAAAGGCAAAGGTGGCGTCTCAATGCCGGAAGAGTGGCCATGGGAAGAAGCAAAGGAGCTGTTCATGAAACCAGATGTTACTCCTGCAGATGAACTAGAGGTGAGCTATGGTCGCAGAGTATTTCCAATCATATTCGTAATGATACTTCCCAGCTTGAATGGAAGAATCCCGATATGGATGGTCTGATACAGTTCCTGGTGACCGAAAAGGGCTTCAAGTGCGAGCTGTTTCTTCTTGCATCGTCAAAAGAACTACCCTTCTTACCTTTCGAACCAGTGAGGAACGTGTCCGCAAGGGCGCAGAGAAACTCCAGAAATTCTTGAATACCAAACAGCAAGGCCGACTGGATGGATTTTTCACCATGTCAGCAAAGCCGAAGGAAGCTGCAACAAAAGGTAAAGGGAAAGATGACAAAGGAAAGAAGGGTACGAAAAGAAAGGTTGGTTGCACTGTAGTATCATCGGTATTTGCTTAGAGCCTTCGTTAATATTTCTTCCTTCGCAGGGTGAAGAACAGGAGCAAAGTTCAAGTAAAGGGAAAAAGAGCAAGACGAAGAAATGAACGATGGAATCATTTAATCAACATCGGTTGATCTTCAGGTATCTTTTACACATAATCACTACTCTATGCAGCTCTTCGAAGCTTCGTCGCTTGGCAATCATCGTGCAACAGACACTATCGAGCTAACAGACTAGCCGTGTATGTCTTGGGTATTCAAGTTATCTGCCCACCAATCAGTCCTGAACATCTTCTAACATCTCGTGTTCCGCTCGCTCTTATCTGATATCCCGCCTTCCTGAAAATTGTTCGTTTGTCCGCTGCAGATCAACACGATAGCTATAGAACGCGGATATGTAGCTCGTCCTCATGAACCAGGTTCACAGCTGTTCATGTACAGTGTGACATTGATCACTGTGAACAATGAGGCAGAGCTACTCACGCCGCGCCCCAAACCCAAGAGTCAACGGCCTATCACGATTCCGATAGGGTGTTCTTATCTCGAATCTTACTATCTCTTCCAATCCCGAAGTCTAGGCTCCTTGTTCTAACTTCACTTCTTCATGGCTAAATTTTCTTGTCCTGCGCAACAGAGTTCATGTGAAGAAAACCGTCGGTCAATGCAATCTAACTCACATTCTCTCACACTGTGTCCTACTGTGTCGTATCACAGTATAGCAATAGGCGATGCTGGGTATCAAAGGATATCAATCACAATCCAAAGGAGTCCGAAGCGCGAGAACTGTTACCACTTCGTTTGAAGCGAGGCGCACGTATGTTGTCCCGCTGGGTCCACGGATTCGGCTCTCTTCAAAAGGGTAGATCAGTAGGTAGTGTATATCATCATCTCTCTACAACGCGCAGACCAACCTACAGTCTTCGACAGTGCGATAATCGATTGTTAAGCGCCCACGTCGCGCAAGATGATGAGGCGAGCCTTCGGGCTCCTTCGGGTCAGAGTAGGTCAGAGTCTGTGGACCATCACAGCATATAGATGGTAACAATTCATAGCTGAGGCTGTTTCACCATGTCTGGGCAAAGATAGGCACAGATTCCCAGAAGACTGAAACAACGAAATCTTTTATCTTGCAACTTTTAGTATGAGAACAAGTAGGGTTGCACAAGTTGAAGTATTGCCAATCGGTAAAGACACTGCTTTGATCATGACTGAACACGTATAATGTGCTCTTTTTTCGCCCTGTTCTTGCCCACTTTCCCTCCCCTCCAGCCTCAGCTTCACGGAAATCGTCCTCAAGATAACTGCTCTTTGCTGGCCAAAGGTACGAGTCATAGTGTCACTTGCTTTGCATGCAAAACCTCATTCTGCCTTACGGTGTCAGACTCAGTTTGTCACAAAAGTTCATTCAGCTATAACGCAACATTCGCTCTCCTCACCAACTGATATCGCCACCTATTTTTTACCACCATGCAACTTCGACTTTTTGGCTTAGGCTCGAACTTCAAGATCTACCTCGTTCTGATTCTTGGATTGTGCCCTCTCGTTTACACTGCTCCAGTTCCAATGTCGGAGAAATTTGTGAGAGTATACCCTCTTTTGCGTATCAACATATTCTCATCAAACTGCTCGATGTCACCGACAGCCCATCGCATCCTTGAATCCCGATGAAGAGATCGTGAATATCTATTTCCAACCAGGACCGCTTCAGTATCATTTCTTGTCCCAGGCTGAAGGGCGCTCGGTCAAATCTGTTATCGATAGCGAAATGAAGCGTCGTACAAAATGCACAAAAGTTGTGTTCGAGAACTTTGTCCCCACTTGGAGCAACAACGAACTCAGTTACGTTGCCGAAATGAAGCATAACGGGATCTCATACACTGCCACTGGAGGAAAGGTCTCGAAAACGATCGAGGAAAAAGACGGGAAAGAATTGCAGTCCATTCAAGATGTGGGAGGAATGGGGGCTTTCGTCCAGACGCCCCCAGGGCTCCAGTCCACGTCGCTGTACCAACTTCAGAGTCCATAATCAATGATAGGTGAATAGTCCTCAGCAATTGGTTTTATGGATAAACAGTCACTCACACATTCCACTTCTCCATGTTGTCAGTGAACGGTAGCGCTATATATTGTTCAGTGAAGATCTATTGGTCGAACATGCCTTGAGTTCGTGACTCGGCTTTTTCGTTGGACCTGCGAGGGGCCGTTTGGTTCAATGCATACGTTGATTCGCAGTCATAGTCATAGTGGATTGTTCAAATCTCCTTCGTTTTTTCGGTCGTCTTCGCTTTCACGGTGTGTTGGATACAAATTGGGAAAATGTCTCTGCCCGAACAGTGTTTTGAACCTAGTATGTATGTCCCCTTTTCATAAGGTGACGGGGCCTTAGGCCTGAACGTGAACAAGCTTACGCTTAGGTGAACGATAGAACCAAACAATTGGCATATACAACCAACCTCCATGATCATGATTCCTAACTATTCCTAAGCTTTCCTAATTCGCCACCGTAATTCCTGACTCTGAGTCTTCGCCATAAACCCTCCATTCTAATAGTAACAGTTTCTACAAGACAATCAAGCAACCATCTGATCTCACAGTATCGCTGCTGCAGGGACAACTTCTCGGGTTCTAGAAGGGAAATCAACTTTAATCAAGCAGCATTACCAGGTTAAAGCAGCAGTCAGTACTCGTTCGAATTCATTGGTTTTTTTTTCTCGTTTTGAATCGTCGGACATTTGATATTTTTGCTAGCACCAGTGACACGGTCAAATCGGTCATTCCTATAACTTCCGGGTGGTCTCAGGAGGAGACCTCAGACGATCACCTTGAATTACTTCAAAGTTCCCACTGCCGAATTTGGCGCCCATCCTGTGACTCTTACTTCCTGACTCTCGAGTCTCATCGTCGCGACTCGCGCCCCACCCACTTACAGGAGCTTACAGCCCGAACACCTATCTCATCACCTCTCATCACCTCCAGCTTTATCTGCTTCCAAATAGATCCAGAATTCGTGAACCGAACCAAACTATTTCGGCGGTCCAACTTCCAAGAGACCGAAGCACTGAGCAGGGTCGTTGATTTGCTGCAATCCTAGGGCTGAGTCGAATAACTGAGGCAGTTTCATGCGCTTTCTCGTTGGTTCACGTTGATCTACGTTGATCTACGTCCAATCACAGCCAATCACGTCCAGCCAAAGGGTTGAAATCTTAGCGTTATCTATTTTGAGCAGCTATGTACCACGAGAAAAGATAGCCTTAAGGAACCTACGAAACATCTGACACTGCCCCCATTCTACACATATAATATGCTCCCTTTTCGCCCTCTTCTTGCCCATTGTTTCCCCCCGCCTCATTGGCTTCACGGAAACTGTCCTCGCATTGATTGTTGAGATAACTGCCACTCTTTGCTGGTCAAAGGTAAGAGTTTGAGTGTTCAAGTTGCTCTGCATGTGACAAAATTTGATTCTGCCAGTCAGATATTCGTCATTCAATACCAGAAAAAACATTCGCTCGCCTTACTCGCTAGTATTGCCAACCTACCGCCTATAATTCTTTGATATCATGCAACCTCCGCTTTTCGGCATGGGTTCATACTTGAAGATTTTCCTCGTTCTCATACTTGGGTTGTTCACTTTCGTTCACACCGCTCCAGCTCCTATGAACACTCCGACTAACTCTACTAGATCTGTCGAGTCTAATCTGAAAAAGGTGAGAACGCCGGGGAACCCCGCCGGAATATTGGCATATCATTGACTTCTTGTTACAAGGTATACACCGTGGCACGGTGTTGTGCTCGCAAAGCTAAATCCCAGTTCGAGGACGTTGGAGCTTAATCCCAGTTTGAGTACGATGGAGCTGTTGCAATTTGAGAATATATGCGTGAAGATAGTTCAAGGTCGAGTTAGAAAGTCAGATTAAGCAGTTGCATGACTACCAGGAGACCTTGCTGTACAAAGAGGAGGCATATGGAGGAGTTGAAAACAAAGGAAAGACTCACTGATTTACACGACCAGCCTCTTCAAAATCAACGGAAAAGGTCAAATTTTCACGGATCAACATGGTTCAAAAGCAAACAAAATCATATTAGAGGGTATAAGGAGGAAAATTGACGAGTTACAAGGTGAGAAACGAAGAAGTAAACGAGAAAGGATGTATTTGAATCTACATGAACGCCCGGATACCCATTCCCTTGTACGTGCAAAAGCCAAACAGATACAAACCCAGACCACACTCTACGGACCTCACATGAAATCACTTGCTTCGCTTCGCTCGCAATGACCATCAGGCCACCAGTCTGGAATTTAGCTCCGAAACCAGGACGATTTTCGTAGGAGTCCTTCCCAAACCTCGAATACAAACCCCAACCAAGACCACCAAGTTGGTGGGCCTTGAACGGGAAGAGTTTGAGTCTGCTGTTGAACATCGAGTGAAGGAAGACCTGCGTTTTTCGAAGGATCAGAAAGACATAGAAGTCTTATTCACAGACGACATTCCCTCTTGGGATCTTAATGGTGAAATTCAGATCATGCTCAAAATCTATCAAGGGTCCACATACAGTTCAAAGCAGTGGAAACAAGTCAAGAAATTGGACGATGGACACATTACGGTGGAGAGCTTGGGGGATTTGTCCAGCTTGCCCCCTGTCCATTTGACTGACCATACTGGGTTCGTGTTACAATAACAATTGCAAGTTCTACTCACTGAGACATTCTACCTCATTCGTCTTTCATTCGAGCAGCACTACTGTCCGTTGAAGTTGTGCTGGTCGAACGCGTCTCTTCCGAAATTTTCGAGACTGAGCCATCTTGGTCAAATACATACGGCGTTGATTTGCGCATGTGGTCGTGGTGCATGTCAATGATGTGCCACTTCCGTTCGTTTGCTTTGGTCGTCCTAGCTTTCGTGCGGGTATTTGATTGGTGTCTTAAATGCGAATTCGGAGAAGGTCTTTGCTTGCACAATGTACACAGTAGTTGATTGAACTCATCTCTCACAACTTTTACGCGGAGTGAGGTCGGATCGAAAATCGCGGAATGAGGTCGGATGTAAAAAATAATGCTTACTACACGTCTATCAACGCGTATAAAAACGCTCGTCTCTACTCTGAAAGACATTGAGCAACCATGAGATCTCATAGTATTGCTGTCGCAGGCGGAACTGGCAGAATCGGGAGACACATTGTCGAAGGCCTCCTCGAGATCAAGCAGCAGTATTCGTTTGAACTCATCGTTCTCTCTCGTTCTACCACTAACTCCTCGGATATCTCTTTCGCGGGCACCAGTGCACCAGTCATTCGTGTCGATTACCAGGACGTGTCTTCGATTCAAAAAGTCCTGAATGAACACCAAGTGGACACAGTCATTTCGACTCTCTCCGGGACTACTGCCAGTGATGCGCCAGATGCGTTCATCACTTCGCAGGAGACCCTCCTCCGCGCTGCGTTATCAGTACCTTCGGTCTGTCGATTCGCACCAAGCGAATTCTCTGTGAATTCGGAGCAGGTACCTGGGGTCGAATTGTACCAGTTGAAACTTCCCATCATTCGCCTGCTCCGACAAATCAAGCAGGAGCGTCCGGAGTTCGAGTACAGTCTGTTTAACTGTGGCGTATTCATGAACTACCTCGGATACGGGAACACCAAGCCGGACGGGCATCGAGCTCATGGGCATATGCCCCATTTTCCATACGTCTTCGATCTGTCGAAACGTTCGGCGGATATACCTGGAGACGGAGAGAAACAGCTCATCTACACTCGCGCAGAAGATGTAGGGAAATTTGTTGCTGCTGCTACCCAGTTGGAGGCATGGGAAGAATACTACGAGATGGCTGGAGACGTCTTGACCATGAACGAAATTCTGCACTTGTGTGAAGATGCATGTGGTGAGTTTTGCCACCGTTTCCAAATGATGATATATGCCGATCTGCGTCTGTTTTGAAGGCACTAAGTTCGACGTCAAGTACAATTCCAGAGAAGAAATACATGCAAGATTAGGTCCACCGGAGAAAACCATGGAAAATTTCTTCGTGCAATTCTTGCTTGCGATAATGGATGGAGATTGTGATTTGAACAGACCTCTCAATCTAAACAAGGCAGTAGACGTAAAACCAATGACCGTTGAACAATATCTTAAACGGTGGTGGGTTTAGAATATTAAATAGATAAACTACAACCATCTTTACGTGGTCCCTAGGTAGAATGACAACTGAGAGTGAATATTTGATAACAGCATGTGGTGAAAGGGAGGAGGGTTCATATTACCCACATCGATCTTAACAGTCTATCAGCCTCTACCAGCGACTGGTCCGATTACCATAACCTGCGTCACTCGTTTGTCCAAAGCGAGAGCCAGAGGAACGCCCACCGCCTCTCCCACCGCCTCGGCCACCACCGTTGTAAC